>CM077797.1:22280880-23480880 GCA_039737535.1 Lagodon rhomboides
ATTTCCCATTAGGCATAATAGCAGCAGGGGCGATGAACAGCGGATATGCTAGTACAGCTGGAGGAACATCTCGCCGGCGAATGCATAATTGTATTGATGTGGCTGTTTTTGTGTGTGTGTGTGTGTGCGTGATGTCATTACCATACCCGGGGTGCAGCGCCGCTCTGGATGACCTCTCCATCACCGTGTTGATCACGCCAACCCATCCCCCCTCGCCTGTACTCCAACCTCACCTGCTCACCTTTTGTCTTGTAATCAGCGAGGCGGTCTCCAGCCCGAGGGGTCGGCTCCGAGCTCGCCATTGGATTTAACAAAAAAAAAAGCCAGAGCCGTGTTTTTCCTCCCCTTTCCTTTCTTGTCGCCCGCCTCCGAACCCACTCTGCCGCTAACCTCTGGCCTCCTGCTGTGTGTCTGACAGCCTCTCTGCCACGTGTAAAAATGTCAGCATCAGCATGACGGGGCGAGGACGCTTACGAGCGGGCCAAAGGTTGGAGGCATTTCGCCGCACTTGCCGCGTCGGGGCCGGCGAGTCCTCCCGTGATTACACTCTCTGACATCATCGCGAGGGAGCGGCGGGGCCGCGTTCAGCTGTGCGAGTCTACCGCGGGCGCGTGTCTGTGCCAGGATATTTTGGTGTAAACATCGTGTTATGTACGCTCAATTAGGAATCAAATTAGGGGATGGTAAACAGTGAAGGGACCTTCGTTTTGCAGTTGTTTTATCATTCTACTCCTCTGCTACCTTCAAATGTGCATAATTACTCATCCCTCTTCACAGGCCTCTACGCTCATTAGCGGGGCCCCAACCCTGAGCCAAGGGGCCGGGTATTTTAGGATACACGGGTATTTGAAGCTATTGTTAAGCCGCGCAAGAAGAATTCTCAAAGCATTTTAACATTAAATGGGCTGGCGAGGAATTATGTGTTTTGGAGATCAGGGCTTTTCTACTAGTCGTCAGTGTTGGACCAGATGTTTTTTAATCTCTTTTTTTTTGGGAGATGGCATAGTTGTGTTTGCATTCAAATAAAAAAAGCTAAAAAAGCTTCTAGTTTTGAAGTTTTCAGAGTGCTTTGTGTTCATCTGATCTGGTTAAAACCATTACAGGTGTACATAGAAATGTATAAAGCAGCGTACAACTTAATTTCAAGGATTTGGGATTTAGTAGTATCTAGCAGTGAGGCTACAGACTGCGACCAACTGAATACCCCTCGCCTCACCCTGCCCTACAGTGGCCACTAAAAATGGGACGAACGTAATAAACGAGGCAGACTCCCTGATAGAAAACCTGTTCCCTCTGTAGAGTAGAGGTTTATTCTCAGGTAACCAACACACAAGAGCTCTTAGCTTTAGGTAATTAAAGCGACATTATATAAAAATTGGCATTTTGTGCGACTTTGTGCCCCCCACAGTGGAACACTACCGCCGTGAATACAAATCGCAAGGTCTGTAGCGATTTGTAAGACATAATGTAGGTGCTGCCTACAAACAAAACTCTGAATCCATAAACATGTACGTAACGCTGTGATCTTTCCCTCTCACTGTAGTTCCACAGTGCAGAAAACAAGTGATTGGGAGGCGGAGCGGCTGAGACAAAGACACCATTCATCCCCGTACAAGACACTGTGCCATCAACATGATTTAGACGCTGTTATTTTAAAAAACATACTGTTGCTTTCAGTGCTAATGAAAACATTAGCGTGATCAATATCAATCATAATTATGAGTATCATGTTCCATTTCTGCCAAGAGATCCCCGTAAACCAACACCGGACCTTTTTAAAAGCCGAACAGTTAAATGAAAAATGTGTCTCACAGCTGCTTTATGGCCCTTCGCCCATGTTGCCACCAAAACACGGACCATTGTGCTCGTGACAATTAATCACGGCAAAGCAAATTGCCCAGACAGCTTTCGGTATTTTTCCAATAAGGAAGATTTCATCGTTCGCGTGTTGTGTAAATAGTCTTGTTCTCCCGAGAATCTTATCTTTTTTATCACAGAAAAACAGTCTCACTGCGGTCTCGCTGCAGCATGAGAGACTCATAACAGCTCTGTTGACTCACTGTTTGGGTGATATTATGGCGACAGCAGGTACTGTGTAGCAATCACTTGACTGTTTGGAGTTCGCTGCTTTTGGAATGCAAAATAGGAACGGACAAATATACATTTTGAAGACTGGTTTGAGACGAATACAACACGAATTAACTATTTTTCACTTGATTATAGTTAAAAGGAATGAAAAAACAGGCGGTAAACAAAAAAAAACAAAGAAAATCAATCCACCTGACAGGTCTTTTTTGGCTCAGGGAGTGAATCTGTCAGAACCCTTGTTACTCTAACGCTACGCCTGCAAATGACTCCCATGACAAGGGTGCATTTTATATACAATCAATATTACACATTGGCTGTAATGCCAGGCAGGTAGGCCTGCGAGCCTGAGCACCACACAAGCATACATGCAAATGCAAATGGGATCTGGAGTTAGCATTGACTACTGCTGATTGTTTTCTTCCTGTTCATTAACAGCAAGATACATCATTTGTTCTGTGGTTAGCTGCTTGATTACATCCACCAGCTCTTTGTTCACCATATTATCCGAACGAGGACTTTTCAAATCGAATAAAACGGTAAAGGAAGTGGAAAACAACGAAGCCTATCAGGAAGCTGACGGCTCTCTTTCATCCTAAACGGCAACAACAAAATTCTCGTTGGCGTGGAGAGAATCCCTCTCGCCGCTCTCACCTGCGCGGTCGATCCTCCGTCTTTTGTTGCTTCCCGTAACGGCTGACGTAGATCACCGCGCCGGCCGTTAACCGCGCTCTCGTACGGCGCTGTCTCACTACAGGGTACGTCCGCGGCTTGAAAGCCGCCACTTGAATCTTTGTTGGCGTCCACTTTCATTTGCAATTACGACACCGTGTGAAGAAATAACAGGAAAAAAAACACAAAGAAGTCTAATTTGGCGTATGCATTATGCATCAGGCAAAGCTACAGAGGTAAAGGGGGCCGCCGTGCTGCCAAATGATTGGATTGTCTGATAAAAGTCCAACTGTTGCTGAACTTGATTTGATCGCTCCTTTGTGTTTCTTACTTTCTAATTCTACACGGAGGGCAAAGGCAAATTTCCGGATGAGCAAGCTTTTTTTCTCTCTCTCCGTCCCTAATTCGCTCCCGGCATCGTGATTTATCGCTAGCTCCTCATCAGGTTAGGCTCCCCTCATACACGACTATGAGAAAGAAAGAAAAAAAAAAAGGTTTGAAGGCCGTAAATGTGATAGACGGCGTCGAGCGGAGACACAGCAAAGAGAGCAAAAAAGAGCAAGAGTGGGCATCTTTGGCTAACTGCTATAGATTAATTGATCTCGCCATGAAGTTAATGAGCTAGATCCTTTTTAAAAGAGACAAGTGCTGAGACAGAGGAAGCTAATGGTCTCTCACAACTTGGAGTGGTAGGAAAGAGAGAGCTATTTATCTTGGAACATATACTTTATTCACCGTGCGACAGAATCGCAAGGTAATTGACGGGGCCTGTAACTGCCGATTTTATTGCCTCATTCTGATCATCCCTCTTTTTGCGAGTCGTGATCCGCAGACGACTCGACAGCGGGACACAACAGCCGTTTCCAGATTATAAACTCCAGATAGCTGAAGGGGCCGTTTTTCGGGCGAACGGGGTTTAATTTGACAATAAAGGTTTGTGAATATGCAAGATCCGTCACATCGGCGCGTCTGCTTTGCTAACAGACGAGGCTTCTTTTTTTTTTTTTTTTGCGATTTCGCTTTCGAGTTAGATTGATCAAATCAGCGCCGCAATCATATTGCAATCAAACACTGAGGAAGAAATGCTCCTCGCTCGCAGAACTTCCCCCCGCCTGATTTCACCCCTCATCGAGTAACTCTCCATCTCTGCCCGTCTTGCCGCTCTCTCCCCTCCCCCCTTTTGTCTCTGCAAGTTGGCAGCGGGCAATGAGCCTGGTCAGTCCCCTGTTAGGTTCTGATTACAGTGTAGATTGTAGTGCAAGCACATGTTACTGCCTGCTGAGCGGCGATATGTTTCGGAGGGCGGTTTTCTCTACTACCTTGCCAACCAGGGATGGATTGGCACAGCCGAGTTTCCTGGAATACCAATGCCTCCCCCTCCTCCTCCTCCTCCTCCTCCTCCTTGTCTTCTGCCTTCTCTATCTCTTTCCCCCTGCTCCTTCTAAGACCACTCCTCTATCTGAGCGATGCGCCCGGTGCCTTGGCACATAGCTGGAAATAAAATTGACCCGAGCCGGCGTGCCCGTCCGCGATACCGAAGCGGCCGACTGCCAGCGCGACACTCGGCTCTGACGAGTCTGTGTGGAGCTGAGAGATTATTAGGCTCCCTTGATCTTTATCTCGCCCGTATAATGCGCGTCTCGTACGCGTCTGCGCGCGCACGTGCAGACACGCGAGCCGTGCACGCGCCCCTTCAGATAGCCAGATTTCCCAGTCGGCTGGTCTGTCATTGGCCGGCTGTTCAAAGGGAGCGTGCGGGCCAAAAAAATACTGGCTGTGAGGTTACCATGGTAACAGCCTGCCCAGGGGCGTCGGCTGTCTGCTAAATTGTGCGCTGGTTTGTTAAGGCTCTCTCTCTCTCTCTCTCTCTCTCTCTCTCACACACACACACACACACACACACACACGCGTGCACTCACACCTTAATTTAAACGGAGTGCGTCTTCCTACGTTCATTGTCTGGCCGTCCACCTGCTCCGTTCATTAGCATTAGCAGTCAGACTGTTCATCTGAGGGAAAAAAAAAAAAACGATTATTTTGGAGACATCACACACACACACACACACACACACACACACACGGGCCTATTTATTTTTTCTTTTCGCCGAACACTTTCTCATCTTCTGGCTATTCCACTGCTGCACTGCCCTCTGTTGAAGCCAGTCAGATATGATTTTACATGCATCACACGGAGGAGTCCCGAGCTGCTGTAACGTAACGGCTGCTCTGACACAAAGTGATGCAGATTTGTGTGTTACCTCTCCCCCCTTTCTGTGTTCCGCAATGCCTCCCTTTCTCTGATACTGGACTCCCCGGCAGCACAGCGCCGTGTAGACGTCCAAAGGTAGCCCTAATTGGAGTGTATCTGAGCCTTCTCCAGGGGGTTTAAGTATTGTTCACTGGGCTTTCTGCAGCGTCAGACATTGCTGTATTAGCTAGTTGAGAGGACAGGCACAGTGTGTCAAGATGAGTGGGTTTTTTTCGGTGAAGAGGCAGCCACACGAAGGCAGCGGAAAGTTTTCGAAGAGTTGCGGATTTCAGGGGGGCGAGCTTGTGTGGACGCGGGCGGGCGCGTGGGCGTAGGTGCGGCGTTTTTTAGCTCGGAAGAGAGTCTCTGACAGGGCCCCGAATGGACGGATGATTAATGATCGGGGGGAGTGTTCTGTGGGAGGAACTCTTCAGCACCCCGGCTCTTAACAAAAGCAGACGAGGTATGCTCCGAGCGCTGCGCTCTTTCAACCATCCCCTTTATTTCTGAGAAAAAAAACCACTCCGGCCTCCTCTTTTATCCCCCCTCGCATTCTCTCGCTCCCTTTTCTGCGAGATTAGAAGGTGATGACAGGGAGCAGTGGAGACGTACACTGACCAGAGCCGCCAAGTGATGTCACCGCTGTGAACCGCGGACGGACGCCCTCCAGAAGTCGAGAAGGAACGGCCGCGCTTGTGAGATGTTTTTTCGCGCATTTTTGAGGTCTCTGAAGGGCTGAAATGGGTTTTCACGAGTCCCTGTCGACAAGTGTTGGCAGTTTATGAGAAATATGCAAAATTGTTCTTGAATCGGTTTCTATGAATGAATAAATCATAACCCTAAAAGGCAGTTTACCCCGATTTTTTTAATATCCTGCGGGCATTTCCTGATGATTCTGACAAGCCTTTGTTTCGAGCCATGCCTCTGTCTCGAATAATTGTATTGTGTTTTTCAATGACCTTGCGGAGAAATGGAACACCTGGGTTGGAAAAGCAGCTCATTACGTGGATTGTGGCTGGAAAATGAACAATGACAGAAGAGTGAGGCTGAATACCAATGGGCTGCGGCGCTGATTGCCTTTTTTGTTTTAAGATGTTGGCTGTCCGGCCACGTTTCGTGTCCCCTCTGTCAGATAAACATGTTCATTCCGCCAGTCGATTGATACCCTCTGATTCATCGCGCCGCCGGATCTATACAGGCGCGCGCTCGGCGTGCACGCGGTTTTCCTGTGGTTTGGGTGGGAGAGAGCTGTCTTTTCTGAGTGACTGAGCAACAACATAGTGAAATAAGGGTCAACTGGGGTCTTGACCCGATCATAAGCCTGTCTGTATGAGTGTTTGTGTGTGAGGGGGGGTGTGTGCATGACTCCAAAGCATGTTAAGACTGCGATCCATCCCATGTGATGGATGAGGGCCGGGGTTAAGGGTGTGCAGGGGGGGCGAAGAGTTGTACTTAAGGGTCACTGATGCTGACTCACAACTTGTGCCCTTCCTGTGGGTCACGCACCCTCTCTGCACAATGTCTCGGAAAACCCAAGACAGGCAGAGTGCGAGTTTCAAAGCCGAAAAATGTATATTTGAAGTTTTTACTTCCAAAAGACTGTGTGTTTTATGGCAAAATGTATGCGGATTACATTAGGCGAAAAGAAAACGGCTTAACACAAGTCATTACTTTAATGTGCTTAACGTTGGTGTGGACGGTCAATATCGGAGTGCTGGAATATTTATCCTAACCGATAAATATCTCATATTACAGACTGAAATTCTCTCCTTTAATATCAGATTTATCACACAAGCTTGAGCACCTTTCCACATCAAATGCTGCATACGTTTCTCTGCTTTTTCCCCCACAATTCGCTGCCGAGCCGTTCCCGGCGGTTTAAAAAAACACCTCACACATACTTCAGAGCGACGCCACGGGGAGGACCTAGTCTACTGTAACTCTGATTGGGTTTTTAGTGGGAAAGCCATTTCCAAAACCAATCTCGGTCATAATCCTCTGCATTGGCTTTCCTATAACTCCCTAACTGTACATTTTCCATTCTTATCTCACAGACACCTTGTGATGCTCGCATGACAAGCTAATATAATTCTTATTCCGCTGCCTCCACAAATCCCATGTCTCCAATTACCTTGGATTCTGATGGGCTGCGTGCAACCCGTAACTGCACATTCCCAACGCATGCACCTTATGTGACACAGCGCCAGGGTGCTTCCACGTATGATGTATTGCCTGTGGTGTGCACTATATTATTCGCTCAGCAAGTGCATTGCTCAGTCGTAGGGACCCCTGGGTGTTGACTCTTGGCTCATATTGCCAATAGTCTAAGGTCAATCAATACATCACCGTTGTGTAGAAAGAGGATCAAAGTTTCTTCCAAATTACTTTTGGATCTGGATATACCTCTCACATAATGCAGGCCAACGAGGCTGCCAAACGGCCGACCACAGTTTGAGTCACACCGCTGGAAGTCTTAAGGACACCTGAGGTTTTTGTGGACACCAAAACCGGCGTTTATTCCACAGGAAGTCCGACCATCTCCATCTGCAGTTGTGCTGACCACAGCAGGTGTTTTTAAGCCAAACCATGATTTTGTCCTAACCCCAACCAAGTGGTTTTTGTGCTGTACCGAACCAGAGCAATAAACTCAGCATTGTGACAAGACAGAAACTAGAAAATTTTACCAAACCAACCACAGAGAAACATTCAGTTTTAACCTATCTTAATCTTAGGTTTTGCAGAAACGTACTTAGCCGACGTGGCTGAGGTAGCTACCGTGAGCTGCCTGACTACTGTCCAAATCAAAAGACAACCTTAAGAAACCCCAATCTAAGTGCTTTGCCAAAGGCGGAGTTAAAACACCTGTTGTTTTAGTTCGTAGACAGGTTTTGTTTCTTACTGATCTCGTAAAAAGATGGCGAGTTTTGATCACCTCAGAGTTTCAAGTTCTTCCAGTTCTTCCATTGTTACCTTGGGATAGCGACCAGAGAAAACAAGGCCTCTTCCTGCTTCGGTTGCCAATGGCAGATGTGTTTCCTTTGTGCTGTACTGTTGCCTCCATTTTCATCAGTACGTGGTGGGCAGGTCAAATAGCAAAATGAAAGCAAGACTTGTAGGGGAACCAATCAATACGTGGATGGTGTCATTCTTCTACAGCCATTACACTCTGCAATCAGAATTTACTTCAGGATGAGAAGTTATAGTAGCAAAAGAGGTTGTTGGGAGTTTAAGAGCTGCTCCGTGAGACCGAGACTGTTGTCATTATCCACGATCTAAAGAGGAGGAGTCCCTGTTGGGAAGATGACTGACAGTGAAGACATCATCATCTCGTCTCTCCCGGTCAGGCTTCGCCGTGACACGAGGTCGTCGCAGCGAGACTGTGATGAGCGGTGCGCAGTGATCCACAGCTGCCATAACTCTGTCAACTCAACCGCGGAGCGAGCCAGGAAAAAAAAAAAAAAGAAGGGAGAGGAAGAAAGGGAGAGAAAGACAGCCAACCTTAACAAGGATTCGAACCTGTCAATCAAGGGAGAGAAAGAAACAAGGGGAGGAAAGGTGGAGGAAGACGGGGAGCAATTCATTACCGGCGGGACAGACAAAAAAGATGTGAGGTCAGAGAAGAAGTGAGAAGGAGAGGAGGAGAGAACAATGCAGAGAGAATCCTGTAGAGACCACTTGAAAGGGAGGAATGCTTTTTTTTTTTTTTTTGCAACGCAGTCGGTTCACTTGTGGGTTATTCTCCCACCGGGGAGACTAATTGCTTGTTGATCTAACGTTCTATCCCCTCCTGTCTCCCAAAAACCAACACGTTTGATGAGTGATGGGCCTGCGCGACTTTTTTTTCTCCTCAGGACAGGAACTTTTGGTCTCCTCCAATCTAAATATTCACCAATCAGGGGGAGAAAGACTTTTTGGGCTCGGCTCCAAGGATTCATGGAGCGTAACGCTATGCGGCCCGCCGCCGCTGCCCGCCATTAGAACGAGACCTCTGAGGGTTTGCTAACATTGTTCACATCGCTTTCTCATTCTCTCTCTCTCTCTCTCTCTGTGTCTTGGCCTGTATCTGGTCCTCCCTCCCTCTCGCTCTGTGAGGGTAGATCGGGCGAGCAGCTAATTAATTTTAAGTTTAATGCTAAGATTCATGCACACATTAAATGTCAATTAGCGAGAGAGCCTCAGCGCCGAGGTAGGAGCTATAATCTAGACGGACATGGATCCCGTGCCGGGTGTGTGTGTGTGTGTGTGTGTCGCCGCCTGTTTGTTTTTCGCCCTGCTGTCGCTTATCTCCCCCCTCCTCCCGTAAACGCTGATCGCAGCATCTTCGGTTGTCCGAGGTAGAGACATTAAATCATCCCGGGCTCCGTGGAACACATGCTAGTCAAGTGGCGGAAAATACGGGCGCGCCGTCTCACATAATGGGGTCAGCCTCACGCGTCACGTGCCGCCGCGTGAATCAGCCCTGTCAACGTGCTCCGGAGTTGAGGGGTTGCGTTAATACCAATATGGGAGTGTTTTTCAGGGTGTGTGTGTGTTTATGTGAGCGACTGTGAGTATAAGAGTGTGTGTTATGCATTCTTCTGCTCGCAAAGTTTGCCTCGAGGCGCTTTTCTGGCCGCATCTCAGACGGCTGATTCAGCACCAGCCTCCTCCTCCTGCTTTCTCTCCCTCTCACTTTTGCCCCGTTTATGAGCGCCGGCGCTCGCCACTGTCTGTCTGTAAACACACAACCCGAGGGCACACACACTCCTGCTCACACCCCATTAAACATGCACTGAACAACTTATTGTGATCCCTTTCCGTAAGAGTCAGGGCAGTGGATGTAGTGTGTGTGTGTGCGCCCGTGGTTCTCCGCTCACCCCGACGTATGAGTTTTTATCCAGCAAAAGATGATGACGCGCGATTCTCTCGCCCTCTCCGCGCCGAAAATGAATTTTTGATCCCTGTTTTATCGTCTTGTAATCTCTGATATCTTTGGAAGTTATTGCGTTATAAAATGCCTCTGCAGCTGGTTTGCGCCTCCCCATATGGCCGGGGAGGGTTTTTTTTTTTAAGGGCCTCAATGTTCTTGTATTACAAGGAGGTTGATCTCTCGCGCGCATGAAAATCTGTATATAACAAGTCAAGAGAGGGCGCAGACTTCCACTCCCACGCGCTGAGAGAAAGACAATCGAGGCCCACACTCCCCCTATAGAAAGATTATTACCGTCATAATCTTTGGCTCTTTATATCCCTCCATACATGATGCATCTTCAGTCTCGAGGCGTCTCCGGAGCGTCCGCAGCATAGCAATGCGTTTGGCTCACGGGGATATCCTTGTGCGCTGCAGCTGTGATCCGCCTTACAGCTCCCAGGGTTTGTCTGATAAGCTGTTGGTGGTTTGTTGTGGTCTGCCTGTGTGTTTGTGTGTGTGTGTGCGTGTGTGTGTTTGGATGACAAGTCTGGCTGTGTGTGGACAGTGCAGTGTGACCAGACATGAGGTCAGTGAGTTAGTTCTCTGATGTGTCCGTCAGCCTCCACCAAAGGACGTGGCGGAGCAGCCCCTGCTGGGAGGGCATCAGCTCCAGTTGTGTGCGCTTGTGTGTGTGTGTGCGCTTCTCTTCCCCTTCGCCCGCTTTCGTTCTTTATCTCTCCATCCTTCATTAACTGGCCATCAGAGAGGCCAGCTGAATTGTTCGAATGGGAGAGTCGTAAAAAAACGGGAATCTGCCCTTTTTTTTTTTACAGCGGGACTAAAGAGGACTCCGGCTTCCAAACCCAGCTTCTATTTGCATTTTTTTAATGATGCGTAAAAGTTTTTAATTAAATCTTAAAGGCCTGTTGACACAAAGGTCTAAAGATTGTTCTCGCGTACTGTACTGCTCCACTGTTTGACCCGGCAGCGGAGGGGAATGGAACCAACTTCTTGGTCGTTATCGCTTTAAACAACTCCCCGTTTACCAAGCTCTTCATAAATATTGCAATAAAGGGCTCTTAGTCGGCCCATTACGTGTCGGTGTGCCGGTCCAACTGATTTCTTCCGCTTCTAACACCTGAACCGCTTAACAAACGCCTCGTCATTGTTGTGTACCCGACGATTTACAGTTGTTCTTGAGCTACATCTGGCCTGCTCGTATACTTTGTTTTCTCCTCTTTTTTTTTTTTTACATACTGTCGCATTTTCAGTGAGAGGAGTATATAATATAGCGGGATCCCATTTTTCAGCCACCGTCAAGTCTTTACAACCTTTTACTCTGGCAAATAGACGCAGCTGGAGAATCTGTAAGATGCTTGTCCCATTAAATTTATATCCCCTCCCCCCCTCCTCCTCCGGAGTGCAGCGGCACCGCCACAGTCTTCCTCCCCCATCAGTGCGCCTGCTAAAATATTACACATTTATCACGGTTATTACAGTCAGTAAATCCTTCCACGCGGCGCAGGAAAACTCCTCAGCTTTGTATTCTTTTGGGATGCAGGGGTAAATGGATTAGGTTATTGCCTGGAGTTAGGCGCGGCGGTATCAGCCACAATAATCTTTGTCCTTCACCGCGGCCTGTAAGAGTCGAGGGCTCGAACGCGTCGAGCCGGCCTCCGCAAACTACAGCTGACGTCGCTGAGATTCGCACTTCGAACATGCTGCTTTGGATGACTGTCAGCTAATTACTGTGTTTGTGTGTGTTCTGTGCCTCTGAGAGAGGAAATGCAGTTGGGTTCGGGGTGGCGTTGGGGTTAAAATTAAACAAATCGGATTAACTTTTGCAATTGGTTCTGTGAAGCATTTTTTTTGCTTTTCATTTCTTCACGCTGGTGTTGTCAGCCCGTTGTCTTCTTCTTGCTGAAGGAGAACAGAAGCAGATACTGAGGTCATGTGAAGGAAGATTTGTACTTTCTCTGCACCTGACCAGCTATTCAGATGACGTATTAGAACCAAATGGCTGTTTTCTGGGGCGCCGTTTAGCTCACTTGGTGGAGCGGGCGTCCCATGTACAGAGGCTAAGTCCTCGCTGCAGCGGACCCGGGTTCGACTCCCGGCCTGGGACCCTTTGCTGCATGTCACTCCCCCTCTCTCTCCTGTCATATCTTCAACTTGTCCTATCAATAAAGGCCAAAAAAATACTTAAAAAAAAAAAAAATGGCTGTTTTCTTGCATCTTTTTTTTTGTCATCATTGTCTGACATTGTTTTTTTCCCTGTTCCTCGCAGCGTGCCCGCCGGGTACCTTCAAGTCGACCCAGGGTGCGGGCTTGTGTCTGCAGTGCCCTCCGAACAGCCGCTCCACAGCTGAGGCCGCCACCATCTGCGTGTGCCGCAACGGCTACTACCGCGGCGACGCTGATCAGCCCGACGAACCCTGCACCAGTGAGTATATCGTACACGACGCGCACACTCCTACACTGTCACACACTTGTGATGAGCACATCCTCGATCACCTCGTCCATTTGAGGGTTGTGATTGTACATGTGACATCAATATTGAACACGCTGGTCGTGCATTGTGTTTTAGCTCCTTCCGTGTCCTTAAACCGGCACACATGTGTCGTAGCATTTACATGAGCGCGTAATTACAGCCCTGGTTGTCTTTTCAGTCTGGCGATGATAATCTCGTCGCAGGGTTTCCATCTCTGACGTCTCCATCGCCGCGGCCGACGAGCTTCCCTCTCGGTTTCCTCTCGGCGCTCTCCCCCTCTCTCCGTCTCTCATTCTCGCTGTTGTTATTTCTCGCCGTCTCCTATCATCCCCCGAAGTCCTAATTACTCAGACAGATGCTGCGACGCTTCGACACTGTCCTGCCGTTATCCGCTGGAGATCCAATAAGGCCCCCTCGCAGCATCAAAGTTATCTTAATATGATGTAAAAGCAATATGCTGAGCCTTCCTGCCGTCCCCACGCACACGGCTACGCGGGAGGAGAAAACTGTTGGACCCCAAAAAGTTTGTTTACCTCTCTTCCCTCGGCTGCCACATGGGAGGGTCTTAATGGTTTGTTCTCCTCGCGAAAGCAGACGCCGGAGCATTATCGGTGTGGTTATGTATTCATTTAGTCCGGATTTATTCACATAGACCCGGCTAATTAGCCTCAGCGATGGGCTCAAGACCGCACTCCTCTTCTAATCGGTTAGCAGCTGCACAGGGTAGCCTTCACAGCTAAAAACGTGTTCGGAATGTTACCTCTTTTGCAATGTTTCACATTTAAAAAACCCTGAATTAGAGCCTCGAAGCTGCCGACGCCGTCTGTCTGACTGTTCCGACGCTCTCCCCCCCAAGTGCAGCCATCCAACACCTTTAGGCTTCGGATGTTCTCGGCGGATGACACCCCGCTTTCACCTTGAGTTTTTTTCCCGCCCTCCCGTGGTACGCCGCGCAACTCTCTGGTGAATTAGTGAACGCTTCATCAAGTGTAGCATCTTCCTCTACCTTGAGGCCTCGCATTTTCCCCAAGCAATCTGCACAACAGCTCCCCGGCGGAGCCTCTTGAACAGATCCCTCCGGTCGGTGTTTCCAAATGCAGCCGGTGTTACTTTTTCTTTTTTTCTTTTCTGTTTTCAATCACGCCACTTCCTTTCCAGTCTTATCTCACCGTCGGTTTTGTTCCTTGTATCCACTGCTTCACCCTTCTGTTCTTTTAGTATCTTAAAGGAGACGTATCATGCTCATTTTCAGGATTATAATTTTATTATGGGTTACTACGATAAAGGTTTACATGCTTTAATGCTCAAAAAACACATTGGTTTTCTCATACGGCCCACTGCAGCAGCACTGTATGTCTGAAGCGCTCTGTTTTAGCTCCGGTCTCTTCGAGGCCCCTCCCTCCTAAACACCCAATCTGCTCTGACTGGTCAGTTCACACACGCCTGAGGCAGCACTGCTAACAACAACAGAGCAGCTGTGTTAAAGTAATTGTTACGAACTGGCACAAATTCTGTGCAATGTTGTGACATGGTGACGTGGCGTGATGTCATGAAGTACGGAATTAAAGGCGGGACTAACTGACGAGGTCTCGGGAGCAGTGTTTCCCGCTGGTGTGGATCTTTTACAAGCACAAGAACCTTTACAACACACTGAAGGAAAGGAAAAAGACGAAAAAGCATAATGGATCTCCTTAAACATTGAGGCTGGAATATTTTTAAAGATAACATACACGAGCCAGTTACAAGATTCCTAAGTTAAAAAAGGAAAATGTACCCACTATTTCAGTAGTTACCCACTGCACCGTGCAGTGAAATCCATTCATTATAAGAGACTTTGTCCAAATTCTTTGAAAAATGTTTTTACTCCCCACACATGCATTTTAAATATCCTGCTGAGAGTTTTGTTTTCAGCCGCCCGTTCCGACATCAACGTCTTAAACCTTCTTCTATTCCCCTTCAATTTGTGTTAACAAAATCTTTTTTAGAAACAGCACATTCAAAGCCTCCTCTGAAGGTTGAACCGTACTGTAGCAGCTGGGCCTGACGCTCGGGGTGCCCTAGATCTCAGCGGGGGCAGCGAGATCATCCCACTAAGAATCTCTTTAATACTTCGGGTCCTGATAAGAGCGCTACCAGAGTAGCTTAAATCAGGCCAGTCTGTAGCAGACGAAGCTGCAGCTTCAGTGCTCCTTCGCCGCCGTCAGAGCCGCCGGTCCCTGTGTGCTCCAGATCAGTCTGATTAGCTTGCTGATGGATTGTCCAGCGCCTGCCTCTGTCAGCGGGAGGGGCGGTATAGCTTCGCGCTATACACCCTGTTCTTTTCCCTCGGGGATATGCCAAGCCTGGGATGCACTTCAAACTACCCCCCCACCTCCGGCCCCTCCTTTATCCCAATCCTCTGTCTTGTGCCGACTCTTGTAGCCTCGCCCGAGGGGAGCAACACCAAGCGTTCTGTCTCGCAGCGGGAAGCCAGCTCCTCCCAGCTTGGCTATCCAGCACAGTGCGCTCTGGGACGTTGGTTTGCATTGCGCCGCACCCCCCTCCCGGTCCCTTCGCCAGGGCTCCAGGTCCCACTCTGACGTACCTCCGCCTCCCTGTAGATGTGCACGTGTGAAAAAAAAGAAGTCGTGTGTGCATGTGAGAATGGCGTGGTGGTTGGAGGGGGGGAGGTCAGCCGGCTCCAGCATGCAGGGCCGCTGGGTTTCTCTCGATGTGTGAGTCAGAGGAGGTGGAATGACAAGCTGAGCTGTAACTGAGGGGAGTCGGATGGTGAAACCAGCGCTGATTGGTCTGTAGGGGGGGGAATGGATGCAGTGATGGAGCATCCTGGTGTGAGGAATGGTGAATAAGGGAAGGGGGCTGATGGGAGGGAAGTACTAATGGCAACGATAGATAGAGCAAAAACCCATTAACACAGCGGGAGGGATGTGACAAACTAAGATTTAAATCTGTACATTTGAGGGTTTAGTCTGAATTTAGAAATGACGGATTAAAAGGAGCTGTCCGTCTGGGGAGCAACAGTAACACAGAGTCCCAGCGAGACGCACAATACGATGTTTTGTAAAGGAAACATGCTGTATATGCGCGTTTACATCTCGGAAACCAATAGTGCCAGCCAGCGAGCCATTCCCGAGGAAAATCTTTGGAATGTAATCGAATGAACATAAATATAGGGTGAGAGAGGGGAAAAATAAGACGGTTCTGATGGGTTTTATGCATTCCTGATCCGCACCACATTGGCCCGCGAGATCCCGTGGCTCTCGCTCAATACTCATATCTGTGGCTTGTCCCCTGAAAATCTCCTTGAGCCCTGTCAAACACCCTCTGCGCCTCGTAACACAAACAGAACCCATCAAAATTCCCCGACTGAAAGGACGGGCTTATCTGCTTTTCCATTCTCCTCATCATCCTCCCCATTTAGCTTTTTTTTTTTTTTCCTCCTCTTTGCTCTCCCATTCACCGCCTCTCCTCTCCTTGTTCTGTTTTCAAAGAGAAAGAGGAGTGAGCCATCAAAGTGCATAAATATTCTGTTCTTTTCTCCAAGTTTTTTTTTTTCCCTCCACATCAAGTCTGTTGTCAGTTCTGGAGTCAGTTGAGGGTGCTTCCCACGGCAGTCAGCCGGCCAGTTCCCTCTCTCTCTCAGTAATGCAGTGGTAAATGGAGCCAAGTCAAGGTAATTGTCTGGCCTACTCTAATCCCTGCGCCGGCTAGGAAGACATAATGCTCCAGAGTGATGTGCACATGCATGCACACATGTTCAAAAGTGACACCAGTCTCCCCCCGTCACATCTAAAGCTTTATGGAGTCGAGGTAATTCTGCTGTAGAGAGTCGTGTGTGTGTGTGTAGACGATCCTTTTTAGAGAGAAAGCTTCTGTGCCTCCTCTGACGAGTCGCTGTGAACGCACCCAGCGCGCACAGTCTATCTACGACTCCCTCGGTCTCTCAGCCAGACAGTACGAGTCCTTATAACATGTTTTATTTCATGTCTCACCAACCCACACACAACCCTTCTTTCTTTTTCTCCCGGCTCCTCTGGCTGTGATCAGTATCTCCACACAGGGACCTTCTGTCGGTCCCTCAAGGCCTGTTTCACATCATAAAAACAAACAGTTTGAAAGAGGAGAAGCGTCGGCCTCAGACCATTCAAAGGGTGGATGAGTAAACAGTGCGCGGAGCTGTTTATTTCTGGCACTGGGGTACTTTGTGTACGAGCAGCTGAGGGAGGAAACTGGGCAGAGTGCTTTTACAGTCCAGGTGGTATCTTAAAGCCCCGCTCACTAACAGGGCAGCCATGCATACCTTTCAGTCTGGGAGTGGCCAGACATGTGCATGGAAGACATAACTGGAGATCATCATGATAATGCAGAGTTTTAAGAATGTAGCTGAATATCGTTTTTATCAGACCACATAATTTAAAGGGGACCTATGATGCTTTTTTTCACCTTGTTCCATTTATATTTACATTCCTTGTGCATGTAAAAGATCCTGAAAGTTACAAAGGTCAAAGTCCAAACCAGCAGAAGCTCTTCTCTCCCACAGAAAGCACTGCTCCTGAAACGTCTCATCAGTAATCCTGACTTTGAATTCTGTGACTTTGTGACATCACACCACGTCACAGATTCACACCTATGCCTATGGGACAGTTTGGCTGGTAAGAGTTGATCCAGCACAGCTGCTGTGATGTTGTCGTTAGCTGTGCCGGCTCAGGCATGTGTGAGCTGACCAATCAGAGCAGACTGGGTGTTTGGGAGGAGGGCCTTAAAGAGACAGGAGCTGCAACAGATTGTTTCAGACAGAGGGGGAAGACAGAGCTGGACAGCATGAGAAAACTGATCAAGTCTTAACCCAACATAAAGTTATTAACTTGAAAATGAGCATGACTATGTCTTTTTTTAAAGATCGAGGGTAACACATTGCAACACAGTACGTTGCAGTCCATCATGGGGGACGTGTGCTTATTTAAGATCTTTTGCAATAAGTTTTAATTTAGAAGTGATCTACCTCTCCCTTTATTTCCCAGCATCACCAAGCACACAAATACTTATTTGCTGAAACATGCGCATACCCGAAGCCAATCTTTTAGCTCACTTTGGTCTTTCGTTGGAGCCAAGTCTGCTGCGAGCGTTTTCAGCTACATATTGGTATTTTCCTGACCTTGAGATTACCTTTGTCTATTCGCTTGGTTTTTTCATGCCCCACACAGCCCCGCTACAGGCAGAAGAAGCATCTACTTTTGAGTGTCACAAGATGGCCATATGCATACGAAGAACACGAGGCTAGATGTTGGTCTTTTCTAAAAAGAAAGAAAAAGAAAGAAAGAATGAATGTGTTTCCAAACAGACCCAAGTTCATCAAGTATAGTCTAGTATAGTTTTCAGTTCAGTTACAATCAATAATTTGGTTCCCTGTTCCTCTTAGTACAGCAGAGTTATTATCATTACATTTTGGTTGAATTCAAGAGGGGTGCTCAGGAAACGTTTCAACTTCTTCGTAAAGGGAAAACAAATCACAAACTCTCTAGATAGTCATGTAAATAGGATTATGATGGCGTATTGTCAGTTTGTTTAACCATGTAAAAAGCTTATGCAGACTGTTCCTTGACTCACGGTTTTGGCAGTGAGGGCATTGTTGTTGTTGCGTGTAAACACAAGCGTAGCTAATCAAGTACAGGCTCAATAATCACATTAGCAGAACGAACCAAAAGCAGCCAGCAAAACAATATGACATTTTTATTTTTCAGTCTAAATTGTTTGGCTTTAGTTACTGCACAAAAAAAGTTATGTTGCTGTTTATTGTCCTTAGATGATCTCCACAAATTCCCCTTATAAAGGCACGTCGTATTTGCTCTGCCTCTACTGTTCCGTGCTTTCTGGACGACCACACTGAGCGTATTCCTGTGATTGCCGCAGCTGTCTAAAGGATACGAAACGAATAACGTGACCGGCTGAGTAGATATGGTTCATCACTGCATGTGTCCTATTAACATTCCCCTTCGCCAGACCCTTTTGTGCATAATCCAATTGCCCGTACTGAACAAAATAACACATGTGCATCGACGTGTCCTCATTCACCTTGTGCAAATGACCTAACACTTTGCACTGGTTGTCGTAATTGCGCCATTAAAACGGAGCCCTCACTGCGCCGCGATGCAGCTCATGTCACGGAGAGCGCATGAAGCCGCCTGGAGATGATGCTTTGCCCCTATAAATCTAATGAAAGCAACATGTATGTGAGCACAACCAAATCTGACTGGCATAGCTAAATGAACGCCAGCTGAGAGCCTGTAAGTAACGTTCTCGACAAATTAAATCCTATGGCAAATTAAAGCAGCCGCGGGCCGCGGTAATAGTCTGCAAATCACTGGTTAAGTGGCAGTCACATCTGATTTCTTGTGCCATCCCTGCGAATGTGGCGCTCGGTCGTAATTGGGACGAAGGAGTGTGACGCCTCGTTCACACCTCAACCCGGGAAATAATTATTCCTGCCGCCGTTGCTTGAATACATCGATACAGACAGTGCAGCCGGGACGACACGGGAGCAGGTAGTTCAGGCGTGTGTTTGTGCCACATGCTTTTTTTTTTACAGGCGAGCAGATGTGCATCGCTTTTCCCAGCAATGCAAGTTTGGGGGCAAGTGCACGCATGTGATGGATGATACAGAGGATGCGAGCTGGTGTGAGCAACATACGAAGTGCCTACTGTGCAGTCCCCCGCGGGGAAAAGCTAAAGTGCTGCCAGTTCCCTCGGATCGCGTCTTCCTACCGACGAACACCATTTTCGCCAACCTTTTTTTTTTCCCCCTCCGCGTACATCCGACGTCATCCCAGGACTAAATTAGCTTCTGTTCTGACCGTGTATCTGAAGCACTTACTGTCATCTCAGCCAGACCATAATAATCACACTATGGAGGTCACGCCCTTTCCTGTCACCGTCCTCTCTGTTGTCGAGGCGCTGAGCCGAGGTCACGGCTGTAACAGCGCCGCTCCCTCGCCCTCGTGTGTTCTGCCGCTTTGTCCTGGCTCCCCAGGGCTATCCCACACGGCTTTTTCGGCAACAATGACTAATTGTGTCTGCGTTGACTGAAGTAGCTGCTTTCTGCCCCTGTGCCCACGGAAAAAACTCAAGTGCTGTAAGGCAGCGTGCTTAAAAAAATCTATACGTATTCCTCCTATTGCCATATTTTTCTCATGGGTAAAAAAGAAAGGAGAAGAGGAAAATGGGCACAGTGTGTAAGAGAGCTGAGTGAATCCTGGAAGCGGCTGCAGAATTAAGTAGATTTTTAGTTTCACAGTAGTCATGGATCTAATAGTGGGTCAGTTAAACTTCTCTTTTAATGATAAAGGTCAGGCTTTATGGAGGATGAATTGGTACCAGATCAGCTCTGCGGGGCAGCCTCACTTAACCTAAGCGGCACTGACTAAGGGCTTTGGAAAGCTTCTGCTTTATCGGCAGTGTCTGCCCGCTATCTGAAAAGAAAGAGCTGCCTCCGAGCAGCCGGAGGGACACAGAGCCTCGGCTAAGCAAAAATTCTCCCAACTGCCGTTTGAACAGATTTTTAACTCTTGAAGAATTGCGCTCCAATCGCGGGAGGCTGAACAAGCCACTTCCCCGCACCCTGATATTAAGCTGGCACTCAAGCAAGACAATAGTTTTATTATTTCTCGATTTCTCTCTGAATATCGCTTCTTTGAGGTTCTGCCCCAGCTGCGGGCGATGAGGGAGTGAATGGGAGCGTGAATCTCCAGAGCCACTTGGATAAGAATACTCCATGCAACACTGCATTTTGCTAAATAACCAATGTTTGATAGACACAAACGTTTCGCTGTATGATCTCTCTGGGTGTGAATGGAATAAATTAGCATTCCAATTGTGCCGAAGACGGAGAAAAAGAAGGAAAAGACAAGTTGCTCTTGAACAACACTTATATTTATTACAGGGTTGGAAATTGACTAAATTGACCTAACAGCAGGCGGATTTGTGAAACAGTTTCCTTTTTATTCTCAACGTATGAGGAGGATAAAAAATAAGAATCGTGACAGCTCGCCTTGAAATAAAACCTCCTCTGGTAGAAAAAGGCTCTGGCTGTGGACGTAAATGACCATTTGGCCTGCATCTTTTTCCCTTGCGTGTCCGTAGGTGTCCCGTCCAGCCCGAGGAATGTGATCTCCATTGTGAACGAAACCTCTGTGATCCTCGAGTGGCACTCTCCCAGGGAGACAGGCGGCCGCGATGACGTCGTCTACAACATAGTGTGCAAGAAGTGCCGGGCCGACCGGCGCTCCTGCTCCCACTGCGACGACAATGTGGACTTCGTCCCTCGCCAGCTGGGACTGACGGAGACCAGGGTGTTGATCAGCAACCTATGGGCTCACACCCTCTACAGCTTCGAGATACAGGCTGTCAACGGCGTCAGCAATAAGAGCCCGTACCCCGCGCAGCACGTCTCCATAGACATCACCACCAACCAGGCTGGTAAGAGGCTGCTATGGCTATCATGATGATGATAATCACGTAGTGGTGGGAACGATAAAGACGACTATTCTCTTGTGCATCATGACTGTGTGACCTTTTGTCCGTTATTGTTAAATCGCCCCAGGTGCCAGAATTCATGTTGGCAATGCATGTATCTCTGCAAACCATGGATATGTCGACACTTTACATTTCTTTAGTTTCAGTTTTCTCTTTTGGCAACTCTGTGCTCATGATCTGGTCAGGTTTAGGCACAAAAACCACCTGGTTAGGGCCAGGAAAAGATCATTTTTATTCGTCTTAAAATACCTGATTTGGTCCCCACAAACAGGAGCTGGGGTTGGGGTTGGGGTTGGGGTTAGGTCCAGCGGTTTGGCTCTTACAAATGCTGAAAGGCCATCTCAGAACGGTAGTCTCTGGCTTGGCAGCTGTAACACAACCACATCCCTTCGTCCTCCCAGCTGGAAATCCTGCTCCTAAATATGTAATGTGAATGTGCTATGACATGAGTTGTAGAAATGTCAATACGGTACACATGACACATGCAAATTTGATCGTATCCCTGGTTTGCAGAAACCTGAAGTGATGATATTAATTTTATTCTGGCTTGTATAAGTTGATCCATTTTGTAAGCTACCCGGTTTCCGCCCTCCTGTAGTAGTTGTAGTTCCGTTATTATTTGCGAAACAGCTAATTCTCCTATTATTGCATACTTAAATGCGAATCATTTCACCTCAACGGACCGTCGTCTTGCACAATGTGCATTTCAGAGTCTCATTTCACAGCGCAGCTGACCTCAGGGAGAGTACGATTTCACGTCGCTCCGCCGTGAATAATGACTTTTCGGCTTGAAGCGTGAGGCCAGCTGGTTTAGTGAAAGTTAGACGTACTGTACATGCGCTCTTTCTAAGCCTCCCTTCCCTGAATCAGGGGTAATAGCTTTCCCTTTTGAAAACACGATGGAGGAGTTCAAACCCAGACCCAAGACACAGCATGTTCCATTTCTGTGGCAGGGCGAGCGCAACCCACCGCACCCTGCCTCCATCCTTTGTTCTCTATTTACAAATCAAATCCGATGACAGAAATAGCCCCAGTTAGCGTCTCTCTTTGGGCATTCCAGGAATTCTTGCTTTTTTAACATCGGCGAAGGTAATCACCCTTACGAAAACAAGACATGAGTCATTTATGAGGCCTCCTTTCTGAGGTTCACATCTGGATGTTGAAGGCTTGTTGCTTCGCAGACTGACACATCTCCTTTGTTGTTTTTCCTTCTGGTCTTTGTTTAATGAGACTGTGTTTTGATGGCAATGCCGCACATCAAGCCAGCACTTCTCTCTTCACGGAAGGCTAGACCCCAGTTGAAACATGTCTGTGAATCTCCAGATTTATACGCTCGCACTATCTTTCGCTCTCTTTAGAAAAACAACACGAGAGAATTAACTGTACTTCTTTCTCTGTTCCTGCTCTCTGAGCCGTGCTGAATATTGGGCGCGAGCCACAAAGCCATCACTCCTTCGCGCCTCGAACTACAACTCTCACCTTTAGTGTTGTATATCCAAGTTCAACTTGCCGTTCGGCCCTAAATGTCAGACTGGAGGAGCTTGACCCAAGATGGATGCGTGGACAGCTGCTGTTTTTACACCGGGCTGAAATATTATTCACTCCTGCCCTCTCTCTCTCTCTCTCGCTCTGCCCACCTCTCTGTATGTTTGCCTGCACGTCTCTGACTTCGCCGGTGATGGATCCGAGTCCAGCCAATGAAAATGACCTTCATCCTGTTACCTTCCTCTCTCTCTCTCAGTCTCTCGTTGTGCTTGTGTGTGGGCTCATCCTCTATCTGTCCCTGTGTGAAGGGATCTGAGCCCAGCCAATGGAAATGACAGCTCGAGGATACCAGTCTCTTCCCGTCCCTTTTTTTTTTTTCCGTTACGGCGTTTTTCACGCTCTCGTAGATCTTTGACTCGTACACAGTAGCACCTATCGAGGGACAAGTGTTGACCGAGTGTAAAATTTAAATGAGGCTGTCTTTTTTTTTTTTCATTTTTCACCGTGTTTCTGCGGATGAGCCGGAGCGTGAAAATCACAACCGGAGCTTGTGGGACCTAATAACAGACATGAAGCGGAGTTCCAGTGTGGTGAAAGAGTTGGTTGAGTTCATACTGGCTGGGTTCCCGCAAAGGAAGGAGTTTGTCAGCCTGTGTCCCTGCTGGCCGTGCACTATGTTGTTTTTTTTGTGCACTTGCAGATACACAGTCTGATCCAACGATGAAATACCTCATATCAAATGAATTCTGAATAACCGACGTACTTAACTGTAGAATGAACTTACTTCACATTTATCTCAAAGAGCGGTGAAACAGAAAGCGCTTTATCCATATTCCCTTTCTTCTACGGGAGAACATTTTGAAATGAAATCCGGTCCAGTTGGCGGAGGGCACGCTGTATTTGATTACGACGACTCTCAGAAGAATGTAATGACCAACTGAACTTGTCTTTGTCTGAGAATGAGTCAGAGGAGGAGTGGGAGGGAGGACAGGGTGGGATGGAGAAAGGGAAAGCTTTTTTATTTTTTTCTTCCTCTTCTTCTTCTTCTTCTTCTTCTTTTTGACCAGACTGTGAGACTGTGACAGTGAAGGAGAGGAAAATTAGGGAGTAAATAGGTCTGATTATCATGGTGGCCTAATGGTGCTGACTGTCCCCATTTGACAGGCTAATAGCACACTTGACAGATAGATGTAGAAGAAGCAATGCCGGGGCCTATTGTTGAAGTCTGCTGCGGTAATGAGGTGTCTGCCAGTAATCTGCCAGGCCTATGTCCAGCCCTGTGTGGCCCTTTTGTAGCCAGGTAATTGCAGTGTTCCTGGTTTCGACAGGGGGTTTCATTGACAGGCCTGTAAAGAGGCAGAAGTATCCAGATGGGATTAATGTTGATAGTGTATGTCAAAAAACTAAAGCTGAGACATTCTTTAAAATGTAGGCTAGGGCTCTAATTATTGTGGGTCCATAAAGATTGTTGCATGAAGAGATACAAAGTCCTCGTGTCCAACTATGTGATGTTTTTGAAACAAGATTAGGGTTCTGGTTCTGGTTAGGTAGCAAAATGTGATGCAGTTTAATAGTGTTGAGTGAGTGCAACAGTTTTGGTATGTATAAATGTTCAACAAACTAAATTATCTGCAGCCGTTCGCAGAATGGGCTTGGCTTAAACTGGAAATGGACCGGACTGACGGGAAGATGCTAGTTATCTCCACCAAGGAGGTTTTTTTTTTACTGGTGTCCATTTGTTTGTTGGTTGGTTGGTTTGTCAGCAGGATTACACAAAGGCTACAGTCCAGATTTCCACAGAACTTGGCTTCAGGATAAGTCTAGGTCCAGAATAGACCCCATTAAAGTTTGGTGAGGATCTGGATAGAATGTTTCCTCACTAACACTGCAAGATTTTTCAACTTTTTTTGTTAATTTCTCAGGGAGTAATGATGGATCTTGGATATTAGGCTGGCTGGTATCTGTGGGTCGGTACAACATGGGACTGTTTGGCTGTGGTGGGGGTATGCACTCTACTGAGTGCCATTCTGGTTTAGGTCTGAAACTTGCTGTATTTATTATTCATTCGAAAAACTATTTACAGAACGGCCTCAGGATTGAGCTTCAGATCAATGTTTATAGAACAAGTTGTTATTAGAAAACCTGAATGAATAAACTTCCGTCTATTAAACAATGAGGCTTTTCCTTCCTCACCAGTATGGATATGTGGATGCAATTTACTCGGCTGACACTTGAAAAAAGCACATTATCTGTTCCGGATACTCATTTCAGTCAAGAGTTTGCTCAATTAAGTAGCAATAGCAAAGGGAAACCATGTAAATTCCCAATTTAAACAAGTCATTAAACATACTATGGGGCCATCGTGCCAGTCAAACCCAACATGTTCTAATTCTTGCAAATGGGAAGTAGTTTGAACAATCCAAATAAATACATACGCACTCCTCTACTCAGCTGGTATGGAGGATGTATATACAACATATAGGCCAATAATTCCTTAATGTCAGCATGAAATCAATGAAATGCCAACAGGACAATGAAAACCCTGTTGCAACGCGCTTTTGATGGCTCGGCGTCAGAGTGACAACTTTAGCAGTGTGAGACAAAAAGCAAGGATGGCACTGTTTGGACTAAACAGACGAACAAAGCACAACCCTAATTTCACACAATGTCCCCTCTCTGCGCCGGAGCCAAGACTGCCAGTGGAATAGACAGATTTCTTTGTTTATCTGACGCGGCATTGTTTGTGCACATCAGGGAGCGCACAGGTGCACAGATGATCCGGGACGCGGAAGATGAAATTTGTCCAATTAGATATTTTCATTGCGATTCTGTTTCAACCTGGAACATGATCCTAGAAAGCTAAAGTTGGAACGGGAGAAGCCGCGCCATGGAAGCATACACACACACACACCATTTTAAAGCGATTTTGACCATTTTTTATTGTCCGTAGTTTTAAAAAGTCGAGTTCATTACCGAGGAAGGATGTGGCACAGTTTAAGGTGAAGGGTGCCCTTTTCACCGTGTCCTCTAAATCCCTCTTGGCTCTGCCTTCCAAGGTGAGCCATTTTTGTCGTGTGCCGTCTCGCTCGGCGCAGCTGTTAAAAAGGATGATGGAGGAGATGAGCGATATGATTGCCGAGCAGATAATAATTAATCAAAATGCCCCTCTGTTTGTTTTCCATTTCGCCCGTCCCTTTCGCAAATAACATGCTCGGATGTGCCTCCGGTTAATGTGAAAGTAAATTGCGAGTGCATTTATACGTAGACGAGCGGAAAACGCGGCCTTGCGATGTCCAACGCTGCAAGGACGTTTATGTTTAAAGGACTAGTTCACCAGTTTTCAATAGTATCTTTTATTCCCAGTTTGTTCAGGCTTCACCTCGACCCCGCATAGCATGACTCCCTCCATTCTTTCCTTCTACTCTGTTCAAAACAGCATCATCAGGTATGAGATTTAAGGGGATAAATAGAGACTTCCCATGAGCTGTAAACTGTTGACAGGGGTAATGCTATATTATCACCCTTCTTGGTGCTGTACGACTGTCAGCCTACGAGAGAACAGATAGGTGAAGGGGTCCTTAAAGTCCGATTACCCGGGAAAGAAAACAGTTTGCGCTCGCCTCGGCTGTAGGAGTGGACTCTTGCGAGATCAAGGAAAAACCAAGAGACCGCCTAGAAAAACGTTAAGGCAGCTGTAGTTAGAAGGTTCATGGTGTAAATTGGCCACGAGGAGACAAAGGTTAGTGGAGGGAAAAGGAGAGCGTGGATGAGTGCGAGGAGAGGAGGGAATAACGGAGGCGAGGAAAGAGCTGGGAGGGGGGGCGGGCGGGATTTAGTGTGAATCACCGAAGAGGCCATTTAACTGCCCTCGATCCCAGCGTGTGTCTGGGAGGAAGGACTGATCAATAGTGTGATTTAGGAGTTCATTCACGGCCTGTGCTCTCCGGGAGATCCACGCACACACACACACACACACAGATACAGACACATAAAGGTTATATACTGCCCTCTTTCAGGCTATCATTCACGCCTGGCCTGAATTTAGTCATATTTATCTATGTTAGCTGCTGAAAAATAGCCATTTCATGTCTCTTTGTGAAATAGTGAGGTTTAATTTTAACCGCAGACGACACTCTCGGCTTCCAGTGAATTTATTAAATTCCTGAATGACCACCGAGATAAATATATATCGTAGCCGTGGGCGATAAAAGAACAGACATGGCGGCCATGTTTTCTTATGTAATCCATCCAGGGCACTTAACCTACATCTGCTACTGCTTCAAACGAGCATTTTTCATCCTTTACACATTTTTTTTTTTTTTGCAACTCTTTCCACTCTGACTGGTTCTGCGGGGGTGGTTTCGGTGGACAATGCGTGAGGAAAGAAAAAAAAAGTCCGTAAATCTGACTGGTGCTATCTTTCTCGGCTAATGCCTGATGCTCAACAGTTCTCTGATCTTACTGGCACAGGCCCTCTTGACCTAGATTGTGTGCCAACAATCCCTCAGACCACAGAATGCCAAGTATATCTACAAACAATCCTCCTCCACTTAGCTGCTCTGTTTGGAGAGCCATTCCCACAGAAATGCAAACATCACTATCCTCGGCCTTCTATGGCCAAGTCCGACCGGGTGGGTCGCATTCAAGATACTAAGATGCAATGTGCTCGAGTGAAAACCCAAACAACCGGATGAATTAAAGAGATCTGCGCTCTGTGGGGTTCAGAAATCAGATGAGATGTTAGGCAAACATGTCAGTGGCTGGTATTCAAGACACTACTCATTATGTCTTCACAGTTTACAGGCTGCAGAATCGTTCCATTTGTTTTTTTAGGGGGTTGCCTTTCCCCTTCTTTCTTCCCCCTCGCTGCTGCCTCTATGTATCAGAGCGAGGGTGTCCAATAGTTTCATCATCTTAGACGGCTCTTCGGGCTCTCTCCGGGTGCCATTTTTATTTCATTTGATGCCTGTTCTCATAAATGTTGGATCCTGTCCCTGCACCCAGAAACTGAGGTATTAGCTGCAGGCAAATATAAAAAGTGTGGGCTTGAATGCTAGTGAGTCCTCCTCGTCAATTCTGATGTCTTCATGTAGTGTATTAACTGACGGCGGGAAGCTTGCGTGTGTTTGTGTCCGTGTGAAAGCATGCTCGCGCTCTCTACGGCTTCTTCTTCTGCTTTTTTTCTCTCTCGCACAGAGATACGTTCAGAATCCTCCACGTATAATGTGATTTTGAAAATAATTCCAGCCATGGTTCCTTGACAGGAATCCACAGTGCTGAACTGATCCCTCTTTATGATGTTTGAGAGAGGCCCATTACCATATAGTCATGGCTGGCTTGGCCCTCTGAGCCCCCGCTAATAGGGAGGGAAGTAGTTAAACCTATGCTTCTGACAGAGGCACAGCACATGACTATAGGCTGCTCCCCTCGTCTGAGACACTGAGCCCCTATTAGGAGGCTGTATGGTTCAATGGTGTGCCAGCATCTTAAAGCACAAACCACAAGGGCACTACGGAGAAAGAACAACTCCGCTTGTGCTATGCAGTTGTGAGCGGGGCCATACCGTATGTCTGTTCGCATAGAGTGTGTTGTTTTTATTTTTTTTATCCCTGGATGTAGAGTTCAGTGGTAGAAGATAAGTCGACCAATTGCGGCGCAACTTCCTGTCCAATAACTGCGCTGAGAGTGACTGAGGCAGAGCGGGAACTTGCAGCTGAGATGTGGAAGCCGTTCTGCCTGAGGAACACGGACGGCCATCTGCAATCAGTTTTTATCCCAGGAATCTCACAAGGAGAAGGGAGGGCGCGGTGAAAGGAAAGGGTGAAGATGGAAACTAGCAGGAGAACTTTTACTCATGATCAAGTTTTCCAAGGATGACGATGGAATGACCCTGCCTACTGCGCCTCTGATTGGCTAGTCCCCGATGCCTTTGTTGGTTAGGTTCATATGTATAAATACACAGGAACTGAAACACAGTTGTACACAGAAGAAGAGTGGGGAAAAAGACAAAGACAGGAAGTGGAACGTCACAAGGATATAACTACAACATAAAATGGGAAATAACTAGATAACTACTCGGTGGTTGTAACTATTTTAATTTCCGCCAACTGTGACATCACGCTCTATAACCCCGGTGATGTCATCATGATTGATTTGGCTTGGAGACTACTGAATTTGGAAGATGTTGCCATTTTTCCAAGAACTATGTCTAACCAAGTCACACTACTGAGTTGCTTCATGGGAAACATAGGTTCTCGTGTTTGTAGTGACATCTCTGCATCTCTTTCAACCATTCTTGAAAATGTGTCACCTATGAGTCTCTTCAAATTTATGGAACTGCACTTGTAAATCCCTGGAGATGTAGAGCGGCTGCCCTTATGAATTACGGTGCCTGCACAGCGGAGTAACAATAATGCAAACAGAGGTTCAGGTCTGAGCCAGACATGTAAAACGACGCTCCAGCTCATCTGTATTCTGCAGTAGATTAATCGTGCATGGGTAAAGAAGCCTTTCATTCTTTCATCACTTTCTTTCAAACCCTCTCCCACCTTTTCCCTCTCTGTCTCCCCTTCCTCTCTGTCTCTGACTTTTTTCTCTTTCTCAGCCAGACACTGGGAGGCTTTGACTTTGATTAATGGTGAGCCAAGCTCTGCATTAAAAGCCAGGGGCAGCAAGTGGGGCCAGATAAAAGTGGAGCAGGGGGGCAAGGGATGGGAGGGATGGAGGGGAGAGAAGGAGCGCAGGACACAGTCACCAATCACTGTCAGCATCATCGTCCCAGGGTGACAGTGGGGGGACGCAGTTGGAGGGGACAGCGGTGCTTCATTGGGCTGAACCTCACCCTCATACAGGCACAACACATTGTCTCTGACAGGCTCTTCACACATGGGCTTCTAGGACACACATACAAAACACGGTCACTGTCTGTCCAGTGGGACTCGCCAGCGAGAAAAGTTTTTTTGCCTCGGGGAATGTAGTGAGAATCTGTGTTTTGTTAAGATAGAGCTCAAATATTTACAGCTCACACCTTCAATCCTGATAATTAAAGGAGACGTGTTAAGCTCATTTTCAGGTTCATCATTTTATTTTGGATTACTTATAGACATGCTATAATGATCAAAAAACACTCCCCCATCTGTACACAATGCTCTGTTTCAGCTTCTGTCTCTTTAAGGCCTGCCTCCTGCTCTGATTGGTCAGCTCACACTCGCCTGAGCCAGCACTGCTCCACCATGTCTCGGGGCCAGCTTTGTCATATTCTCAGCTTCCAGTTAGCTTCCCTTCTACCGTTAATGTACACATATATTATGAAAATTTGTAACATGGTGACATGGTGTGATGTCAACAAGTCACAGAATTAAAGCCGGGATTGCTGACGTGGCCTTTAAGACATTTCAGGAGCAGTGTTCTCTTTCGGAGAGAGGAGCTCCCGTTGGTGTGGACCTTTGCCTTTTTAACTTTCAAGACCACTATGTGTAACTATGTAAAACACTGACGGAAAGAAAAATAACAAAAAAAGTATTATAGGTCTCCTTTAAAACCTGATAAATGTAAAAAAAAATATTATATAAATGAAAATATTGCATGAGCAGCTCCAAGATGTAACACTGGAAGATGTCGTCTGAGTCCTTAATCCCACCTAGAAAAGCTCTAACTGCTCGTCTGTTTCTCCAGATGGGGTAAGCAGCTACCAATAAGCACAAAAACTGACCTATCTATATCACTTGAAGTAATCTCAACCCAGGCTGCATACGCTCGCACACTTTTAGATATTGGGCACTTGAGAAAGCGCATAAAAAAAAAGAAATTCTCCCTGATAAAAATGGATGTTCTCCTGTCTCTGTGCCTGAATGCGTGTACTGAGTTGGGACCGGGACTCGGGGCCGGGGCTGTGGAAATACCTCTTCTCCTCAACCCCCCCCTTTTTTTTTTCACTGCTGGAATTTCTGTGTGGAGTGCCCCTCCCTTGGGTCTGTCAGGAACAGTGTGTGCCTGTGGCCGGTAATTGATAATGCGGCACAGGCAGCCCTAGCCCTGGTCAGTGGAGCGTGAACCAGCCTGAGAGGCAGAGAGGCTGAAGTGCACCGAGGTGAAGCTTAGCCCTCGCACTCTCTGTCTAGGGTATGAGCGAGGGAGGGAGGGAGGGAGGGCAGGAGGCGAGAGCCAAGTGAGGCAGACGCAACAGAATCCACTCACGCTGACGGGATTGTTAACATTTCAGTTAATTATCCGACAATCAAGTCAAGAAATACTTACCCTAAAAATTGTAGAGAAAGCCGTCTTACAGTACCTGATTTATAAGCAACCACGCTGAGTAAAAAAGGTCAGAGGCTTTTCTTCATACAGTGCTCCGGCGACCGTGGAGTGGTGAAGCCAGGGGTGAAGTACAAAGAGAAGGGGGAAAGGAATAGAATAACCATTAAGGAGCCTGATACAAAAAAAAGGGGGTCATTCAGTTTTAGAGAGGGCGCCATTTGAAGCCTTTTCAATAGGCGAGTTATTCAGAAAAGATGGTGAGTGGAGACCAGGTGGAGCGATGACTAGGCCCCAGCAGCAAGCCGGCTGAGAGCCAAGAGGCTGATAGGCACAAAATGTAGAGCATGGGCTTGTGCGGGGCTGTATTTATGCCTGCAGACATGGGGGTGGAGATTCCTCTCCAGCTCTGTATGTACACACACAGAGGCTTTAAGCTTAATACGAGCCGTCGCAGAATCGTTTTTTTTTCTAATCAAACTCACTTGTGTGTTCACAAATTGGTTTTGATGAGTAAGTTTGGTCGGATTCAATCTTTGAACTTTCAATTAGAGTTTATCTTGGCACCTTGGAGGAGTTCCTGATGATACGGTAGATTCTGGTGGCATATTCACGAGCCATTAAAGTGTTTCATTTGGACACAAAAGCCGAGCAATTTGCATGTTTATTTGATATTTTTTGACATTTTTTTTTATAAATAAATGTCCATTATGATGCATTTATACGAAGGATTCAATTTGTAGTCCCAGAAAACTCGGTGTCAAGTCTTCCAGAACATTAACAAGCCATGACTGAATAAGCAACGAGCTGCACTTAAATTAGGAGCCTTTATGTATATTTATGGTATTTATATTTATAGAACTTAAAACTCAGACAATCTGCGTCATCAGGACTGTGTTTGTGTGATTTGATCAGATTTGATTGCAAGTCACAGATGTACCGAAATAAAGAAGTAAATACTAGATCCAAAGATGGCCCTCGTTCAGTTTCAAGGTCCAATTTGTAATCCAAAAGCTTCAGAGACTCAAAAATTGACTTTCTTACAAATTGGACCTTTAATGGAAATTGCTTGCCTGGCACACATGCCAAGAGAGTGTCGATCTTCCAGGTTTTACTTGCTGGTTATGCAGCCCAGTAAATATGCACAGCAGTGGTTCTTTAGCTGCCCCTGTACTCTGACTTTACAATGTGATGACATCATCGTTTTTCTCAGTTTGAGGAACGTTTTACATAAATGAAACCTCATGGATCAAAAATGTATAACAGAAAGGCCAATAACTGATGTTGTTTGCAGCCTGAGGTGTCCTATCAACAGTTTTACTGACATGTCTTATATAATGGTGCTGTATGGGGAAAATACATTTTTCTTAGCTGTATATGAATTTTTAGCTGTAATACCGCAGGTGGCCACTTGGCAAACTTGGACACAAGGCTGGGTGGCACTGCCATAAACTGGTTTACATAATACATTTATTAAACGACCCCACAGCTTCTGTCAAATTCAGATTCAAATGTTGCTCGACCCCAACTGTTGCATGAATTGTCCAATCGAGCCACGGCCTCTTCAAACCTTTAAGAAGAGCGAAGAACTCAAACACAGAAATCTCTTCATGTGAAACAACTTAAACAGTTTTGACTGAAAGGCGCAATATGTAAGAGTTGGCATCCTGTTGATTTCAATCTCAGAGCAAACAAGGAGGCATCATATCGCCAGAATAACCGCAAAATGTAAGCTAACTGTAGCTATCATTAGCTAGTTAGCCGTACTGCTAGCAGTCCAGGCTGGGGGTAACGGGGGTGTGTTGGTGTTTACACCGCTAGCTGAGGAGATCTGGACCAAAATGGGTCAAGTGGTTAGCGTGCTAACTTCAGTAGATATCTCTGCAACACAACACAGAGACATCATAATGTCAAAATTGTTATTTCTTCTCATTCTGTTGACAATTTTAGTTCATTTTTAAAATTCCTTCCACTAAAATTCTTACATATTGCACCTTTAAAACTAGTAGACACTAGAAAATAGTGTGTTCACGTAGGATCAAATCATTTATAGTAAGAAACCAATTGGAACATTCTCAGCGCCTTTAATTAAACCCACTCCCAGAAAAGCTGTCACATTTGCTCATCTAATCTGTTGTTTGGTAGCTTTCCTGTGAAAAATCCTCTGCTACGCAGGAACTGGTGCAATTTCAAATCTCCAGCAACGGGGGTTTGTTTGGAATAAACAGAGATAAAGATCATGGCAGTTAGCATGAGTAAAAAGACAAAATACCCCCCAGAACCGTTAACTTGATCCAAACGATCCCTGGGCAGTGCATAATGATTTGAACTGTGCAGATTTTAGAACTCACCCGCTGCTACTGGCCAAGCCAGCGCTGTCTGTGACATTTAGGAGCTTGTCAGCTTGCCCTAGATTACACATATTAGCACAACAAATAGGTGTGGAAAAAGCGAATACCGGCACCAGAAAAATGTACTTTTTCCTCGCAGAGGAGACAGTCGGGGGAATTGAACCCCCCAGACGCCACTGTCAGCGGCAACAAGATATCCACGGGTTTGTTAAATGTCAACAGTGGGGAAAAACCTGCGAGGGTATGATAGTGGAAAAGACATGACACCTGTTCTGATGCTAAAAATTAGGGTCAATTTCAGTTCAATTCAATTTATTTTTTGTCGTCATACATAGATGAAAGATTTTTTTTTAAAAACGCTGTCAGCTGATCAGAAGCTTCATTGGCCGAGGCGCAGGCACGGCAGTAGAGACAGAGGCAGTCGCACACCTCTAACTGAATTTTAAAACCACGGAGACACAAACAGACACCGTGTATGCAGAGTTTTATTACGGATGATGTGTTCCTTCTATCCAATAACAAAATCCCCGAGCGGCAAGTGAAGGGCGACAAGGAACAGGGTTAATTCTGGGTTAATTGACAGCCCATGTGTGCGCATTCAGGTGTACTGGGGCAGCAGGATGGAAAAAGACAGCGCGGCTCGTCCTAAACGATCAGAATACGACACTAATTTGATTCCAAGGGGTTTAATTTAATGAATACTGTGTGGTTCATAAACAAATGGGGCCTTTAACTAATCTTTCTATTGGCTGTTGTCTTTATGAATACGGTTTCCATACAGGGCATGAATAAGTAGACCTTTTTCGGATGCTTGTTTTGCTGCAGATCCGGTGCAGTCTGCTTTTGCCCGCAGAGTGGCAGTTTTATTGGAGGCAAGCATATATTTTTTCCTTGCCTGCACTGTTTAGCAATTTCATGGCTCACCATGACATCATTTGCACTGAAATCAGCGGTGGAGTGTACCGCGGGGGGGTGTAGCAATAAATCAGGTGACACAAATTTTCATAAATTCTTCCCTGCATATAGTAACACAATCAACTCTGCTCTTCTTCTTCTGTTCGTGTTATTTTTGTCCTTTTTTTAAACATGCTTTTCATTTCATACATTTATAAACTGACTGTGTGTGTCCTCCTCGATGAGACCCACTGCCTTTCTTTTCTGGACAATACATTTCTATAGCACTGAGCATTATATTGTAAACCTAGCCACATTATGGACAAGCTTACTAACTGTATTCAGTTATGCACAATCATCGCATTACTGTTAACACAAAGGCCCGAGTGAGCTAGTTACAGGCCGTCATTAATTAAATCACACAACTTGTTTTCTCACCTGGCATGATCACAATCTACAAAGCCGGCGACGGCCATTACTAAACAACGCTGCAGCTCGTTGTGTAGCATAGCCACACAGTTCTAAATATGAACTACTGCCACAGAAGCTTTAAAGCTGGGTTAATTACCGCTTCCGCCGCGTCCTGTGTGTGGCACACGCAGTGCTCCTATATTCTGCCCAAGTAGCCAAAGTGACTCCGTCCAACCGAGGACTAAATCCAACGCGGCTGGTCGCCGGACACGAGCCAGACTCGTGATAACTGACGAAACTGGCGCAAAGGTGTCCTCGGTCCTGCTAACTGGAGCTGACACTCGGCTGAAGTCCGCACCCTCTCCAATCTTTGCCAGTTCAGCGGCCTTGTTTTGGCCAAAGCTGGCACACGTTTAGTCCTGCAGTGCCAGAATATGGCTGAGTGCAGCTCTAATCGTGCCCGACTCTGCTGGCTACCTGGTTACTGATGAGAGTGGCAGTTGTACCTTTTGAACTTGGATTCTGTGCAGAGTGCCGGTACCTGATGGTGGTTTATTCTAGGTACACACTTTGGACCGTAGTACTGGGACTGTGCTCTATTTTAAGCGTGGATAACTATGATTACCTTGGAGATAATTGTGTGCTCGGCTTGATTGACGCTTATTTTTAATCTATATTTTTAATCAATATGGCTTCACAAGGCCACGCAGTTCATGTTTGGCATGGGTAATTTAACTCCCACTTAGTAACCGGGAGAATTGTGAGTAATTAAAGGAAATTTCTCACACTAGTTATAAATAATAATAATAAGTTGCATTAATATTGAGCCTTTCAAAGAACCCAAGGGCTCTTGTGTCTTCACCTCCCTGTAGCAGGCAGCAAGCACGAGTGAAAAAAGATATAATACTTAAGAAAATTCAATTAAAAGAGCTTATAAATGCTGGATCGCCAAATATACTCAGGCACACACCTTTATGGCCCGCCCAAGTAAATATGTGTGGGGAAACACTGGTCATTCTCCCAACATATCTAATAATTTCATTTTTTCTCGAAATGTACTGATTCTGTCTCTCTCTCTGCGCCCCTACAGCTCCCTCCATAGTTCCCATCATGCACCAGATCAGCTCCACCATGAACAGCTTCACACTGTCGTGGCCGCAGCCCGAGCAGCCCAACGGCATCATCCTGGACTATGAGCTGCGCTACTACGAGAAGGTGAGATAAGTGTGTGTCCGCGTGTGTGTGTGTGTGGAAATGTTTGTCTGACTTTTCTCCAACACTCCCGGCCCTTTGAGATACGAGGTGTTGTCTCTTTCTTTGCACATGCATAGACAAACTACATGTAAACCCCCCCTGCCCCGACTACAAAATCTCAGCTTTCCCCTGTATCTGTGAGCAGAGTCCCCCTGGGATGATAATATGTTCTTTCCCTGCGCTCGCTCCTTCTCTCCCACTGTTCTTTGGTTTCTGCTGCTGATGAAGTGAATCGGTTGACCTCTGCTCCGGGCCCGCTCTGCACAGTGCAGCGACCTGCCCCGCTGTGAAAATGCATTGCGTCTGGGGGGGGGAGTCGCATCGACCCGTCTGCTCGCACACAATACGTCTGCTTTATTAAGTCGCCGGCCCTACCCCACAGCGCCTGTGCTGCTCCAGTATTGACCTGTAGGCTTTTCCCAAGGCCCGAGACATAATGATACCTAGAGATCGGAGACTCTAGCTTTTTGTCCGGGGCCCCTTGTTTGTCCTCCTAAAGCTGATCGATAGGTATAGCGAGGTTGGTCATGCATGTTCTTTCCCCCCCCTAAGCTAAGTCTTTTTTTGATGCACCGTCACCCATGTTCCGCTTTCTAAATAAAAGAAAAGAATCGATCGAGCTCCATAAATGTTTTTTTTTCTTCTTTCTGCTGAGTTATTTATTTCACTCAAACTCATTTCGGGCTAAGGTTCACCGATCAATATTCACAACTCCACCTCGGAGTGCCGTTTGTCGCGTTTAGCATTTTCTATCAGGGAGAAACAACAATCATGTTTTTTAAATGATGTTTGCCGTTGGAAAACTCAGTTATCCAATAATAGCTGCATCGCTTCGCCGTTTTTTTTTTTCCCCCCACCGGCGTCGCGCAGGGTCATAAAATTGAATCCGATTGCCGCGGCCCTGAGAAACCTTATCTGCCAGACGGCTTAGTGTCGTGTAAATAACACTCATACAGCCTCCCATTAGCTCATGAATATCAATGAAACCTAATCCTATTGATGTTTATGTAGCGTGTCCTCACACAAATAGATGAGCGCGGCGTAATCACAAATTAGTGAATTAAGGAGGACAAGATTGCTAATTGCGCCGGGATGATTCAGGTGACGGAGGGGGTTTGCGCTCTCCTCTACATTGTCTGCCTCCGCTTTGATTCGGCTTCACATCCCCCTCTCCCCTGTACAGTATGTGTGTTTATCTCAGGAAACGTCCCGTCGCCGGCGAGTGCGAGTGACACACAGAAGGTGAGTCAGAGTGATTGCTTTGTGACACACTGTGCCGTGGAGATGAGATTTCCACACTGGTGGTCCTCCTTCCCCGACACTCACTCACACTATTTCGGACCTGACGAGGCTTTTTATAGGCTCTAAACAGACTTTTTTTTTTTCTTCCGGCAGCTTCTTCTTCTTCTTCCTTTTCTCTTTCCTTGTGCAAGATTAAGCGCCGACCCTCGGATGGAAGGGAGTCAGCTGGCGGCGGGGCAAAAGAATCAAATACGGTGTACGCGCCATGTGTGTGATTTCCATACCCGTTAAAATTTATCACACGGATTCTTGTCGCAGGCGTCGGCTCGGCTTACCTGCATCGAGCGTTCGGCCCGCCCGTTGCATATGGAGAAGCGGGGGGAATTAAATCGCGTCGCGTCGAGGTCAGTCTCGCTGAATCCTTGAGAGGTCCGGGAAATCAAGAGAGCTCCGCGCAGCCGAGAGACGTGGCCTTTTAGTCGTAAGAGGCAATTACGGGCGGAGGCCTCTCGCCACGTCTATCGCACGCTCCCCAGCTTTAACCGGCGCCAGGGGTAACTCGCGCTGTAGCCTGGATAATGCAATCGTAAAAAAAAAAATGAGCCCTTTCTTACATAAAATGGCCTCGCCGCACTCGCCTTCTTATTTATGCATCTCACCTATGCCTGCATTAATCTGAGAGTAGTCGCACTGTTATGGTTCAGGAGTTGATTGTCTCAGCGTGCCTAACACAGCCGGCTAGTCCTTAGCACAGCAGAGAGCTGTCTCTCTGTACTCTCCGTCTCACAGGAAGCGCCCCACACCCGTTTACAGCAGCACGGCGGTGTCACGCTCTGCGCTGAGTAATATCTCAGGATAATCATGAGGGAAAAATTCCGCTCTTTTTTCCCCCGGCCCTTGTTTAATGTTGCGGTTTTGTCCCTTTGGCCTGATAACATAGCCGTCACAGCTTTAATTGTTACGATCTAAAGCTATTAACATGTATTAATCACCTTTTTATTGGCCTTATGTGAGCGGATTGTAACGTGACATGAAAAATGAGACCTTGGCGATCTCTCTCGGTTGACTGTACAAGTTTTTTTTTTAACGCTGCTGGACTCGATTTCTTTGCGAAGGACTTTTTGTGTTTATGCACATTCTCGGGTGCGTCGCCCTTTCCGCAAACAGAGAGCAGTAGTAGCTTACATTGGTTTAGAAAAAGGAGTCTTCCAACATAAACTAACAACCGGCTTCGAGCACAGCGCAGAAGTTCCACAGAGCAGCTGTAAGATGTCGCTGGGTGTTTTTCTGAAGGCGATTTTCTCGTCTTGATTCGAGAGTTCACGCCTGGAGAGCGACAAACAGAGTGTGGAGGGAGAGTCGGGGGTGACGTGGGATAATAGGTCTCTGGATGGTTTTGAACTGTGGACGTTGTGACCTTGACTGTTAGCCCTCCGCGATGCCCCGGGGACGCGAGCATGAATGCATTAAGAAGAGCTGGATAGCATTTTTTTCCAAGACGGTGCTTCACTTCACTCTCACTGAAGGTTATAGACCAGGCGCGTTCATGACATACATACGAATGGCATATCACATTTTTACATTTATTTTGTTGGTCAGCATTTTACAACTAATCACACATGGGGGGGGGGTCTTTTTTGACCTGTGTGCGTCATATGACCTGCAATTCCAAGTGTGCACGCCACCCTGAAATCACCTCGTAGCCTGATGCTGCTCCTTTACTGAGCTTCACAGGGTATTAGCGTGAGGTTTGTGACCCTGTGTTTACTCTATTTTGAATTGTGCCTTTATTCAAACAGTAATCTCATTGCAACATAGGGTTTCATTCTGAAGAGAGTCAGTTGAATCCCCTCCTGAATCCACATCCTTCACTTTAATCTACATGTATCACTGTGATCTCTATTTTGTATCTTCTTTATTGGTCTATCACGTACACACGACATTTACTGCGTGTCCGTCCCTCGAATCGAGGACAGAGGATGTCGCACACTGTATTTTTTGAGCTATATAAAAAGAAAATTGACTCGACTTGTCTGCCAAACATCTGCCAGATGCCGTGTTGGCGGCTGCGTGCTGTTTTAGGTAAAAGTGAGACGATGAAAAACAATCCAGGAAGTCCAGTTTGAAAACAGTTTAATGCATTAGAAGATGTGATAGATGCCAAAAACACTACACGACTCAAATTTACACGTCATTATGTTTTTATTTTTTCGTTATCATAGATCTTTTCTAGATGCTAGAGAAAGAATCAGACCCTTAAATCTAAGGTGAAATGCACACAGCCTGTAATTAGAAACTGTGCCTTCTTCCGTAAGGTGGTGATGTCACTACTACACAGTCACTGCTCTCAGAAAAGCCTAAAATGACCATAATATGGAACCTTTAAAGGGTTTTGGGAAAGAAATTCAAACTCAGAGATGATACATTTACTGTGTTAATAAGGAATCTTTCCATAACTCTTGTCCTCAGAGGGCAGTCAGGTCCACAGGACGGTGTTTGAGGCTAAAAGGCAGCTACTATAAGAAGGGTCCTGCAAATATAAGCAAAGTTAAACAATATGAAATTGTGTTTGAAGAAGAGAGAACATTAAGTCGTGAAAACCAATCAATAAATAGGATCTTTTCACGAAGCTATATTGTGCTCCTTTTAGGCTCATCAGTCAGAGCTGAAGTCTGTATGAATTTAAACATCAGAAGTTAGAGCTCACAATGTCAACACAAATACGTTTGTGTCCTTCGACATTCAGGGTAATAACAGTTTCGTATTCACTTTGAAGTCGGCGGTTCAGAGAATCGGCGACGTCGCAATCGCTCAAACCTGTCCGCTTTTGTTCCGCGGCCTCAGCAGACATCGTTCTAAAGACGTGTTTGTTTGATGCCCGTAATATCTGCGATTACGCCCGATCGTAAAAATGTTACCAACGGTGATACATCCCCAGACTGCAAAAGAAATAAGACCCCGGTCTGCCTGCCGGCGAGCGTGAGTGGCAGTTTAGAGCCGTGTGAAGGAGAGGGGTGGTAATGACTCGGGAAGACTGCATTTTGACGGTTTCACCTGAAAGCTGTAGCGAGTGCTCAAGGCTGTTCTCTCGACAGGCTCCACTCCCTCCCTCGGCCCACTTTCTCATTACAGAGTAAGTGGTCCCGGGACCCTGTAAAATCGGGAGGGCGAGATGAAATGAATTAAAAGTTTGCCGAGAGAAAGTCGAATCTCACGCTCCCGGTGTCTCCATTTTTCTGCTCCCCTTTTTTCCTGTGGATGCCTGAAATTTTTGGGGAGGGTGGAAATAACTCAGCATGGCGGAGGTCAGGCCTTCCATTAAGGGCTGGAGCAGGGCATTCTGGGTTTGTGATGGCTCTGTGTGTGTGTGTGTGTGTCGGCGTCAGAGAGAGTGTGTCGGCGTGTCGATAGTCGTTCAGGTGTATCCATTCCGGATGACAGCGGTACTGTCACGCTGCAGTGCGAGGGGGGAAATTTTCGAGAAATACAAGTTTGCGGCGTGTCACCGGGATCGGCGGCGGCGGCACGCTGGCCGCAGCGCCATCTGCATTTCTGGCACCTCCGAAAAATCCCTCTCTTACTTTACATACAATTAGCAATTCCTCAGAAGAGAAGCCAGGAGGAAGGAATTTATTATTCTTTTCTTCTCCCGCTGCCAGCCCTCGGAGCCGACCACGACGCCTTTTTCCTGTAGACGCTCGCACACACAGATGTTGTACAGACAAGTTTAGATTTTTAATGGAACCTGTGAAAAGCGGGACTTGTGGCGCTGCTCCCTCGGTCCCCCAGCGAGGGTATTCACACCCCCCTCCCTCCCTCAGACTCTCTTCTTCTTACCTCTTCTCTAACTCTTTGTTTGTCCCCACCCCACCCACCACCACCACCTCACCCACCACCACCACCCCGCTCGCTCAGGCCTCCCCAGGTAAGTCTCCAGGTGGATGGAATGCACACAAAGAGTCGTCTCTAAAAGGTGGTGGCCGCCAAGGAAAGAAACAAACCGAAAAGCGGCTGAAAGCAAATACATTTTTCCATCCAAGTAACTGTAGATAAGATGATTCTTCTCACCTTTTCTCTCGGCAGGCTCACCGGTGTTTAGCGGGCGGCTTTGCAGAATCAGAATGAGAGAAAATCCTTTTTTTTTTTTCTCCACCGTTGCTCTCCGGTGATATAATTTATTTCCACACCATAGTCTTTTAGTTTCTTTAATTCCCCCAAAACGATTAAGGGGGCTTTAATATCAGATGATATCACCATTGTGTTTCCACACTAAATAATTGCCAATTTTTTAAGATTAAAATTCACGAGGTAATGGTAATTATTTGCACTTGATAATAAAACCCATCTAGTCTCTTCTGTATTTCCCCCCTCTCTCTCTGTTATTTTCCTACATTTTTTTTCACCGTAGGCAATACATTTTAATTTTACATTAATGGGAGAGGTTTCTTTCTCTCGTTCCCACTTTAAAAACACAATATTAGAATGTTCTCCCCCACAGCCTCTCCCTTTTGTGCGTGAGTGTTCGAGTGTGTTGCAAGCCTGCGAAGAGGACACATGGTAATCCACCATCTCTGTCTTGGTGCCAGGTGGCCATGCTGTCCATTTTTGTTGGTTGGCGTTTTTAGAAAAAAAACAGACACACAAACACCAACCCACACACACACACTCATTCAAACGTCAAGTCAAGTCTGGATTATTTGTAGTCCAATATCACACATAATATCTCGGTGGCCTTTACGGGGCCCACAGCTGTAATGGTTTCTGACTGGAAAACTCAACCCCCTCCAAGAAAACTCCGAGGAAATAAGGAGAGGGAAATGGCAGAAAGTGTCAGAAAGGGAAATTCAAAGAGAGATCTCCCCTCTCGCAGGCTGCTGGCAGCGCAATAGCAATTGGTTGGAAATTGGCAATTACGAAGAATGAACTGAAACTTGCAGAAAAAAAAAGAAATACAAGTGTTGGACTTGTAACAATCCGGCAATATGACTATAACAGATCCAGGGAAAATGTAGTACAGTGCATTCAGTCAGTGTAGACAGTCACATAAAATGATTGGAACTAAAATGTGTTACAGTTCTCTATCGGCGCTCCATAAGTCCGTGTATAGGATATCACACGCCGGCTGCTCATTCGTTTTTACAGTTATTAAAGGTGCTGTGTGTGAGTTTGCTTGCCAAGAGCTTTGTCCAGCAGTAGAAAAGCCAATGTCAGGCTAACTGTCGTTTTGCTTCTATTTCTGTCACTTTCTTCTTTTCTGACGAACGCGGTTTCTTCCTGCTTCTTCATCCTGCCATGTTGGACCAAGGACAGACCAGGCGCTACAGTACTTCTGGACAGGACGGGCAGAGGCTAGCTGGTTAGCGTGCTAACATGGGTTGATGCATGATGTTGATGAATACATAGACTTCTTTGAGAAGACATCAACACCTTTTTCTTCAATCCTTTTGATTATTTTAGCAATTCTTATAAAAAGAGGTTTTAAATCTGAAATTCTTACACACAGCTCTTAGTACTTCCGTCTCCTGGCTTGTAAGTGGTTTTACTGGACAGGACGGGCAGAGGCTAGCTGGTTAGCATGCTAACATGGGTTGATGAATCTGCACCACAACACATAGACGTCTTTGAGAAGAAGTCAACACCTTTTTCTTCAAACTCTTTATTATTTCAGCTATTATATATTATTTTAAAATCTGAAATTCTTACATACAGCTCCTTTAAAGCTCCCTCCTGAGGGTAGATGTAAAAAGCCCGAGTGTCACTGAGTACACGGTGAGCATCCTGAGGCAGTATCCGATAAACAATGTGAACGAGGAAGACCATTCTTTGTCGCAGCGATTTTATCGAATGCTGCAGAGACCAAACCACCACCCCCCGCAGCGCTTCCTGCCTGTCACCCCTGGCAATGCTTTTTGATTGGCTGCTCCGCCATCTGCCTTCCCACCTGCAACTCTGTCTTTATTTAGCGCGTTAGGGTGTGGTCCTCCTAATCCCCATTTGACTGGCAGCAGGAGAGGACCTCTCGTGGCTGGAAGTCCCTCCTGGCATGGCCTTTTATTGGCTATCCACTAACCTGCTGGAGTGCCAAATGCCAGCTCATTTTTTAAGTGGCAGATGTGCGCGTGGATGCGTGTGCGTCCGTGTGTGTTGCATATAATCCCCATTTGACTGGCAGCGTGAAAAGGGGCCATTCCTGGCTGGTGCTCCCTCAAGGGATGCTCCCCCATTGGCGCTTCGCCATCTGCCTGCTCACCTGTCCGCCACTCAAACCTAACAGATGGGGGGCTGCGGCCCTGAGAACTGCAGGACGACTGGAACCAGAAGTCAGCGATTTCTGACCCCAAGTGGTCCGTGTGCGCTCAACCGTGCCTCATCCCCGATGAATGGATAAATATGGTCCCGGCCTCTCGTGGGAGTCTTTCAGATGCTCGAGCTACAGTTTCAAAGTTTCAGAACTTTTCTTTTTTTTCATTTCCCGTGTTTGTATGCAGCGCGTCGGAGGGACGACGTATTTCTTGATCCGTCCGACAAAAGGTCTGAGAAACGATTAAACTCTCTTAAACCAGTTACAGCCGCGGTTCCATTTATAAACATCTCCCGCCTCTCCGGGAGAGAATGAAAAAGCCTGTTGGTGCGACACTCTCCCGTCCCGAGCCCAAACATTTGTCTTCATCAAGCCCAGAGTGTCCAATAAGAGCTAATGTGATTGCACACATCATTATGTGAGCGGTGCTGGTGGTGGTGGGTGGGGGGGGGTTTGGTGGGCGAAGGCAGATTTCATAGCTGTGTTTACCTCGTCTGCTCAATGACGGAGCAACCGGAATGATTCAATTACACCAATCAGATTGGATAATGATTTCGGTGTGGGTTTGCTTCTGCTGCGAGTTTCTTATCGCTTCCTGCCATCGTCTTCCTCCCTCCCTCCCCCTCTCCCCTCCCCGGCTTCCTCCTTCCTATCTACTTTTTTCCACTCAACACTGTTGTTGTCAAGATTTCCTATTCATATTTTCATACATGTAGTATGAGAGGCAGTCCAGTATTAAACAACAGTGTGCTCACCAAGGTTAAAGGAACAGTACGCCTGTGTATTTACACTGTTTTACTGACACGGTGAAATTTTCCCCCTTCACTTTTAACCCCCCCCTCCCTCTCTACGGTACGTCCGCATCTAGCTATCAGCAGCCTGCAGTGGTGGGTGTAGTGTAGGTGCAGTCTTATTTTCTGGCTGTCATATTCACTCTGGGTTATGGGAAGGTGACAGGCCTAAGTAATTACTGATCCCCCATAGCAGATACCTCCAGCAACGCCCCAAACTACACTGCAGCAGACTGCTCTCTTGAGCCTGGAGAGAGGAAGAGAGAAGAGAGAGGAGAGAGATACAGGATCTGGAGGGCAGGTCCCATGGTCAGGACCATGCATTTACATAATGGATGGCTATATTTATGCATCCGTGCAGCCGTGGACAAATGCATTTATTCATAATGTCCGTCCATGCAAACAGTGGGTGAAAACGAATCTTTGGAGAGGATCTGAGACGATATAAATAGAGTGTTGGAAATAGATTGTCAAATAATTCTTATAGCTTTTCCCCCCTTTAATGGAAAACATAAAATGCCTCCTGCGGGTGGAACCGGCACCGCCGTCGTATTTAAAAAAAAAAAAAAAAAGCAACGCACTGCAGACAACAAGAGGATGTAATGTTCGAACTTCTTGCAGTAATTAAACTGCCTCATAAAGCACATCTGAAGAGACAAATACGCAATGCTATTCTATTGCTGCTCAGAAGGAGCTATTGCTCTTTGTAATTTGCGAGAAATGATTGCCTTTAATTACCACATTGTGAATGTGCCTTACTGCGCGGGTGGGAGACGCTGGGCGGCTGTTTGAGTGTGTGTCTTTGTGCCTCGCGCTTAAACTGACCAAAGGTTTTTACATCGTATTACCTCTCGCCATTTAATGTGACATATGGCGGCCGTCACCGCGTCCTGTATCAGAAGGCGGGCCGATCGTCCCTCTCCGCAGGCTGGATCAGCACTTTTATCTATTCAAGGACTACTTTAAAAGGTTCCAGAGACATTAAACGCATCACACCCGGTCTGAGGGATGGCTTTCACTCTGTGTTCCTGCAGCAAACTGTTTTCTTGGAAAGGTGCCTTCAGATATTCACTGTTTTACATAACATGGTTGTATTTTTATTCTTTTTTTTTATACCCATGCCAAGGGTATTTATTTATAATGTCAGGCTGTTGTCTATATCAGCAATTCCCAAAGTGTGGGCCGCAGCCCATTGGTGGGCCGTGAAAGGTACCGCAGCAAGATGTCATTCACAATAAATAGATAAAACGTTTTAAATTAAAAGTTTATACTTTTAAATCAGAAATTCTAAAACATTCTTCACTGATCTCACCGATTGTTTTGTCAAAGCCTGTTTACCATTGATTTGTGTGCCATCTATCGTCCCTCACCTGCATCCCTGTATCCCCACTGCAGGTCATTTTTTGACTGGGGAAAAGACTTCGACACAACATCGGAATGTGTGTTATTGCGTCAACGACTGCATTTGCACCACGCTGACTTGCAGCTAAATTCCACCAGATACAAGTCCAGTCCGGCTCAGCTCCATCACTCTAGTCTATGTGTTTACTTGTGTTGTGTTGTGTATCGGCTCCGTCCCAGCTCCGGCAGTCCGGACCCTTCTGGAGCAGATACTCAGGGCTTCTATTTTTGCCGGACACCGGAGCACGACGTAACAATTCAGCCGAATTCAGCACAGAGCAGACAGGAAGTCAGACACCGAAGCAACATAATATGCGGTCAATTTTCATAATAAAACACTCCGTGTTGATGGCAGCACAAAAATCTCCAAAAAGAGACAAATACAAGCACTTTTTCTAGTCCTCGTTGGGAACACCTGTTGTTGTTGTGTTTATAACAGATATGTATAACTGCGGTCGAGCGTGATTATGTTATTATCGTTTGAAGTCCTCGACCTCGCAACTCCAGCCGGTGCTGCACAGTGCCGGACTCAAAACACAATAACCGTACCGAAGCCATTATGCAAGGGACATGCATCAGGTGGAATCCTAGAGTCAGGCACACCTTCACATAAAAAAAACATTTGTTTAGGAAATTCAATCATTTTTGATACTCACATATATTTCTAAAGAATATCCTTGTATTTTAATTCAGTTTTATATCTTCAACAGGAACATTTTAGACTGTGATGCTGAATGTGTGTCATTACCATTATCATAATTCTACTGTATTATGTTCTATTGTATTTTTCACTCGGTGCTCAGGACTCGGCTCCTTGTTCAAATAAAGTGTTCGCCTCCGTTCACCTCCGCCGAGGGGGTTCTGTTTCTCACCCGTGTCCGCCGGTGCGGATGCAGATAAAACATCACATCCTGGAATTTTTCCTCACTTTTTCTTTAATATTGCGAGATTAACCGTTGTGTTCTGTCTCTTCAGTTTATCCGCTGTTTTCCTGCTATCTATCTGTCCATCTGTCTTCTATCAATGTTTATTATCAAAAGCACAATACATTTCCTGTATCTCTGGTTCAAGACAAATACAATACACAGCCTAAACTGATTTCCACCTTATTTTTACCAATTTCCCTGTATTGTTTCCTGAATATACAATCTTTTTTTGTCTTGCTGACGAAGTCCTACGACTTGATCCTGCACCACCAGACTTTACTCTTTAACTGTCGGCTTTAACACTTTTTCCACTGACATCTCCTCTGTAAGTCATCTCTAACCCGCCCCCCCCCCGTGTTCCCTGCTCCTTTCCAGGACCACGCCGAGATTAACTCCACCATCCTGCGGAGCCAAACGAACACAGCTCGCGTGGAGGGCCTGAGGCCGGGTACGGTCTACGTGGTGCAGGTGCGGGCGCGGACTGTGGCGGGCTTTGGCAAATACAGCAGCAAGATGTGCTTCCAAACCCTCACAGATGGTAAGGATCGCCGAGCCAGGAGAAACAGCTCTCGCTCTGTCTCTCTCCATCCTTCTCTGTCTCACTTTGTCTCTCTCTCACACACACACACACACACAGACACACACAAACTCAGTCTTTCTAACACTCTTGTTGCTCTTTGCATTTGTTTTTGCATTATTATTAGTAGGTGAGATAGAGGGGAACCGTAATGTTTGATTGCACTTCTATTTCTACAGTTAAATTAATTTCCTTCACGGTCAGGTCTGAGCGTGTGTGTGTGTGTGTGTGTGTGTGTGTGTGTGTGTGCGTGTGTGTTTTTGTGCCGGTGCTTTGAATATGAGCGTCTTTTGTTTGTGCAACTAACTGTGCTTGATCCAAAATGCTTAGCTAATTGGTTTTTCACCCGGCCCTTCTGTTGCTGGAGAGCCATCCCAGAATGCATAGCTGTGATTAGTAGTTGATGAGATTAATTTTTTTTTTTTTTTGCCATGGGGAGGGAGGCTGGATCATTGGAAGGGGTGGAGGGGGACGAAGAGGAGATGCAACACCTGCTACTCTGGCAAGGTTGTGGAACTATGTTTATTAGCGTAAGCGCGAGGAGGTGTGTGTGCGCGGGGCTGGCTGGCGGCGGCGTTGCGTATCGCGTCCGCGTGTAGTACTTTTTTCACAGCCTTGGCAGGCGGCGGAATCGATGCTAAAATTAACACAGCATGATTCACTCTGGATGGATTAAACATTTGACTGGATCCGTGTTACATTCACAAGATTCGCCAAAGCGCCGCCTCATTGTGCCTCGCCGGATGACGACGCGCGCGGCGGCCGTAGTTCATAACGTTTCACGGACGGGGGGGTGACACTTCCACATGGTGTCGTGTTAATGAGGACGATAACGATGAATGAGACGGCGATGATCTTGGGGGAGGGGAAGATGGGGAGGATAATAACGATGATGGAGGTGATCATCGCGGCTATTTACCTGTTCCGGGCCCCCTTCGCTCTCCACCTCGCGATCGCAAGTGCTCCTTCCCCCTCGAGCACGCGCCCGCCCTCACACAACCGCCGTTCATCCGCTGGCCCGCTGCCACCGCACGACATTCGTCAAGGCAATTAGCAGCAGACGCCGGAGAACTGCTGACAATCACACCCACGGCTCCACCTCCTGCCTCTCCACAGGTCCCCCGTTCCCCCTGTCAAGACGCCACCTCGCCGCCCGACCGCTGTTCCCCCCCCCCCGTCCGCGCCTGTTCTTAAAAACCTTTTGTCTTCCTGTCAGCACATTTTTCGCGCGCCTCCACAAGGTGTCCCTTTCGCCACCTCTGCGCACGAACACACATGACAAAGAATCCAAAAAAAAGAGGTGACTGGCCCAGTCGGTGAGGTAACAGATGCCACAGTGCTCCAGGTCCCTAATCAGGCGAACAGCCCCGAGAACTAACTGATTGTAATAGAGGCCTCTTTGCTGCTGGAGCAGGTAGCAGTGTGATTGCTGGCTGTCAGGAAGAAAAAAAAATAAAATCACGTTCTCATGTTGGGTGAAGGAGGAGAGATTTATCTGGACCTCTCACGCCTTATATGCATCAAAAGGAGAACAGGAAAGGCTGCCTGGAAGCTTCTTTTTTTTTTTTTTTTGCAGCTGGAACATCATTCACACTGTTTGCTCGAAACGTACTTGATAAATGCGCTAAGTTAAAAGAGTGAGCAATTCCTGTCACATCCAGTTTCCTCATATATCCCCGGCTCTCGCGCTCCTTTCCGAAAGATGCATTAGTTCTCCCTTTATCACTTTAATCCAATAGGACCATTCTACACGGGGGATTGGATTTAGAAGCTGCTGATTTGCCTGCAGCATGCTAAATCGTGCATTGCTTTAACTACAGTGTTTGCCGGCGCCAGAGTCGCGGGGAGACGGGCGCACAAAAAGATAACCGAGGATTCTGCTGCGTGGCAGTTTTTATTTTTCGTTTTTTTTTAAGGCGGGCATTTTTTTAAGCCGTCCTCTGAACCGCCGCCAGCCTGCCCCCCCCGACACGTACATAAAACACGTTTGGGCTGAATGTGTGATTGGCAGCGGATGGCTTCCTTTTCAACACCTGAGAAACAACATTCCGAGGTGCATTTTCTCGTCCGCTCGCTCCTGACAGGTGCATCAGAGAGAAGGAGAGGTCGCTCTCGCTCTCTCTCCCTCTCGCCATCGGTTTTACGCCTCTCTCTGTCTCTCTCCCGGTTTATCAAACCCGACCTGTCAGTCAGTCCCGCGAAAGCTCGCCGGATTTTCATTCAGCGCCGCTCGACAGAGAGAAGGGATCTATATGTTTTTTTTCTTTATCCGTCGGCACACACAGCCTCCATGCCTCCCTTTACCTCCCGAAAAATAACACGCGCTCTCGCGTGCACACCTTTCAAATAAACAACGCTCGCGCTCCTTGAGCCCCCCACCTAAGCCACTCGTGATATCTTGTCCGTCTGTCTTCCTCCAGATGACTTCAAGTCTGAGCTGAGGGAGCAGCTTCCTCTGATTGCGGGGTCAGCGGCAGCGGGAGTGGTCTTTATTGTTTCCCTCGTCGCTATCTCCATCGTGTGCAGCAGGTAACCACGTCTTTCCTTTTTCCTGTCCCACACGACAAACACACTCAAAGCAACATCATGTAACTCTGTCTCTGAGAGGGCAGGATCACAAGGTCACACACATGTTTACTTCAACATGCAAGTTTTCAACACATGACATTGTTATGACGTCATGAGTTGTGTTTGTAGTCAGCGCCCACTGACCTGATTTGTATTTTACGACAGCGGTGTGCACTCAGAAACTGTGGCAGGGCGCCAAATCGCACAGAAAATGCCAATTTCCACATAATGTTCCTTTAATTTGTCTTCTCTTTAGGCTCCCAACTGTTTCTCCTCATGAAGAAAAAAGCAACAAATGTACCCAGCTTCTGTAATGTAATGGCAGTTTATACCGTAGCTTCCCAAGAACTGTAACCAATACAAGGAGTGGACCAAATAGCACGAACACCAGTTCCATCCAGTAGAGTGGCCCAGCACGCTCGCCCATTTGCTAATAACCTTTGCAAGACGGATAGCGACACTGCAAGATTGATTTTGTCACAGTGTGATTGATTGGATAGTTCTTTTATCAGAATCTCTCTCCGTATGGCTACTTTGCATGTAATACATCATGTCAAAGTACAAAAATGATGATATTACTTAAAGACGTATGTCAAAATCCCCAAGATTCTGAAACTCATCCGATCCGGTATGTTTTTTTTTTTTGAGACGAGCTGTCTGAGAGACGGAGCCACGTCCCTCAGGTTATACTTTCTCTCCGTACGTGTACTCTCGTGGAGCATTTAGTAGCAATCAACTTGATGGAAAGGAAAATCGGAGATATTTGAAATGGAATATTCAGCTTCCGACTCCACACTTTGCCCCGTTAACTGACTTAAGTCAAGCCAATTTAATTTTTGCGGCAGTTTGTCACATTGTCACATTCCCATCTCGCTCGGCTTCAGATGTATGAAAGTCGAATTTTTCTGCAGTGCTGTGTGCAACTTTGAGCAAGTAAAGTGTTCATCAAACGGTGCCGGGCGCTTTTTGATGCCGAGGCAGAGGAGACAGATGAAAAGCAGAGAGATCCTATCAAGGTCTAATTAAAAATCAGCTCATTTTCATAAACTTCATTTGCCATTGCTAACCCGCTGCAACTGATTCAATTTCAGCCGCGTCATTTTCAGGCTATACGGAGAAACATCAACAGTAATAAGGCCTCGTTTACACTTCCTTTCATCCTGCCATCTCTTCTCTCTCCTCTCTCTTCTCTCAATATTCATTGCTCCCTCAGGAAAAGGGCATACACCAAGGAGGCGGTGTACAGTGACAAGCTGCAACACTACAGCACAGGAAGAGGTGAGTCCCCCCTGATATAAACTAGCAGTTAGTTTTTTAGTTTCTTGTTTCTTTCTCCTTTTTTTTTTTTTTGCTTGTTCATTTCCCGGAAAATGTCAAAAACTGCTTAGCAGATGGTCGACCAATCTGCTCATGGTTCAAGCTGCACGTATTAGAACGGTCCCTAAATGTCTGGCTAAGCAGAGCAACAACAAACTCCTATCATTGTTTAAGGCAGGGCTGCCCAAACCTTTTCCCCCAGAGCGCCAAATCTGAAACTTAATAGAGGGCAAAGGGTCAAAAGCAAACACTGATTGTATTGTTTTGTCAAGATGCAAATTGGTACGAGGATCCCAATTTCCCTTAATTGACTGACTCTCTGTGGGACTCTGTCTGCCCTTTGCAGATTATGAAAAATAATTAAAAATTAGGGATCTTTTTTTTTTTTTTCCCTAAATAAAACAATAAAATAACATAAATAGCAATTTAGATATATATTTTGTTTTCAGCAGAAACATCTGGCAGGCCAAATCGAGCCTTGTGGCGGACAAACTTTGGATCACGGGCCTCACTTTGGGCCGCTGTGGTTTATTCTGGCCAATCACCAGAATAAATGTACTTTTCTGCAAAGCCGTGCGACGTGTTCGACTGTAGAGCTTCAGCCATTCTTATGTTTTTATTTTATTGTATTTTCACAAACTGGCAACTACCAACAAGACTCTTGATCGCTGATGAAACACTAGTAGCTCGTGATACCAAGGGCGTTCAACTACTGGCTGACAAACCTTCGTAGAAGCAGGGACCAAGCATCAGAATTCTTACACAGACATATAAAAACAATCATTTTGGACCCGACTAACGCTGTAAAATTATTGTTTACCAATCCTAATAATGTTTGTATAGAAAAGAGATGTATTATTCAAAAAAAATGATTTGTCTACGTAAAGAATGTTATAAATATGACCTTTAAATAAGAAATCTAGAGAAATGTGCTGCACATATATGAGATATGTCTTTCAAGGAGTGTTCTCATATATTGTATTGATATTTGCCACACATCCATTTTCTCCTTTGTCCAGCCCTCTGTCGCTGTCATATCATGTACGATACAGGACGTATACATAAAGCATGTACTCAAATTACTTAAATAATGCATTACGGAAAGAGGTACGGTAAGAGAAATAACCTTAGGTAGCAGGCGTTTGTGGATGTAAATGTCATATTCCTTCCTCTACGCAGCGACACTGACTGACAGTCATCTCTCAGGGTTTTTACGACATACGTGATTGAGTCGTGTTATGAGCCTCCCCCCGGCACTGACTGATGAGGGGAATGAGCCTGTAGGGACACACACATCCCCTTCCACACACACACATAGGCACAAAAGGGTGTGTGTGCGAGGTTGGTACCTCGAATGAAAGCCCGACGTACTGCCGACCTAGCAGTCTGAAAGGGGGCTCACTCGAGGGGATAGAGTTTTGTTGAGCCTGACACAGCAAAGCGCTTCAACACGCTTATTCCGTGTCACAGCCAGGGGGGCTCATTAAAACCGCTGCGGGCAGAGGAGTCAGCTTTGTCACACGGGCTATCTTTGGGAGAAAAAAAAAAAACCCAAATGCAATTAACACAAGTGGTGGAAACAAACAAAAGATGGGAGACGCTCGCAGGCCTAATCATCAAATGAGTGGAGAGTGGAGAGGAAATAAAATGCTGATAAGGGATCCTATTCATAGGTTCATTCCTTCAACCTTCAATCCGCCAACACTCATGAAGCAATCCCCCCCCCCCCCCTCCCCCCCCACAATTCATTGTTTTCTTGTATTCTCTCCAGATTTGACTGACAGTTTTGTAATTACAGTATTCAACGCGACAATTAAATAGCGCCAGTCAGCCAATTGTTTTGGGTGAATCTCCGAAAAAAAAAAAAGCGCGTCGCGGGCATTCACCCAGCTGCCTGCCGTTCCAGCTGTTGCCACACACGTCAGGTGATGTCGCCCCATTTCCAGCCCACCTAACGCGCCGGGAGGGACGCCGCTCGTGTTGTGAAAACGCAGTATTGCGGCTCCGCGGTCGGCGGTTATGAAAATCAGACCTCTGACGTTACACCAAACACTGGAGGAGCACACACACGAGCACACACCGGGGCCCGCAGATTGGTTGCTGCCTGGTGTTTTTTTTGTTTTGTTTGTTTTAATTGCCCGCATCAGCACATCAGCAGCAGCAGCTTTCATGCCAACATACTGCAAACACTGACTGCACTGTGTCATTTCGCATTTATCAGTTTCTCTCATTCCCTTTTTTGCTCTTTCCTACACGTCAACAACCTGTCAGCATCGGTTAATTAACAGACATTTCTGAGCGCCGCTTGTTTACTTTATTCCCTAATGCTCCCCTGCGTACGACAACCAAACACGTCTTGAAAAATCACTGAAAAATCACGAGTGTTCGAAACCCCCCCCCCGTTTTGTCGCTTCGTGGCTTCGACTGTTTGTTTGTGCTTCAGCATCTGGCGCTCGCGCTGAATGAGGATGGGATTCAAAAGCCCATTTAACAGATCTGGTTGTTGTGAGACGCCGAATGTGTTTATACTTGTCTCGCCGCTGTCAATTCAGCGAGTTAGCCAAAGCATAAACAGAATTGGTAAGCAAGCATCTGTAAATTGTAGAAGGCACCGCACGCCTGACAAACCCGAACTCACATCTATACAAATGTGACTGTTGATCTCATCTGATTTTTTTTTTAAGATCCGCTATGTGATTTCCATTCTAATAAGCCGCCGCGTGCGAGTCTGACAAATGATTTTCCGCCATCAAAAAATGGATAATTAGTCTGCGTTTAGGAGGTAAACTCGACTCATTATATTCACAGAGACAGAATAGATTAGTGCGCATCGTGGGCCGACATGAAATGGGAACGTATTCACCATAGGCGGACGGTGTCCTGCGATTTGTTGATGCTAATTTCTCAGAGTGGATAATCACATAAAACATGCAATCACGCTGGAAACGCTAAATTACAAATATTGTCAGGGCGAAAAGGAATTAGAAGAAATGATGTTTCTTTGGTGAGGGGCTAACGTACGAACGGATTCCTTTAACTTAAAAAGATGAGCGTTGGGGAAGCGACTCGTTCCACTTACTGACATTGCTGTTTGTCTTTATGTGTATGTAAATCCTGCGCGGTAGTACCAGTAACTTGATTGCGCCCGTGGCCGGTAATAGATTAATGTAAGCATTACTGCCTTGCGGTTGATTTGTGGATACATTAGGGCCATTCAGTAAATGAGCGGGGGCAGACTAATAGCAGGCTAAATGCTGGACATTGGTGAAAATAACATGGTTAAGTGCAGTGCAGTAGACTGTAATTTATAATGCTGGTCAACTAAATACTCCTAAACATTTTAGCCTATGGGGTTTCGTTTAGATGTATAATCCACATTTAACAAATTAATGAGTTTATCCATTTCCCCCATTAATAGCGTGCGCGGCAGCGTAATTGAAAATGGTATGAAATGACTGTGTGTGGAGTGCCTGTGAGTCACTGCAGCAGCCATGCAATCCCTCCCGACAGGCTTGTTGTTTTCATACGTCGGGTAAAAATAGACCTGACGTTTGGATACATTTGCTCCATACACTTAGATGAAGGATCTATGAAATATTAAAGCTGGAATCTATTTTTTATCTGATGGCCACAAAAAGATGAGTCCAGTTAACCAGGGCTGTACCGGAGGGAAAGGGAGCGATAAACTGTTTGCATTTTAAATTATACATGAAAGTGGGCCCTGGACTGCGAATTAGAAAGTAATGGCCGCACATACTGTATGCGTACGTGCGCGCGTGCGTGCACATGCGCCTCAGATTCCGAGCCGATGTGCTCTCGTATATTTGTTGTTGTGTGCGCTCCCCGCTGCGATTTGGAGTCCCACACAGCTGCGCTGCCGAGCGAGCAGCTTGGCGACACTTGTAAATAGAACGACTTTATGGAATGCAAAGCTGTAAACCCTCTGATGGATTAACTTGAATACAATCTGTATGGAATCTCTAATGAGCAATTACGTTCACACAGCCAGGGTTCAAGGCAATTAGTGCGGTAACTAGAATCAGCTTCTAGTCGAGAGCGAGGTGAGGCACCTTGATCCCTCCAAGACCAGACCTTATCCCGCTCCCGTCTCCCGAGGCCCCTCCCCTGTCTTTATGTGGCTTATGCAAATGAGCAGGCACAAATTGACTTGATGGAGATGAGTTTATTCCAATCATGGTTGCCAAGGTTTTGACTAAACAGCTCTGAGGAAGAGGGGCTGCCCTTGGGTGTCACTGCAGAAGTGATGATTTGACGTTCGCTCGCTCGCTGTAGTGTCCGTCTCGCGGCGGCGTGTATTGAATTTGTTTACAAGTGTTTGTCGGCATTCCTCCCAGCATGGCCTGTCGACTCGGAAAATCTGTCCTCGGTTTGCAGACGTCTACTGTCTTTGAGCTGAGCTCACCTATTGCAGAGCGGCATAAAGAGTTAGTTGATAGCACGGTGGTTTTATCTCTTTATGAGCTCCTATAGGGAGAGGCTGCAGGGAAATTGGTTCTACCACTATCAAAGAGCAGAGACTGCTAGGGTAAGGGATAAAAGAGTAAAAAAAAAAATCTGTCTACATTTACTCTTTCTGTACACCATCATCTCTCCCTCTGTCCCTTCATCTTTCTCCCTCTCTGTTTTTTCTACTCCGTTTCCCCCTTCCAAGCACTGAATCATCAAACCACCATTTTGTTGTCTGCTTCACTCGTGTCTGCAACCGTCCACCTCTACTATTTCATGTGTGCAGCGCGAGCTTGTGTTCATTTACATACAGTAGTGCTCTTTCCCGTCTCTGAGGAGGACGGCAGAGCAAATGGAGTTATCGTCATTTAGCACAGTGAAGGGCTCGTAGTGATTGTAAGTAATGCTGTGTCACACTGTGATTCAGGCCGCGACTTGAAAGGCAATTGCATTCATCAATCGTTAGCGCCAGACATTAGCCAAAGAAAAAGAAAAAAACAACAACAACAACAACAGTTTCTTCTTCTGGAAAGCTCATTTAGCGCTTTGGTTGTTCTAGAGCTCTCTTTGCGAGCCGACATGTCTAACTGCCCCTCCCCACTGGGCTGCCCGACCCACTTCTCAGGCTCCCCGGGGATGAAGATCTACATAGATCCCTTCACCTACGAAGACCCCAACGAGGCTGTGCGAGAGTTCGCCAAGGAGATTGACGTCTCCACCGTCAAGATCGAGGAGGTCATCGGTGCAGGTATGGAGAATGTGTGCATGTGTATGTCAGGTCAATGTAGATGGTGATGTTTTTCAGGTCTTTCCTTATGTTGCACAGTATGTCTTTGTTTATGTCTGTGGGCTTGCGTGCAAACAAGTCTAACCTGAATCTGTTCAAGGTCGTAAAGCTCAGCCCCTTCGGCAGCCGCATCAGATGTGAATATGTCGAGGCACCCTCGTCAAGTGCACTAGCAGCATATAGGCCAGTTACCCTGGGACCTAATGGCATTAGAAATAACTCGAGCCTTGCGGCCTATTCCCCGTGCTTCTCTGCTTTTGTATCCTATTAGTGTTGCTCTCTGACATGTTCTACCTTGCGTCATCCCTTTCCAGTTACATGTATGGTCTGTGCCTGTTGCAGATGCATCTTTGTTTGTATTGTTAGCAAAGATGAACAGGTTACTAGGGGCTGATTGCTTTGAAGAAAATTCTGAGCAACTGGAGGCTGAAAGAGCTTCAGCTTTGTATGTCCACATGTGTCCTACACATCTTTTCCTTGGGGCAGGACACACCTTTTTTTGTGCAGCAGGCGGGTCATGCTGTTACCATATGTGTTGGTTCATACAGAGGCTAAAATACTGGTAATTAGACGGGGCCTGGAATAGCTCCTGCGGCACGGCCCACTCAGCAAGCTAGGTGTGAGGGAAGTGACAGAGATAGGATCGGGGTAAGGATGCAAGGGGACTGTCTAATTAAAGATTTCCATTTTTTGTTGATTTCACTGTGTGGTGTCTCTGCAGGGCACCAAGGTGGTGATAATTAATCAAACAGGTCCCAGATATTTACCAGATAGCGCTTGGCTGTTTTTCTTTGATTGGGGAATATGGAGACACTTGGCAGGCTTTTAGGATAGATGACTACTGGGAGTCAAAGAAGCCACACTGTTAGGGGTATCACTGAGGAGCAACACTGGAGCGGTATTGGACAACACTCAGCATGCTTGTTATAGACCAAATCAAGATCTATAATAGCACTTACAGAAATATTTCAGTCTCGGGACATGAGATGCCAATACGCCTGATAAATGAAAGGATTTAGATGCCATCACCTCGACTAATCTTTTGTGTGATGGTTGTTTAATCGCACAGAAGTAAATTAGTTCTTGTTTCCGAGTGCTGAGCAACTCTCTCTGTTTCCGCTCAAGGTGAATTCGGCGAGGTGTACAAGGGCCGTTTGAAGCTGCCCGGCAAGAGGGAGATATATGTAGCCATCAAGACCCTGAAGGCGGGCTACGTGGAGAAGCAAAGGAGGGACTTTCTGTCTGAGGCGTCAATCATGGGCCAGTTCGACCACCCAAACATCATCCGTCTGGAGGGCGTCGTCACAAAGAGCCGTCCGGTCATGATTGTTACCGAGTTCATGGAGAACGGTGCCCTTGACTCATTCCTCAGGGTGAGTACGGTCGCCGAACACATACATGTTCTGTGTGTTACATTTGTTGCGCTGTTAAATGGTTTGATCAAAGGCATATTCAGGAGCTGAATGGAAACGCTGCACTGTGGAGCTGAGGGGCTAATTGGAAATGAATCGTTAAACATTCCCAGAAAAGGAGTTGAGGCAAAGAATTCCTCCTAATACAAATTAGAATGAGCCTTCTAAACCTATCTAGTGCCAACAGAGAATATGTTTCATGACAATGAACACGATTCCAATCACTCTTAATTTGAAAATTTCCATTAGCTGGCCGCATCGGCCTTTAATTTCTCTATTAATGCCTGCAGCTTATAATGGACTCTTCACTCTTTCTTTTATAGTCAGGATTGAGCGGACATACAGCTTAATCAATATTCAACTCGCTTTTTTCCTCCTTCAATCTCATGGATTGGTGTTCTATTCCACTTTGATCTAGGGTGGGTTTAAAGGGGCTCTTTGAAGCTGGCTTTGCTAACCGCCACATCCGACTTGTGTTTCCATCGATCTCCCTTACCCTCTTATTTGTTACTGTGTTTCGGGGGTTCAAAGCTTGCTCTTCAGAGCATTCACACAGGGTTAGCGGCGCCATGCGTGGATGTTTAAAAGATGGATGCCTGCATGCCCGAATGGAACAAAGCTTTAACACCTAAAATGAGCAAGATTGGCTTCAGCAAGCTATTTCTCTGATTTAATACGATTATACTTTTCCTCTGGACATTAAGAGGATTAAATAAAAGAGAACAGCATGTCAATATTGTAATAGTGACATTTAAAAAACAAATGATTAAAACAAAGAAAGAGGGGAAATACTGCTTTGAAAAAAGGTAGGTCATAGATTCACAGGGGAAAAGCAGGTAGATTAGACTGTTCATGTACATGCCACATTTGACAACACATCCTGTCCTATTGTCACTGTGTGTGAATGTACCCTCTGGCTGTAGTAATAACGATATACTACAAGGCTTTTCTAATTATGGAGGAGAGTCCCACTGGGCAGACTCGAATGCTAACTGAATTTCTTAAGACATCAAGGTTCAAGGTTCATTTATTTATCGCCCAAACAGGATTTTAACGACAAAATGCTGGCTGTGGTTCATTTTTCCTCCACATGAAACAAAAATAACATTTTTATAGTGAGTGCAGAGGATGAATTGAGGAGTCTCACAGCTTGAGGAAAGAAGCTTCTCTGTGGTCTGATGGTACGGAAGCAGATACTTCTGTATCGCTTACCAGATGGCAGAAGAAGGGTGAACAGGCTGTTGCTGTGGCGGGTGTTGTCTTTGAGTATGCTTTGGGATGAAGTTACAATTGGTTCCTCAAAGAGGACAGTTTCAGTTCTGCAGAAGTAAAAGTAGACATCAAAATAACAACTGGGGTAGGATTATGATAATATCTGTTAAAAAAAAAACCTTCAAATCATAGTCGGAATTTGCCAGACAAAAGGGAAAAGCAGACCTTGTTTGACTGTTGAAGCTGAAACTCTTGATCAGCTATAGCATTGATTGATGATGATTCTCTCTGATATGCTCTATACAGTAGCTGAAACTATTGCTACCTATTTACATGAGCAAAAGGTTTCAAAATCAGGGGATTTTTTACTGACTGAGAAGACTACTTAAGTAGGCAACCACCTGCCTGATCTCAAAGACCCGTCTGGGGTGTTCTGCTCTCTGTGGGTCATTTATTCTGATTCTTAATCTACCTCTAACATTAAGTTAGAAGCCTGGACATATTGCAGGAGAATGTCATCTGTTGCGTGGGGACCTGAAAATGCTAAGCCCTATTTAAATGGTAAAATCTATGTAGTTCCATCACATTGCCACCAGAGAGTGAACTCTCCACCATGATAAGAATGACTTTGTTCCTTGACCTGTTCATTTACAGCTCGACCTAGCCTCGGGGTATCATCTTGAGTAGATCTTTTAGTGGTTGGCTCATACAAAAAAGGAAGGATGGAAGGAAGGAAAAGAAAAGCAAGGACAAGTGATAATAGATAAATCGAGGTATTTCCTCTGCCAGCTGGATCAGGGACATCAAACATGCAACTTCATAATCCAGAAAAGGACACCCTATGACTTTCGAATCTGGGTCTTTCTTCTCATTGGTGTCTCCCACGTATCGCTTCAGCAGGGTGAGGGCTTGGAAGCAATGGAACCTTTTGAAGCAACAGGTTGGGATGCTCTGTATCAGTGTCATCATCCAGAGAAGATGAAGCCTTATGTTTCTTAAATCTGGGAACTTCTTCTCATCGGTGTCTTGCTTATGAAGCACAGCCTTGGCAGGAGAGAGGCTTGGAAGCAGTGGAACCTCCTGAGGCAACAGATTGGGAATGCTATGTTCAATTGTTGTCATCCAGAGAAGCAAACCTTGAGTTTTTGTTAAATCTTGGTACTTTTTCTCAGTGGTGTCTCCCATGTGAGACACAGCCTCAGCAGGTGGAGGGCTTGGAGGCAATGGAACCTACTGAAGCAGCCGGTTGGGAGGCTTTGGAGATAGGATCGGGGTAGATTAGAGTAACTTGCCATTCTCTCTCTGTTTCTTTCTAATCCAAATCAAGTAGCATCAAGTACAAGGTAGTACATCAATGCCACAAGTTAAAGCCTTAAAAATAGCCAACAAGTTAAATCAAGACCACATTGTGTCAAAGTTTGAGGAGGACCCAAATTGCAGACAGAGGGCAGGTTGAACAACAAAAAGCAGGGAAAAGAAAGCCCATGGAAAAAAACAAAAGAGAAACACAAATCTGAAGACAAACCAGAAGCCTCGGAGAACAGAGAACACTCAAGGAACAAGGAACAGGAACAGGAACACAAGAGACATGGGAGGAAAACAGACAAACCAGCAAAGAGTAAAGGAAAAACAGGTGTACACAGAAAAGGGTGGAGAAAGAGAGAAAGACAGGAGGTGGAAAGAAAAACATGAGGATCAACTTTCAACATAAAATAATTGCAACCTAGGACCATGGCACATTGACATCCGCTCTATAAAAAGCTTTATCTGAATCTGTATTATAAACTTCAAGCATTCAGGTCACTAACGTCAGAGCTTTCTCTACCGGACTACGTGCGGCCTGTATAATACATCAGAAGGTAACACAGACATGTAATTTATTTAGACATCTACTGATGGAGAGGTTCAAACAGGAGGTAATGCAATTTCTCAATCTGTCAACCCTGGAATTTTGAGTCAACAAATCTTTCAGTATTTTTCTGAAATTTTTTACCCTCCAGCTATTCTCATTTTTATCAATCAAGGCAAAGATGATAACTCAATAACCCTTCTGCTATGTTGTTTTTTCTCTCTCTGTCCTCCAGCAAAATGATGGCCAGTTCACAGTGATCCAGTTGGTGGGGATGATGCGTGGGATCTCAGCCGGGATGAAATATCTCTCCGAAATGAACTACGTCCATCGGGACCTGGCTGCACGAAACATTCTGGTCAACAGCAACTTGGTGTGTAAAGTGTCTGACTTTGGCCTGTCACGCTACCTCCAGGATGACACCTCTGATCCCAGCTACACCAGCTCCCTAGTGAGTACTTGTGAAGTTAATTTTTCATGATGTCGCGAGGGGTGACATTTTTTATTTTTAACCCTGTGTGATGCAGCTTTTTACAGTTTTGTCAACTTTTCATCCACATACAAAGCAATCCCAGCGTCCTCGCAGCCCATCAGTCTAATCAGTTTTGCTTCAGTCTGACACCGCCTCATCTTCTTTGAAGGTCTTTCAAACCTTTCACCTCTCCAGTGCCTTTCACATTATATGAGCTGCCTCTCTCGTCTTCCTCCTCCTCCTCCTCCTCCTCCGTCCTCTTCCCTATACTCTGCAAGTCACGGACCGGAGGTCTGTCACATCTTCATTAGTGTGGAGACAAGCCTCCTCTGGGAAAGGCTCCTCTCTCGTTGACATGCCCAGAGTGCAGAGAAACCAAAGGGCATTGCGGCCTCTCAAACTGACAGCTTCCACCCCCTCTCTCTCTCTCCCCACCTCCCTCCCTCCCTCCCTCTCTCTCACTCCTCATTCATTATTACTGGGGCATCATGGGAGGCTTTGGCTCCTCATTAACTCCTCCACACTACAGATCTGTAATTATTAGCAGCCATCGTTAGTTCATCTTCTGCCTCTCCTCTTCCTAATTCAAAACACACTCTTACACCCTCGCAAACACACGCGCAGGTCATTAGGACTCCCGGCATGCCTGAGTTTGTGAGCGTCTGCGCGCATGAGCACATGAGCATTGATGTGCACGGGCATGTGTGTGTGTGTGTGTGCGGGCTCATGTGCGTCTAGTATCACCTCATTGACTCTGCTTTGAGACTCTGGTGTAAATTAGCTTGTTTACTGCCAATGCATCACGAGAGTCGCTGCCTGCGTTTTGTAGCGTGTGAGGTCTTCTGCAAACAGAACCCGTCAATACGCGATAAAGAGAATCGCTCTGTACTATTTAACTTATCCTTAACTCACAGTGTAAATACACTAAGAATATCCACACATCTTTTTTCGCCGTAGCCTTTTATTTTGCGAGCCAGTGAGCCGTGTCCTGCATTTTACCTGTCCTCCTCTCGTTCGGGGTCGCGGGCCTCCAGTGACCCTGCGCCACCTATTCTGCCAGTCTTACCTGGGAGAAGAGCTTCTTCCCTGTTTCATAAAACCGCCTTGGGGGCTCTTCCTTCAAATGATTCATTGTATACACTGCGAATGTACAGCATTGTGGTAGCACTGTATATATTTTGAATAAATATGAATATATTATGCCATGAAAGGGGCTATTTTCGGACTAGTTTCAGAGGTATTTCAACACATGCAGAAGTTGAGATCAAAAGCATGCAGTCAAATGGGCCTGTGAGTCACTGCTGCGCAGGTATGAAGAGAAAAGCTCTCAAAATAATTTGTTTTCATCTAAATATAGGGCGAAGGAACAAAACAACGATACAAAACACACAATGTTACTTTATTTCTTATTTTATTCCGTCCCGAAGAAGAAGTGCTCTTTGTCAGAATCATTCTTTTTATCTTACATGTAAGGATGCACATGCTCAACATGCATTGTAAGCCCAGGGGGGCGGCTAACAGGAAGCCCAGGTGTGGACAGGAAGTGTCAATCAGGCCGGAGTGGAGCGGTGACCTCACGTTGGTGTGGCCCGAGAGCTAATTGCTCCCCAGGAATAGCTCGCTTTGTATGCTTGACCCTCGTGGCTAAACCTTGCTGAATGGGTCTTATGTAGCAACAAAGAGGAGCAAGCACCTCTGGTGTGTGTGCCGCCGCTGAGCTTGCTAATAAAACGGGGTGTAAAAGGTGGGGATTGGATTATAGATTGCGGTCGGCATTTTGATGTTGTTTAATGCAAACAAAGTCTCCTTGAGGGCATTAACTGGAGAGTCAATAGAGCAGGTGAGGTTTGAAGTTTGAACCTGGGGAGCTGTTTTGATGGCAGCACACTTTTTTTTTTTTTTTCCTGACGGTGTGTTTGCTGCTGATAGAGATTTAATGCCGAGCACATCAAAGCTCCGGCTGCGCTTCACTTTCATACCGACTGCTGCCTTTTTTATCATAAGCATCCAGATGAAATCTTTAGTTCCGTAACTATTTTTGTTCCCTCCAAAGCGAGACAGCGTTTTGTTTTGTTTTTTTATTCACGTCGCGGCAGGTACAGAGAGGCTGAGTCCATCAGTATTCCTGTTACATGGAACTAAATGTGACCGGCTAACATATGTTCATTAAGACTTCGCCGATGTTGCCAGGCTCGCGCGTCACCTGTCCTCCTGATCCCTCGTCCCCTGTATTCAGGGGAGCATGCAAACAAGCGTGGGGAGAAGCGGCGGTCCCGCACAGGGTCCTATACTGTAATTAAGCCCATGCTATGGTGTCCTTCACTCCATGACTTCTTCAGCTGTGACCTGACGCCGACCAATCAGCGAGCAAGGCTGGCGCGGCAGACAAGGCCGAGGGAATCAGGGAAATTAAATTGCGCTGACGTGCGGTGATTTACATCGGCATCGACCTCCTCCAATCCAGCAAATTAATCACCTCTTTCCCTCTACTGCTTTTCTAATTTTTCCCCGCAATTCCAGGCACACCAATTACAGCGCCTGTGGTGTGATGCTGGATGTATGGTTGGGAGGACATGCTGGTAATTGCGTTAACCCTGGATGTGGGTTCACTCCGGAGCAGTGTTGTGGAGGTTTCAGACAGAAGGGGGCTGTCCTCCCCTCTCTGTTGGCCGCTCACCAAAGTCGTGATTAATTAGGCTCACAGGACAATGCCGGGAACTCCGCTGGTTTTGCTAAGGTGATGTGTGCTAATTACATTCAAACACTGTGAGGGCTGCGTGTTTCGTCGCACAGGTGGCGTTTCTTGCCTTTGTACTGATTTGTCTGTGTGATTACATACATGGCTGCGTGGTTTAAGAAGTGAGCGGGCGCATGTTCACAAGTCCAGGTGAGATTTTCTGCCTACCTGACAGAGAGGAGGATTGATTTTTGTACACCCAGGGAACCCGGAAGACTTCCAAATTAGTCTTCATTCACCACTCCACCCATCTGAGCATCCATCCATCCATCCACGCAGCCATTCTTTATTCTCCTGCTGTCCACTCCTTTTGTCACCTCAAGGCTTTTCCCAGAGCATCGTTAAAGGTGCATCAGAACGGCAGCGGCAGGGGTGAGGAATGATGATGTCTGCGGCGGCGATGTGTCATGCGATGTTTCACTGTGTGTTTTGTGCTCACGGGTGACCTCGCCCGTGGTCACTGGGGTTTTAATGCACAGCTTGTAGCTAAGGTGAGAGAACGAGCGGTCGATTGGGCGTGGATATGTTTCCAAAATCTGGCATGTCAAGTCCATAACAGCCGAGACGAGCGGCGTCGCCCTCTCCACCGTGGGTTCATGCCCACGGGGGCCATCGTGAGGAGGGCAGGTATGGTTCAGAAATTTCTGCTCGTGCCTCAGCTGATGATGTGGAAAGGCTGTCATGGCCTCGCATGTCATGCGACGCGTACCGTATACCGTCACTGAGCGGGCATGCATTGCGTGTACGTGGTTAGATGCGTGTGTTCGTGGAGTGTTTCTGGGTACACACACACACATACATGTCCCCCAGGTGCTTTCCTCTGTGTGTATGTTTGTCTATGCGTGTGTGTGTGTGTTTGTCTGTGTCATTGAGGCTGAGAGGGGTTGAAAGGCGAGGTCACACCGAGCCGGTAACAAAGCTCATCCGTCAAATCCCTGTGACCTGAGTGACATTCTCTCAGCTCCGCTCCAGTGCTCACACTATGTGGACCGGGCTGCTGTTTCTGTCATTTGTCTGTTTTCTATTTGCATCCTCCCCCCACCCCTCCACCCCTCCACCCCCCTCTGGCTTCAGGCCCATGCACTTTTTTTGGCTTGTCTATTCAACTTGTGGTGAAATATTTATGCTCTGCCTAAAGTTAAAGGGACAGAGTCTCTGAGTAGACGAGAAGCGGAATTGGGAACACGTCCGTACGGAGCGGGCCGAAAGCAAGCGGGAGGATTTCTTTTCTGACACATCGCATTTGTATGCAGTGAAATACAGTGTTTACCAGACATTAGGTAAATAAATAGTAGGTAAAGGTGCACTTTGTAAGAATCTAGGTGCTGTATCATGGGCGACTGGACTTGTTTCAGCTTCTTGAAACAAGTCCAGTCGCCTACGATACATCACCTAGATTTACCGTGACCTGGATGACTGAGAGCCTTCCTCAACATACGTAAGAACTGTCCGCCTTGATTTCAAACTCCCGACATATAGGGGCAGCGTGTCACCAGAGTAACTGAAAGCTCCTGCTAACTGAATCCTTTTCGTTGCTGTCGCTGTTAGCTTGTTAGCTCAATCAGCCGCGCGGCGAGCCACACTACCAGGGGAGTGTCGGCGTTTACACCACCAACGCCAGTGAGTTAGCATGTTAGCTTTAGTAGATATCTCTTCGACACAAATCCATGTACGTCTCTGACATCAGGTAAAAATTGTTATTTCTTTACATTCTGTTGATAATACCTCGTGGTTACTACGATGACAGAATCATCTCAGACCACACCCAAAAATCTCAATTTCAGATCTTAATCTGCACAAAGTCACAAAAGGCACAGACCGAAAATTATCAGAATGGGTTATTTGTGATATTTCATAAGGAGAAGATACATTTGACAAAATGTGGTTAAAGAAAACATTCGAACAATACAACAGTTGTTTCCGCCAAGCTGCTAACAGCGCTTGCATTTTTTAAAAAGACCAACTGTAAATACGGATCGCACGTTCGCTGTCTGGTTCACACCACACCACATGGCATTTTCACACTACGGCATTGTCAATAACGGACATGTGCTGCACTCTTTGTTATCCTGAAACGTTTTTAAAAGAAAGAGCTGTTTTTCTTTCTATTCCTCGGCACAGGTAGCTGGAAGATGTGATGCGCTTATTCTCTGTGATGATGCACAGCAGTCAGTCACAAGCCGGGGTTTGATGGAGGCTAGTTTTGATGTTCAAAACGCAACCTGTGTATGCGCATATATCACTGAAGGCGCAAAACAAATGTCTGCTCTTGTGTTTTGTAGTTTAAATTCAGATTTTTTTTTTCCCTCCGACTCTCGCCGGTTTTACAGTACAGCCGTTTGCAGCTGTAACTTGATATCGTGGAGAAAAAAAAAGTCTAGGGCTGATATATTCCAATGCATGGGCTGACAATTGGATCTGGATCACATCATGTCGCGGTAGGGACCTCAGAACCCGTTTCCCCTTTATTCCCCAGTGTAATGTTTGCATTTCTCACAATACACCACCCTTTTCAACTCCCTTTTTTTTAGCTTAGGACAGCATGTACACCTGCAGGGTACTTACTTTCAGAGCCTGTAGAGAGGTTCACACACTCCTGCACAGTTCCTCCACTCCCCCCACCTCAAGTATGAGTCACCACTGCACTGACCAAACATGATCCCCATCTGGCTTCCCACCTGGGTGTCCCGCCATGCTCCTGCGAACTGAACCCCGGTCACGCTCGCTCGTAATTGCGGTGGAAATCCTAAACATCCTACGCGTCCCCCGGTTTTATTTTTTATCTCCGGGTTTTTGTATTTGAAACTAATTAAGATGTTTCCAGGCTAATTTTATTCACACTGCAGAGTTTAATTTGCTCCGTCTCGGGGTGAACGTAGCGGCAGAAAATATCCAGGAATGGAAAATGAACATGAATATGGAGGAGGTATAGGTTCTGAAAAACAAGAAAGGAGGTAACTTAATCCATACCTGGTCCCTGCATCAAAGGGGGAGCAGCCATCCAGAGCACTCCACCTTGATTTATACCTTCTGTCAAGTTTGCCAGAGTCAGTATAAGGTGGGCATTGATTCGCCATCTGTGGCTGTTGGACCGCATTTGCATCCGAGCAGGATTCACAATGAAGCGGTTTGTGTACGGCTAAATCAGTGAAAAGAAGTACCGTCTCCGTTGTGAGTCCGTGTCTCTACAAAAACACAATGCAGCGCACTGCAGTGTCACAAAAAGGACATCTTAATTTCTTGGTTAACCAGAGCAGGAAACTTCCAGATAAGAAAACTTCTGCTTTTTAAAATCGTCAAAATAAAAGCGCTGACGTGAGCGTTGTTTTTTTTTTTCCTCATTAAAGTTGGGCCTTCATAACTGCGTTCCCAGTAGCTTTAACAACGCGAGGAACAACACCAGACTCAGCATTAAAGGAAATATCAGACCTATTTAGGTTTGGCTCCAGTCTGATACGACTTCCTGTCGATGTAATTGCCTCCTTTCCGCATCCCCCCTGAAAGAATCATGAGCCAAGGTCGCTGTCTAAAATTAACATGAAATAGTACAAGTGCGATGAGACACTACTCGCTTGGTTTAATTTGTTGAGGTGTCTCGGTGACGTTTCCCAGAGGGAGTAAAAAAGTCCCGTTTGAAGGGAACAGAGTTAGGTACGATGCTGGGGAAGGCGGATAATTACTGTAATAAATAATAAAAAAAGTTATAGAGAGTTCTTTACACTTATATAACACAGTGAAGAATCATAGATATAATCACCAGAGGTGGGTCTGGCTCTTTATTATCCAAATCAAATAAAGAAAGATGCAAAAATATTGCCTGTCATACAAAAACAAGTCGCCATCGCACCGCTCTGTGGCATCGTGGGCCACCAGCTGTGACGGCATTAAGAGACTTTAACTGTGTTTTTAGCCGGAGAAAGTTTAACAGCCGCACCAGTCTGAAGGGGCCGCGCCGGATTGATTCAAATAATCCAGTGAATGGCGTAACGAGGCCTGTGTGATTACTGTCGACGCCTGTGTGTATTTTAAGCGCCGAGATGGCAATAAAGTCATTCAGTCGGCAACGCCAACAAGCTGTTAAACGTTAACGTTTGCCCAAAGCTATAGATATAACAGTAAAATATGTTGTTGTCTAATTGATTTTCGGTGGAAGCGAAAATTCCCTCTGCACGATTACGTTTCTCACCCGTCGCTGACAACAGTGGAGCTGCACTGGATCTTCTTCATCAAGCCAAACTGGTTTTCTATTTGTGTCTGAAAATGCGCGATCCATACAAACGCAGCACTTAATCACCACAAAATAAATATTGTTTTATGGTGAAATGTGGCAAACGGACCGACATATTCACTGTCATAGGGGTCAGTAAAATCGCAATTCTCTCAAGGGTCTCATTTAAAATGTGGTATTTACCCAGATGGGATGGTTTTACAGGATGCAACAGCGCACATCTCAGCCCGCGCACGTTGCTTTTCAGTTATGCGTTTTCGACCTCACATCTATGTGCAATGAAAGTGATATTCTGCCTTGTGGTCTGAGTGAGAAATGCTCTGCCAGAAAGCCTTTAGTGAGTCAGGTGATACTGTGTAAAGAAAGACTTTGCAGAGGAAATCTTCCTGGATAAATGGATCTTGCACACGGCTGTTATGTGGGCGTCCAGTGTTTGTGTCCTGCATGCGGTTTAAGGTTTTTACCTTTAACTTCTATGTATTGCTACAAAAAGAACATTGCATTTGTTTTCAGTTGCAGCTCGGTGAGGTTCAGGCAACATAACTACTCAGCGAGGTTTAGGAGAATATCATGGTTTGGATTAAAATAATAAGTCTGCATTCATGTTTGGTTTCATGGGGGATATGAACAGTGACGATCACAAAAGAAAACAGTCTCCTTCGTTTTGAAGTTACAAGCGACAAGACTCCCATTGCGAGCCAACGAGAACAGGCATCAGGCAAACATCCGCCCTCAGGCAGAATACCACATTTAAGAGTACCGTTCTCTCAAGTGTAATTAGGTAAAAGAAAACAAAACATCCACCTTCTATTTATTTATTTAACCTTTTTTTTTAACCAAGAAGGAAATTCTTATATACATGATGATTATGCCCAGGAGTAGCAGTAATACTCCATGTTTGGAAAATGCACCGTTCTGTGATAAATGACTGTTTGCTGAGCCCAGCCGCCTTCGTCACTGTTGCCTGTTGCTTTGTCTTTCCATTCTCGAATAGCACATATTGTGTAGTAAACAGTGACAAATTTGAGACTAATAATTCTTACAGTAGCCTAGTCATTTTTTAAACAATTCAGCCTCAGATGCAGACGGAGACAGACGAACGCAGACGGCTCATTTCTAGATGTCGACCGTCGATTTTGCTGAAACTACAACGCTAGCAGGTTTTATCGGTTGATGCTAGCTAGCTAATTAAACTAAAGTAACCAGCTAGTACTGTTTCCTCTAGCTTTATTACCTTATGGATTATTAGATCACTGGGCTGCAGTTGGGCCTTATTTCTAAGAGATAAATTAAATATATCACTAAGAAATACAATATCAGTTTCTCTCTTGAAGCATTGCGCTGTAATTTATACTGAAACCTGACTTATTTTTCAGTTCCTGGCAGCAATTATTTTTGAAACCCGATCAAAATGCAGCAGTCTGAACGTTCCCGGCCAACATTAAGGATAGGTATTTTAATCTTGATCACATGTCAGAGTAATTATGGTGGGCTATTCTGGGTGTATTTTTCATTCCTCTGTGTTATCTTCCCACGCAGTATAGAGAAATATTTAGAATTCATTTGTTAATCAAACCTAAAAAAAAAAAGATCCTTAAATGGTTCCCAGCCTTATGTGAGACTGTTTGGGATTGTCGGAACACAAAATACAACTCTGACGAATGCTTTCCCCGAGTTTTTCATGATCGCGTTGTATATACGGCGAAAGACCCGCGTCTTTCCCTCCACCAGACATTCCCCATGGGTGTCTGAGAAACCAACATCTCTGTCACCGACCCCTCCCTCCCTCCCTGTTTCTTTTCCTTGTTCTATGTTTTTTTTCCCATCCGTCCGTGTCACTCTTCCTCTCTCCGTCCCTCTCACGCTCTCTCTTTCTCATTCTATTTGGGCAGGCATCCAGGGCAGATCGTTGCTCTCAAGATTTCATTAAAAAGGATGTTGATGGAGCACTCTTCCCAGCCCTAAGTAAATGTGCTCAAGTCCATCTGAGTGTGCATTGTTTGGAAACGGCTTACTGGAGTTGGAGGAGTAAAGGAGTGAGGAAGATGGAAAGGGGGAGATCTACATATTTGTCTTCCAGATGAAGGAGAAAGTTTATTTGGAATCTCTTAATAGCTTCTGTCGAGTAAAAAACAAGACCGAGCCCTGGACTCCTTCTGTGTTTTTTTCCATTACGGTTAGTTTATCTGGGACATTGCTGCATGTTATTGCACTGTGACAGCTATATTTGCTCCAGATATTACTTTATTTCTGCAGCGGCGTGTCAGTGACAGTCCACATGAAGATATCTGGCACGTTGGTGGTGCATAACTCAAGCCACTGCAAAGACATGACAGGTGTTTCATATCTTCACTATCAGTGTCTGCACACACACACACATATTACTGGGTCAAGAGACCATAACAGACACCAGTAAGAACACACATAACATGGCCACCACATGTTTATCCCTCATCGTTCAGACCTGGCTGTCACAGGAACACGCTTGTCTCGCCGACGCTAGCCTGACAGTCCCGGCACATCTCTGTTGTAATTGTGCTCCAGACCTGTTGTTAGCTGTCACAGCTGGTCACAGCCTGTCACAGCCTGTCATAACCAGGTGTAACCGGTCACGTCCTGTAATCTCGTTCCGGTGGGGGTAAAAAAAAAAGGGTGGCGGCGTACTCCAGTGTCTGCCAGAGGTGTTCTGGTCGGGAATACTGCGCACACATGACGGCTGGATGTCAGCGTCGGGGAGTAACTAGTCACAACTGACCTGCTACATCTAACATTTTCTATTATTGTACATTTTTTTACTTTGTCATTACATTTTATTATGATTTCATTTGCCTTTTTTATGGCTTAATTGGGTAGGACATATATTATTTTTTGATTGAAGCTCATATGTAGAATTTAACATTCATTTTTATTGCTTTGCATCTTTTTTCCTTCTATTTTCTAACAATTTCTGGGTAAGCAAAGCTGTCGGGACAAGAGCAGGGTGGCTTACAAGGAGCTGTATGTGGCTCGACAGGCTCTATGTATTGAGCAGCATACGCACAAATTGTTTCTGTGCCTTGTTTCTGATTGGTGCTCTTGTTTGAATTTGCACTGCTTCTCGTCATTGGTTGACCTTTTTCGCCCAAAAAAACATTTTTTTAAGCAAAGTCATCAAAAGAGTAATCAAATGTAATACGTTACATTTGTTGGCATCTAGTGGCAGATTGCAACCAGTGACTGTGAAAAATATTGGACAAAGTCAGCCTGACATCTCCTGTAGGTTTCTGAAGTGGGCGGAACTGACTGTTGCCATCTTGGGCTAAAGGGGAAAAGAGGTGGAGCGCGGATGGAGCTGAAGTGAGCCGAGTGTTTTAAACAAGCCCATCTAGTTAGAATCTGCCAAGCTAGCTAAGGCTAACGAGCTAATCTGCGTTTGCGCATAAAGCAAAGGGAACTTCGCCTCATGTTACTCACAAGAGTTTGACCGCAAAACAGACAGAATACCTTTTATAGGCCGCAAGATAGACAGAAACAGGCGGTAAGGTCATGTGTCAGTGTTTGTGTTTGAGTTTTGTCTCTGACCAGAGTCAGCACTCACCAGATACTCCATTTCTTCTTATCCCGCAGTCTTTTCTTATCCCCGCCTCGTCTCTGTACGTTCGTGAAAGTTGTCCGTTCTGGGCTACAGTAGTAAACATGGAGGTGCAACATGGCGGCCTCCGTGGAAGAGGAACCTGCTTCCCCCTGTAGAAATAACAGACATAAAACATGATTTAGTTTCAGTTCATGAACATTTTATCATGAATATCATATTCCATTTCTGCCTCTAAATCTTACACACTAGACCTTTAAAATAGTAACATTGCTTCTAACATTCTAATAAGGTAACTAGTAGTTTATAACTTATTCAAAAGTAGCGTGCATGATGTGTGACTTCAAACGTAGAAAAACAAATCACGTATTGGTGATGTCACGGCGTGTTGGAAGAGGAGAAAAGTTTGTGACAGCATATTGTTAGGTATCCCCGTGTTTATTTCAGGTTTTCACACCCTCACGAGCGCTCGCTTTGTCTTCATAGCGCCAACATTTATCAACCAGAAAATAGGCCCTTCCAAATATCTCTGAAAAAATCAGGCGCCGTAGCTCGTGTCACCCGCTTCATTTATTAGCGGGGGGAAGTTTTTTTTGCGAAGCATCACTTGATATCATTACAGATTACTCCTCTCAAGGCCCCCGGAAGTTCTGAAGCCGCAGCGGCTGCGCTACAGCCTGGCTCATCTACACAGTTAAATGTCCGGGATAATAGCGTCGAGTGTGTGAATTCGGTGTCAGGGGCGATATTTCACTTCAAGGCGAACGGGGAAAAAAAACAGCTTGTTCCTTTTTCACTAGCCAGCACAATGTAGCACATCCAGAGAGTCCTCCCCAGTGCTCCAAGGCTTCACAAAGCACTCGCACTTTTGTGTTGACATTAGGTCTGTCTTAATTCCCATCATAACTTCCACTACCCCCCCAACCCATCACCCCGTAGTATTAACACTCTTTTTACTGAAAGAAAATAAATAAAGATCCGATGCTTTTCATTATGTTTCTGCCTTCTTCTGTGTATGCATGAGCTGTTCGGCACTTCATGTTATTAAAGCGGGATTTTGGCAGAGCTATCACTGGCCCACAGCAGTAATTACTAAGGGTTTGCATAGCCGCCTCTGACTCACCCGCCTTGGAAATGTTATTACTAAAGTCTGTCTCATTGGAGGCGCGGAGGGAGCTTCTTGTGAAGCCCCGTGTCTTTGCTCAGGCCATTCCGGCGACACTCGGCTCATATCCCAACAGGGTCCCGAGGCGTGAGACCAGATGTACAGAGCGAGGGAGAGGGAGTAAGCGAGTAATGATAAAGAGCGGCGGTAATAGATGGCGTTTTGCTTCGAGCAGCTATTTTCTCCGTGTTCCTCCGAGTTTATTCCTCCGTTTTTCAGCTTATGTACGCTCGTCCAAACAAAATAATTGACGTGAAGCATCGCCCCCGACAGAGTGACGGATGAGGAAGAAGGGGATTTGGCCTTTTTGCTTTTTTTTTTTTTTTTATAGTTATTTGGTTTGTATCTGCGTGGCTTCATTTGCCTTCAGACAAAGGAAAGGGCAGGAGGAAGTGTCCCGGGGTCTAGGTTTTAGATGAAACGATTCCGATATGAACTAGTCTGAGATATGAGAGAGGCATTGAAGTCGCGGGGGCTTAGATAGCCTTTATTCCTCTATTGATCTCTTCCTCTTCCTGCTTCTTTCTTGTGCTCTCATTTTCTCCGTCCGTCACACACTCTCACCCAACCACACACTGCACCGCCGCCTGATTCCTTCGGCCGGTGTGCTTCGGCGAGAGCTGAGCCTTCTGCGTCTTGCGGTGTGTGTGTGTGTGTCCACACAGCGGTTCTGGGTCGGACGTTAAAATCTCCTTTCAGGGTCAGCGGCCGCTTGAAGGTCGAACCCTAAAGAGGCGCTCATTAATGAACTCCGTCTCTCCACCTCTGCAACGCCACGCAGCGCTGACCTGTAACACCTACGTAAGTGTGAACCGACGCCACATACGAGGAGAGCTCGCAGCCTGTTTGTGATGATTCTTGTCCAGCGTTTTTCAAACTTCTGCCCCGCAGCATTAAAAACTCCCCAGAAGAACCGTTTTCTGTATCATTACGTATCACTCATCTCTCTCTCTCTGGCTCTTCCACCTTTCCCTCCTCCTCCCTCCCTCCCTCTCGCTCTCTCCGACTCCTCTCTCCCTCCCGCTCTCGGAAATAGCGAGCAGGGAAACAGGGTGGTCTGTGTAGGCTGCTCCCCGGTTTTGGGTTTGTTTCCAACGGCGGCTTATCTGCAAACGCTCAGGTTCGGCTAATTGGCATTATTAAACCGGTGGCGAGCTCGGCTCAGATGTAAGGGGAGGTGTTGTGGAAGCGAGGGGGCACAAACAGGGATTTAATGTGTGTCTGTCTGTTTGTGTGCGTGGGCGTGCACGCAAGAATCGTCTACGCCTGCGCATGTGTTCCCAGCTGCGTCTGTATGTGTGTGTGCGCGCGAGGGTGTGTGTGTGTGTGTGTTGAATCTTAAACAAGCAGCTGTCAATTTCAGTCAACAGGGCGCGTGGCATGCCTGAGGCCCAGGTAGCCCAATTACAGGCAGACACGCTCGGCGTACGAGCAGAAGCCCGGGCCCTATCTTCCTTTATCCAAACAGGGCTGTGGGAGAGGAGACGCTAAATGTGATGTCGGTCGATGTGTGAAGGGCGAACACTGTCGGGAGCCACTGCCGAGACAGTGTCAGAAATCATGTGTGTGTGTTTTGGCTGCTGGAGGATGGATGTGGCGGGCGGACGAGGAGTTAGAGGGACAGTCGAGGCAAGCGCGGCGGTGTCGGTGTCGCAGCTGGAGTAAAATCCAGCAAACCATGAACTGTTTCGGAGCTCAGATGTCTCACACGGCGACCCCTTCTCCTTCTCTCCCTTCAGGGTGGGAAGATCCCGGTGAGGTGGACGGCGCCGGAGGCCATCGCCTACAGGAAGTTCACCTCGGCGAGCGACGTGTGGAGCTACGGCATCGTCATGTGGGAGGTGATGTCATTTGGAGAGAGGCCTTACTGGGACATGTCCAACCAGGATGTAAGTTTTTCTATGCACATCAAAAGACCTGTGAACTAACATCATTACCATGTGATTGTTATGTATTTCCTTTTGAAACAGGATGTTGACATGAGACAGTGAGCTATTAAAGGACTCCCCGATATGGAGAGAAGGGAAGTTTTATTTTGACAGGGCACACTGCAAAAGAATCAGTAATTTAACATGTTTTTCCTGTATTTTTTTTAAATACACAGAAATTTAAATAAAAGTAGGAAAACAGACTGTGAATTCACATGTCAAATGTAATATAACGTGAAAATCCTGTAAAAAAAAAAAAAAATTGAGTTATTTCCACATCTCTCACAATATACTACTGAAGAGTATTAGGCCCAGGGATGAGGAAAAAATTGAGAGGACGTTTTTTTTTTTCATTATGCACTTCAAGAAAAAAAGTCGAAATGTCGAGAATAATGTTGAAATATAATTTGGTGAATAAAGTCGAAATGTCGAGAATAAAGTCAACTCTTCTGGTGCCTCGAATCCAGTTAGGGGAGCGACCTGGGAGCCAGCTCTCCCATGTTTGTGTGGTTTTTCCTTCTGAACAGACAAAGTTTCGGCACAATCTCTTCAAAGTCCTGATACTGACAACTACACTACTAAAAGAGAAATAATATCTTTGTTACTGAGGCAGATTCTGAAGTACAGTTTCACCAGTTCATCTAAACAAGGCATTTTGTTGAGGCAGTCATATGCGCTGTTTGTCGCAAAAGGTCGACTTGTCAACATTATTCTCAACATTTCAACTTTTTTCTTGACGTGCATAATGAAAATAGAAAAAAACTTCCTTCTGAGATTTTTTTTCTCGCCCCTGGCCCTAATACTCTTCCGTAATATACACATGTATCATAATTTCCAAATTATTTTTATTTTTTATTTAATCATTGAAACTTTTACATTCAAGCTTAATATTGTATCTACATTTGATAAATTTGATAAAATAAGTGACAGTTAACAGTAAAAGAAGCACCAGCTCTGTAGTTTTGCATAGATTTGTTTGTTAATGGACATATATCTTGTAGAGGGCCAATTATGGATATTTTCACAACATAAATGTTGAACAAACATGTTTTTAATCAACTTTCTAGCATTGTATTTCACAAATTAGTTGACAATGGTCTGCTCAAACAGCGCTGAGAGCACCGGAGCAAACAGCCCACTTTTCCCATCACCAATTGTCATTAGTAGCTTGTTAGGTCTTCTGTTTGATGTGACTTTTTGTTAGCGGTTGTTATCTGTGTTCAGAAACCCCTGGTTCATATTTGCAATTGCCATTTTTGTGCCGGCTCAAAGTTTCTACAGTGAGTGAGGGGCAGGCAGAAAGGTTCAAATTGTCAAAAAATGTGTTTCTTTTTAATTACATCCGCGACTGAAGATGCACTTTCTCCCAGGAAGCAGTGGTTTTTCGGCGGCAGGAGTTCAAGTGCCCCCTTCATGGGAACTTTAAGACGGGTCGTAAAAAGGAACATTTACGTTGAGTGTTAGCACTTTTCTCAACTTCTCTGCGGTATAAAAACAAGTTTGAATCCGAGCGAGCTGCCTCGTTAGCGCGGCGGCTATTTCCGTACAGATGTGCTTTATACTGTCTTTTCACCCCGTAGATACACAATCAGGGATAACTCATAAGAGCGGGAAGCTGTAATAAATCACATTTTTTATCAGCTCCCATCTCATAGCGCCATCACTGAAGATGTCCTTGACTCTGACTTTGAAAGCAGACTTATTATGGAAACAGTCTCACACTATCCCCTTTCCTTCCTGGCCTGCTTTTGATAGCCATGAATGATTGCTGAGAGCTCTGCTTTGTTCCCCATGTCCGTTTGGATAGGGTCCACGCACGCACAAACACACACACAGGCAACCACACAAACACACACAGCCATTGGATATACTCCCACACTATGAGGTCTCTCTCCCTAAGCTCCTTTAGCGAGACAACTAGCCAACCATCAGGCCTCTATGGACCCCGCTCCACGAGGACCATCCAACCCAGCAGATGTTGCCTCAGTGGGCCAGCAGCAAACACTGCCTGGTGGGCCGAACGCAGAGATGAGGACTGGCACCGCTCAGCATGTCCGGCTGCTCGGTCCACACACAGACACACGCCTAACACACACACACACACACAACCACTTCTCCATATGCACCGTTTGTCAAGATTTTGCTGAGTTGCACTCGACTCCGAGGTGGAGTTGGCAACCAGCAGAGCAGCCTGTAATTTTTAATGATAGTATCTTTTACACTTGATTTCACACCAGACCCTTATCTCGCAACTATGCATTTTTAGGAAAAAAGATTACATCTACAGACAGCATTGATATATGGTTGTGGGTGGGAGCTTTAGGTACATCAGGGTGCAATGCAGCAATCTGGGTAATCTGTAGTCTTTGTACTTTCTACGAAGTTTATAGCTTCAGATTTAGGAATTTCTTTTATTTACAACACACTTATTTCGACTTTGTTGTTTGCACATTTATTAAAATTGTGCGTACATACAAAACAGTTTGAAGCTTCATTCGTAACGTTGACACTTTTTTCCCCCATGTCTTTTCATTCTGATAAACCAGTTGCACATAGATTAGGCTACATTAATATAATTAGTGTTATTATATTTGTCTGATTAGATTCCAGTGGCAGCTGTGTAGGATTGTCAGCGACTTGTGTGACACGAACATCTCCAGATAACTCCAGAGAGAGTCCAAAAGTCAAAATGTAGTGACAAATGATAGATGTTATCATTTTCTAAAATTCACAACATGTTATCTAATGAAAGATTTTGGTTAGATTCATATTTCTTGGTGTTGAGCCTTTTCAAAAAGAGTATTTTTATTGTTTTATGAAATTGTTTTGCTGCCTAGCTTGCAGCACAGGGAAGGCAGGCACAAACTGGTATTAAAGGGCTGATCTGGCATCAGTCTAACAGCACCATGAATTAGATTTACGAAAACCACAATAACAATAGATTATTTCAACTTTGACGCTATTATGGTAAATAATAAACCTAAATTGCCTCTAGATGATGTCACACAGTGGTTACGTTGCATCATGGGTGACACCAGGTATTGAAAGGGAGAATGCTTGGAATTAAAAAGGTGATCGTTTGTTTTGAAGCTGTCCATAATGAGGCCGGCAGTGTTGTAGGAGTGCAATGCTCGACCAACCACAGAAGGCTTTATACTACACATGTGCAGAAATACTCCCCAAGACCTGTAAACACACTTTAACGTGTAAAATTGGTGGAGTTACCCTTTAAGTCGTGATCATATTGCGTATCTGCAGTTGCTTGGCACTCAGCGCTCCATTTAATCTGATGAGTCACTTGATTTTGTTAGAGGATTTTTTATTTTTTATTTTTAGGGTGATGACATCATAAAATATGACGACAGATAATTGAAGCTCCGTTCAAAAACTTCCAATGTTGAAAAAAATAAAAGAGCACTCAGTGCAGCCATATAGCCGGAGGAGTGTGAAGGATGATCGTATAATAATAGGTACTCCACTTCTGCCTAAGTCTCCAAATCTGCCTCAAGTTCTCAGTGAACTTCAGTCAACTGTTACAAAACACTCGACTCTAACTCTTTCTACCCTGAAACTCTTTGTCGTAACTTCTCTCTAACAAGGCCAGGATATAGCCTGTGCAGCCTTTAAGAGGCATGTGTCAAGTGGCTGCACTTCACAGTGTTAATTATATGCAATCTGCCCGTTCCCCAGCGGCTTCTTTCAACAGTGACACTGCCTCTGCTCTCCCTTCCGTCTTTTTTCCTCGCTCTGTCCTCCAGGAGTGACGTGTGATTGGCTGGAGCGGAGAGGAAGGGCACATCAGCCTGAATGCTCGCAGTCTCTTGAGTGACCAGAGGGAGTGTGTCTGTGTGGGGTGTGTGTGTGTGTGTGTGTGTGTGGGGGGGCTGGTGGTGGCTGTTGTCGAGGCAGGGGTGAGCGTGTCAGGATTGCAGAGTGGATGTGCTCAATGTCATCAGTCGCTGAAAACTCAGTCAAATTAGAATTTTGTTTTTTTAATGAAGTGTGTTATTGACAGCCAGCCAGTCAGTCTGAAGGAAGAAAAACGCAACCGAGAGAAATTAAATGCAACTGCTGTGCGACTTAAACGTTGTATATAAGAGTAGGAATATCAACCATCTGAATTCCCACCTTTCGCCCCCCCCCAGGTGATAAACGCCATCGAGCAGGACTACCGTCTACCCCCGCCCATGGACTGCCCCAGCGCCCTGCACCAGTTGATGCTGGACTGCTGGCAGAAGGACCGCAACGTACGACCCCGCTTCACCGACATCGTCAGCACCCTGGATAAGATGATCCGTAACCCCACCAGCCTCAAAGCTGTAGCCAACATTCCCGCAGTGTGAGTAAACAACACAGTTTCATCAGCGCGTGGCACACACATTCACTCCGAAGTGGACATTAAAGAGAAACAAATATGTTTTTCATCTGCTCATTTCCGCAGTATATACAAACAAGCCGTCTGCACAAACTATCCCAGCGCGCACAAGCTCACTTTATTATCCTCTCATAAAATAAACATGCGTTTATTACCGTTGATTGCATCAAACCTGAACTTCTCCCACTCTGGATCTTTTTTATCCCGCTGCTTATGGTTCTCCCACACATGCTGACCCCCATATGGGCTTCAGAGTTCACGCTTTTCCACAGTTTGTGGTGTTATAAATTTTTTACCCCATAATGATAGAGCGAAAAAACATGCCGTTAGAAAAATGAAACCATGCAGAAACATCTAATCTGCATGCTTTCTCAAAATGTTTATACGTGACTTCGCAGTTGGCCTCGGTTAGTTTTTTTTTTTTTTTTTAAGTCTTGTTTGGTTGCCAGTTCTGCACATTTTGTTTTGGACAATTTCATCCGCCGTTCCTCGAAGATCCTCTCAAGCTCGGCCAGATTGGATGTGGACTGTCTGTGAACTGCGAGCTTCAGGTTTCTCTGCAGATTTTTCCATTCCAATTTCCAGGCTCTGGCTGGGCCACTGAGGGTCACTCAGAGTCTTGTCCCGAAGCCACTCGTTTTGGCTGAGTGCTTTGGGTTGCTGCCATGTTGAAAGGTGAACTTCTGGCTGTGTGCAAGTTTGATTTTGTGCAATGGAGCCTGTTTTCCTTTTTCGCTCCATCTTGTATTGAGCTCAGTTCGAGGTTTTCTTAATTGCAGCCAGTTTCCTAATGTCCGTGACTAAGAAGCATCACCATCGGATGCTCCATCGTAGGGATAATATCAGACAGGTGATAAGTGTTATTTGACCTTCAGGCCAAGGAACAGATTTTTTTTCCATGAATCCAGTGTAGTGTTGTCACTATGATGGAATTTCTAACTGATACAAATACCTTAACAAATATTCAATACCTTGTTTGACACCAATTGGAAAAGTTGACACAACCCAGTGAGCACCAACCTGGATTTCAACATTTCCTGTCCGAACATTTGTCCGAACGTCTAGGACATTTTTTCCACCCTCTTTTCAACCAGCGTGAGAAATGTGATCTACATGAAGACTTCATTTCAACGCATTTAGGTTCCATATAAAACGTCATAAATATGGAACTAGAAAGGCTGTGAGCTGCCGACAAGAAGCTTCCAGGACATCGTAATGGGAGCAGTTTCATACATTAATGTATAATAAGACATCTTGCCCACTGCTGGAAAGAGCAGGCGCAAGCATGAAGTACAGCTTTGACTACTCCAAACCAGGACTTATGGAGAAAACTAAAGTAAAACATGCAAGGCTTCACCCATCAGAAAAAAAAGTTGCCGGTTTGATCTCCAACCTCACAATTATATCCGTTACTGCTTTAGAAACAGCTTTGATCATCCATAATGTGCAAATAATAGCATTTTGTAATGTTGGAGCCTAAGTATGAAACCACATCCAAACTTCTCATTGAAAAGCCAGTATCGCAAATTTCCCAAACCCTAACCCTCGCATAGGGTTAAAAAGACCGTGACGAGGCTTTGGTTTTTGAACCAGTATTGAATGTCTCTTCAGCGGTGACCTTCAACATTTTGTAAATGTATTTTAAATTGAAAAATGCTCAGTTTTTTTATTAAAGATAAACACTTGTGTACTGTGTGTTAAGCATGAGAGCCTCTCAGTTAATTTACTTCTCCGGTCAGGAGTAAGTCAGAAGAGGGAGAGCAGACTGGCCTATATGGGCACTACAGCGATGAGTGTGTCAACTTGCTGCCAGAGCGAAGATAGAGCAAGAAATCGCAGCTGGTACCGACGGGAAATGAGTATAGAAACCGAAAAATATACAGAATCCATATTGATTTATATCAAGATTCTTGACCCTATACAAGAGAACCTTTTTACAGTTTTTGCTCTTTAATTAGTTGGAAAGTATGGAGAGTGAATAACGCCAAACTGTGGTAAAAATGGGGGCGAGTCAGAGTACTTTCCAAAGCTTATATTCACACAGCACACACTCCTTCTCCATCCTGCATCCTCTCACAAACACCATGACCACAGTTTCTCTCCTTCTCTTCAAATCCTCCTTGCTTAATATTGCATCAAATCCCTGCTTTGCTCTTTACGTCCTTTAACCCCCCTCTCCTCTCCTGTCCTGTCCTGTCCTCTCCCTCCTCCAGGCCTTCTCAGCCACTGTTGGACAGATCCATACCTGACTTCAACACCTTCAGCTCTGTAGAGGACTGGCTCGCTGCCATCAAGATGAGCCAGTACAGAGACAACTTCCTCAACTCAGGCTTTACCTCCCTGCAGCTGGTGGCTCAAATGACCTCAGAGTGAGTTCACCTGCTCCAAAAGCCCCATATGGCACTTGATGGCCACACTTATACGAGATGACTCAACGTCAAGTGTGCGTATTTTAAGCATGAATGCGCCCAGTGACTCGAGTCTTCTGACTGATTGCATCAAAGTGAAGGCTGCGTGGGTGATGCACAAAAATATAACTCATTATTACAGAAAATAACAGTCGTTGTGGTGGAAACATCTCCATCTGTGCTCTTCAAGTATTATGACTGCCATCTAATAATTAAAGATCTTTTACAAACAATTTTCCAAAACGGATAATGATGTAAATCCTTTAAATATACATTGTTAAGAGGCACATTTACCCGCTGCTGTTCGTGTGGGATATATCAAAGCGCGGGTCACGACGGCATCTCTTGCAGCACTTGTGCACAAATATTGCACTTCATTTATTTTAATTAACAATGTTGCTCGGTCTACAAATTTATGTGAAAATGTAAAATCATTCTAACATTTTTTTATTAAAAATGTATGCTCGGGGCTGGGTGGCATTTATGCAGCCTCTTTGCAATGCAAAGCAACATGCATTACTGAGTCCTCTCTCAAGTGATTGAATTAATTTAGTAAAAAAAAAAAATTTTTTTTCTTCTGTTCATTGCCACTAGCTCTGCAGTCTGAAATTGTGCTTTCATATATAAAGTGATGTTAGGACTGTAAATGCACCAGAAGATGATGATATGATGATGAAATGACACATTTTTTGCCAGTATAATCGCCTCATACTCAAATGATCCATTCCATCTCCGATGTGATGGAAATCCTTTCATCTATTGCCTTCAAATGTGTTCTTGCTTTTCAATCTTCTCTCCCCCTGCCTCGTTTCTCCCCCAGGGACTTGCTGAGAATAGGAGTGACCCTGGCAGGCCACCAGAAGAAGATCCTCAGTAATATCCAGTCCATGAGGGTGCAGATGAGCCAGTCACCCACGCCGATGGCATGACTACAGGGGGCGCTGTGCCACGGAACGGGCAGCATTCGCCGGACCAACAACAACGGGAGCCCCCGAATGACCCCCGATCCATCGGAACGCGCCAGAGTCGAGACTATTGTCTTAATCTAATCCACTACCATGACAACAGGAGACCAGGGTCCACACTACAACATGGCTATCAGCTTCCACACTTCATGCAATCCACACCAGGAGTTCAGGGTCCAGACTTGATACTGTTTCTCCATCTAACCTCGCTGGGGAAGACGGACGTCAGTTGCCGTGGTTATAGACTGCCATTCATGTCACTGTAAACCAAAACGACTCCAACGATCACACATCGACACAGGGGGATCTCTCACAAGCTCAGACTGTGTGGTAAAAACGAGTGATATTGTACTTCTATATTATCTGGACTAGAAGATGTTAAAGTTGTAAACAGAAGTGTGAGACATTTAGAAAAACAACGTGTGACCTGTGATTTTTACCGTCGTCAATGTGTGCAATGAAGATGCCTTGACCTGGCCAGAAATAAGTCCCAGAAGAAAAAAAAAAAAGCAATTAACCGGTAGAGATAGTCAGAGGGAGGAAGCATACATACAGGGATGTACAGTGGAGCACCATTTTCAACTTTTCACGCCATCATATGCTCGTTTTGAGGAATTTGAAATATGTATCGGACTGGTGAAAAATTCAGAGCTAGTTTATATTTTTGTCTTTTACCATCTCTTTGTTTGTTTGTTCGTTTGTTTTATCACTATAGCAAGATGCCGCCCACTCGTATTTTAACTTTAACACTACCTGTGGAGTCCTGGGTGGAAGGCCTTGCCAAAGGACTTCTCAACCAGCCCCACCCAGATTCAGAGAATATAAATATGTTTATCTCTTGCTAAATATGATTATATCTTTCATAATTAACCTTCATATTGAAGGTGATAATGTATGATTATGTATGTACAGAACTCTCTGCTTGCATTTTTGGCAAAGACATGTTTGTTGACTAGATTGTGACTGACACAATGTGTAGATTTCTACGGCGCCCCCTGGTTCTCTTTCGGACGACTGAACAACAGACACTGGGTTGGAGGTCTCCCCTCGTCCAGGGGCACATGGACAACCCTGACTGACTCTAAACCCGAGGAAAACGTCAAATGAGTTGCGGGCGAAGAACTGGCATTGTAGATCTATATGACAAATTGCTGTAGGAGTTAAAATAATTGACAAAATATCCATTTATCGGAGATCATGTTTAATGTGGGTGTACACATGCTGTCTCTTGCTGGTGAGCACTTACTTGTACAGATATGTTTTATGTTTTTTTGTTTCCTTTTGTGTTCCGTTGTTGTTTGTGTCGAGAGTTCTCAGCGCCATCCGGGGAGGAAGGGGAAGGAAAAACTCCGCGCCTCGGCCGGCCCACAGCCATGGTAAGTACCCGCCGATCCCACAGGAGAAACACTACTTAACATCAAATTGCTCTATATCTGGTAGGTTTTATTTCAGGCAAATCCATTTAGTCTTTCTCATGGGTGTCGCAAATATCTCAAAATTTGCTGCGAGTTAGAAATGCATAGGAGAGGAGCTAATTAAGGCGCTGTGAATCGGAGTGAATCAGCATCACTTCTCTACACGGCGAAATTCGAACATCTGGGCCGAGGTTTGCCAGCAGACGCCTGATGCCATTGCGATGAACACGCGGACTTAAACAGCCCACACTGGCACACTCCTCAGCCTTCTATAGACAGCTGCAGCTAAGCTGCTGGGTAAATCTATGCCTCCTCACTATATGCTGCTGCTGCTGCCATATGGGTAGGCAGGTTGAGCACCAAGTGCCACAGAGAGTTTCACGCATATATGAATCCCTGGGGATGTCATGGATGACTATCTATGAAATCGCATTGAAGTTTTCAGGAATATGTTTTGAGTGGAGTTCTGGGAAGTGCGCAACAAGGCTGAGCTCTCTTTTGTAGTCTGGAGATGGCACTTTATGATGGTAAAGTGTCCATCTGTTCGTCTCGCTGGTCACTCGCGCTCTGCGAGGAATGATGCTCCATTTTATCGATCAAATTTTGATGAAATAATTCTAAGCTGGCCTTTAAAACCGAAGGCTAACGGAGCCGAGTGTTCCTGTGGCGATACTCCTTTAACATGCAGCCATGACGGCGACGTCTCTTAGCTCACAGACAATTATCTTGAGCTATTGTAGCATCAATCCTGTGCAGTCGCTGTGACCCCGCTGAAATCCCTTTTGGCCCCTTTTGTGAAGACATGAGTGACGACGGCTCTAACCACCTTGCGTCCAAAATTAGAAATTGATGGCAGGCCCATTAGCAGATTATTAAGTATACTCACCCCCCTCAAGTCATCCTCTGCCTCCTCCTCCTCCTCCTCCCCCTCCTCCGCCTGTCCTGCCCTCTCTCCCCGGCTACTCCAGCTAGCTGGCACAGCTCCAGCTCGTTTATCCTCGGTGTAACCAAGCTGTCCTGGGCCGGGGCCGGGGCCGCGCCGGCCTGAGAAATGGCTGGCTTCATGCTCCGGTGGGCCCAGGCAGGGGTTCAAACACCTGCTGGGACCCCCGTCTGACAGGCATCTGATCAGCCACGGGGAGGGAGACTGATGGGAGCGTCAAAAAACAAACACACACACGCGCGCACACACACTCTCTGAGGAACCCTCAATTATGTTATCCTTGCGTCTGGTTTCCAGCCGGATGCTTAATGAAGAGAAAGCGGGCAAAGGCCTGTCAGGGTGCGTGCATACGTGTCAGAAAGAGGGGGATGAGTCAGTTTACAGGAGGGCGGAGATGCAGGACAGGAGTGGCATGAAGTAGGAATATCTGCACGGCGGCCATTTTCCTGTGGGTGGGAAGCGTGGATGCTGGGATAATGCCATGCAGCTGTGGTCCAGGTTGCAAGTCATACACATGTGGGAAATCTGGCAAGTTGTTACCATTTCACCACTGAAAAGATGATGGATAGGGAAAATCTGAAAGGAGATCGACCATATTTCAAGGTAAAACCACATATTTGGTAACCCATTAGCTAACGTAAGCGTTCAACCACTTCCTAGTTAGCATTACCGTTTGATTCAGTCAGTGTGTTTCACTTCCAGGCTTGAATAAACGTGTGCAAGATATAGATTTTAGAATTAATTCACGCTTTTCCTATCATTGTGTAACACCATCCAACAGTAATGTTAGCTAGGAAGCAGTCGAATGCTAACTTTAGCTGATGTCTAACAGGAGCATATGTGTTATCAAACATATTGTTTTACCTTGAAATATGACCCGATGTCCATCTTGATTTTCGCTATTCATCGTCTTTGAGTTGCGGATAACATTTTGTCAGTTTCCGCAAGTTTACAGGACTCGCAACCTGGAACACCCTGAGCGTGATGTCAGAGGAAAATGGCCGCCGTGTGAACTCGGTCTACGGTTAGATGAAAGTCAGAAAGTTAGCCCATCGAAGTAAATCAGCCTCTATCAGCTCTCAGCGCGGTTATCAGGCAACATCTCCGTCATTAACAAAATGTTAATTTCTTCGGTTTGGTTCGTTTCGTTAATGGAAAATATTGTAATCAAGCACTTGGTTTGCCTCACTGACAAAATCAATTGTTTTTTGTTTTTTTTTTCTTTTCAGTTACTCAAGTAATTGATTTACCAAGTATTCGTAAATATAATCACATGCTCCTTGAGATTGGCATAAAACCCTTTCGCCGAAGCCATTGATTCAATTTGAATGCATTAGACCTCCATTCAGCTCAGCCTCATGTATTTGCTTTTCAACCCAACAGCCTGTGAATGAGATGATAGAATATATTCATTATGCAACGGCGTAATTCTTTTTTTTCCTTCCATTACGCTCTGTTTGTCTTTCTAAATATCTGACTGTAATGACACTCGAGCGTGATGAATGGGGAGGCGGCTCGCCGTCCCCTCTCTGGAAAAGCCAGTTTCGTATGGAAGCCATTCATCACGCGCTGATACAAAACACAAGAACGGAGCTTGTTAAATGTTTCATGGCGCTGTAACTGTCGTGGGAGTGACCAGCGGCCCTTTTAGTAGCCGATTTCATGCCCGTCATTTATAGGTTAGAACAGTGGAAGCCGTGTTCGCCTGAGAATGACCTGACACGACACCCTACTAAACTAAACTTGTTAAACTACTCTTTTTTTTTTCCTCTCCTGTTTCAGACTGTGGACTCAAAAGATTTACACACGTATAAAACGGCATACACACATTCACATGCAACACACACGGCGGACGCTGTGGGCAGCCGATGAGGACGCCGACCGGGTGAAACGAGACCTTTCCAGCCTCAACCTCCCTCTAATGGTACACGACGGATGGCGGAGCTGAATGTGAATGTGCACACGTCACAGTTTGTTTATTTGTGTGTTTGTGAGCGAGGGTGAGTTTAATGTATGTGTGTGTGTGTGTGTGTGTATGCATAGCGGGCACATTTGTGTGTACAGACATTTATATGTGCACAGGTACATTGTTTCAGAGCGTGGACGGTTTCCTTTTTTTTTTTTTCTGTTCGTTTCTGTATAGCTACCACTTGTAAATTGTGACGAGTACGTGTCAAGAGTTTGTAAGCTGTAACTTTCTGAGAACTATTGTACTAAAAATGCACTCAATAAAACGCCTTGGAAAACAAGTCAATCACTGTGCGGTCTCTGACTCGTCGGGCGACAATTCTGTTTTCATTAGTGATGAGTCAAGAAAGCGAGAGAGGAAGGGTTATTATCCGGTATCACTGCTGTCAGCACTGTGCGCCAGTGTGACGTCTAATGCTTGGTTTCATAATGGCTAAGGGAATAAACAGCTTTTTGTCACCGCCGGTCTGGCTGGCAGCACGTGTTAAAAGCCATCAGCCACTAATAAACGAGCCGTCACTCGGATTACACGCAAAGCCCCCAAAAAATGGCTCTCCGGGAGAAGTGACAATATTTTGACAAACTAGTGGAAATTATCCTCCCATCTCGACTGCAGCGCGCGCACACACGCACGCACGCACACACACACAGGCGGGCTGCAGTCGTCTCGTAAATTCCAGTTGCCAGAGATTTTTAGAGTACTTCACACAGTGGAAAAGCGCGTCTCGCAGTAATGATATGGTTAATGAGGTGAGTCCAAAGATATGGGGATGTATCCAAGTCTCAGCGTTCCCCCATAACTGTCTATTGACTCTGATTGATTAACACAGTAACGTCCAGCCACATATTAGCAGAGAGACTGCGGCGAAGGAGGCGGTGCCAAAACCGAGAGGAGGCCAACGAGATTCATAAAACGGTTGATATTCTGTTTTTTTTTTTCAAGGCGCCGTTATTAAATAAAGTGCTTCACTCGTCACGTTGTCCGTTTACAAGGGGTGCAGGCGTGCAGTGATGTCACTGACGAAGCGGTAAAAGCGTCTGCTGTTCGTCTACAAACCTTCTGACACTGTGTTGATGGAAATGAGGAAACCTTTGAATCATAAACTACCTTGCTGAAAAGGAACCGTTGACTGCCTTCCCCTGTTGAAAGTGTAAATAGCACGTTTAACCGCTGAGATTTGGAATGTAGCTTTTAAATAAAGAGTCGGATCTGGTGAGAAACCCTCGCAGACGATCTCACAAAAACAAATCCAAGGTTAGCCAAAAACGACTAAAAGCTAATTGTCTGAGCGCTTGCTTCTTGTAATTACTCCTGCGGGCTTTTAGAAACGATGGCCAAACTTACAAATTTAAGACCCAACATGCGGTGAAGTGGAATTTCTCACATGGTCTTGAAATGGAAATGCTTTAAGGCCGCTTAATACCACACACGTCCTGTGAGATGTCAAATTCAAGATCATGCGGATGCTTTCATTGCACCTGTGGCGCTCAGCTAATAGATAAACAAATCTGATGTCCATTGATACGCTGATGTTCTTTATGGTATCCCTCCTGCAAGCCTTGAGCTTAATTGCACCCGTTTGTCACTTTAATCAGAGCAATTAGAGAGATAGTGGAAGATATGTGCCCTCCTGACAAGCAGCGCTACATCACATTCGGCGTGAACGCTGACTTGTGTGTGTTTGTGCGTGAGAGCAAACAGGACGAGACAGACAGATCGAGGCTGACAGAAAGCCAAAGAGAGGAAGACAGAGATGAGTATGGAGAGCGTCCTCTTAAAAGCATGCTTCATCCGTAACGGCGGTGTTTATCAGTGACAAGAGTGTCAGCTCACTTTATTTCACATTAAAGTCGCAGGAAGTTTGAAAAGTGACTTCTCAGCATCAAATCTTCGCCTTAATCAATATTCCCTGAGCAATCACCTGCGAGAGAGGGGGATTGGTGCACAGCGGGGAACTCCTGCAGAGAGAAAGAGGAGAGGGTTGGAGAAAAAGCAATCCATCCAGCAGCGAAGATCAGAGTGTGGGAGTGGGAAACTTGGAGTGAATACTGAGTGAAGGACAGTGTTCGGAACATCGTGAACTCGCAACCACGGGACAAAGATGACGGCGCGGAGATGGAGTCCTGGCACTGAGAGAGAGGGTACGAATAAAACTCAAAGTTGGCATTCTCAAATCCTCGTCCTTGTGTGTGCATTTTTTAAAGACATGATTACTTAGCAAAAAACACAGAACATGACTAGAGTTGCGCCGATCCCCAGTGACGGGTTGTTGGCCCCCGTGAGATTGTCCGAGGCCTTAGACTAATCTCACACTTGCTGGCTGCAGGGCCTCTGTAAGCTCTCTGCATATTTACAGTGATCTCGGGGCTCCGGGAAAAAAGCTTGCGGCACAAACTGCTCTAAGAGACCTCCGAGTCTGAATATGGTTCTTAAGCTCTGTGGAGGACTGTGTTGTTTTATGCATAATTTCACAAATAATGAAATATAGCATAAAGTTGGGAGCCAAATGAAAATGAAAACCACTGGAGAAGCTTCAATGCGTAAAACGTCTGTGGAACTTCGCTGGGTGGATGAAGCGCAATTCCTTCAGAAGATATTCCTTCACTTGGTGTTTTTGATCATGCTGCATTACACATCAGTCCAAAATCTCACATAGGTTCTTCAGTCGGGTTGTGATCTGGTGACTCGGGTCATTTTTAAACGATTTGATGACCCCTCGTGAACTTTATGGAAACATCTGCAACTGTTGTTCCTCCAGTTATCCATTAAAGGAGACCTACTGTGTTGTCCTTTTTTGTTTATTCTTTTCCTTTCCTTCAGTGTTTGGTATATGTTCTTGTGCATCTTAAAGTAAAAAAGTGTGCGCCAACAGAAGCTCCTCCTTCCCACAGAAAACTCTGCTCCTGAAACGCCTCATCAGTTGTGTCGCTGTGACTTTGTGACATCACACTATGTCACTGTTTCACTGCCTCGAGGTGAACGGATTTAGCACAGCTGCTCCGTTGTTGTTAGCTGTGCTGGGTAAGGCATGTGTGAGCTGACCAATCAGAGCAGACTGGGTATACAGGAGGGGGGGGGGTCTTAAAGAGACAGGAGCTTGCTTAGGGAAAAACAAACTCCCCAAAAAAACCTCAGGGAGAGGAAGAAACCTCAGAGGGAGCAAAGAAGAGGGATCCCTTCTTTCAGGACGGATTGATAGTCAAAAGACTTAAGTGCACAGTACACAGGAACAAAGCTCGTAAAACCGCACTGACAATATCAGATAAACAGACTGCAGACATGAATGAAGAGTATGGATGCGGGAAGGTGTCAAGCAAATACTGGTGCTGCCAAAACTGGAAGAGACTGGTTTCACAAGAGATAAAAGGTAAGACTGAGTCTCCTGAAGGAGGAAGATGAGACATGCAGAAGTGTTTATAGCACACAGCACTGCCTGGACATGTGACTGTGTGTCTACAGCTCGCTTTTTTTATGAAGACCGCCTCACAACTACGAAGAAAAGCAAAGCAACTCCCTGTCAGCCTCTATAAACTGTGTGAGAGCACATGTGGAGCCGTCTGACTCATGCAGCCACGTGTGGTCTGGCTGAACAGGTACTGACCTTCAGCTTATTTTTTTTCTTGCTTCAGAAGCCAAATTTTTGGCCGGAACAACATTGCTAATCCTGCTCAATTCATCCCGCTGTAATGATGGGGAATTTGCATTTCAGTCGTTCAGTAATTAAGTTATTGATGGACCTCGGTGAATTTGGTAGAAAATGCTGCTTTTGCTTAATCAAGACGTCAGTTGCGAGACCCAAAGTGTATCTCTCTTAATAGCAGAGGACATTTCTCCTTTTGTGTATAGGAGGTGTAAATCCAGCACCTGGGTCAAATGAGATTTTATGTCTCGGAGGAGTTCATCAAATTTAATTATGATACATATAATTACCAAAAGCAATCTTCTGTGTGGTAGGAATAATCATTTCAGAGAGACGCCGGCACCTGCAGGGGTAAAGGCGTAATTTAGAGACAGTCGAGAGTGACAGGAGGAAGAGACTGAGGGAGAAAGAGACTGAAACGAGTGATTGCCGTATGCTCCGCTGGGAAAATGACAGTTGGCATCTTACGGTCTTTTTTTCTTTCTTGCTGTGAGAGCTCAGAAAAAGACCAAAAAAATGTAAATGTTTGTCCCCCTTCGACTGTGGGTTTACAAAAAGGACCGTTTGACGAGTACTTGATTTTGGTTGATGTTGAAAAAAAGCATGGCCATCCTTCATCGTTCTTGCGCTTGGGAGAACACAAACAAAAGCCTTGCCAAATCCAGATGTTTTGTAAATGAGCCGGATTTATCATAAGCATATGCGAGGGGGAAAAAGACAAGTCTGCGGTATTACAGCAGCGGGTACGGAGCGAACAACGGGAGCCGGAGGAAGAGGTGAGTTATGATGGCTCGAGGATCACAGCTGTAATTGGTTCTTTCAGAGGGCGAGAAGGGGTAGGGGTTATGAGGAGGGACATTACCTCACCATCCGCCGCACGCTCGCACACATACTCGCACCTCGCGAGCTCCCCACCCGTCCCTGAAAACCCCCCGCAGAGTCTAATCCCACACAGAGCCCCTCTCGGCTCCGCCCGCCTTCGATTGCTGCAAAAAAAAATCGATGAAATATTTTCCCACCAAAATGAAGAGGAACAATGGACGTCAAGGTCTTCCTAATTAGAGAGTTCACACAAAAGGCCCTCCTCTTTTTTTCTCCTCGCTTCACGCCTTGCAGAACAGAGCGAGAGAGGCTGGAAGTGGGGAAATAATGGATGGTGAGTGATGAAGGTCACACACTTCCCACTCGTCGCTCCCTTCTCTCTAATATCAACTTCATAACTCATAACCCCGGCTGCCAAAGCACATCTGATCGGCTGACATCCCCTCCATGTTTCAGGCCATGGCTGTGCGCACAGCACGCCGCGCCAGAAGCTGCAAGCTTTTTCCTCTCTTTGTCTCCTTCCACCGATGTGTAAAGAGACATGTCACTGTGTTTTATCATATCTAACCCTCAAAATGGAAGTGGAAACCCTGCTATATTGCTGTATTATTGAACGGCCCTCTGATGTCTTCGCTCTAGGTAAGTGCAGAAGGTAAACCGTGTGGTTTCTTGTGTAGAAAATTCAATAACGCCCTTTACTCGACTGCCCTCTCAGGGTGACGCAGACAATGCTGACCTCCTTTTAATGAGGGCGTTGGGATAAAGATATGTAAATCTCCCACTCAGTTTGCCTTTGGCCTCTCGTGTCAAGGAGGACGTACACCTTTACTTCTTCTATACAGTACATATCTGCCATCATGACTGCAGATGATGATCAAAACCTCCTTCGGCTGCGTGATACATCAATCAGTTCCTCGTGTCTTCCTCTCCACGCTCACAGAAACTTCTCAAAGTATGTTCTTCTGGCCGGGTACTGCACAGTAGTGATGCATTCGAAGTAGAATTATGTGGAGCGGGGAAACATTTGTTAATGGCAGTCATTACTGCTCTTAACCGGCACCTGCCATCTTAACAGATGCTCATAGCATCGAGAGCTACATTCCATAGATGCACTTCAGGTATAATGGTATTCATACTGAGCGAAGAGAGAGATACACTGCACAGTCATACTTTATGTGACTCCGTTAACTGTTGCAGAGCACCGTAGGGAATATACAACACTTTCAGCCTTATGACTCACCAGTGTGGGCAAACCGACTATAAAGTGTATACTTCCAGGCCCCGGTTCTGATTGGATACCCAATAAAACAGACCTAGGTCGGAGAAACAAGAAGTGCCTCATGGCAGTATAAAAAGATTTTGTGGCTGGATCAGGTTCTCAGGTAGGGATGTCAGAGAAAATATGTCAAACTGTGTGGTTTTATTGTTACCATCAGGATCACTATCAGCACAACACAATCCCCAGAATAAATGTTGGCAATGTACGTTCCTGCAAAATCAGGGTTATGTTGAAACTTTGCTCTGGTTAGGTTTAGGCACAGAAACCAGTTGGTTAGGACAATCTTATTCCTAACACGTCAAACACAGCAGCCTAGTTAGTGGCCCCACACTTCTGAGTTTGATGCTGTAGTCACCAGACATGGGTTACAGACCAAACATTGACTACTGTTGCCCACGGTGTGCCATCCTTCCATGAGGTATGTGGGCCAGATGAACATATCTGCTGCTACTATTTTGCTATGTGGGAAAGCGTCAAACTGTTTTTGAAGAGTTGGGAGGGAGAGTGTGTGGCAAGGAAAAGCTCACGTTTTGACTTACCACGTTCTGTGGCCACTAAGTCAGCTCGAAAATTCCCCGACATTTGATTAAAAAATACCAAGTGGTTTCACACTTACCGATGTTGAAACGCCATCTTGAACACTGGTCTTTTGCTTGGCAGTCATCTCGTCTCCGTCCCATCCTCTACCTGACATGAAAGTCAAATGCCAACATTGTATTCTGCATCTGGGCTGATCAACACTACAGACCCTGGTGACTTAAGGGTCAAGGTACAGAACAAAAAAATTTCAATATCTGGGTATACGCACACATCTCTGTTCCCCTCATTGTGTGTCCTCGCTCTACTTTCAACTACCGAATAGAGACATTCAAATGTAGAAAAGAATACAAAACAGGCAAACAACAAGAAAGACAGAGCGAGGAAGCGCACGAAACAAAACAAAACAAAACTCAAGGTCATCCCGAACTCATGTGGGAACAGTGTAAAAAAAACAATGTGGAAGACAATAACACCAGCAATGATGTAGGAAGACGGATACAATGAGACTTATGTCCATGCGTCTGTCGCCCCACAGCATGCCAGGAAGTATTCCCCGCTCGCTGCCAACCCAAGGACACAAATAAGTGCAGTGCAATTACTATTACAGGGTTGAGCTGACATAAATCGCACAAAAAACAACAAGAGACGAGCGTAACTCTCACTTACCACTATCTAGTCACACGGATGGGTTCGTTTCTTCTTTTTCAGGCTTGAAGATATCCTTTTCTGAGATTGCTGCTGCTGCCGGAACAAAGATAACGGATGTGAGCGGAACTTCTTTTGTGGTGATCAAAGCATTGAAAATAACACTCAAAAGCAACATGTCGTCCCACGAATAAAAAAAAAAGTCCCCATGTTAATATATTTTACAAGAGAAATTATGCCATGACAATCTGACAGTGACTCACACAGGCAGCTATCGCAATCTGAATTCTCATATTGTCCAACAAGAGCCCCCTTGGAGAGGAAAGAGACAACAGGTGAAGTTGGAAAACATCCCCGTCATTTTTCACTTCACATTCATACGAATGCCACTGGAGTCTGCCGATTGCTGTGATTATTGTTGAAGAGTTATCATGAAAAGAAATGATTCACATCTCACGGCTGCAGAACTTTGAGAATCCGCCTCTGACCCCTCAACGGAGCGGTCACGGACGCACGCGGTGTTTTTCCATGTGTTTGTGCGCCAGAGCTCATGCGCGTGCGTGCTTTATGTATGCATGCGCGCCCAGATGGCGGCCCCTCTGAGGGGAGCATGTGTGCTGGTGAGCTGTAACTCAAGAGGCTGGATGGAGGACAGACTAAGTGGCTCTCGGGGGAGAGTCGATCGGTTGTTAAAGACAGTGGAGAGGGACACAACCGCCTCAGCACACGCTTACAGCCAAAACAGACACACAGCCGTGGTTGGTGTAATTGCTATAGACAGGCAGCCATCTGAATGTCTTCTCCTGGTTGCGCTCGCTCTCTGGCATCCTCACAGGCCTTTCACCTTACTCCAGCCTCTTGCGCCAAAAGGAACAGGAAAGGAAATCATCGTTAAAATGTACTACCATTGAGTCTGTGCTCCTGTCTCACTCAGTAAGCTACCCACCGGTTCTGATACTGGACGTTTTTTATAGCCGGTAGAGCTCCTGCCTTCTTAGCATGACACTCTGGCAGATGTACTATGATAGTTAACCAGACAGCCCCTGAAAATTCAATGTTGTTTCGGATGAATCCGTTCCTCTCTTTGTCTTTTACCACAGGTTTTTTTTTTTTTATTCCTCTCAACCCTGGCGTGTATTTGGTGCTTCTGTCATCCCTCAGCGAGAGCTTTAATTTTCCACCAAATCAGATTCCTGTGGCGCGAGTGTCACAAGTCAAAGCTCAAGAAGCCCGGGGGAACAAACGCAGGGAGGGGGTAGGAGGCGTGTTGCTTTAGAAACTTCAATACAATTCAAAAATTGCGTGTACCTAGAACAAGAGCCCTCCCCTCCGCATCCCCCAAGATACCTCCCTATTCCCCCCGCACCCACATGCGAGGCATTATCCGACGTGATGAAAGGAGAAGAGGAATGCCAAATGATAACTAAGTCCCCCCAGACGTCTCCATCCCATTCCCAACCCTGCCTTCCTCTCCACTGTCCTCTCCACTTACCGTCTCCACCACCACCGCCGCCATCCTCACTAGGCCAGGAAATGCAGCTGCTGTCAGCTGCCGAGGGCCTCCAGGCTGATCTCTCACTTTCTGGAATGTGCGGTGCCATAATGAGCACCACTGCCCCCCCCCCCGCTTTGCTCCATCCACCGGCTTCCACCTCCATCTTGTTTCCAAGAGCCCCGCTCTCCTCCTGTAGGTGAACAGTACACACGAGCTGATGAATGGTGAAAGAAAGACGCTAATGGAAAGTATTATTTTTCCACATTCATGAAATGCAGCCTGGAAGTGAATTCATTTGATATATTAATTACCTATTTTTTAAATTAGAGGAGTCTCAAATTATTTTGCACTCCTCAAATGAGCCAATTATAATGAGTAAAAGCGCAGCAAAATCATATAAAAGATATTAATTGCTTTTTAGGAGTGAAAATCTGTTATTATTAATTAACAGCTTTTGTTCCCAGGCGCTACATCTGCAGTTTTACTAAATGATGGAAACTCTCGCTGAAGGAATCATCAGGGAGCTAACGTCTGCATGCAGCTGTGCATGGCCCGTGTGCTTATGTTGACGCGTGACCTCTGAACTTGAGTCATTACACACACCTGTCAGTCAGTGGAAGCCTGGCCTCTGGAGGGGATTTGTGACAGCTGAAGGGTGAATGGGACATGCCTCGCACCCTAAATCCAACACCCCGAACTCCCCTGTGGTCGCAATAATCATAACTCAAGGGCTGATCTCTGACACGTACCTAATACCTCGGGGAGATGCAGGCCGATATAAAGGGCACATTCCTGGATACTATATCCAGCAAGAAACAGTGCTGAGGTGTTTTCATGTGTGGAGGCAGCCATTTTGATGTATTCTCTGGCCAGAATGGACATATTGTACATTATACAACGGGTGTGAAGTTTGTCGACTTCGTAGGTAAACCTTTCCATTGAAAAATGAGCAGATATCTCGGTTGAGACCAGTCTGAGCTAGCGAGGTAGTTTTGTGTTTATTATGTGTGGTATTTAAAGCAGAAATGGACAGCTTTTCGAATGGTAGGCCTATTGCTGTTGCTACCCAGGAACCTGTCGCAAAGTAACAGCCTAGCTACCGTCCAATCCCATCTTGATCGAGAAAGTAAAACAGGTTTTGTTACTTACTGATCCAGCAGAGATCTAGGAGAATGCTGGTTTTGAACCGTCTGGAGTCCGAGTGGTCTGTAGAGACACATCAGCGGTGGAACAGACTTTGACATCAACATCGGTGCTCTCCATTTAGTGAACGCCCGTCTTTTCAGTCTTGTTTTTACCTCGGTTCGGTACCAGTCTCCCTCTTCACCTTTCTCTGCCTCCTCCACTGTAGAGTTTCCACAGTTATTCCAGTTGTTACTGTCACCTGGGGACAGCGACCAGGGAAAACAACGCCCCTTCCTGTTTTGGTTGCACAATGGTAGACATGCTTCCTTTGTGCGGTAACTCATCTTTCATTTTTTTTTTACAAGAAAAATCAAGCCACAGTGAAAGGGAGGCTTATAGGGAGCCAATCAATACACAGATGGCATATTTTTTTACACTGTACAATCCGTAATTACTTCAGAATAACAAAGCAAAGACGTTTGGGGAATCCCATGATCTCTAGTAAGCATTAGCATTGGCTCAAACTGGCTCAACATGGACTAGAAATCATCTCTGTTGCTAGGTTGTTACTAAGGGTCGGCCTACAAGCAGGAGTATCAGACTCGTTTTCATTGATGTGAGACCCCATGTATTTTTTTTTTTGTGGTTGGGAACAACGGTGATGCTAATGGAAACCTTCTCCTCAATACACCACCCTCAAAGTGAACTCAAAGCATTCCTCGCTCAGCCTTTCAGTGGGATTAACTTGCCTTACACACTGACCAGTGTAGAGTTTCTTATTTTGACCTGTGGAACTGGTACCAGGATTAAGGTCAGATTTCGGTGTAGCCCACAGCCCAGGAACTGAGAGGCAAGCAGCAGGTCCCGGTCTCGTAAATGACAATAGACTGCATTGTTCAGCCGGGTGGAGATGTGCTCTCAGATACAGTCAGAATGGGAAAGCTATAATCTCACGCGCTCGTGGATCTCTATATTACCAGGATAATTTGCCAAACACGACACGGTGGGTGTCGACTAACTTGACAGTTTTCTCGGGCATGAACTCAACCTTATCTTTGTTTTGTTCTGCAACATTGGAGAACATTAGCGGTGCTGATTCTCCTCTTTCTATGTTTGTTTATCTGTGCATGGAACTGTATGTATTCTCTATGCATTACATTCTGTCATCCCATTAGCATATTTGCTCATTCCGCTCTCAACCCATTGTGACGCCCAATCTGTTGTCTATGGGAAAAGATATTTGCTAAAACGAGCCCCTGCAGCAGCCACGTCGTGTTGATAATAATGATAGAAATCTAGTTTTCCTTTTGATGCATGAACGCCTTTTAGATCTAATAGCCATATGCTGGAGCCGTTGTTGTGGCTGCTGCCATTATTGTTGTTGATTGTTTTTAATCTTGCAGAGTTGGACATCAAACGGACTGTTCAAGGCTACCCCTGACTGGGTGATGTGGAGGATAAGAGAACCTGCAGACTCTTAAGGCAGTGAGCTAAAATGCAAATGCTTAAAAAAATGTATGTGTACAGCTAAGTTAATTTTTTTTTTCTACTTGTACACACATTCTTGTGTGAGAGTGCTTGTGTGTGCGTGTGTGTGTGAGGCCAGTCCAATTATGTGTGTAAGCTGCAGTACCTTCTATCAGGCATTAGATAAGCTGCAGCCTTGCTGGGTCAGGTCCTCTGAGAGGGCAACCTTTGGCAATCTGCAACCCAGGACCGCTGCTCAGATAGGACATTTCCCCCTGAGTCAGGCCAATTTCTTCACGTTGCAGACGTGAGATGGGATTGGAGGAATGTGTATGTAGTATGTCTGATGACTTTTTTAAAGAAAAATAAATAAATTATGGACGCTGAGTCCACCTTTCACCAACCTTGTACGTGATGGTGAGGGTTAGCATATGGAGAGACTGTATGGAGGTCTTTAGTATGCTTGTTAGCTGAACATTCTGTTCAAGCCTTAGGCATGTTCAGAAACTTGCTGTTGTAGCCTTCCACTAGAAAATAAAAAACAATTTCTCTGTATTCAGTCCCTGCTGAGCACAGGTCTGTCTTGTCTTGACTGCTCTGTCTTCGAGAGTTTAAGCCGCACTCTGTGGTACCGAACATTCATCAGTTTCCAGTTGCGATAACGGCCTTGTCTTCACCTCAGTTTACCATTGGGTATGTCCACTGAAGATGTTTATCAGAGAGTGCGGCTGCTGGTCCACTGGGCAGCCCTTATACTCCATGTATCAGCCCTTCTTGGGTTGCTGTGTTGTTGTGAAAGTATTCCAGCTGATCCTGGCTCCCTTTGATATGGACCTGGCTACTCCAGTCAGCACCTGGGCCAGTTTGGCTCTCCTTGTTTGTGTCTTTCTTATATTGGACTCTGACAGCTTGGAGTTACACAACAAGAGCATCAATTTTTGTGGCGTGTGTGTTTGTGTTCAATAGGTTCATAAGCGGCTCCACATACAGACAAAAAGGAAAAATAAATCAAGGAACTCACACCTGCAATTTAAGTGTCTCCTTTTTCTGTGCCAGTGAGCCATCAATACTTACTTACAACGCAATTTTATGGGATGAGATGCCATTACAGAAGATAATACGGTGGCTTTTTTTGACAGCTCTATTGAACCTATTTTCAAGTTTTTATTTTCAATGCAACAAACATCAGATGAACTCACCCAGCGCTGCCCAACAAAATATAAAACAAATTCACATTCACGATGCTAACCAATACGAGGGAAAGTCTGTGCTCTTTTGCAGTACTTTAAAGTCAGTATCTTTATCCAGACAACCTTAAATGGCCCAACGATCTTTTTGAACTTTTCAGAGGAGTCAGTTCTTTCATGAGCTTCAGTTTTTTCTCCAGACACAGTGAGGTCAACCACTTTTTAAAAAGCAGTCAGACAAGTGGATACCAATTCAAGTCTTTTTGGATTTGACCCAAACACAAATTGAGATTCGGCAGAGCAGCGCCAAGAGCCCGTTTTGTAATCCACCGGTATCTTCGTGTGAATAATCCTGTATGTCTATCACAAAGTGGTTATATTGATTCTTAAAATTTGCCCAGCTTCTTTTTGAAGTAATGATCACTTTGAACCTGATAAGTCAATCTCCTACATTCACTGAACATTAAATTTTTCTTTTTCAAACTCCCCTCTCTTTTCTTTCTGCCAGAAAAAACTGAGATGTAACAGTGTTTTGCCAAATTGGTAATGCTCTTCTCTGACATTGTCAAAAAAAGTTAAAATTTAAAAACACGCCAGGAATTTGTTAATGAGCTGTTTTAATGAGCCTGACATGAGACAGGTGTGAAAGGGGAATCCAGCTGAAGTAGAGCACAGGAACATAAGAACACAAGCGGGAAACAGAACACTGGAAACACAGGTGAGCAGGGAAAAGGTGTTGGGAAACAGACAAAGACAGGAAGTGGAAAGTAAAGATGACGCAAAAGGTGAGAACCTACCAAATTAAACAGGAATTAACTAAACTGCAAAACCAGAACCATGACAGTGTGTCTGGTAAGATCGCTTTTAGTCTTTAGCCCCATTGACACCGGCAGCATTTGTGCCTATTTATACGTTTTCATACAGAACAATTCTTGCAGTTCCCCTTTAACCTTGAAGACATTTCTAACCCTGCTGTCAACCTGACCACCTTCACCAGCATGAAACATTTTTTCTGAGGGGAAAAAAAATGAATCAAAATATAAAAGCTCAATCAATTTTATAGGATAAAGGCAGGAATCGCTGTTAACAGGTAGTGTGCCAGACTATATATTGTGATAATCCAGGTGTCAGGGAAAAGGAATCCAGTTAATGAAACTGTCACCTCACAGCAGATGCATCAGATTACCTTGTCAGATCTGCTCTGATTTAATGAAGAATTTGATCCCTGAAGCACCGCGCCTTAAAATAAAAGGATAGAGTTGTCAATTACCGTAATCCATAATATGGGGGAAAACATTAATCTAATCACTTAAGGAGCGACTTGGGCATCTGATCAGACTTGAAATGAGTGGATATAAAGTTTGCAACTTTTGAAATTGAGGAGGAAGCGTGAGTTATTTTGTTACTCTGTGGGCTATTTCAATCCAGGACATCATGTTCCACTGGAATGATTTCCCTGGAACCAATCAGCGGCGCTGTGTATAATCATGCAGATGGGCCAGGCTGACTGGATTTCCTAGAACAAAATAAGACTTTAACAGGAGAGGAGAGGAGAGAAGAAGAGAGGAGGACAGAATATAAAAAAGTGAGGAGGGTCAGGACCAGGGGGAAGAGAGCAGGGCTGAAGGAGATGACAGGCCAAGATAGGAGTGAAGCAGAACAGAGCAGAAGAATGAGATCAGTGAGTCAAAGGAGAGGAGAGGAGAGGAGTGAAAAGTTAATGTAATGACCTGTCTAAAATGGATGGAGAGAACAGTGGAGTTAGGGAGGAAATACAACAACAAGGTAAGGCTGGCGAAACAGAGGGAGAAAACAAACAGAATAGGGGAAGAAAATAAATCTAGCATGAATGCAAGAGGGGAAAGGGAAGGAGCAAGAGATAAAAGCAGAGCAAAGCTAAATAGATCTCTTGCATCTATACCCTGGATGGGGAGATATGTGTGTCTGCACAGCGCTGCCAGATAGATAGGACAGCACAAGACGAATGAGATGGGTAAATATGCTCGTGCTCATCCTATAACCATCGTGGACATTCTGATGATAACAGCAGGCGTGTTATCATCTGTGTGTGTGTGTGTGTGTGTGTGTGTTCTTCTTTATCTGTGTGCATCTGCCTGTGCATAAGGTTTAGGTGTTTGTAGTTTGTTGACAGTGCTGTTCAAAAAGAATGACCTCTGTCATATTCGATGCTTATTTTTGATTCTTTTATTGCAGTTCCGCTGGAAGGTCTCTGTAGTTATCTCGGCTGAGGAGGTTATGTTTTCACTCATGTCTGTCGGTTTGATTTGTTGGTGGACTTGTCAGCAGCATTACAGAAAAACTACGGAACGGATTTCCACGAGACTTGGATGACGGCCGGTTCTTGGCCCAGAATAGACCCCACTGATGTCTGGTGCGGATCCGGATAAGGGGACGGATCCAGGAATTTCTTCTCGTATTCTTTAACATTACATTTTTGTTGATTTCTCAAGTAATAATGCATTAATTGAGATGGCTGGTATCTATGAGCGAGGACGATTTGCTGCTGATCCTAGATCTGGTGAGCTTTGCTTATGGTTAGGCAGTTATGGTTGGTTAAATACAGGACTATCGAGTTTGAAATCAGATCAGGCCTGATTGAATTAAAGGGGACTGTTGGCCTTGGTGGAGGTATGCGCTCTACTGAGTGCCACTGTAGTTTTCATTATGTTTTAAGGCATCATTTTCATGTCTTCTGGCCTTTGTTTATCTAACCCTTTTACCACCGGCTTATGTATTAAGAAACCCACCTGTAAGATGAAGCCTTAACCCTTCTTCAATATCTTATGGTAAAAGAGACATTCAAATCGTGAATAACTGTCTAGGGTAACGTATGATCCTCACTCTCAATAATAACTATGTGGAGACTAGTGGGAATACACATTGAACTGCAACACTTATGTAGGACATAATCAAATACTTAAATGATAAATACAATTCAATTACACAACACAAGTTATGAATTTTTAGAATATGTATTAAAGATATGCAGGAGAAAAACACACTCACATCCTTTTTTGTGGAAAAGAGAGAAAAAAAAGACCCGGGTAATGATAGTTTTTTCTTATGTCTCAGACTGTCTAATTTTTGAGTGCACTCTTTGTTTAGTTTCGTTGGCGCGCTTTAGTTGGAGCTCATGATAGAAACCTTGTTGATAACAGTACCTCTGTGTGCCGGTGAAGTCAGCAGGACCAGGCCGCAGCTGATGAATCGCTCCCTCGTCGCGATGACAACCGTTTCTGCCCGCAGCAGCTCGCAGCGATGAACCTCCGTCTCCCTCTGCGGCAGTGAAGCGCCCTCCGTCGGCGACACTCTCTGTGGCGACCCGGCAAAACTCCTCCCGTCAGCGCAGGTCTCCTCTCGACGATGACCGTGTCGCTAGCCTAGCTCCCGCTAGCTAGCTTAGCCGAACTTGCTTCATGTCCACTAAAACACAAACACTTCGACTGCGATGGAGAGTCCAACTCACAAACTCACAGCACGTCGTCCGACAACAGTTCACAGTCCGTTACTGATAAAACACGACGCTGACGACACACACAGTCCACTGTTATCTGCTCCATTAACTTTCGGCTCCTTCTTCCTCGCGCTCAGGTCTACCCGGAAGTGTAAAACTCTTAAAGGTCATGAACTCTCACACGTAATAAGAATTACTTTTTAACTTCTTAAAAGCATTCAGAACCCATGAAATTATATTTTAAAGTCATACATTTTTAACAGAAATTATTTATACATTTTTAATATCTTATTTGTCTCAAAGTATTAAATGCAAATTTTAACTTCTTAACAGCTGGTGTTTTATCTTTAAATTGTTCCCAGGAGAGAAAAATAAATAAATAAATACATAAATAAGTCTCAATTACATTTCATAATAATCACATAAGATTGAAATGATGAATAATTACAGTTCAATTTACTCGTGCAAAAAAAAATCAACTAATCACTCAAACAAACTCAATACTTAAATCTTAGAGTTGTATAGCTGTAACTATAGTGTACTGGTGAAATGAGTTGTACTGTATAAACTCAGAAGTAGGGCAGCACAGTAGTTAGCACTGTTGCCCCACAGCAAGAAGGGTTTGACCAGGCAAGGTGTTTCTGAGCGGAGTTTGCATGTTTCTCCCCGTGCCTGCGTGGTTTTTCTCCAGGTACTCCGGCTTCCTCCAACAACCCAAAGACATGCTAATTTTAGGTTAATCGATTACTCTAAATTGTCCGTAGGTGCGATTGTGAGCGTGAATGCTTGTTTGTCCCTGTAAGTCAGCCCTGTGATGACCTGGCGACTTATCCAGGGTGTACCCCGCGTCGCCCAGTGTCAGCTGGGATCGGCTCCAACCCCCTCCCCAGACCCTGAAAAGGATAAGTTGTTTCAGATAATGGTGCAATGAAACTCAGAAGAAGTGAGTACATGAATGAATTGGATCTGGATTGTGTTGATAGTATTTGCTGCCCTAACCCTAACCCACTCAAATATGTTAGTGACACTTTTACAATCTTATATCATCCATAGTAGAAAAAAAAAAAAAACAGCAACAAAAAACAAAAACTAGACGGGCTGATTTCAGTCAGTTCTACAAAGGAATTATTAAACCAGGTAACATCTACCTTTTTAATAAAACATTCAGCTTTTTTAAACTGTGAACTTATTAAACTATAAACTGCAGCGAGGTCGGTCAGGTTTGAGGACGTTTCAGTGCTCATTGGTCTTCGCTGGATTTCTGGAGAGCAGAAGTGCAAACTGTGAGGTACTTCCACAGGGCTGCCTTGGAGATTCACATCATCAAACGTGCTGCCACGCGACACATACGCGCTGTTATCTGGTATCTGCTGTGGTGCATAAATCTGAATAAATATCTGCGGTTATTTTTTTTACTCTCATGTATATTTTGCACATGCAGCCTTTAAGCGTCACACTCGTAACACGCTGAGGCAAAATGCTAACCCCCCCCTTGGGTCTGTAAATGCTGATTTTCCAGGCTCAGTGACATTTATCTTCAATCTAACTTTACTTTTTCAACAAGTTGCTGCTTCTTTATTTTATGCAGGTGTGTGCTGGCTGGCTGGCTGGCTTGCTTGGGGAAAATAAAAAATAAAAAATGCTCCATCAAAGTTAGCCTTTGCTGTTTGTCTCACGTCTATGTATAGATCACAGGCAGCTTCTGAGACTGTTTGTAGCCTACATCTGAGCTACGCAGGTACGCAGTGGGGGGGCCGAGACTCGTGTCTGCGCGTCTCAACAGCGGTGTGTTTGTGAATAAAAATGTGTTGTTTATTTCTATATCCGTCGCACCCTGGAGTAAACCAGCCGCGCACCTAAACTCTGAATGAAAAATTCGTATTTCATTGCTTAAGAGTTTGAAATTCAGACTTCCTGAAGAGCTCTGAAGACGTACTTAAATTTAGACAAAGGCGTTTCTATTGTCTTCAATCCAAACATCCATTCAACGAGCTAATACCGCCGTTAGATCCTGCCCGTTACATGCTACCTATCCGTCTGAATGGTCAGGAGTGGAGAGATTATCATCGTTCTCATCCCACTGCGTGTTGTGGAGCTCGGTAGATGTGGAGTGAAAAAGAAAAACTGCTTATCGACGACTCCATCTCTTTCAAGAATGTATCCCCAGGCGACTTAAAAGAGACCGACTTCAAAAGCTGCAGGAGTCGGCCCGGAGTGTGGAACACCGAGTTGTCCAGCCAGATGCCGGTCTCCTTGAATCTCTCTCCAGCACCTCCGCTATCTGCACACAGCCGCCCCTTTTGATGTTGAGACTACAAGGGACGAAAAACTGTTCGCACTCACTTTATTTGTTGCCGGCTCACCTCTTTGAGTAAGCACGAAGTCTTGATGAAAAGAAGTCGACAGATGTTATTTTGTTCCTTTTGTGGTTTGCAGATGTCTGTCCTGAAAACTTCAGATGTAGACTCAGATTTTAACTTTTCTTTTTTTTGGTAAACTGTGATGGTACTACAGCTGTTGTGTACATATTTCATTTTTCAAAAGAGGACAAAAACCGTTGTTGGACATGGAAACAGCATCCAAGATCACAGTCCTCTGGGTGGCTGTTTCCCGTGGCGGCTGCTGACTGACATGTGATGGCTGAGAGACGTGCTGTCAACTTCTGTGGCGAGCCACCGACTGCGAGACGTCAAAGTAACAGACACTGATGTTTTATCAGATTTTTCAAAAGCCCTTATAGTGTTGGTGATGTACCATTGAAACATTGAACATGTCTGTCCTTTTACAAGATTAAACATTTGAGATGACCCATTGATCAATTAAGTTTGTATTCCACTCCCAAAGTGGAAGCTAGCAAGCTATGCTAACTAGCTTTTGCTCTTAAAGCGAGCTAATTCGACTAGCTAGCAGACATCTAACGAGGTCAGAAAGCTCCGGCAACGCTCCAGCAAGAACAACTTTATTAGACAAAAGAGAGACATTAGACAAACTGTTCTTTACTACAAGTGTACTCTTAAGACTTCCCCCTTCTCCATTCACCTTGGAAGCAGGTTAAGTTGAGCCAGAAACCCACTACTCTGCTTCTAGCTGGCAAACGTCACCACTGATTCCCCCTCATGGATTTCACTGATGGTACTGCAATAAAAAAGTCTCCTGCATCCAAAAATGCATTTTCCCCATTGACCACCATTACAAAAGAGAAATTGGTAAATTTGTCTCTCCTCCCCCTGCTCATGCGTTAAAAGAGAAAAGAAATTGTCTGGTATCCCCGCCCACTTTATCCAATCAGGACAGAGAGCTCCCTGAGGAGGCTGTCCTTCCTGCTCCGGTGAGCACACACAGAGCAGGATCCTCCTGTCCTGGTACCTGCTGTACAGCGGCAGTGGGAGGACGGGGAGGGCTACCAGTCCCAGCGCTCCTGATGACGACCTGTACAACCACACAGGCCAAGCAATGAAAAACCCTCAAAGAAAAGATGGAGGCAAAGAGAGCTGCCTCGGAAACGGAAAGGAGTCGTGCAAGTGCGATGACGTGGAGAGGAGGGTGAGGATTGCGACAGGAAGTTAGGTAAAACGAAGACAACGCTCCCCCGACGGAACACTAACGTTCACAATTACTTCTTTTTAAGTTATCACTGTGACTGTGACGGGTCAAAACAAACACCAGTCATATTCAGTATACTGATTTAGTTAGTATACTGACTAGTCTCAGCCTAGTCAAGCGAGCAGGAACTGATGAAGCCTCTTGGATGAGAGGTGAAACGTCTTCAAAGACAAGAACCAAATCCAGTTGCGTTCGATTCAATTTCCTTGAGATAACTATGACCTGGATGAATGAGAATATTCACAGGTTTGACTGATTTAGTTTTAGGGTAGGGTAACCCCCGGACGAGTCGCCAGCTCATCGCAGGGCCCTTACTGATGGTAGAGGCCGCCCTGCAAGGTGCTAATTGCACATCAGGAGCAATTTTGGGGTTCAATATCTTGCTCAAGGATACTTCGACATGTAGTTCAGCTCCGCCCCCGGGGAGCCGGGATTCAAACCAGCGACCTCCCGAACACTAGTCGATTTGCTCTACCTGCTCAGCTACAGCCGGCCAAAAAAATTATTTAGAAAAAGTAAAGTGCACGTACAATAACAGTCAACCAGTGCTCTGTGCTATGGATTTCAACATTTGCGCGTTAGAACAGTTTTGTTTGGACAAAGCGGCTACACACTTCTGACTCGGCTGAATTCGGCTTCTCCCCATTGTCCAACATGCAGCCGTCACGACGGGAGTATCTTTAGCCGGGGTTTGTAAACAAGAGTGCGGGGTGAAAGTGAATAATAAATTAACTGTGAATCATACTCTGAATGTGAAAACGAAAAGGCGAAAATAACAAGAGAACAAGGCAATAATGGATGTTTCAAAAACCTCTTCAGAGTCCTAACTTAAATTGGATTCTAACTCCACTGAGTGCAGGTTGTAGATGTTTATTTTCATTCAATTGTCAAGCCCTGCTGATGACAAGTTAACAGCCCTGCCACAGAATGCAAATCATGTTGGCTTTCTCATTTTGCTGCCAGGTGGAGTTCTCAATATGTCGTTCAAGCGAGGCTTGCATCCACCGCAGAGCCTAAAAAATGTATAATTGAAAAACTCTGAAATGGTCCCATTGTCAGGCACTGTTGTTAAGTCCCAGCTTCAATGCCCATCATCCTGACAAGCTACCAAATACCCATTTTTAATACTTCTGGCACTTCTACAAATGAGACGTGCCGTTTGTTTTTAAATGGCCGGGATGAAAAGGGAAAAAGTGGTGTCATAATCAACCGTTTACGTGGCTATTTGGCCTATTGTATGCCGTCATTAAGAGGCGCAAACAACATCAGAATTTTAATTTGTTATGCGCAAGAAAATTACACCATAAACCCTAATGCAATCTCTGAGGCATCACAACAAGGAATTACGGGAAAATGCATCTATTTCCATCGAGAAAATCCCATTACATTGTAAAGGAAATGAAGAAAAAAGGCTCAGGAACAGAGCTTTGACTAGGTTCTCATTTTGAGTGTAAGAGCGCACAAAACCTAAAAAAAAAGTATAGTTTCTGGGATTCTGACCGCTCATATATACCCCGCCTGCAGTCGCAGCTGTAAGTGACTGCCGTGATGACAGTTCTGTGCATTTTAATCCCACTTACTGTCATGTAAATCTCGCCTTACAAGAGAAGACACAGAGATTCGGCGCGGAGTGCTGAGGACTAGGTGTAATTCTCTCCGAGAAGCGAGACGAGGACGGCTTTGGCGAGCTTTGACAGCTCTGAGTGTTCTCTTAACATACACACTTGCGCTTTGACCACCTGCTACCTCCCTCCACTGTAGAGACAAACTGATAATGGTCTCACTGTTGAGGACGTTTGTCAAAGAGGGAAATTCTCAGAGGCAGCGACTCGGTTAAAGGCAGTTATTTTTTTTACACAGACACCAGTCCAAGAGCATTTCTGAAAAGAACAGAGACTCATCAAAGTCTGGCGTTTGTGCCTTGTGATGCAGAACAGGCATCAGTTCTCTTCGGGCTGTAGATTTGTGTCGGTGTTGGCTGCCTTTTTAGATCGGTTACAATCACGTTTTTGTCGTTTTTGCAAACTCTTATGCAACGGTGCTATGCTTACAGTTGAATAAACATACATGTAGGATTTACGGACATGCATTTACATTTGCATTCATCAACCCTAGTATGCATAATCTGTTTCTTTTTTTCTATTTTATCACTGTTAAACAACAACCTTCTGTGTTTTGAAGCACACAGAAAGCAGCAGACCGTATCCTACATTGTGAAAGCCGCGGCTGGGAGAACAGCTCTGAGCACTCTGAGTGTTATTGTTAGTTTTGTACAGAGGGCACTCAAAAATGGATAATGTGCTTTTTTTTTTTCCGCCGCTCTCCCCTGCACAGCGGATCAACGTATGTGACGACAAAACAACATGTTGATCAAAAACGCCGCGTGTGCAGTAAGCCCGAGGCAACGAGCATCCCTCCCGTCCTTCCTCTCCCGGACCACACAGCAGCACCGCAGGGCTGATCGTATTTACACACACGGCGAGTGTGGAGGGGGGTCGTCTTCAGCCATTAATCAGACTGCGGCGCTGCAGCGCTGAAAGAGGAATATTAATCTGACCGTCTTCTATAGAAAAACCGTGTAAACGTCAAAACAAAACACCTCGCAGGGTTCGGTTTGACAGAGATGGAAAACAGATCAAATATCTCGCGCTCGACATGGAGGGCTAATAACGCACGGTTCACAGGAGAGCAGCTCCATACTGCAGGCAGAGAAAGTGTACACTGTACATAAATGCCCAAAGATAGTCTTTTCTATATTTGAATGAGGGAAGCTCATTCTTCAGCCTGGCACCCTGTCATGGCCTTGGGGTTTTGGTTAGTTATTTCCTGTTTTATTTTGTAATTCTTTGCAGTCCTCCTGTGTCTTGTTGTCACTTTTTACTTCCTGCTCACCTGTGTTCCAGGTGTTCTGTTTCCTTCCTTTGTCCGCTGTGATAACTCATCCACACGTTTGTTTAGTTTGTATTTAAGCCCGTGTTGTTCCCTCACTTTTGGTTTGTCTGTTGTCCGACCCCACGTCTTCCTGGTTTGTTCCTGATAGTTTTCTTGTTTATTCTCAGTTTTGCATTCATCAATATTTTCCAAGGTCTTTCCTTTGCCTGTCTTCTGTTACTTGCTGTTTGGAGTTTGGTTTTTGGACTTCGCTGGATTTCACTGGACATCAGCTCATTAACGCTCGCTTTTTGTTTTCAACCTTCAGCCTCTCTGACTCCTGACTCCTCTGCATCTGGGTCCTCTTTTGTTACACGTGACACATCCAACACGAAGAAGGGAAAGAAAGACGGAAAGAAACTGAGGAAGAAGGAAAGCACGACTTGGCAACAAGCAACACAAAAGAAGGAATGGTATGTTCAAGTGATCAAAAAAACAAAACAGGACAAGATGTCCCCATCTCTCCGAGGGAGCCACCCAGCTGAGGTGTTGTGACACCTGCAGCGCCCTGCATGCAACCCCAGCATGTGAGGTCACCCTCATCCCTGGTGCTCGACTGAATAACCAGTTTCGCCAAAGACGGCTAATCACAGCTTTTATCTGGGCCACCATAATGAGGCATCCCGGCGAGGTAACTGTGGTGATCTTGGAAGCTGAAGTTGCTCAGTCAACAAGATGCCCTCCGAAATGTTTATCATTCACGAGCAACGGCGCGTCCGTCGAACGCACACATACAGGCGTGGGCGTGTGCGTCAGTCTGCTCCTCGACTATTCCTTCCATGCGCATCGATCCTCCGAGAGAAACATCAATGTGCGAGTCGCTGTGGGGGAGGGAGGCTCGACCATTACAGCTTCATGTGGCCTTGTCTAATTGTCTCACAGCGTTTTTTTTTCCTTACCATCCATCGCCCGCCTGGATAAAAGGACTCGAGAAGAGGGTTGATTCTGCATTATATCGGAGATTCGGGAGTCAAGGTGGGAGCGGCGAGGGAGAACAAAAGCCACCGCAAAGGGCTGAGGTATGGGGAAACTTAAAGGGAGGGGAGGGGAGGGACGGGCGATGGTAAATTAGATGTATAACAGGGCGCGCTTCAGACAAAGATGCTACAAACAACCACGCGTGTGAGGGTCAGCATATTCACACTCGCACTCCAGGTTTTAATGAGAGACAGATGTGGGTGTCACTACTGGAGACAGTGCCTCCGGTGTGATCATCCCTCAGATATCACACAAAAGAGGCGGAAGAGAGGAAGCAGGAGGGGAGTTATGTTTCTCTTTTCGCTCAGGCAGACAGACACAAGTTAAAGGCAGCTATACATAGGAGAACTCTAATCACTCCTTCCCTCCCCTCTTCATTTCCCCTCTTTGAACTCCCCATTTCTCGAATTTCCCTTTCTTCTATGATTAGCAGTGTCCTGTCAACACCTGCCATATTTTTCCTGCGACACGTCGTCATTAAGTGCGGAGGGAAAATTTGTTTTAAATTGAACGCTGAGAGCGCCCTGAGAGTGTTTGCGCGGCTCCGTCGAGCTTTTTTTTTTTAATTAAGGTGGCTTAACAAACATGTTTTCCATGCAGAACAAAACAATGCGGGGCCTTTCAGAGTGTCTCGCTGTGAACCGTTGATAATGGCGGCGCCGTATTGCCAGCGGTTCACATTGGACAGCCTCGACATGAATGGCTCACATCAAAGACGAACGGGGCATAATAGGATCTATTCCTATAGGGCTCATTTCGTGTGCGCAGGTGAGTGTGCGTACAATCTCAGTCATGTAGCGCGGCTACACGAACAAGAAAAACATCACCGATAGAAGTGTGTCTTTGAGAATCTCTGAGCGTGAAAAAAGACACCGTTACCAACACCGAGGACTCCCATTGCTATTCCTGCATCAACAGAAATCCGTTTTATAATTCTTAAATGGAACAAAAAAAAACCCCTACCCACCCAATTCAATTAACTTTTTCAGAAATGCAACACTAATTGCAACTTCTGAGTCTGAACATTTCACTTTGAGAGTGTTAAACAGTCGCACTAAATACTTTAGCTGGTGGTGGGAGTCGATGAAACACAAATAGATGGTACACATATTAAATAGTCTTTATTACAGTTTTTCATTAGCATGCAGCGCGCTCGGCAAAGCTTTCATGAATTCTTCATTCACTCGGAGATGTAATGAAGTCTTTCTTGTAATTTGGCCCATCAATAATTAGGAGACCTAGCTGAATGGTCTCTGGAAATGGCGGCCTGCGAGAAATCCTATACCATTAATATTGCATTGAGCTCTTTCAGGCTTATTAGCAAGGCTGGGGCCTTAATGAGCCAATAGTCCTTAGTATTGTCAATATTTTATCCTTATGTACGTTTGTCGATCGAGACGGGACTTCAAGCGGCGAGGTTAATGACCCTGAGCGCGAGGGTCAGGGAGGTAGCGGAAAGCTGTTTTTTCGGCCGTAAGAATAACCGAGCCGAGGATGGAAATGTTTAAAAGATGATGCCTGTGAAAGTTTGTAATTGGCCGACTCTCGCTGTGAAACACTTTTCAAACTTTGATATCACCTTTGCTGCAGCGCGCAGCATCTTTTTTTTTTTTTTCTTTTCTGCTGAGGAGATATAAGTAGAAACGTTATCCCCCCGATGTGGCACCACGCAGTTTTTAAAAATAAACACTTTTAAGGCGAAGTCGGCTCAATTTTCTCTTTCGCTTTCATGTGAATATGGTCAATATCCATATGGGTTCCTGCTCTCTCTCTCTCTCTCTCTCTCTCTCTCGCTCTCTTTCTCTAACGTGGAACAGAAGTCTTTCATTTCCCTGCAGCATGCTAATCAAAACTCTCCCAGTAATTACTGACTGAGAAGAGTCCAGGTACTGGCAACGGAGTCAGGGCCATTCATACGCTCTTTAATGGCACCACTTGTTTATAAGCCTGAGTCCACCTACACACACACACACACACACACACACACACACACCACTAATGGGCTGCACATAGCCCAGTCATGAATATGCATTCTCACCTCGGCTGATAGTTTCAGGAACCAGACCACAGAATGAAAAGGACCAACAAATAGTGTCTCTCTGTAATTGGCCAGCAGCAAAGGTACTATGCAAATTTCCTCGCCTTTCTACTCGCGCCGTCGTATTGAATGGCGAGCTGCTTTTTGATACGTGTGAATAGGCCCTGATCAGACAGCAGTCACTCGGATTATTGCGCTGGCAGACCAACAACACTGCTTTACAGTTTCAACGTGTTATTTCTTTTCTTTCTTTCTGTCTTTTTTTTTTTTTTTTTTCATTTTTGTCTCTTGTCCAAAACAAAAGTTTAGTTCTCGCACCACTGGTCTGCGTGATGATGCCCTTTGTCGAAAAGTCACAAGTGAAGTTTAATGCTGCTGCCTAAAAAAAAAAAAAAAGAAAATTAAAAGCCGCTGAGCTTTAAAGAAATCACATTAAAATACGCTTGGTATCAGAAACAATTAAGTTGCTGGGCGACACAAACAGCAACCGTGAATTCTGAATAACCACGAGCATTAATCGCACATCAAACACACCCCGAGAGAAACTTTTTTCATTGTAAGTCGAGGCTCTGTCAGCATACGATGATTGAAGACAATAAAGATGTTATCCTCTTCACGGTACCCTGACAGCTATTGAGCTGTCATTATACGATCATGAAGTCATTTCCATGCCTAACTTGAAAGCACGTTATTATGATTAAAAACAACGGTGGAATGTCAATCAATGCCATGCCATTATTGCCTCGTGTGCTGTCTCCGGAGATACCCGCGTGCTCCGGGTTTCATTTTTCCGTCCATTTTCTATTATGATCCTATTACCATCACAGCGGGGGGCATGTTATTGCGTGGAATCCTGAAAACCTGGGCAAAGTGTTTTTTCTTAAACTTATACTCCTGGAATTGCCAGAGATGAGAACGATGTGTGAAATGAAGCAGTCGTTTATCAACCGCACTAGAAGAGGCGTAATGCCTGCGAGGGCACGAGAAAGGAATTCAATACGAGGGGTCCAGAACGTACATCTTCAGATAGCACAGTACGTGACCGGTCTATAGAAATTATAGATCATAATGTTGTGTAATTTGTATATGGGAACATCATCTTCTTTGTCTATTTGGAGGTTAAGATAAAGAGTCTTCATTAACTATATAAATAAAGAAATATTAAGCTATTAAGCTGCACACTGACTTATAATTTTTTAAGAGCTTGTCACTCAGCTTCATCGGACTATGTGGGTGTGACTTGAATGCATTTCATTAACAGTGGTGTCATATTGCTTAATTCTGATCGGCTCACAAAATCAAGTGACATCACCTTCTCTGAGAAAACCACACCCACTCAATACCAGTGAGAAGAGCGTGAAGAAAACATAGATATTTTTTTCCTGTCTATGAGAAGAAAAACAACCATAAAGTTCACAACAAAGAGGATGACTGAAAAAATATTTTTAGTCGTCTGTGCAAGCAGCTTATTACAACCCATATGTAAGTGTATTGTAAAGCAGCAACCTCTAGTGGCTGTAGTGCTTATGACAGAAGCAAAGGAGGAAGTCACGTGACGTAGTCTATAGAGCAACAGAGTCGGGTTGGATGGATAGAGGTGTGGACATTTCTCGATTATAAGATGCATCGCTATGCGGATGTGGAGGATTCTGCATCGATGCAGAGACAGAGCATAGTCGAGAGACTACAGCTCATGTTGATTGTTGATTGTCCAGTCTCAGCTAGACAATAAAGTTTACGCGCCATTGCTCCCATGCTTTGAATCGTGGGTGGATATCAGGCTGACCGTTGTAGGAGGTACGTTGGAGGGAGATCATCTGGGAGAGACACTTTTTATTTTTTTAAATGGACTTCTGGAGGCACATGCCAGATTTTATGAACTAGCTGGGAAGCCCCGAACTGGACGAGACCCACGCATGACTTCTGCCTCACAACAATCACTGATCACGTTGGCCCTTTTCACCTGAAGCTAACATCATGAATAATAACTGTTACAGCAAGCCCAGCTAATCAGGCAAGATCTGAGGAGGCCCTGTCAACCTTGCCGTCCAGCTCTGAGGGAGGTGCAGCAGAGTCAATGAATGCCTTATCATGAAGCTGCTATGTGAAAACAATATTATTATAGCTTACAGCAAACGTGTGAGGCACTCCAGATGGATAAATGTCTTCTTTTGTTTATGTATTGAAAAGATTTTATTTTGTAAACTGCTGCAGTCTGATTATTGGAAGGACTTTCTGAATAAAAGGGGAAATTAAATGATGAAAAAGTAGCCACGCGCAGTAATATAGATCACTGATGATGCCATACACAGAGATGCATGGAGATCCATCGATAATTCAAATTGTTGTCAGCTGAATCGTTTCACCCAGGAGACTGTTATTCTGGTGTAGTTTCACAAGAATAGCGGTAAATTTTAGGGGTGCGTAACTTTCGCAGTTACGTACGAAACGTTACTGACACACTTTTTTAACTCAAGCCATGATCTTTTCCTAAACCTAACCAAACTTTATTTATTGTAAACTGCCACCATTCATAGAATTAACTGATTTTTCACTGGTTGCTGGTATTCTAGGCCGTGATATCACTATTTGCTGTTTTGGCGTGACAGCCATCAGCAACCTATTCTGTTGTTTTGATATGAGAACGTATCAAAATGCCATCCAGGAGGAGCGGTTTTCAAAAATACATATGACTACTTGAGCTTAAAACTTGAACACCTTTCTCCTACGGTGATTTAAGAGAGCATTCAAGTCACAGTGTGTGCTCTGGAACGTTGCTGACAGTGTGGAAGACCTTGACTGGGACTCCGGGGTGGTGGAAGCTGCCCAGGGTGCACTCCTTATCTGCATATTCGTGGGTCTGCATTTCTCCCCGCTTTTCTACATAAAAGCATGGGAGCCGGCTAATCAGACTCCCCGGGTCAAAGGTCACGGCGCTCGAGGAGAGAGGGATCCTCCTGGGAAGGGCATGTCCAGATGTGGCATTCTGTTCCCTCACATCTACGCTGTTTTTCCGCCGTACCTGCCAGTCGTGCAGAAACAGGCCGCGGACGGCTGCACATTAGACCAACGCAGAACGGTTAGGCAATCTGTTCACGGATACATGAATTCTGTATTTTCCTCCAATATGTTGTGGTGTCTCGGCTATTTGTGGGGTATACGTTACATTCACACCCCACCACTTCGGCAATTGCGTCTGACAAATGATTCGCCCGGGCTGTTATTATTACTGTCAGTCGAAAGTTTTGGGAAGGCCGCTCCGCTCTGTATCTCCCACGCCGCAGTTAATTTATGCCATTGTGTAGAATAAAACGGGAGAAACCCCCAGTTTAAACACGGTCCGGTACTACAAAACACATCATCAATTACAAATACTCTGTCTCTTTGATTTATAAGTGGTCCATGAGCAATATCCCCTCGCACGGGCAGCCTCTTCATCATCTTCAATTACACAGGGAGGGCATCTGTATCTGCTAACACACGCTGAGTCCTCCCGCGTCAAAGCCCTAGCAGGCAAAAAAAAAAGCGGGTAATTTGAGATATACATGCGAACAAATATTGATGCATATGGTTTGCGCGTGCAGCCTGAAAGATGTAGCGCCGCTGACATAAGTACCACCGGGCAGAATGGGGACCGAAAATCCTGATTTGAGCTGTTTTGTGTCTGATTGCAGAAGCGTGGCAGGCGCAGGGCTGAGAGCTGAGGGAAAAAAAAAGCTCACGGCCAACGCTCACCCACAACATACTGCTCGGAATGAAATATATTCCCAATACCGACTAACTGCATTATCCAATTTCCGTCTACAGCGGTAAGAGATAATAAAGCGAGCAAATGTGAATGTAAATGCTCCGGTACATGATGCATAATTGCCCTATTAATTGCTTGTTTGCTGCAGACGCGTTGCCGGGCTTCGGTACAATATCTCAGAGCGACGTCCCGGCGGGGTGATACACTCCCCTTCTTTCCGGCCCTCCTCGCTCTCCTGTCCTCCGTCTTCCTTCCCCGAGCCCTGTGTTTATGTACTGAGGCAGGGAGCAGCGGTCTCATCACCATCATTTGGATGAGAGATGGAGTCATCATCAGCCAAGTCCCATCGCGGTTGGAAGAGGGGGGGGCGGTGTGGAGGGAGGGGTGGGGTGCTTTGTTACCATGACGACCTCGTCAAATCGGTCAAAGGGAGACCGGTCAATCCAGAAAGTTATTTTTTTTTGTTAGTGTGTGTATTTTTTTCGCCCCCCCCACGACCGCTCTGATAAGGGAGCTGGCGGGTGAGGAGGGGGGAGCGAGACTGTAATGAGGCGGCTGTGAGGGACACCAGTCTGCAGGGGAAAGCTACTTTATGCAGAAATCCAATTTAAGAGATTGGCTTAGCGACTGAGTCATTGAAGGTAAATCCAATGGTAATTATAGGTAAATCAAAGGTGAAAGCATGCAAAACACTCCCGTACACAACTCTCCCTCTCTCTCTCTCTTTCTCCACCTCCCACCCCCTCCCCGCTACACTCATTACCACATATCACTACGTAGCTTACCAAAGAGCGGCGGGGGCACGGTGCATAGCGTGAAATATAATGGCGGATTTTTAGCCTCCATGGCTTAAAGGGACTTGACACTCATGCGCACCCTTCATTTTGAATTATGCTAAAGATAGCTCAGCAATTAAACAATATCCTCTCATTTCAACGCCACCGGGCATTATCTTAATACCTTTGCCCCTGCCAATCAAACACATCCGGTCTCTGTTAGAAGCGAGGATGCTGGTGGAGAGGTTTTTTGTCTTTCGACAGTGTTGGCATCTGCCCTGAGCGAACGGCCCTGCCGTCACTAATCACCCCTCTTACTCTTTATCATCAACCACAGCTAAAGCAGGGTTAATGATGACAGCGCGCCAAACTCTCGCACCTCCCGCTGGGCGAGCGCCAACGTCCCGCTGGGAGAGGATGATTGTGAGCGGGAGGCAACAAAAACAGTCAAATTGTAATAGCCGAAAGAAGTGGATTTATCAGGCGAACGGCGACGCAACGCTAAGAACGCAAGGTATTTTTAAAACTCTGACATATAATCCATGGTTTGACATTATGGAATGACATTTCAGAAGTGGCTTCCCTGCCTTCCTATTTGTTCTGCCCTCTGAGACGCACAGCTGCAGTAATTTGTTAGATTGCAGATAGAGGGCTAATAAATAGCCGAGCTAGCGGCTCACAAGTCATTTATCCTGACCTTTTATTTCAGGCAAAATCAATTTTTCTGTTAATATGCCACTAATAAGGAGACACCTTTTATTTGTTTGGCTCTCGAGCCGCATTGATGCTTTTGAGCGAGGTCGCGACCAGACGTCCCGCCGTTGCTTTTTTTTTTTTTTTTTTGATTTGTTGACTGAAATCAGCCACGTTGAAGTGGTTCACTGAAGGCGATAAAGGTGAATGTTAATGTGACAGCCGCAATGAAACTGTCGCACGGCGCAGGAGTACAAACCGCGAGGAAAACAGGAGCAGAGAAAGTCACAGCAGACGGAAGGGCTCGGCCTGTTTTTCCTGGAGAGCAGCGCTGCGCGGGGTTTGCAGAGGCCACGTCATCTGTTATATTTGTACAATAGGTTGCCTCATTATGTCTACTGAGAAGGTACGCTGAGCACACCTGTAGAACATCTGCGCTCGTTTTTCCGTCTTCTCCTTCGTCAGTTTCAAAAGCTGTTGACGTGTTCACGTCTTCCAACAGATGGATGGGACTCTGAGTTATATAATAAATTGAACCCACATGAGAACAGTGACGACAAATAGGCGCATATACGCAGGTTTTTTAATAAAGCAGCTATAAATAGGCGATTGACTGCCAGTGTTTTCCTTTCAGTATTTTTCTTCCTGGCGTGTTACCTTCAACGTCACAAACAAGAAAGAACACATGGAACAGTAGAGAGCAGCAGGTCAGATATCTAATCAGACTGCATCCAGAAATCGTTGAGAACTGGAAGTCTCAATAACGTTCTGAACTCGAGAACATTTCATGATGGGATCACGCCGGCCACGACGCTGGTCAACATGTTGGCATTCCGACCCGCGAGTGCTTAGCGCTCGGTACTCATGGGATGGATCGCACTTAAAACTCAGCCTTCATTTCGATCTCGACCACACACCTGTAATTTTTCATGACAGCATCAAAATGAATGTGGGCAAGGGGTGGAAAGTGCGGCCGACACCCCCCAACTCCCAGCCCATATTCAAACTCTGTCCACGGGCAGACAGACAGACAAGGTAAAATCAATACCAGCTGCATTAGGGAGGATGGGAATGATTGGAACAGGGCTACAGCGATCTGCAGCCTGAAATAAATGGCCCCTTTCCTGCTTCCTACAACGCTCGTTTCAGCATTCTTGCTCGGATGACACCCATCTTCAAATGCAGCCTTCGTTTTGATCTCGGCTATACACCTATAAAGTTTTTGTATCTCGCACAGTTTGTGGAGCTTTGCCCTGACATAAGTCCTTCAGTACACAGACAGACAGACAGATAGAGAGACATATAAACACTCAAAAATTGCTCATAAAACCTCATAAATACTGAAAATTGCTTTTTAGTTCTCACTGCAAATGGTGTAGTTTATCAGGTGGAAACACTCGTAAACCAGACATATATTCTTTCTCGTCTGAGAGTTGAACAGTGTTACAGATGTCATTTTTTTGTATCCTCTACTTTAGTCTCTCTCGACCACTGCTTGAGTATTTACGCACCAACTGCCTTCAACTAGCACTGCACCACCAGAGGAATGAAAAATAGCTAGTCCACCCAGGTGCCATGTTTCGATCACAGCCAATCAGAGGTGCAGTCATTTGAACTTGGTACGAATGCCGACTGTACCCCTTTCCTTTAGCAGGCAAAAGCCAGATGTTAGTACATAGAAATGCTTTTTTTGAAAAGTGTGCCACCGCTGTTTACTGTCTAGAGGAACAACAAGTCAGTTAACAGCAAGACCCAGTTCGTATTTCAGCGCCTTCGTATCTGTTCAGTGTGTATTATCTGTTCATATTTGAATAATGTCTCTGATTATGGTTTCATTCCCCGGCTCAACACTGTATTTGACAACACCTCAGAATCAGCCCTGTAAAAAAAAAGAGAGAGGCGACTCAGTCGCAGAATAATTCATTTGCGTTTGTCAACATGGCATTTATCCCCATTTCAGTCTATTTCCACACCTCCAAATGTGTAAACAGTGGGCGAGTCACATTCAAAAGTCAATCAGATAGCAAATCAGATCGCAGCTAACATTTGGTCAGACTTCTCCTGGACTGCGGTTGCTCGGGGAAACCTGTGCCGGTGCGCTGATTGGAATCAACAGGACTCGGGAATTACCGCGGGGAAGAAGGTTGAATATGCACACGTACGGCGATGCTGTGATCAACAGTTTGGGTCGATGGGGCTGCTAAAAGGCAGCTTGAGACTAAATTTCTCTGACAGAACAATCAAGTTGATCCATAATGCACAATTTGCCGGTCATGCATACATCAAAGACGGTCTGAGAGGACAATGATTTTGGTTTCAAGGCCTCCTGGTTCGTCTCCAAGGGTTTGTGGTGAAGACGTATCGGCAGGCCCGTTGATAACTATTGTCTCCACGTGATTTATTCCCCTTCTCTCCCCGGAGGAGCATAAAGAGACTAGCGAGTGGGATCCAGTGAGACCCAGCAGCTGTATTATGGAGATTTGAGCCACCAAAACATTTCGACAAACATGCGCCGAGACCACGGATGCCAGCCCCGCTCGTAGCGCGGCAGCCTCGTGTTGTCAGTGCATCCCTCCACGTCCACATTCTTACCCTTCTCACTTACCTCCGCTTCCCAATTTATATGTAAATTCCCCGTTCCTTAAACAATGCAATATGCACATCTATCCTTTAGTGGCAGGGGCCCAAAAGCCTCGAAAAATAAATGGCCTGAGCCCTCACATGGAAAGCAGCCATGTGAGTCATTGCAATTTTGGTACTTTTGCCGTGGCCTTGTGACAACGCGTAATGGCACCTGAGAGTGTGCATTTTCTACCATCTGCGGCGGTTTGTGACTAAAAATATCATATTGTACATGTCGTAACAAGCAAAGCTGGCAATAAAAAAGGAATACGAACACGCTCCCTGTTAAACAAGCGTGCGTGTGTGTGTGTGTGTGTGTGACACAGCACCCATCTATCCCATCCACAATGTACCAAATGCAATTTTCACTGACTTGGCAGTGCAGGGACAATCAGGCAGCTGTAACAGTCGGAAATAATGTTTCATCTTCCGCAGCACAAACTTTACCACCCTGGTAAAAACCAGACTTATCTATCTATCTATCTATCTATCTATCTATCTATCTATCTATCTATCTATCTATCTATCTATCTATCTATCTATCTATCCATCCATCTATCTATCTATCCATCTATCTATCCATCCATCCATCCATCCATCCATCCATCCATCCTGTTGATCTCACAGTGCACTTAAGAAACACGCTTGCAACCTGCAAAAACACAACACACACACGAGCATCTGCACTCAAGGCAGGTACCGCGTGTGTATTTGCATTGACAAACACGCCCACACAAACGCATTCACACCGGATCGGCATTTCCGAGATCCCATTATTTTCTTTTTTTTTTCCCTCCAAGGAGTGCTCTACCCCGGTGATCATTTATTGATACGTTCATTAAACATTAAGCAACATTAACTAATTGCCATTTGCTCGCCTTTAATGATTAATGACCCCAAATGAACGTGGAATTCTTTGTTTGATCACACAATATCGGAGTCGCTGTAACAGCACTTGTTTTAAAAAAAAATCTCCATAATCAGCAACCGGTGTGCCTCTTTAACTCATTTCTCATCTCTTTCACCTCGGTGTGTGGAAGACAGAGCGGAGCTTCTAATGGGTACGTCCACGAAGAAAAGACATTTCTACCTTTTCAGGATAACGTCACGCTGAGCTCGGGGAGGGAGGGAGGGTAGGGGGGCTTTGAGAGAAATAACTTGATGAGAAATGTTCGAAGGAGCTTGCAAGCGTTATTTGATGCCCCACCGCTGTGAGGAGTGAATGGCCGGACAGTATTTTGATAGATACTTTTGGACAAAACCCTGTGGCTCGAGCCGTCAACGAAAAGGTGTTTTCGGAGCGCGTCCGGTTCATCAAACATTTATTTCTCATCGCTTACAGAGAACATGCTCACTTTTACAGCGAAAGGGTGTTAAAACAGAGGGAGCTGCTGGAATGTTGGGGTGTTTTTTTGATCGATGTTGTGCTTGTGGGGTTTACAGTCACCTCGACTCAACTCGAATATACACATATTCACCTGGTGTTGCGCAGTTTGTGATCAAATGTACACTTGTAGAATGTAAGTAATTGGCTGGAGAGCAGGGGCCGGTGTGGTCCGGATGCTCTGCGGAGCGTTAAACGATGTTGAGGGGGTCTGCTGTGGTGTTGAGCTAATACAATTTGTTTCCTGTGCCTCTGCTGCTTTGCTATGCCGGATTAATTTTCTGCTTTCACTACACTCCCTCTATCCATCTGAAAGGAGGTAAGCCACCAACCACCAACAGAATCGCAGGGACCAGCGTCGAGCCGGGCTCAGCACTGTGTCTTCTTACACTTTCAGGCGTGCACGCAAGGGGCACGGGCACGCACACACACACACACACACGTCTCGATCGGTGACCGATTTGCCAAACGCTCCGTTGCTCAAGCACAGAAAAGGGATTAATGTGTTGGCAGCTGGCCCCTCCAGATCTCCGCTCACACCGCCCACCTCCCGTACCCTTCCCTCAATACGCAAAAAAACACATCCTCAGCATCGTCTCATCTACATTCGCCTCTTTGTCAGCATCCGTCCTTAAGAGGCGGACAATGAATCGTGCGGCTCGGATGAAGAGAGGAGCCGGCGGAGGACGCAGGCCGAGGCGTCGGATGCAGAATCGAGAGCGGGCTCGGCGGCGAGAGAGAGAGGATTTAGCACAGGGGGGAGAAATTCGTGAGTGTGTGAAAAGGGGGGAGGGAGTGAGGACTAAAGATGAACAAAAAAATAGAGAAAATAAGATGAGAAATCAGAGGGAGGAGGGTGGAGACGAATTCAGACGGAGGGCTCACAGATGAGGCGGGCCTCCGAGACGCCAGGTTGCACGGGGAACGAGGTGAGCGTGTGGGACAGAACCACGGCGAGCGGGTCAAATCCATTTACCCCCTCTGCGCCATCAGAAGAGGCAGGGATGGCGTGATGGCGGAGGGGGAGCTGCTCTCCAATTCCAAATCTTTAAAACTTACTTTGGGAATCAACAACCGAGACAAACAGCCCGTGAAAAAACACCCGCGTAGAGGGGAAACATTACCGACGGCAGGGACGACTCCCTCCCATGATGCACTGATGTAACACGTCTCTGGGGATCGGCATTTGCTCCTGCGCGATTAAATATTCCCAGGGTGATTTACCTCCGCACGTATGCCATAATATTCACACACAAAAGCGTCTGTTTAAGGATTACAGCGGCAGAGATCAGGGGCTTTTTTTTTATTGTAGAATGACTTTCCACTGGCTATACACTTAAATTATGCAGTAGCACCCCCTGTGGTTATAGCAGCTCATACAGCTGGATTACTGTGTAAGTGCAGCACAGCAATACAGAGTGCTGGACGGCCAGTTAACTGCCGCTCAGCACAATATAATTTACATCTCCTCCGCATCAAGCTGATATGCTATTATTTATTTATTTATTTATTTTTTATATGAAGGGCTGAAAATCTCTTTGTAGTACGTAGGTGTGCGGTGCCCATTTCTTGCCCTAACTCCTCATTGAGCAAAACACAAGTATCTGTCCTTGATTGCCGCTCATTATCATACACTTAAGGGCGGAATAAAAGATGAGACAGAAAGAGAATAATTCGACGCTGGAGGAGACCTCTACCTTTAAAAACGCTACTCATGTGAAATCATCCTTTTGGAGTGTTTTGATATGTCATTCAAGTGGCTGCCCCCCCCCCCCTTTTTTTTTCCTCTCCCTTCCTGCCTCTGCTACGCTCTCTGAAACACACTTCCACGCTGTTATCCCACAGCGTGGAGATGACAAAGCGAGACCCCGACGCAGATGGACCCAAACACACACACACTCACACACACACACACACTCACAAAAAAAAAGACTTGCGCTTGAAATTCCGTTCAGAGACACCTAAGACTCTCAACTTGTAGATTTCAGCAATTTGCATGGACCACAAAGGCCTTTATCAGCGCTTCACTTTGCATTTGGGCTATTTCATGTTGCCGGTAACAACTAGAATTGAATATACAGCCATTTCTGCGTGCACAAATACGCCGGATTCCTCAAATTTACTCGTGCTCCTGACATTTTTAAAACGTCCACCGACGGCTGGGCTGTGCACGCTAACAATACCTAAGCAGTCGTGCTTTTGTCGGCCAAATCCTGAATTTTCCCGCATCCGTGGCTCCTCGTGCGCCTTTTTTTTTCACACATGTATCCATCACACTCCAAAAAGGAGATTGAATTGGTGCTTTATGCTTAAATTTTGCACTTTGCTCCTACATTTCACAGGCACTCAACCTCTTAGTTAAGACCCAAGTTATTAATGTGCCGCGCTCAGCTCGTCACACGCGCGCACACACACACACACACACACGTACACTTTTGTGTGAAGGGCGTTTCATAAAGCAGTGCATTATTGTTATTAGAGCACGGGCGCCGTGCCCAGTTGCCTGTGCCGGGTTGAGCGGAAGCAGTCATTAAATTTAAATTGAGCAATATTTTCTTTTGATGCTTCGGGAGCTCATGTAGGGTGTATTCATATTGGCTTGGCACGACTCGTTTATTTGTTGCATAAACTTCGACTTTATTTGCTTCGCCCATATGAACGTGTGCGTTCATCACCGGGACACTTTAATAAACCTGATGCATGATGCTAAATTGCTAACTTATTAGCATCCCGCTGATAATGGAGTTTATTAGCGGAGTGCACTTTAAAAAAAGGGTTAAACAAAGGTGCAGCTGCAAGCACGACTGCCTGGAGAGTAAAAAGAAAACGCGCGGCTCATCTGAAAACATGCTTCCACGTTAATATAAACCGATGCAGGGACAGCTGTGTGTTTGGAAACAGCTGCAGCTTTTTCTACATTCAAACAGCTCCCACAATATCCAAGTGTTCAACACGCCGCTGCAACGTGTATTATCAGTCCTGCCCTCCTGCTCCTCCTCCTCAGTCGGTCGGGTTCACCCTCCAACACTTGCCAATCATGCTGCTGTCTACTTTGAAATAGTCTCTAGCCTGAGGGTGAAGTAACTGCTGTATCTACAGCCACCACAGGCTCTGACAAAAGCGCACCCGACAGTACGAGCAATTGCAGTATAAAAAGAAATACCAGCGCTCGCCAACGCTTTCGAAAAAAAGGCATTGTCTGAGACACTTTCTGCTTTTTCTTATTGCTTTCTAACATTTGCGACCTTGGAATTATGATGCTGGGCCTGGCTGGAGTGCAATCCTGAGATGCGCCGCATCGCAAAGTGGACATACAGAATGTGCTATTTTTGAAAACATGGACTTTAAATGTGATCCTCGTGCTGTATTTATTTATTTTTTAACAAAGAAAAAAAAAAACTCGAGCAATGAAACTTTAAAAGTTCTTAAAGGTAAGGAGGACTCAACTTCAAAAGGCCGCATCAAACCAAGATCAGAGATTAGTGATGATATATCCGAACCTGTCAGTGATGCCAACGTCATCATATTCACAGCCACTCAAAGGAAATAAAACATATTCCAAAACTGCTAACTGTGGCCTGTTGCTCAGGCTTTCACATCCTTGGCCATGTGCATGAAAAACCTCCTCTGGCTCGCTTTGTGACACTTTCTTTAGCATTTATTCACTGAGCGCGCGTCATATGACCTTCAACTGTTGCCGCTGTGTTTAAAACGCTCGCACATCCTGGTGGTTCCAGGTGGTTCGGCGAAAAAAAAGCGAACACATGGGGGATGCGAGTCCTATTTATCTATTTTTATTTTGATGCGCGGTGCCGTGAATCGCGGGTTCGAGTGCACTTTAATTCCACACGCTGTTTCTTTATTCTTATCTTAGATGCCAACAGAATGAGAGAGCAACTCTCCTATTATCCATTCAGTCAAAGACTGGCAAAGCGGTTAACTGCATGGCTCCTCTGCCCCTCGCGCTTTGATCTTCCCTTGGCATTCTCTCAGCCTCAACCCCGTTTTCATCGGTGCGCATTAGCTAACAAAAGAGAGCGAAGAGAGGATAGATATCTCCCTGAGAACCGAGAGATCTCCACCTAGGGACTTCAAAGCAGGCTTTGAAGTTGGGCAGGAGACAGCAGCATCCACGGAAGAGAGGAGCTGCTCCACTGTCCTACTCTGCTGCGTCATTAACTCTTGACTGCCGCTCGGTCTACTCGGTTATCGAGCGAGGTGCGACTCCCGTTTTCTGCGGGCTGGTGGTTTCTTTTTTCACGAGAACTTGATTTTCTGCACGGAGCTCTCTTTGAATTTCAGCACGCGTCTCGAAATACGCCAAGGTCAGAGAACACCATACTATCATTCAGACAAAGAGTAAAGAGAGGCTTAAAGGATCTCACAGAAGAGTCACACTCATGCACAGTATTTTTCCTAGAGTCGGTTGGTCTTCCACATTGGTCCAGACTGAAATATTGGTTTGCTGTGAAATTTCATATAGATGTTCATGGCCCTATCTCAACAAATGTTACCATAAAACACGAGTTGCCATAACTTCAGTGATCTCTTACTTGCCCAATCGTCAGGTGAAAACTTTAACTTGTCCAACCCGTTTGGTTCATGACCAAACGCCTGTTGGCCTGATGAGTTTCCCATCAACCTCAGCAGCCAGCAGGCAAATGTTGGCATGCTTAAGACGCTAAACTAAGACGAGCATGGTTTACACTGCACCTGCTAAACATCAGCAACTATTGTGAGCATGTAAGCACACTCAAAGAACACCTTTGTCCGTGGTGACAGCTGTGGTCTCCCTCCTCACCTCATAATGTCTCCCTTCCAACATTAATTCAAACGGGGTAGCTTTGTTTTTTATTAGGCACTAAGGCATTGCTCTCATAATGGCCCTGAAGATGACGTTAATGCGTATTTTACTGTTATTGTGTACTGTCCAAATATAAAGTCCTTCAAATTTTATTCAGACTGAAATCAATTGACAGTGATGGTGACTATTCAGCTGCTGCTGACGCTCTGCCAGACCTGTATAAGGGTGCTTTTTACATCAGGGACCGGGGCACCTGACCCCCAAGTCCAGTTGGTTTGACTGGTGTGGGTCCGGTTAAAAAAGTGGTCTCGAGCGCAGTTCCCACCAGGTGTGACCAGAAACATGTCACGTAGCTGATGTCGCAAGTTTGCATCTTTTTCTTTGTGCATATCGGCGGATTGCTAGGTTTTTACTACTATCTACTGTAAGTGTACTTGGGCACAGAACAACATTACTAATGTGAAAAGCTGACTGGCAGGGGAGGGGAGGAGGGGTGATCATACTCTGGCATGGTAAGAAACAATCGTACCTAATGTGAAAAACAGCCTGATTAACCTTGGCATTCTGGCTGTGTTTCTAATGAGAGAGGTTGTGAGAGTTTTTATTCGGGGGTCTTAGATCTGAGGTGTCGTTTTCATGTATTGTTTCTACCTGCTGTTTTGTAATGTGGGTTTTTGTCAGTCTGTTTTAGAGATGTGTTGTGTTGGTGGTGCCTTTATTTTCCTGACACCAAACAGAAAAAATCTGTCTAGTCTAACCTTTGGGCCAAACACTAAAAACAGATCCGGCACCCAGGTACCGCTGGGTTTTGAATAACCTTTGCTGTTGCTCTGTCAGAGTGTTTAGGGGTTCTGTTTGAAGCTGGAAAATAGCTGAGGTGCCTCCATACACCAAACCCCGGCGGACTTCTTTCTTTGTCTTTGGCACCGGTTCCAACTCCACCTTTCTCCTCCTTCCTCTCTACCTTCCTTACACTCTCTGTCAAAGCGATGGGGCAGATATTGATTACCTCTGACTGTGTGCTATACCTCGGAGTCATCTGCATCTTACCAGCCTCTCTCTGAGTTTCCACACATCCCCGTTTTATCATCAGTATCCCACAAGGCGGAAACATGCAGAGAGGTTTTTCTTCTTGTTAAGGGAGTTCTTGTGGCGTTATATCACTAATGCACATAACTGCGAGTCTAATGTGAGGTGAGATGCCATCAAATAAACCTCAATGATTTTTTTATGCCCTTAAGTCCTGGTAATTTATTTGGGAAATGATTGTTGAATTTGTAGTTAAACCTTTTCAAGAGGCAGCTGTGCAGAAGTGGTTGCGTCAACAAATGTAATAAAACCAAGCAATACATCAAGGGATTGTATAATACTTCCCAGTATCAATATGACAGTTAATACATGTTTGATGTTCACTGAAATCAATCAAACATCAAACATCCAACAAGCCCGAATCAACCACTAAGCATGTGTGCGCTTCGTCCCAATGTTTAACCTACGATCTCATAAAAAATTAAAGGGCAAAGTTGTTTGTGGAATTTGAGGACTTTGGATGAAGCTTACAGTGAGTGAGTCATGCTGATTCAGAGATTAACATATTCATCTCCCATCATTCACCTCTTCAGGTCCCAGCCAACTTGAGCTTTAAATTTCATGTTGTGACAATGCTGGCCTTGCTATATGGTCTGGTTAGGTTTAGGCACAAAAACTGTGATCATTTCTGTTATCTCAGACACAGTTGGACATTTTTCCCAATGCCTTGTAAAAATATCCAGTTTTCAGCTGTAGATTGTCACAACGTCTCGTCAAAAATATCCAAATTTGTGTGTGGTTAATAAAGCCAGAAAATGTCCTGACGCTTTGTTAAAAATAGCAAATCCCCTCCTTTTTGGACATGAAAGTTTGTTCATATAATGTACATGTAATCTAAATGTAATATGAATGCCAGCATTTTTATCTGGCGACCGGGCTGCAAAGTTACCAAACACGTAACTAAACCACTGTAGGAGAGCAAATCATGTGGTTGACGCTGTGAAATGGTTGCAGTTTGGTTAGGTTTAGTCACTTAAACTGCTTGGTTTGGTTTAGGAAAACACTTTAGGTTTTGGTTCATGTTGGTTACTTTGAAGGTTAGTAACAGAAGTTCAATTAAGTGTGTAACTTATGCTATGTAACAAACCTGCTACATGGGATTGACCCATCCAATCTCCCTTACCTCCTACCCTGGACTTTGTCGCAACTTATACTGAGTCAACTTAACTTCCTCGCGGCCACTAGACGTTGTTGCTTGAAAATACACAAAAATATGGTTCACAAGCTTCTTCCACAGACAAACTCTGAGGCCATTTTTCAGGGGGAGGATGGTCAAAAATTACCCATAGCTGTTGTTTGTCTGTATATATTGGTTAGTCTGTGACAGAGTGGTGTCCAAGGTGGAGGTCTGCTGACATCTGTCTTTCACCCATCATATGCTGTGATAGGCTCTAGCCCCCTGTGACCCTGGACAGGATAAGTGGGGGAGAAAATGTACACCTGTATCCCAAAAACACCAAATTATTGTCTATCAGACATGAGTGTATTTTTTCGTCTTTCTTACAGATGGTGTTAGAGTGACATATTCGTGTTTACAGACATCCACCATTATGGGATTTTGTTCGTTTGAAGGGAACTATCAAAGACAGGGGAGCCAATAAAGCTCGGTTGTCCCTCTTAACAAGCAATAAGCCCAGAGAATTAGTAAAGATTTTCTCTCTCATTTGTTCTGAGTCTCATTCCCACTCCGACCAAAGAGGCATGGTCGGTTCAGCCTAGGTGTTGATGAGCCATGTCATCCCAATTAGGCCAGCACCAAAAAGCAATCTGTTTTTCAATTGTTATCTGAAGAAAATAAGGGCGGAAAGCGAGACAGAGCGAACCAGAAGGAGGTGTTGATAAGCAGTGGACTATTGACCAGAGAATCATTCTCTTACATGTGCTGCCACACAGTGATCATGTTTAGTTTATTTTGCTTGTGCACAATTTATTGTTAAGTATCAGTATTTTGACACTGGTCATTTATGATCTTTAAGGGGAATAACCAGCTGGCTGGCTGGTCCTTCTTGCTAAAAAATATTGTATCTTAGGCAGGTAATGGACATGATTATATTGTATATGAACTATTTTCACTCTGTTATAATTAACACAGTATTTTCTAGACATGTTGTATTAAATGACTATGTTGTATACACAGACAGAATAGTAAGTGGACACAGCTTCCAGGTCTAAAAAGTGAATTTCCAATACAGAAACACCTAAAACCTACATTGTTTCTAATGGCTAGCAGGTGGCGACTACACTGGTTTCAAAAAGAAGTCCAATTGTATGTAAGCTAATGAGAAAATGGGCCTTCTTCTCACTTGATTTATTACCTCAGAAAACAGTTTACAAATGAGTTTATGGTGTCAGTTGCTTGTTTCGAGTCTTCTTTACTACAGGATGATGTTCATTTTTTAAGCTATGGTCCCATTTAGATTAAAAATAGATGATGAAACAGGGTGTGTTTTAGGGCGTAGCTACCTTGTGACTGAAAAGTCGGCACCATGGCTTGTCCGTCTCAGTCAGATCCAATCATGATAGAGATGTAGGAATGTGTATCCTTCCCAGCGCAGCTCTCTTGCCAAAATATGGTCACTTCTGGCTCCAAAGAACTAAGATGGCGACGGTCATGATGCCAAACTTAAACCTTCAAAATGGTAGTCTGCAAACCAGTGCCTGACGTAGCAGTGGCTCTGTTATCTATTTATTATTCAGTCCGTACCAGTATGTGGATGTGACAAGTGAATTACCATCCGACTGTGTAACTTTTAACACTCTGAGTCTGAGTTTTACGATGCCGACATTTACTCTATGGTTCAGTGTCACCACTCTTAATAACACAGATTCAGTGAACAAGCTCTGTGCAGTTCCTGCTCGCCAAACAGCTCACAGTGAATTAAAGTAAAAAGGACATTCAATGACAAGTGAAGATGTCAATGTACGGGTGTTGGGGTGAGTTTGATTTTGGTTTCTCAAATGGTATTATGCAATGAGACTTTAAAAAAATTATCAAGACTGAATAGGGATTAATGTGCGTCAAACTTTGAGAACTAGATAAAAAACTGGTGATATTCCTTTACAGTTTAAGTTGTTATTTAAACCACACAGGAGATCGTCTGCGCGGCTTCAAGCCTTCCATTAAGTGCAAAAACTTGAACAGCTCCATCAATCATTACGCCCATCTGATGGAAGTCATCAATCAGAGGCATAACACATTATTTCATTATTTTTCCCGCGACGCATTTTTATAGAGAATAGGCTCCTGTTTTCTTTTAGACAATAACTTTGGTAATTGGCAGAAGGTGAATATCCCCTTCTCGAAAGGTACACAAAGTATCAAAGATATAGCGTGTAATCATGATAAATGAAGCCTTTTCATCCATTATTATTCTTTGCTAAAAGAGGTGCTATGTTCTTTAGTGTTACTGCCTCATCTTAATGTTATTGTCGCTCTGGGGCCGGGATGTAAATTTCTCTTCTGAGAAAAAGCAAAACTGACTGCCGCGGTTTTTCCTCCGTGATATCGGCCGTACTGTATTCGGCTGCATATGTTTTTCTATCTCTCCAGTAATGCCCTTGCATTTTATTTTCAACCTTGGTCTCAGTTGCAAACACAGACGCAGGCCAGATGGGGACTGACAGGATTAGGTTTCATTTATGTATGTGAGTAAAATGAGCAATTTCCACTTTGGCCTTGACTAAGGTCTCTGAAGATTATAAACCTTCAGAAAGAGACACACACAAAAAAAAAGATGCACTCACGGTATGCAGTGAAATTAATTAGATAGTTATTCTGGATGGTTGCCACTGCACTTCTGTGACTGGTTTTTAATTTTTTTCTGACCTCCCGGCAGAGCGGAATAACAAACAGACAGTTTTGCATTCACAGCTTCGCTCCCTGTCGTATAATAGCCGCAAATGCACATGTTAATAAGGCAAAGGACAGGTTAATGCATGAACTACATACAGAGCGCTGGCCATTGTTCAGAGGGATTCACAAGTAATGCACAGTCACCTGTCATAAAGTCAGTTGTCATTGCATTATGGATACACGAAATGTTTTGTCTCTCCGTGTTCTTCCCTGACACATCTACCAGAAAGAATCAACAGGCCGTGGTGCATAAATAAGGACTGTAATTGAAGCGAATTAATCTTTGCTGCTGTGCTGCGGCACGACACATTTGCTTCAGGTTAACACTTTACCTGATGTGCACTTAGTGGCACTTCAGACAGCCACCACCTTGAATATGCAATTTAAGTGTAAACACAGAGGCACTTTGTACCGACGCTGAGGCCTAAACAACACTTGTCACCCTCCTTTCAGACTAAGCAATCAGTCTGTTCTTGAATGATACAGCAGCCTTTGGAAAAATGCCTCAGGTGTCACCTCTCCTCTGGACGGTTTTAGCTCGCATTTTGGGTCTGCCATGAATAAATAATGCGGGGCTTTTATGACAGTGACAGCGAGGAGTCAAGCCACGGTTGAGAGGGGAGAATGGAAAGGGTGGACGTATGTGTGCTTGAGAGAGATACAGAGGCATGCGTGTTTGTGTACGTGCCGTGCGTATGTGTGTGGAGTGTTCAGTGGATGCAGCTGGACTGGATGTATTATTGATGTGCTGTTAGCACTCCCAGGGAGTTGCAGTCTCATCAGAGTTTGCCAGGGGATTAACAGACTCAAAACAGCAAACCGGGGAAACGGAGGAAAGGCACGGAGCATATCCCTCATCCGAATCCCGCCGCCCTCCTCCCCCTCCCCCCTTTCGCAGAAATGAGCCATCATTTAAAGGCAAAAAGGCATTATCTTCATATGAGACATCTGGCCGGGTCCGACACAGTGGAATTATTGATTAGTTTTGATTTTATGTAACAGCCTGCGACTGTGGCGCAATGTTCAAAATGACGCCACATTTGTAATGACTTTCCACATGATTACACAGTTGGCACGGCTACGAGATGTTTAACCATTTCTAGTTGTATGCGTCTGCCCCTGCCCGGTTACTAAATCTCTTCCCCAAACAGCACACACACACACACACACACATACAGGCAGTGATCTACAGTGCAGGTCCAGTCAGTGTATCAATGAATGCTGCATCCCCACCCTGCCTCCTGTCATCTTCTATTAAGGTTGCGTTAGGTCGGGGGAGAAGCACAGCCTGTGGATGGATGGACGGAGGAGCGCCATTCCTTTCCTAACTCACCAATCAGGGCCAGACGGAGCACCGCGGAGACTCATACATCCACCTGCTTCACTCGCTCTTTTCTTCTCCCCCACTTTGCTCATTTGCCTCCCACGCATCGTCTCGATTTATGTCTGCGTTTTTTTTTTTTTTATATTTTATTTTACATAAAGTCACCGTGAGTGCGAGCCAGCAAAACATTTTGTTGTGTTAATTTGGCGGTAAACAACAAAAGATTTTCCCTTTGTTCATGGAATAGTGCAACCTTCACATCGTGCCTTCACGCCTGCGTCTCCGCGAGGCAGCGGTGCTTTGAAGTGAACAGCCTCAGTCTCAGAAAGCGTCCTCACATGCTCACAATGACAAAGAGGGTATTTTGAATTTTTTTTTTTTACCATGTTGCGTTGACATTTTGTTTTACTGTGTTAGCACGTTAAAGGGAAATTCAGTTTTTTTTTTTTAACCCGAACCCTATATTTACATGTTTTGGTGATATTTATAAGTGATTCAAACTCACTTTTGGACTCGTTTTGGAATCGGTCAAGAAGATTGCCTCAGCTGGCTGCGGCGGCTGCAATGTACTCCCTTGTAGCAACTCCGTCTGTCAAAGTTATGTCCACTTAAATCGCTTGCTTTTGTTACTCAACGGCAGTTCAACAGTTCCAAAAGACATAGTCTCACTCAAGTTCTCTCCCTGAAATCTCTCTGAGCTCCTCCAAAAAGACAAATGTGGAAAGAGTTGGAGAGAGACGTGTGGAGTTTACTTAGGGGAACTGTCAGCAAGAATTTATCTACAAAGTCACGGTTGACTATTTGACTGATTTCGACAATGGAGATGAGGCAACAACTGTAACAACAAGTACAGGGGAGGGCCCAGGTTTTAGAAATACCGGAATTCCCCTTTAACATTTCAGTACAGCCAGCGCTAACAGGCAAGGCAAGGCAAGTTCATACAGCACCATTCAGACATCAGGCAATCAAAGTGCTTCCATCCAACAGTTGTAAAGATATTTTAATCTGGACTGAGGTGGATGACCGACTGACAGACAGCCTTGAGAACCGTGCCGCTAGCTTAGCAAAAATGCTCATTGGTAATTTGTCAGTTCTTCCTCTGTGAGTCATTGTGAGGGGGCGGATCTGTGAACGAACCCCGGTAATGACCTCGAAACAGAATTTGTGTGTCTGATGAGAGATGATCGGCGCGAGCGATGGGTCCACATTGAGTTCTTTAACGGGTATTTAACATTACTAACAGTTCTTGTTTAAAGAAACTGTTTGAAATGTGACGGTGTGTGTGAGAGCTAACATATGCCTACACGCACGATGCACATTGTGTCAATGGGTGTGTTCGCGTCGTGTATATGTGTGTGTGTGTGTGTGTGGGTCTGCAAAGCTCCAAGGTTTCTCAGCACAGCAGGAGAAATACGTTCAGTGCGGGGGCACCTTCAGAGAGGTTGACGCAAAAGGCAGATCTCAGCCTCCTGCCAGGCCCAACTCCAGTAAGCTGGGAAGACGGAAAGACTTTAGAGTGCGGGGTTCAGTCCTGGGAATCCACCCTGAACCCACATTAAAGACTGAAGATGCCAGACCGCACCGGCCTTGAAGATCAAATAGAACGAAGATGCAAGCTGTGAACCGAGGAGCTTTTCGCCGTGCCAGTGTTTAATTATTGACATTTCCAACGCTGCAAGTCAGTTTTGTAAACTCAGCAAGAGAAAATGCACTTACATTTTTGCTTTAACGCAATTAGTTTCATCAGACCGAGGGCTTGTCTGAACCGCGGCATGATGAGCTAGCTGTAAATAAAGTACTAAACTCCGGCGCCGCCGGATGAAAGATACCAAACATTGTATTTACATTTACTTTGAAACTATGAATAAACAAAACGGAATAAATGCATATATTTTTGTACTCCGTGATAGCGACAGGCTGACATTTGCAGCAGCCATATTTATAGCGCCTGAATTATTCAGAAAAACATCAACCCCCGAACTTTCAAATGTGCGCAATCCTTTTACTACTTGATAAGATGTATTCTGTCAGTCAGAGCACTTAAGACAGTGCAGCTTTTGTAAAAAGGATCCCCCTCTTATAAATGATTGAAACAGCGGCGTCAGAGCTTCGGACACCACAGACACAGTGTCTCAGTTATTATGACTGACAGCTGACAAGGGCTTTTCCTCACCAATCTAGGGTCTAAGAAGACCACATCCCTGGGCACCATAATCCTAATATAATAATCTGAGCTCTGCAGAAGCCTGTTGCACTCTAAAGCAAATCACATTAAGGTGCGAGGGGGTTTTAGACATGTGCCTTTATCCCGCCAAGCAGCACAGCATGCGGCCAGCTCATGTGTCATTTCCTATAGACGGCAATCTGACTGACACACGGGGAGCTGGTAGTTCCCTCACGCTGCTGTTTTTCCAGCTGAGAGCAATAAGAAACGGAGCTGTAGTTCCCAATGAGGAAACAGAGCTGCGGTGCCACAGTTCTGTTCTGCCACCACGGATGTGCCTGTAGCAGCAGCAGCAGCGTAGGGAGGACAGGAAACGTATTAGTTGGAAAATGTTTAAAGACCACAGCTAATAAGGGACTAAATGAGAAGGTCAAGCAGCAGGAAAAATATAATGCACTTCAGTGGAGTTTAAAATTAATTTTATGCTCAGACCTTGTTTCCCACACAGCCATTAGCGAGTAAAAGTTAAATCACAATGTCAACTTTTTACATAACCCCCACTGATGAAACCACCGTATGGTAGTATCTCACCCATAAACAAGAACTTCATCACTGGTGGTGGTGGAGGAGGACCATCACTGATAAATATTAGTGTAGGGTCTGTAGAGTAGTTTAAACTGGCTATAGTCAAATTTTTTGCTTTACCGTCTCATTATGAAGAAAATGTTGATTCCACAGTGTATGGCTGTAGTATAATGGCACCATCTGCGTTTAGACTGGCTCCCTGAAAACCTCACTTTGGCCATGTACTGCCATCAACATCTCTTGGGGAAAATGAAGGCTGTCTGGCACCATTTTCTATCTGCTTTAATGTCTTCATGATAGACAAAATGAATTATTAAACTCACATTTCGTCCCGTGTTGTGGGCGATCCAGTCGTCTTTGCAACAGCAGCACCGACAATACCACTTGGAAACACTAGGGGGAGAACGTTTTCTGTTTGAACGCTAGTTTAAAAAAGCATGCATAAGGAGGAACATCAGTTTCCAAATGAGACACGGGATTTGATCTGAATGATTATTGTCCTCCTCCTATATAAAACCTATATTGAAATCTTTATTACCGTACACTATCCAGAGAGAGAAGTATGTTATTGCCTTTTGTCTGATTAGCTCTGAAAGGCTGCTGGCCACTGTGGACTCTGAGTGGAGTGGAGTGGTTCCTTAAGTGTGTGCCAACCAGCTGACAGGGATCATAAAACCTATAGGCATAGGCTATTAATTCATTGATTTGACCTCATCCACTCCAGACAATAACAGACCTCAACTTAAAAAAGGAGCCATCCATATTATCAAATCATTCTTAAAGCAGCAACAAGGTACTTCTTTGCTGCTGTTGCTGCCCCTGAGGACAAAAGCAGTACAAGTCCTGTTGCCTCGTGTAATAAAAGAAACTGGATCTTGCCAGCATGTGCATTTGTTTAATGAAAGAAAGTAATGATTTTAATATCATTTTTCTTTTTTAAACAGAGTTGTTAGCAGGATTGCATGACGATGAGTATGTGATCTGGCTTTGTGACATTAATAACTGTAATGTGACTCCGCCATAAAAAGTAGTTTTAATGATACGACTTTTTGCAAACTATTAGAAATAGCCAATTTTCTAATGTTGGTGGTCTTGTTTGCTTATGCCAGTCCTGGAGAGGCATCAGTACTAATCCCATAATCGGTTAAAAACTCCTTGTAGTAGAACGTTCAGTCATCCACAAAGAGCAGTGTATAACATTAAACAAAGTTTGGCTGATTAGAGGGTTTATTCGCCCCCAAGTACCTGTGATGAATTAATGTTTCTCTGGAAAGGAGACAGCAATCTCAGCGGGTCGGTTAAACAGATTGGATTGTATATCTATTGAGACCAAATTGCTTTGTTTTTTTCCTGCATGTATTCATTACAGGTTGAGTATTTCAATTAACACAGATTTTTTGATCCGTGCAAAGGCAAGCCAATTAATATTTCAGTCCAAAATCCCAGTTGGTTTGGTGTCGGTATGGCCGTACTACAAAGTGTCTATGTTAGTCTGGCAGCCGGCGTTCAAATATTGATTCTCAATATTTATCCAAGGTTTAGCAACCTTAGTACACAAGTGACAGGAACCGGTTATAGCCAGAATCCTCAGGACTGCTGGGAAAATAGTAAACAAACAGACAAGGCAGCTGTCGGACTTACACAATGTAACGGTATACAATAGCAGTCAGGTAGTGAGTGACAGCTGTCATTTCATCCAGAAGTACACCCTGTAAGAGAGTCTTTATCCCTACAGCAGTCAGCCATCGGAGCAAAGGAAGGGTTACCTTATTCTTGAGTGTGGGAAGTGTTTAGAGTCACTGTATTGTAGCCTATACGCTGTGTTTTAATGCAAATGCTGTGTCTCTGAAGTTAGACTGAGGCTAAATGTTGTCGCATTCAGTCCTATAGTCTACAGTGTTTTTTTGAACATGTGCATGCAATACTTTTAAGCACAATGCAAAGACCCTTACATTGACCTTTGCAGCTGCTTTGCTGTGGCAGGAGCAAAATAAAAACGGAAAAGAGGCCACAAACAATTGATGGAAACAGCCATTTCCTACATCGTGACACCATCCCCCTGAAAGAAGAAAAGGCTAACAAATAGCTTTCCCGCTGATGTATGGCTTCTGTTGAGAGGGGTCCTTTCAGTTTTCCTTGAAAGTTTAATGCGTGCGGTCAGAAATGATACACAATGTGCCGTTATGTTTGCTGGTAAACAATGCTGCGTTACATTAGGTTTTAATGGTAACATTTAACAGCTACGATTGCAGAGCGCTGACAAAATTCAGCCATTGTCCTCGGATGATATCATAAATGGCACGTTTGTGGTTGAGTCTGCTATTTGTCAAGTCGGTAGAGATACAATACAAAAGTAGGCACATGGGTTCTCTCTCTCTCTCTGACTTTATTTTCCCCACTGCCAACACAGCCAGCAGAAGAAATGGGAACCTTCAACTTTCAGGGTTGTTTTGTCTTACTTTGCCCACTCTCTACTTCATGGCAAGAGTAGCCTATGAATCCAGAGACATTTATTCGGTGTAGTGGGGGAATTCACTACGACCCTGATTTCAAACCAATCGATGTGGTTTCATTGTCTGGCAGCGCCGGCGAAGGAACATAAAGCCAGTTATAAAAGCCAAGAGATTTACTGTGGTTTATTGTCCCTGAACTTTAAACAGCTAAGGCAGAGAACATGTGTGAAGTATTTTTAACAAGTCTCTGGAATCTCAAGTCTTTTCTGGTAACTTTTAAGAAACTCTGGCAAGGTAACTCGTCCTTGCTAACCACAAGTTTTTGGTCAATAGGACTAAGTGAAAAGTAACCTTGTCCATTCTACTGCCCCTCAGCTTCAATAGTTGGCATAATATTTTCCCTTCTAAACCAACCTGTACAGATAACTAGACAGAATTCAAGACGACAGAAACGCATCCTATTTTATATTTAACAGAGTCACAGAGCTAATGGAGCTAACAGCTTACAGCTAATGGAGCTAATGAGGTAACAGCTAACGTAGCTAAACCAAGCCTTCAGGACAAGCATTGTGCTTTGAAGCCAATTTGTCATAATGGCTGATTACATCACATGATGTTCATTGGCCCAACAAGACTTTCTACCTTAAGCTTGCATTATGAAATAAACGGCTGGAAAACCCTGAAAACATTTTTTTCTAGTGTTACAACCCCTCTAAAATGACTCTGAATTGGGGCCATTTTGTCCGATAGCATTTATAGGGTCTAGAAGAGCATCCTTATTCAAGTTAGTAGAGGGCTAAACCGTTTGGAGGTAAAGGTAGCCTACTTCGAATACTAAAACTTTGGATTTTAGGACCAATCGTTTATGGACAGGCAAAACACGTTTTCAGGACACCAGTGGGAGAGCTAGTTAGCTGTTATCTGCAGCCGGTGGGCAGCAGAGTCCTGCGGTGTAATTGCCAAAGGGAGTTAACAGGTATTAAAAATAATAACTTGCAGGTCAACGGAGCTAATAGAGCTTACGGCTAACAAAGTTAAACACACAGCAGGACTGAAAGTTTCTTTCATAGGAATGTGAATTACAAAGTGCAGCTGTTGCACAACTTAAGGACGACAAGTGCGTAGGAGAAGACCGAAGGGTGACAAAATCAGGAGAAAAGACTCCCACACATCGTCAACTTCACTTGCAATCAAGTTTATTTTCATCAGTGTTTCAGTACATGTTATCTTGTCCAAGTTATCACGTCAAAGATAACCTGATGAAGGTCTAAGTACTGAAACTTTGTTAATTTCAAGTGTAGTGGACAGTGTATGGGAGTCTTTTTCCTGTCTTTTAACAGTGACTATGCAGTTTAATGGTAAATAAATGTGGTAGAGTTTGGAGGTAAATGTAGCCGACTTTGAATTATAATGCAACAGATGATAGAAGAAAGTAAAGAAACAACTATGGGCGATGGTGAAGTGTGGAGCCCTGTCTAAAAATAGATAGACGGTATCTTCTCATAAATATGCCCCACTTGCTTTTACAATCCACCGCTGATACTGTTCTTAATACTGGACACGTCACCGTAATTATAGAATACGAATCAGCTCAGTCATGACGGTATAACTTGTTTGGCTTGATTTTTCTGCCTTTGCCCCTTTTATTATCCTCCTGAAAAGATAAAAAAATATATATATATTCAACAACCCTTCAAACTGTCAGACCTCACTGACCTCTGTCCATGCCAAACTGTTTATCCTGCATCTGCATCAACTTAACCTTGTCAGTCTCCAGCCTTATTACCAACTCGGCTTATTCCATACATTACTAGTGCACGCAGATGGAGAGTGTTCAGCAAACTCAGTCGAGCATAACTAATCACTCCTGCAGATTGGTTCCTGGTTTTGACAGGTAGCTCTGGTGGCCTGAGTGTATGATTATGTGCATAAATATCAGTGTGTGCACAGGTTGCCATTGTCCTCGCTGATTCTCAGAAAAACAGACTCAAAGCCAAGGTCGTGACATTAGCCCTCATTTTTTTTCCCAACCTGCTGGACATATGTTTAAAATTTCTGCAAAACAATGCGAGAAAGTACTTTGAAGCAACTTTTTTCTTCCTCTCAGGCGAAAAATGAACCCACCGCCATCCTCCAAGACTCCCAGTGTTTTATCTATGAGGAAGAAATAATCACTCTATTTCAGCTACAGTCCAATCATTCACCAATAACTTCTAATTCTCAGATACCCAGACTGCAATAATGGAGGAATTCAAACTAAAAGCATTTAATAATTTTTTCTTCGGAGAATTGATTTGATTAGTTCACAGAACCATTGTTGAGGGACTGCTTCTCCAGAGGTTTTTGTTTTTTTCTGTCAAACACCCGAACCCAAAACCCAGATAGAGCAGTGTTGTTGTCATCAAAGCCTTTAGATACAAGACGCAGGCTGTTGCCGTCTCATCCGAGGCGCAGAAGCTATTCCGAGGGGAGGCATTAAGCTGCAACTCCGTTTTTCACTGCAGAGTGGCTATTCTTACAGAAGTATGGCTCCAGCCTGACAATTCAATCCGCCGTTCGTTTTCGTGCGCCGAGCCTGGCAGCGAAAACACATCTGAATGCACGGAGTGGTCTCAGCAGCCCCGACTGTAAATGAGGCCCAGACATTGTTGTACATCACTTAAAGACCAATGGGAGCAAGCTCACAGTTTTCAATTATTAAAAGGCAAGGGGAATTTCTGAGGTCTCGTACTTTTTGTGTGTGTGGGTGTATCTACTTATGCGGGAGTTTGGTCTGCCAAGATGTTGTAACAGAAGAAGAAAAAGGCATGGGGTCTTTACCTCTTTTACCTTTGCGAGCCAAAATTAGCCTCATCCAAAATTGTTACACTGAGAATTCCTTCCAGCATTGTTCTTTGCTCGCCTCGGTGTAATGAACTTTGAAATAAAGAAATACATCTTTTCTCGAACCGACACAAGCTCCCCCAGTGTCTTCATATCACAGAGATAATCTGCGAGTGAATTTGACCCAGTGGTAGGTCCGTCCGCTGCAAAACATTTTCATATAACACGAGAAGAGATTTTCATTTCCTTACTTTCTATTTTCTTCCTTTTCTCTCTTTTACTGAACTTCAATATTATATCCAATTTTTTGGTGAGACTTGATTTCTCACTTAGCAGGGATGGATCAATTAAAGATAAAGAGAGGAGCCATGCACTTCTCGAGGTACTGTAGAGGTTGAGATCTCGGAATGCCCTGAAGGTAATCTACACGGTGCAAGATGTTGTTCGTCAGCTGACAATGCAGAGCTGCCTTAAAGCTGCTTAGTCGCATGGAAACGCGATTAAACAGTGATTTTCCTTGAAGCTGTCCACCCATGATTGCAGCCGATCCACAGTATCGAGCAAACTGATCGTTTTCCGCAGTTTGAACCCCGGCTGTCTTGAGTGATTACTGACAATCTGTAAATAATCCAACCAGGGTGTATCAACATCTGTGATTGTAATCGTCCTTACATTTCCGTGACACCTATTTAAATACGATTTTTTTTCCCCACCAACTCATACTCCTCACAATCAGAATAATGCCAATCTACGGCAGGCAGCAGATGAATCGATGGTTACGATCCAATTTTCTTACCCATCACTCACTGAGGTGTAAGTGACATGTCATAACACACTAAGCTAAGCGTTGAACATATTGCAAAGACAGTTAACAGCTAGATGACATGTCCCTGCTTAAGAGGAAATAACAACAATTACATTTTTTTAAAAAAGTAAAGAGCAGCCTCTATTTGTACAAAGAACACAAAAGAAACTTGCCAACCATCCTCGTAATATGGTAAATGTAATGTAGCAGTAAAATAAAACATTTAAAAGTAAAATGTTTGCCTTGATTTGATTTAAAATGACACTGTCAGCCCAATCTGTTCTACCTGTGAGCGAGGGAATAAAAAGGCAAAGGTGACAAAATGAGAAAGAACTGCATTAAATGAAATCCCTGATTTGGTATACTGAACAGCTTTCTCTCACCAACTGCCTCTGAAAATCATTTAACACCATCAACAGTTCAGGACACCCTGCAAAAACTTAATAAGTGGCACCAATGGCTGACTGTGGCTTGGTGTACTAAAGCCCTGGATGTATAAAGAAGACAATGATAGCCCTTTTCCACCAACATGGAGACGGTTCTGTTCCGGTTTGTGCACGTGAACTTTTAAGGGCATTGCAACCAAACTTAATTTGGTTCGTACTCCCTGCTGGAACCAAACAATGTGCCTGTTTTCCTTGACCTGATGTGTGAACCATGCAGCCATTACCCTCCATTACTGGCACATTCTTGACTACAATTGTTCTGCTGAAAACTGGTAAAATCATGGAATAGTTTGTTAGATAGCGGCGACTGATCTTGAACTGAACAAACTCGGGAACCAGAGCTAATTCGGGGGAAAGGTTCCCTGAAGTTTCCCTGGATTCTGCATTGTCAGACCCAGACAACACACATGCTAGAGCCTTGAATGAGCTGAGAGCATGCACGTGAATGACTTCCTGACAGCTCCCTCGCACATTAACGGCATGAAATAAAATTAATGATATGGCTTTTTGAGTCTAAAAAAAGATTTGGACCAAAATGGATTCAATTCTGGCAACTTCTGTGATGCTCAGAAAATCGACTCATCTTTTAACGGCCTTGTTTACTGTGACAAAGTGAAAAGGTTGTTTTTTTTTTGGGATAGTGTGTCTCTTGATACTGCAATCACAAAGGCGGCCACTTTGCCAAGATCACATCACAGCCCAGCGCTGTTCACCGGGTTTAGTCAGGGCGTACTCTGGAGGGGATTAGGATTACAGTTTGGGAGTAAAAACATCACACGTATTGTATCTCCGGCTTGTGTGTGTGGGAAAAATGTTTGTGTGTATTTATGGGAAATCTATAAAAGCAAAGCATGGCACTCTGGAGAAACCTGATTAGGTTCGAGTCGAGCTCAGAAATCAAAATTAATTTGGGAGATGCGCCGGCTCGCTACCATTACCTGAGGCAGGGGCATTAAGTTAAGAAATAGCCGCTCAGCCTATAACAGCCCCACCACGTGCACGGTAAATCTAAACTAAGCTGATACAGGCGGCTATTGGTCACCGCTGCGCCGCCGATGTCAGGTTCTGGTATGTGAGGTAATTAGCTGTATGGTGGGGAGCATTCCTCACCGTCATGGTCTCCGAATGCAGGTTACAGGCTTGTGTAGCTAAGTAGAGCATCAGTCTGGCTTTAGTGACAAGGCCCAAAGAGGAGAATTTATGCTATCGTCATTTTCTCTCTTAAGAAATCAATAATTTGCTTGATTGTAGTCTGAGGTTATCTGTTTAAAAGTTAGTCATTAGGGACAAATGGGTATTCATGTCTTTCTGCCAGTCATTCATTAGCCAAAGGTAAAGCCATCTAAAGGCTGTGTGTGTGTGTGTGTGTCTGCATGCATTCACATACTGGTATGCGCTACGCTTTGGCATGCAGTGACATATTTACATCGTCCCTTTGCTCCGCAGGAAATGGGTTTCAGAGAGACGTGCTCCTTTCGTACCACAAGAGCTCCGATGGGACTTGTTCTTTTCTCAATTCCCTCTTATCTTCTTTTACCCTTTTGTGATGGCACGCTGGGTGACATTTTCATTTGCTAAACTTGCCCAAGTAGTACAAGGATGCAGCTGAAGTGTTTTACAACAGGACGGATCCATAAAAAAGGGGGTTAGAGATAACTGTGGAAAAGGTGACATTGTATTATTTATTTGATCAAGTTACACTCGTGAGTGCCTCCATTTAATGATAGCTACGCCTCAGTCATAGTTCACTAATGGAGAACTAAAATCTAATGGCTCGACAACCTTAGGCCAAGGACAGTGTGCCTTTGGAGAGGAATGTCTTGAATAAGCTTGTGTTGGTATTACAGAAGAAATCAAATATTTTCTTTGTGTAAAAACGCTGAGAAACTTACCTTCCACCGAGGTTTATTCATGATATACCCTTCGATTATTTGTGGGCTTAGGCGGACATTAGTTTTCAGCTGTGTCCACATATTCCCCAGCCTTAAAATTAAGCTCAATAAGCCAGCCTTTACTCTGAAGATTCATGATTTTCAAAATCAATCTGTTCAACTCATCCCGGGAGTATAAAATCTAGTTATGGAAGGATGAGAGACAGCCGTGGATGTAATTCAAGGGGATACTCTACCCGATCCCAGGACTGCTTTTTTCTTTTCTTTTTTTTTTTTTTCTTTTTTTACAAACATGAGCAAAACACCCATCTCTCTCCGGCAGTTTACACCACCATGTCCCATAGGCCATATCATCACAGTCCTTGCACTGTCTCAAATCAGTCCCAGCATTATGCCCCGAAGGATTCCATCCCAGAGTAATGTCCATTCAGCGATATGTTATAAATCTCCGCTGGAAGATGGTCCAGATGTGGCCTCCTGACGTTCAGAAATGACGGATCATTACCATTAAGTACAGAACTAATCCTTTCATATGGAAATGTATTAAATATCTAGGTAGCAGAGGGGTTCCCTAGTTCCATTTGAGCAGAATACATTGCCCTGCCAGAAGCAATAATTCATCAAGCAATTAATATTTCAGACAGGGTACTGACACATCTTTACAAGGTGAAGTCAGCAAGAAAAGTCAGAGACCTTTTTACAGTCTTGATTATAAAGTACTTCAGACTTCAGTTCAAAAACTACATAATCTGTACTGCAAGAAAGCACAAAAGTTCGTTTCCCGGTAGATTTAATCACACAACTGTTCTGTTTTGCTTTTGTGCTTCTATCATGGGTGAGCAGGCTACGTAGTTAACTTGTTTTGTTGTTTGTCTCAGCGTGTTTTATTGTTAAAGGTCTTATTTGTAAGAAAAGTTGATTTTAAAGTCTCATTCCCACCCTGTCATATACTGACACATTGGGACTGTAGGTGAGGTTGGCCGCCACCGCAAACTGTCAGTATTTGACAAGTTCGGAATGAGACTCAAAAATCAACTTTTCTTACAAAGTGGATGTTTATTATTTCCATCTTTGCTGTGCTGTAGATCCCCAAGTCTGCGCAAGGTGTTATTTCGACAATTGACTGGATGCACAGTCACTCTGCTCTGTGCAGCTTGACGTGGCTGCCTTCCACTTCCGTCAGTAATGGACCCAGTGTACATCCTCTACCAGTCTGGTTGAACCAGAGCAGAATGGCCACAATCACCTCCTGCGGCCTCGTCTTGGCCGTAATGCGACGCAGAACTGCCCAGTGGAATCTGGATTTGATCGGCTCTCTTGGTGGTTTGAGGAATCGTGCTTGATATGCCCTAGCTAGCTCTGGAAAAGTTATTTTTTTCTATGCAAGGGTAATGGCAATCTTATCGACTGACCCTGATGACATAGTATTACTTCCTACCTTGCTGTTAATGTGTAGGAACTACACAAAATGTAAAACTGTTTTGAACGAGCTGGTGTCCTCAGCAACGTCGAACAGTATAACTGCAGTGGATGTTAGCAGCTTCATTAATTGCAAGATTGGTCTCATGATTCACAGCACCTCCACCGCACACAAGAACGTATCAAATATCACTGACTCCGGTGGCTTTCATTGCCAGGAATGATAACAAGATCTCTCATTTCCCGCCGAATAGAGCTGTTTGTTTTAAAACTGGTCTCGAAATTCTTCAAAGCGATCGCAGAGAGCCTCTTTAACATCCTCATTACGTTGATCTCCGCTGGCAGATGGAAACAGATTGTGACATAGGAGAAACGGAGGGAGTAAAGAAGAGCAAAAGTGTGTGTGTCTGTGTGAGTGTGTGTGTGGTAGGTGGGCTGGGAGTGAGGCGTGAGAGCTGAGCGAGATGAAGTGAGATGGTGAGAGCGAGAAAAGTTGTGGAATGGCGAATTTGCAGTAAGCTAATGAGCGTACCAAGGGGCACATTAGTTATTTATTTCCTGAGCTTGTTTCGTTAAGAGAAGGGCACAGCAATTAGCTTTGAGGAGATGACATCCCTAAGCGCCCTTGTGCTCGGGCCACGAGGCAGCACGAGAGCCCCCGTCTGAAATGCTAAACAACCTGTAGGGCCGAGCGAGGAGGGGGGAGGGGATGATGGGGGAGTGGGAATAGCGTCACGCGTGTGACCCGGCGTGACATCTCCGAAGCAGCACGGCCAGCCGGAGCTACATTATGTGGGAGTGAGAGAAAGAGATAGTGGCTGGCTTGAAATCCATCCTACCTCAAAAAGAGAAAGGTTATGCGGACTGATGGCTCAGAGGATGTAGCTCTGCATATAAAAAAGGAGTCTGATATTTTTTTTTTTCTTTTTTCACATCCTCCTCTCCCCGTCTCTCCCGGAGAATCTTTAAACGAATCAGCTCAGTTCAGGAGAAAACGCTATCATGTTTTCTATTATACAGCATCAACCGTTTGAATTAGAATTTTATTAGCGATGAAGAAAATCTATTAGTGCTGCCTTTTAGGTTGTAATTTCTGGCTCGGGGAGAAAAAAATGAATATCGCGATCGATACATGCGATTGAAGGAAAAGATGAGGTTTTTCAGGGATTGAAAGTAATAGAGCCTGAGCCGTGTCCCATTTCCACGCAAGTCCTGAGATAACGTGTCGTCATTAAGTCTGTCATGTGAATCTCATTAATGAATAACCCGACTCTTGTGCAAAAATAAAACATCACATTAAGACAAAAAAAAAATCAGGTGATGGTATTTTTTCCAAAGGAAATACACAGAATACACACACATACACAAAGACTGTGCCGACACTGAAAAAGATCAAAAGAAAACACCTCTTGTCTCCCGCATCAGATATTCCTATTTGTGCACCTTCATTAAAGGAGGCGATGTGCTCCAAACAGGAGAGGATGGAGCCTCGTGTGAAATGTCAGCCTTCTAAGATATTAATTGGAGCTGAGGCCCTCCAATCAAGGGAACAAAACAGAGTGTCCACAGAGGTGAATGGTAATGAGCTGCGCGTTGTATGTGGGGGAAGTTCGGTTGATTGAAATTACAGAGCACAGTCGGACCAGACTCTAAACATTCAGCCATTTAGTCCGAAACACCTGCAGCATCCTCCTCGTTTTCTCCGCTGTGTCTTTTCGAGATGGTCATAGTGTTTTAATATTAAAAATATCTCCGCGCCCAGTGCACTACAAATGTGTATCGAAGCGTATTGGTCTGAATTGTTGTCTTCGACCTTAATTATTTGCATAAGAAACATGTGCTGTCGGGAACAATAAAGTCCTGTTCCAGGCTCGGAGCTGCTCTTAAGTGACCAAATTAGGAAAAATACTCGCTGCGACAGTTCCAACTGAATAACCCTCAGCGAATGTTCCTACAGTAATTTATGACCAATTTCACCATTAAAGCCAACTCTTAACAGACGTCAAGAGGTTTAAATGAAGACCAAGGTCCAATCCCAATACACCCCTTTCCCCCACCACTTAGCCCTGCTCGGCATTGTGCATTCTTGATGGGATCCAGGGCGAAGTATTAGGGCTGCATGAGGTTTCCAGAAGCACACTTCAAACCAAGGGTTACGAGAACTCTCCGTCTATTGATTGTATTATGGTCCTTGTATGGTCTATTATGGTTTTATAACATGCATTTGAACAACCGCTACCAGTTGATGTCTCGGTAGCTAACTGGCCAGCTAACACAGCCCCACATTTTGATGCGATTGCTCCCTTTGGTGGTGTGTGACGCCCCGAAATTTAACTGAAACTTCAGCGGTGAAGCTGCTGCACTTGGTCCTGCTTCTGTAGCATCACTGCAGACTGGCGGGGTATTAGCACAGAATGCTAATGTCAGCCTTTAAAGCAACACTATCGCAGTGGCGCGAGCATCCATGCTTTTCTATCTCCATCAGGAAAACGGCAAAGGGCGTTGTGATAACACCAGAATTGCCACAGTAACACAATCAGCTCAAGTTTTGAGGAGCAAGGGGGCACTTGAAAACCTCGGGTAGTGGGGGAGTAAAAAAATGGATTTGAGATTGAGCCAATATCAGGAGACCTGAAAGGGACCACTGCTGCAATTTGTAAATAATCTGCCCTCAGTTAATAATGCTAATGTGATAAAAGTAAGCATACTGAGTAATCCAGTTGCACTAGGAGTCCTACATCACAAGCTAGGAAGAGGGCATTGAGGTTGAACACACAGGTGTTTGTCGAAGCAATGCTGGACTGTATTCATGCAGGATGATTTCAGTTTTTCATTGAGAAAGAAGACCTTTGTTATGCCCGTGCTTTGATTTGTCAATCCGTTTTTCCAGAATGAGTATTTATATTGGACCGGCTGCTGTTGTTTCGTCGAAGCAATGCTCAAAATTCTTCTTTTTTTTTTTGAGTGTTTTTACATTTATGTGCTGCACAAATTGTGGGAGGCAAAAAAAAAAAAAAAACCTGTTACCAGACAAAACAAAATGTTACAGCCGCTGTGCAATATGACAGGGAGCTCTGGCAGCCCACTCAACCTAACAACTTGGGAACAGAGTGCAAAAAAAAAACAGAGGTGAGAAGAGAGAGAAATGTACTCACAAAACTTTTTGAATCTCAATCGGTCACGGATGCAGGGAGTCAAAATTGTGATTTTAACTAAAGGACAGAGAGTGCTTTCACATGTGTGTGAAAATATACCTCTGAAACAGGTTTTGCTCAACAGTTACATAAGATAAACTGTAGATGTGACCGTAAAACACATTTTCAGTGGTGTCATTGAGGCTGCTAAGATGTTTTTTCGTAATATTTGGTGTATTCTTTTGGCAAATAGCTTACTGTATATTTGGCAAATGGCATAAAGAACCTTTTTGTTTGGCCGAGGTAATATGTAGCATTAAGCCTGACACTCTTGACAAAGGTAGCGCAAACAAAAAACCTTATGTTTGTTATATCGCTAATTAATGTTTGATGACTGATTGTCAACCATTCAGTTGTGATTAGGGCATGAGTGAGAGAATACATCATTCCTCTGAGAGACTAGGCTTGATGTTGCTCAGGTCGTCGTTGGGTAAGTGTGTCCATAGTTACCAGTACCTGACATTGAGAGGTCAGCCTGCCCATGCTGTCTGTAAACTCCTTGTTTGTCGCCTCAGTTCCCACCACTAGCTGTCTCTTTATTCTGACTTCTTCCTGTGTGAGTACCACCACTGCCGGTCATTAGGAAGCTTTTCTCCACACAGTCTCTCCTGTCTCCCGTAACTCGACAGCCGTGTGTTTAGTTATTTTTTTCTTCTGCCACCGCAGACCGCAGCAGACATGTCACCGCCATCTGTTGCTGCCTGGTCCAAAGTGTCACAGCCTGAAAGTCTGACACTGAAGCAGACCAGCAGCTTCACTTCAGCTTTCAGTTTATAAGTATTTCACAAGGTAATACACACACTTTTCATTTAATTTGATCCTGAATCGTGAGGAACTTCGTAAGCAGCACTGTATCCCTGCAATCAATTTTGTTGGTCCTTTGGTGGCAAAAAGCTTGAAGGCTATAATTTAGGTTAGATACCTAATCATTTAGCAATTTAAGAGGAACAGAGGTTGATTTAAAGAGGATGACACCACAGGCTTATTTGTCTTTGTAATTATACCAGCGGACCTTTGCCCCGGTACGAGATAACGTACAGGGAAGACAAACTAGGGAGGGGAGACAGACTTTCATTTGGGTATTTATTAGTTCAGTTTCACTGCCACTGAGATCTCTGTGGTGTCAGCGGCTTGGACTTTAAGGACGACCAGCTGCCGACAATGCTACTACACGTTCATTCTCCACAACATCGCTCCTCAGCTGAAAAGGGAGCGCAGGTTCTAGTCCAGGTTCTTCACATCTCGCTCGGAGGCTCAGGAGTCATTGTTACCAGTGTTGCACGATTCAGTTATTTCCCAACTACGGATGCTACGAATACAAACTGAGAGCGTCTGCTCTGTACAGCAGCAGCACAGTTTGAAGGAATCACATTTCACTTGTCAAGTGACGAGTGTAACAAAAGTTAACTGACAAGATGATGACAGCAGACACTGAGGGGAACCAGTTAACTATTAATGAGGGAAAAGGAGTTGGTTACTTTACTGAGAAGTTGGAGGATCACAGGCAGTCACAAATGTCAAAACGACTGTTTTGTAGATGCATTTTTATTTAGTGCTAAACTTGCTGACAAACACATTGCATTCCCTGAGAAATAAAGATCAACTTTTGCTTCCCTAGTTAAATGCTTTTAATGTGAAGCTCTAGCAGCAGGAAATGATGGAATACAATGTCCGGTGTAATCAAAATCATGAATGGCTCAGCCTACAACAAGAAAATGGTCAAACCATACACTCCAGCTCGTCCACTATGTTCTGCAACTGCCAATTGGCTTGCTACTGCACTCCCTTGTTATGAAAGGAGTCAGGCTACCCATCAACGAAATCATGACTCTTTGCTATCCTGGCTCAACAATGAAGGAGTTGGGGCGACTGACAACAGGACAGCAGGAACTCTATACATCTTCTGTCAAAGACTGAAACCCCCTCTGTTCAGACAACACCTCGGCCCCGTAAATGAACCCTTACTCTATTTCTTATTGTTTCTAAATGCATCACTTGAAGCAGTTCAACATAATTGGTGAAGTTGATGAACTTGAATGCACCAACTGCAAGTCTGTCAGCTCAATAAATGTATTGTAATGGTATATAATGCGCCGTATTGTACATTTGTACAGATTATTGTGCTTGGATGTGTAGCCTCTGATCTTTCTCAGTGTTCCTATTATCATATTAAGTATGTATTGGGCTTCAGTCGCTCTCTTTACGTCTTTTGTTGAGTCATTGCAGGGACTACCCCCATTTAACATCACAAGATGATTCAGCCTTCATGTCGTCTATACACCACAAGCTGAGAATGGAAATGAACAGAGGGAGAGGACGTGGAGGCGGAGGTAAATAATGGACGGAATCCCTATCAAACATAAGCAACATGAACAGATGAATGGAGTAGTGGAATCAGGGGCGGGTCGTGAGGGGTGGGCGGATGAAACAGGTATTTCATGGCTGCGTTTCAACAGGTGCAGCGTGTGCTCGTGTACACGAGGGGGGGCGTTTTACGGTGAGTACAAGAGCCTCGGTAAAGGAGATCCTGTGATGTTTTTCATTCGCCTCGGTGTCTGCCTGGTTAGGTTTTTGTCTTTCTCTTTGTTGTATGCTTCAATAAAGTTTCCATCAGAGAACAGAGCCGAGAAGAATTTTTCCTTCCAGCAGCGCGGCGGAATTGAGGAGAGGAGGAGGAGTGAGGAGATTTTCCTTTTCAACATATTTACTCCTCAGATAAGGCGATGCTGCCGAAAATTCAAAGTGTCACCGACTGCGACTGTTCATTATTGTATGGGAAGTCGCGCAGAGTTTCTCATTGGACTTGCCAGGGAATTGCACCATATGCCTGCAGGGGTTGATTGCGAGAGCACTTAGTCATCAAGTATACAGTACACATGCAGCTCTTCATATCATTAACCTCTAGATGTTAAAGAAACGCAGCTAATTCATATTCTACAGGGGATTTCGGCGGCACTTTATTACCGTGCGGAGGGAAAATGAATAGAATAATTGGATTCTGCATTACTGGGCGAAAATGGAGTCTGATTATTTTGATGTTCAACCCCATTCTTTGTGATAATTCATTTTACTTTTTTGCCCCCCCCCCCCCGAAACACTTGGATTGTAATTCCAATTTTTTTTTTTCCTCAAACAACACTGTCCTCGAACCATCCTCTTATCGCAAAAACACAGCTTATCATCCTCCACGCGAATCAATTACGCACAAAGACATTGGCAAATTTACACAGCAGGGCATTAGCTTTGATGAGGGAGCCACATATCCAAACTATTTACCTCTGTAATGTTTACCCTTTCTGTTTATCCTCCAAAATACATTAACATGTTTTTTTTTCCCCTCCACCCTGCCCATCTCCAATTCTTTATCACCGGAGCATTACAAAGACATTTGCCACACTGTATACATTTTCATTAAAATGCTCTTTCCCTTTTCAAAATGCATGAATGTCTTTAATTTAAGTGAAGAGGCAGCGAACCGCTGCAAAGCTTTAATTTCAGTTTCTCGTGAGCCCTCCCCCTCTCTCTCCCTCTTCTATCCACACTCTGTTTTTTCGCCCCCCGAGGGATCGACAGAGAGAGAGATTTAGGTGTTTCAAGGCAAGACCTCGCCCACCCGGAAAAAGCTAACAAACTCCAGCAACAGAGCATGGAGGGGAAAGAAATGCTTACATTTGTATAAATTAGCATGCGGCATAAAAAGGCAAGGTCAAAAAATGTCGGCGTGCGCGTTGGGTGAACGGAAATTCAAGGTGGCGAGATGGTGATGCTATGTAAGAAATTTAAATCAGATGCCGTTTTTTTTCTCACGACACATTATACAAGCTCTGTGGCTTCGCTATCGAAAAGCGTCCCGTCCTATCCCCTGCTCCTGTCCTTTAAAACCCCTCCACCTGCCAAATACTTGTCAAATTATTTTACACTCCCTCTGTTCTGATGTCATGAATACGCAATAAAAACACAGGGGCCTCAAAGCTGCAAACCTACAAAGTGCTCTCAGACATATTTTAAGCATAATTTACACAGTGTCTGCTGGTTTGCATGAGACAGGGAGCAATACCAACCCATTAATCATAGTCAGGTCTGGCATTCTTATCTCCCCCTCTTCCTATCAGCTCAGCCAAGAGGAACTAAGACCATCTCCGCAGACCTTTCAATCAGCCACCTTTAGATGGCTCTTTGAATTAAACCTTTAGAGTGTATTCACGGACATAAATTCAGAGTCTGACCATCTCATTTCAGGGCTACAGTAAACAGCAGAGACTTCTTCAACATTAAAATACCCCCGAGGTGATAAACAATGCAACAGTGCTTCTGGATCGCTTCAAAGCAGATGGTTTTCATGGTGTTTGGCAAAAAAAGGAATTGTCAGAAGAAGATCCAGCGGGGCTCAAATAAATAATGCCAATAAAATTGGCCTGTGGATTAATTTGGCGTTGGATTAAAGACTACATACGTCTGTGTTGAGGGGACATGTTTATGGCACTCGCCGTTATGAGCAGGACACTCACCGCCTTGAGGGAATTGGATGACTCTTTATTATATCTGTTACAATATTGTGTGATGAGAAAAACAGGTCGACATTACACGTGGTTTTGCTTTCTTGTCACAAGTTACAGGCAAAGAGAACGATGCTGCTCGTGTCTATATGGTAAATGTGAAGTGATCAACAGCAGCCTTTAAGATTAGCATATAATAACCGATGGAAACTGGGGGAAAAGACAACCTGGTTCTGGCCTTGCATAGCCAGGCAAATTGTCGAAGCTCTGTGCCAGTGCTGGAGGAGGGTCTGGCTGCATGCATTCTTATTCTGATACGGGGAAAAAACCCTATGGCTTGTTTTTATTACTTAAAAGAGCAATTTTTTTTTGGAAAAACATCCACAAAATATACCTTTATCAACAGAAACGACAGTGTTGAAGTTTTGCAAAAGGCATCTATGCAATATAGTGCATCCGTTGCAGAGACATCTACTTAAGTTAGCATGCTAACCAGCTAGCCCTGACCCGCCCTGTCTCCTAATACGACTTTGTACTGCAAAAGGTCTGCAAAAATGTAAATGTGGTCACTCCCCTCTCATTTATCCAAGGTTGTGGTGTAGGCAGACTCCAGTCAGTTAATACGGTGACTTAGCTCAAGGGCTAACTAACCGAGCTAGCCAACCTGAAAAGGGCAGCTAGTCGCTACAACCAAAGATAGCTACGGCAAAGAGTGGCAAGCCCAGCATAGTGAGCAACAGTAAGCGGTTATGCTGCCCCCTATAGCTTTGGATCTACCTTCCAATTCTGGCCATGTCTTACAAATGATCCCTTTAACCCAACCACAGTCGTCTTGGGCGGCGCAAAACCCAGGTTGGAGCGACAGTGCCCCTGAAGAGCAGTGTTACGGGGAGGTTGTTTTGGTGGAACATTTGCATTTGGAAAGGTGAGGTCTTGGCATTAAAATGGCGAAAGAAAATACTAGGTTGTTTATGTTGTACTGTTGGCAACTAGGTTAGGGTTAGGGTAACTAGCCATTTTCAGCGTTCAGGTTGCAAGCTAGGAGGTTGTTGTCGTTGTCGTTCACTGTAGAGACAGGGAGTTTGGGAACAGTAGCACGCAGACAGCGAAAGGGAGGTGAATGCTTATACCCACAGTCAACATCCGGTGAGTCAGACTAGTTTGGCTCTTTCTCCACGGCTCGCTAATGAACACATTTTATCACATTGGTTTAATCCATGCAAAAAAACAAACAACACATTGTGCTGCTTGTACCTGACTGTGTGGCCAGGTGCAGTCACTTCCTGCTGGGAGCCTCACAGTGACAGCAACAAGACTCCGGGAAGTGAGAACAGCGGGCCGAGTTAAAGTCTGTTTCTTTGTTCTCTGCGTTACTTAGCCGAAGAAGTGCTGATAGGCCGGCGTTGTTACCTTTGGACGGAGCCAAGCTACCCGTTTAATCAGTCTAAGCAAAGCTGACCGGCCGAAGCTTCATATTCACTGCACAAACATGAAAGTGGTAGAAATCCTCCCGTCCGAGTATATTTTCCAAATCGCCAAAGATAAAAACCCGCCGTGACCCGCCCCGAAAACGCTTTGTTTTAGACTCTCTGCAGACCTGCAGCAGATTAGAAAAGCAGACTTCGGTTTACACTCCGTCACTTCAGCCTGCCAACCACAGTTAACATCAGATCATGTTTGATTTCTGTCAGCGTCGGCAACCACAACGCCCGCTCGCTGGCGACTCCTTCCCTCCGGCGCTCCTGCTAAGGCTGTCCCCCGCTTGACCCGTAACGCTGTTTTGGAATGTGCAGTCATAACATGTTACGTCCCAATCATAACATCTGTGGACAGAAGCATATGGGAAAGCTCTTATTATGAACACTAATGACAGCTGAAGCCTTGAACTGGAGAGGACGAGAGCCTCAGAAGGGCAATAATATGCACATTGTGATTTTTATTTCTCCTCGCCGCTCAGGTCAGCTGTTGGAGTTTTAGAGGTTTGATTTGGCCCACATAAATCTGTCGCCCCGGTGGGCAGCTGTTCGACGTGGCCGCTTTTTTTTGTGTGTGTGTGTGTGTGTCTCCGCAAGGTCGTGTGGGAACTAAATGGCAGGGGTGGGAGCCCGGCGCTCTCTTTTAACGCTAACTTGACTCTAAAAAGCCGGCGTGTAGACACACACAATGGAGATGGGAGGAGAGTTTGTCCTCACAGAGTCAATGGATGGGGAAGCTTTTATAGCCGCCCATTCAGCGCCTCTCTGTTTCACTACAACTCTGGGATCATGAAGCTGAAGTTCACCCGACTTCAACTGTTCTCTGTGAGTCTTGCACATCTTGATCGCTTCAATTTTTGTAAACTCTGGAAAGCGCCCGTGTACAGGCTCTAAATAATGACTTTCGGCGTAACAGGGCTAATAATGAAGTCGGTGTTTGATTTGCTCCTTTCGGTGGTTTTCAATATAATCAACATGTTTTGCTCTCGGACGGCCACGGTCTGCTGGAAATGGGCTGGGCCTAGCTGTCTGGAGATGGTAATGTTACATTTAAATACAGATTAATCATAAGAGCCTAATTCATCACCGTGACAGCTGTGAAAACATCCTGCCAAGCCCCCATCCACTCCTTCCTCCTCTTCGTCCCCTCCGGTCTTTTCAGATTCCCCCTCAAAAAGGACCACTTTTAGACATCCCCATGCATGGCTGTAGAATATGTATGGCTATGAGGACATTCATATGCTAATAGCCGCGGAGCTGAGAGTGCAAAATTAACCAAGCTTGACGGAGGCCCATGTGACCCCCGAGAAGATTTTTTTTCGGGAGGCCGGGGGAAAACATCGATCACGTTGAGGAAGATGACCAGGGCCGCGGCTCGGTCAAGATGGATGCTCCTTCAGGCAGCACCTATAAATCTCCGGGAAGGTTTGAAAATATTGAAATTAGAGCTGAATTATAACAAATAACGTTGGCCGCCTCTCCTCAGGAAATGTCTCATCTATCCTCTTCCCCTGTCAGAGTGTGTGTGTGCGAGTGAGAGGGGAAAACAGGGGAAAGGTTTTTGTGAGACGGAGAGAGAAAGAAAGAGGAGGGGGGAAAAAAAAAAGCTTGCACATGTGTGTTTTCAGTTTGTGCTCTCGGTAACACGACTTTAGAGGCGTCTGGGTTTCTAGTACGAGATTCAGTGCCGAAATGAGCAAAACATGACAGAGGACCCCTGCGACAGAAACGCAACCTTAGCTGATGTGAAGCCAGGCTGCGTATGACCTCGTATCCCCCTCTCTAAATGCTTTCAGGTAAAGGCAGCAGTGTGGCGTGAGAGGTAAAAACCACAGCGGCGGCCGTAAGGAGTGAAACGCTCCATTTTTCTATAAGCACTACGTTCACACACGGGCAAATTGATTCATGAATCATTCAAATCTTTCGGCGCCGACCTGACAGCGAGGCCTGAAAATAGCCTCCTTTAAGATCAACTCTGCCGTTAAAAGGGTACAATGCTTTTGATGTAGAATAAAGTGTATTTCATCACCGCGCTCGAGCGGGGAAGCGGCGCGGCGAACTTTTTTTGGATTCGCACCAAATGGTCGACAATTTGCAAAACACGGAGACGGTATAATGGCCGCCTTCAAAGGACTTCTGAGTGGAAACGATATTCTCCTGTAGTGGTGGAGCGTAATCTCACGGCGGCATATTAGTCCGTTAAGTGCTCGCACACATTAAATAACGTGGCGTTCTCCTCTCATTGATGAAACCAGGGACGACTTCTATTTATTCTGGTGTTCAGACCCTCAACAATACGGATTGTGCCTCATGTGAGCAGTAGCCTTTGCACGTAGAGCATCCCTTGCTGTTTTTTGCCAGTGTGCTGTGTCTGCGAACATGAATGTACCTGTGTGTGTTTGTATTTTTGTTTGTGTTTGTAGGAGAAGGATGTGTGCATCCCTGGCTGCGCGCAGCATCAGCAGAATATAGATCCCCCAGCTCCCCTGTAAAGGCGGCTTTATCAGTGGCACAGATGCATGAGCCGCGCTCTTCTTTTACAATCTCGCCACACACACTCGGCGCCACAACACTTGTAGGCAAGCAAAGGGAGCGTTGTGGGCAAACACGCGAATGTGTTTCGACTTCGCGTGCGCGCGTCTGCGAGACGCCGCGGCTGACATCTCAAGATTGCGGTTTTTATTTTATTTTTTTTTTCCCGCATCTCTCAAGACGAATGCAGCTGTTTTTCATTTTCCTTGTTTGCAGCAGTTGGGGGAAATAATCCGGATATGGCTGCCCGGGTCCAAAACTTCCCCCCCTGCTGTAATCACAGCCCAGGATGGCAGCAACAATTTATTTTTCTGAATGTAAGGCTTTACTCTGCTGCCACCTCTGCTCTCCTGATATTTCACCTTCGGGGAAGGGGAAAGGCGAATGAATAAGACGGAGTTGAATATGGGCGAGTATCTAAAGCCGAACCGCGCCAAGAGTGCAGTCCACTCGGTCTGACGACTCGCAGGTGATGTTTTTGGTGAGCTCTCGATCCACGCTGGCTGCAGGTGTGTCCCCGGGCGCACACAGCTTCCTGACTTACTTAGTGAAAACTTCCCCCGACTGCTACATGGAATCTAATGACTGTGCAACAAACTAGGTGTCTCTATTAAATCTGTGCATGTGTGTGTGTGTATTAGCGCGCCGGCTGCGAGAGGGTAATGCGCTAGCGGCTGTGAGAACGAGAGATAAGAAGGGGCGTATTTCTGTATCTCAGCATGTTTTTTCGAGAAACCACTAGATGCAGCCTTTTTAAAAATCAATACCCTTACCTTAGGCAGGTTTTTGGCCTTTTTTTCTTTTTTTTTTACAAGGCTGGCAATCTCCCAGTGGCTACAACCATCCAAGACCGTCTAAGTTTAAATCAAATAAACCCTCACACAAAGGTTTACATAAGGGAGCTGCGATGTTGGTTTTTTCCAGCGTCTACAAACAGCTCAGCTCTCGCTCGAAACCGCCGCGGACGAGCACGAAATGCGAAGCGGTGAAATTTATGCACTCCGCCGCGGTGACGAGGCGCGCTAATTTGAACAAACAAACAGGTCAAAACAACCTTGATGCCAAAACCGGGGGCCAATTTCAGCCCGCCGTTCCGGCTTCCTGTCCGCGCGGCGGCCTCATCACATCAGTCTGCGTGACAGAGCTGTCCGGAGAGGTAAAGATTTTTGTCACCGACTTGATGAATCTCCATAAACACGCCATCAGCGCAGTCAGATTGTATTAGGGGATCGAGACGTTTCCTCCTGTTTCGGCTCCGTGCTCGAGTTTGAAATGAAACCGAGGCTGCGATGTTAAAGTGCTGACCTTTAGCTGTAATTCGAGGGTGTTTACATTGAAATTCGATAAACTGTCTGGAAATTGTAGCCCCCTTTTTTTTTTTTTTTTTTTTGCACAGCCCGCCCTGCTGTTTGTGTAATATGGATGTGAACAACCGCAGCCGGGGCTGAAAGTCAGCACTTTAACCTCCTTGTCATTGTTTCATTTGAAATTCAGTAGACTGGAAGAAAAAACCAGAACAACCAAAAACATATTGCTGCTGTAATACTCTGACTGCATGTGTGGCTGGGAAGAGCAACACATCTCTTCAAACCCAATGCAGACCTCGATGTACGTATTCTACGGTTTGGTTTGTGCCGCGGGCGTCTCCAACGGCGGGCGATGAACTGGGGTCACAGAGTGTCACCGGTGTGCACCCGGTAATAAGTGATGTAAAAAGAGGCGTTGAGCCCTGCTTCAGAGCGAAGCCCTCACTGCCTTCCCATCGCACTGCACGCCACGCAGCCTGCTCAGTATTTATTGAGACACCTCCAAAGCAATCTGGGATGGCAGGCACAGATGGCTCCTCTAATCCAGGTAAATTATCTTTGAACCTTTCAGAGTAAACAGACGTGCCGTTCTCCTCAAGGCTGGGCTCTTATCGGCGAGAAAAGGGGTGGCGAACACGGAACGTGTATGCTCGTGTACACGCGCGCACGTGCGCCACATAAGAAACTGTGGCGACGCGAACGTTGACCGTGGCTTTTGTCAGAATGTGACTGTGTCGTACCGCAGATTTTTAATGCGAAAAAAAAGTTTGGCCAGCACTTCTGAGGGAAAAAATCCGAGCATCCTCCATCCGCCGCTGGCAAACGCTCAACTCCACAAAGGATAAAGAGTGAAATTTTTAAAGGTCTGGTCGTGGCTTGCAGCTAAAACTCCTTCAGTTTCGGATGAATAATCGAGCAAATCTTGTTTGTAAAGTCTGGGGTTTAGTTCTATGTGTAAAACAAAGCACCCGCCTGCATCCATTCACTGAACTGGCGAATGAACGGCGCCTCTATTAGCCGACTGATCTTCTGCTCTTTTCATAATCACAGGCTCATTCATCAGCTGCTCGGTTGCTGGCTGACCAGTGATCCAATCATATCGATGTGGGGGTGCAGCGAAGCGACAATAACCTGATAATCACTATTAACACTTGCAGACGTTTTAGCCGCCAGAGTTTACCCACATCGCCTGACCTCCTCCATATAACCTATGGTTTCTGCTACTGCCGTTGTAAAGCAGCTACAGGGAGCTTTCAGCGTTTGATGATTCTGGCTGACCGTGTGGACCAAAAAGAGTATGAGCCCCAACTGGCTCCTGCCGTAGAAAAGATATTGATCTGGCTAGGACATAATGTTTGTTGGTGGCTCATTGGTTTGTCATCAGGATTTCCATGGAAACATGGATGGAGGTTGGGTCCGGGCCAAGATTTGACCCCATTCACCCGATTCTTTCTCACTTTCATGAACATTGCGAGACATTTTTGGACATTTTTGTACATTTCTCAGGGAAACAACGCATGGATGTTCGGCCCTGCATTTAGGCGGCCGGTATCTGCGTGTGAGTGAGAACAAATTGACGCGGCTCCAAATGAAGATCCGGATCTAGCTGATTTAAATATGCTTTATTTGATATTGGATTAGACTTGATTGAATTAAAGGGGACTGCTGGGCCTCGGCAGAGCTGTGGGCTCTACTGAGTGCCGTTCTAGCTTGTTTTGGAAGTGAGTGAAAAGACAGACGCAACATATTTTTAATGCTACATTTCTACTTTAATCACAGCTGTTTGCAGGGTGCGTGGCAATGATTTAATGTATCTAAGTGAGGCTCTGTACGATTAATTACTGTAATAGTGAACTAAAGTAAACCTTGTTTTAGTTGTAATGTTACTGTTCATACACCAAGGTTACATGTAATCCTAAAGCCAAAGCTAAAGTTATCAACATATGTATGTTGTGTTATGTCTTCATCTTCTTCTAAATGTTAAAAAGAAGTCCGCTGCCTTACCACCACACTACAGAGCAGCTTCTTTCCTCAGGCTGTGAGACCCCTTAATTCATCCTCAGCAACCCCCCATAAAAAAATATTTAACTTTCTGAATCTGAAACAGTGGTAGGCATTAAAAATAACTAAGAATATAACTAGAAAGAACCAATCGTCTCGCCGGTGGTCTGCTTTGTAGGTCATATAGACTCCATCATCAGTTAAAAGATCTTATTTTCATTTATATACAATCTTTATTTGGATCTGTGTTTAGATGGAAAATACAAATGGCAGTGCATTAAAAAACATTTTAGCGGTTCAGTTTTTTTAATAGTTTGCTAATATGACTCACCATATATGGAAATAGCACATATCATTTCGATAATTTAGAACATCTATGAAGAAGTTGTGCAGTAGCAATGCATAGAAGTAGTGAAAAACTATAAGGCAAGTATATGAGCTTAGCCGAACTTATACATATTATCGTATTATTATATTATATTATTATAAGCTTGCATCGATTTCACATTAAGCCTACAGACGGCACAGCAGACGCTTGTTTAATAAAGAGAAGGACGAGAAAGTGAGACGGAGTTAAAAGAGGTAACATGCTGGGATTTTTTTTTTTGCTCTCGTGGAATGTGCTGGAATGTGTCCAGAGACAACAGTAAGGCCAATAACTATATTTATGCAGTACCGCAGAGAGCCAGGGGAGCAGGACATGTCGGATTATTAGGCCGGCGCAGTGCAGAGCGCTTCCTGCTTCGGCTCTCTCCTAGGTGGCTGAGGCGAGATCCATTTGAACAGGAAGAAGTCTGATGTTGGCCACGGCACAAAACAAATCTGTGTTTCTGTGTTGCACCTTGGAGGGACGAGGCAGGAGACGCTCTGAAGCTGTGTCAGCGCATGATAGAGGGGGCAGGACGAAAGGGGTTCTCTAAGATGGAGTTCAGTTTAGTCCTCCTCCTCTCCTCCACTGAGGCCTCCAGGGCGTTCAGACTCAGCCCCGCAACAAAGGCAGCCTTTATCACCAGCTTGTTTGTCCTGCCTGCATCCCCGGCATTGATGTTTCTCTCCCCAGCACACCACTGCACACAACAGCGAGCGAGGCCAACACAGATGAGTAGTCTGAAGAAAAAAAAAAAGCCGAGCCTCTTCGAGAAGACACAGCGTGCACAGTTCACAGCGCCTCCATGTTATCTGCGCCGTCCAGAAACTGTGCCGAATATAACTGGGAAAAAAAAAAATGTTCCAAGACTTCCAGCACTTTGCATTTTCGGTTGTGCAGAATGTGGATCACTGGGATTTAGCAGGAGTTACAGTTAAGTCTGATCTCAAACATCGGGTTTTGAGGATTATCTGCTAAGGTCAAGTGTGATTAGCAGGCAGGAGAGGAAAAAAAAACACTAATCAAGACAAAGAAATGTATGTTTCGACACACGTTACGATCGCCGCAGAGTGCCTGTTCGTATGAAACTGCGACGCTGCGCCTGTCAAGGACCTACTGACTCATCTGTATAATAGACCGTGAAATGGCAGTGATGGATACTGCCCATCTCTGACACATTTCATAATGTTTCAAGAATATATTTGAGTGAGTAAAAGCTCACAAGTTGAGCACATTTTATCACATACCCCAAGGTCAAGAATGAATCTCCACGCCCGTTCCATTTCATTTTATACGTACGGTATATAGCCGGGGTGATGGCTCTCGATGCGCTGCCTGAGATTCTTGGAAAATAACTGAATGCAGGTCCATCTTTTGTGCTGTGTTGTGTTTCTGTGACAACTGAATGATACACCTGAGCTGAACCCGTCTCGTCAAGAGCAGGTTTTTGTTCTCCCCGTGTCACAGGGATTATATCCTTGACCGTGTTGTCAATAGGAGGGTCTGACCTTTGGAGAGACGGCGGTAAAGATCATCACCGACGCTATTCCAGCACTCTTTCAGGGCCACGTCAGGCTTGTGCCACTGTGTTATTTCACTCGCAGTAAATGGCCTGTAATTGTTGTAATTGGCTACATTCAGCCGCGATGGATGTTAATGAATTCCGCTCATAAATTATTATTCTTTCATTGTTTGCGCTGCGGATATCACAAGCAGCGATTTCAGACAGTTCACACCCCCCACCTATTTCACCTTGCTGTGAGTAGCTTTAGTCATTTATCTTATGTTATATAGTGGCCCTACTCTGTTTACAATGTGTAAAAGAGGAGGGCAGAGTTCACGGCAGAAGATGGCCGTCCTGGTGTGTGTTGTGTAACTAACGGCTGTAGAGATGAGTGGTCCTGTGATGAATGGCGCCGTCATGCGCAGCTATAATCACGCCTACGCATGGCTTCCTGCATAATTGATTTTTAATCCCCTAATAGAAAGTAAATCACACGAGCAAAGCCTGCCTTAGCGCTGCCCTGGAAAAAAAAAAAAAAAGTGAATAATAGCAAAGAAAGGGAGAGAGGGGAGAGAGATTTGGGGGTAGAGGATGAGATGAAAATGAAGAGTAAACATATAAGGGTGTGAAATGGAATTAAAGGTCTTTTCAAAGTTGTCGCATTAGAGGCAAAAAAAAAAGAAAAAGAGAAGCAGATTCGCTATTTTTGCCGCTGCTGCATTCCAGTCGAGGGGCGCTTTGCTAAAGTAGCCACACATGATATCACTGCCGGGACCGAATCTATTACGATGCCTTGTGAATCTCGGCCAGGATGATACTGTTTGGAAAGAGTAATGAGATATAGATTGAACCGTCAGCTGATACCGGGGCAGATTGCATCTGTCATCCAAAATAAACACGGCTGACACGCCTCTCATAAGGCTGGACAGTGCACTGCCGAGGCGAGGACCTGTCATCCGGACGGAGAAAACAGGCCCAGGAATACATTCTGCTCAGTGCCACAGAGGTGACGCCGAAAGTGGATGCTGCTGGAGTGGCTGTTTTGCACTTGAAGAGTGAGATTTTGCGGGAATTATTTGCAATCTGCAGGTGTCACATGAATATTTCAGTCAACACGTGTTTTGTTTTTTTCCCTAATGTTTACAGCTCCTTTTGTTAGGGTGTTTCATCGTTTACTCCGCTGGAGAACTGAGAAAGGACAAACACTTTCACCACAGCCGCCAGAGCTTTTGATATGGAGATGAGCGGGTATTGATTTTGATGGTCCGATCACCGGGGACGCGGATTTACATCCAACTCACTTGTTTGCTGCTTGTCCTGTTGCGGTCACTGAGCAGACGACTTAAATTGACCGAGTGCTCTTAGTGTAAGTATGAAGGGAAAAAAAGGAGGGAGGACCGGAGGAAGGGCAGAATAACGTCAGAAAAAAAACGAGAAGTCGGTGCAGACACGGCTCTGATAATTGTCGGCACGTGCTCTGCGCCATGAAAGGGGGGGAGCCAGGGCGAGATGGAGCCAAGGACTCACTGTCACCGGACGTGCCAGCCACCCAGCCTGAGGAAGATGGAGGAGAGGGGAGGAGAGAAAGACGGAGGGGAAAAGGGAGCGAGCACAAGAGATAAGAATGAAACACTCCAACGGCTGTCTCTCTGACTGTCTCCCTGACTGATGAGATTAGGGCACCCGTGTAATTGCCTCCAAAAAGGTGGGAATTATAGATGGTGTTATTCTGTGGCCAGTGTGAGGACAAGTCAAAAAGCCACCAAAAAACTGATATCTATATTTAATCATCCAAAATAATGGATTAGTTTTTTAATTTCATATATGTGTTTACAAAAGAAATTCAGATTTTCTCGAATTATAAAACCTAATTTGTGTTTCTACTTTTACAGTATCAGCAATTCGAGGATCCAACTTCACATATTTTGATATATTTATTGGGCGGCTGTGGCTCAGGATTTAGAACAGGTCATCCACCAATCAGAAGGCTGGTGGTTCAATCAATTCGAACAAAGGTAGACTTTAATAAACTGTACTGACGGTGGTAACAGAAGCAGGCAGAGCAACGCAAAGTAACTAAAGTCCAACAAGGAGTAATCCAAATGACAACAAGTGAGGGAACACACATGGACTAAATACACATGGACTCAATAACAGGCGAAACACAGGAGAACACAGGCGGGAGGAAGGTCGCAAAAAAGACAAAACCAGGAAGCGTAAAATGAAACAAGACAAACGAGAGAAAAACCTTCAAAAGAAACGGAAAACCGTAAAACTAAAACCCAAAACTATGACAGATACTGATCCCCAACTTGCATCCAGTGGCTGTCGTTGGGCAGCACGACGGATGGAAAGTGCTGTAACGCTCCTGCTGAGCAGGTCGGCACCTTGAATGGCAGTGTTGAAGAGCGCTTTGAGCAGTCAGTAGACTAGAAAGGCGCTTTCATAAGTAAAGCCTATTCACAGGGTTTTTACCATTTTCAGCACATAATATTGTAAACTATTCACTTGCTCTTGTAAGCTCAGTGTTGCCACCTGTTGGTTTGAAAGCTGCTCTGCATGTTATTTAAGTGAAGCACCCAAGCACAAAGAGCATTTGTGAGACCTAGGTTTCTATTTTTTGTGAACCCAGCTGCACAGATCTGCCTAGAGCGTCGCTGGACGAGCCGAGCGCGCCTTCGGTATTTTTCATGGCCCAGCTCGCTTGTTGTAACCGCGCCTTGCTTGGACATGACTGAACAGAGAGATCAGAAATTGACTCAGTGGCTCTGACAATCTCAGTCAATCACATTCTTTACTTTCGTCCCCTTTAAAGACAGTTTGGGAATCCAGTGGAGAGTTTCCCTCAGTGGAAACTTGGTCATAGAGACATGCAGAGTTTACAATATGGATTAAGTGTCAGATATGCTGCCAACAATTTTCTTGATATGATGAGGATCCAATGTATGGAGGACTGACACTGCCAACATCCAAAATAAATAAGGAAATATATAAATGACTCAATAAATAAATGAATATGTCATTTAATGCACCAAACATGATGTTAGAAACATAAACTGACAACCTTTGTATTAACCCCCACATTTATTTACTTTGCCATGTAATTTTTCATTGTATTTAGTCATTTCTCCATGTTTAAGTTTAAGTTAAGTTTAAGTTAACCCTTTATTTAATCTAATTGTATTTGTCTTATTCAAATGTATTTGTATTCGCTTTGATCCTTTTAATGAGAGGTATCAAAATCGTTTTTTGCATCTTTTAATTGCTGTTTTTTTTTGTTGTTCTTTTGTTCAGTTAGATGTGATCGTTTTACATGCAACACAACTGCCGGGATCTGTGAAGGAGACAGTCGCCACTTTAATCTTGATATTGCAACACAAATGATCCCTGTGACATTGCGTCGCTCATCACAGCCTCACCTCTACCTGTATTGTGATTAAAAATGCAAAGCTCCAGGCGGCACTTTGGCCAGAGTTGCTAAAAAAAAAAGAAAAAAAGGACACGACAATGGTGTTTCTTTGGATGGAGGCGCCGGAGGACTGGCAGGCACAGATGGTCCTGAGGGAATTATTAGCGGAGAGAAAAGTTTTCGATTGATCTGTACGGACTGTGTGAGCTGTTTTCAGAAAGGCTCTAATCTGCAGACTACAATGGCCTTCACACGCACTGCCCATGATGTATTATCCTGTGCAAAGATTCTTGAAGGTTTCTCTTCATTCTTTGTTTTGTTTTATTCTGCAAAGTATGTTCATATTCCCCTCCACACACACACACACACACTGTACGCAGTCACTTTGTTCTCGCTGCACTTTCCGAACACTAAGTGTTTTTGACCTTGCTGATGGAAAGACAGCTCATAGCTGCTTTGACGTCCTGCATAATGGTACGCGACTGCCACGTTCGCCACGCCATTGTGTGCGAAGATGCCGCATCTATTCACTTGGAATGCCTTCACGTAACAGAAGTCATTCAAGGGGGCAGAAGAAATAAATCATTACCTGCTATTCACGCACATCAAGCAAGAAACTCTTTGAAGAGATCAAATGTGTCAGACGCGTTATTTATTGACGAAAAGTGCCTTGCGTGTTTTTCACAGGTTTTGATTTCTGATAGCGCTGACGACATTCGTGGAAGGTTAACGAACGGCCCCGTAACACAGGCTCGATCACAGAGATTTAAATGTAGATGTCACCCAGCTGGCACCGGATGTCAATAGACGTTGGTCTTTGGTTGGATTCAAGTCATGACGTCAGGTGACCAAAATCCAACGTCCATTGACATCTACTTTCAACATCTTTTGACATAGGAATATTGACGTCAAATGACGTTAATATTTTGTTGTTTTTATGTTGTGGTGTCTGGCAACCAAAACCCAACGTGTGTCAGACGTCTTGTACTCACACAACTTTGACGTTGAATAATGACCTTTTTGATGACAAAATTCTAATGTCTGGACAACATCTATCAACAATGTTGATTTGACTTAAGATAGCCTACATAACTGATATCCAACGTCGGACCAATGTTAAGTTCAGACGTTAACCCGATTTTCATTTTCAACTAAATACTAACGTCTATTCAACGTCGGAGGCGTCTCAATTAGACGTCTCTATGACGTCTAATTGACGTCTAGTGCCAGCTGGGCATACAGTGGCCCTGCTGACTCTGAGCCCCTTTGTGTTTGGGGATGCTAAAGAGATTTCCATCTGTCTTGTTTGGGTTTAATTCTAATGTTGACACAATACGTTCAGCGCCCAGATTAGAATAAATAGCCCTCCAAACCAATTTGCCTCAGATATAGCGGTGGTGAACTGGGTCGGGCGGATCAATTTTAATGTTATGTTAATGTTTCCCCAAAGTGCGCAGTGTTCTCTGCAACCACACCAACGGAGGCATTTACACTCCAAGTTTTGTTTTATTTGGAGTTAATTTCAAGCCACAGTTACTGGTCCATGTTATATTCTGTACCATGTTTCATTTTTTTGTTTTAATTGACTTTCAGTTTGACATGCTAAGTGTTTTCACATTTTCCACACAGGATGCTGCTCCAGTAAAGTAGCTGTGGGTGCTGTTGGGAGACATTTTCATCCCTTCTGCAGTAACCTGATTTCTTAAACATGTAAACAAGAAACCTAGTTTCTTTAATCAGGGTACGGGATTGAAGCCGAGTTAATGAGCTCTATTTTAATGGGTGGAAACACTTGTTGGCCATGTATATATGCTTAACCAGGCTTTGGATGCTTTTCCTTTTCCTTTTTTTTTTTAAACATGAGTGCATGTGTATGATAAAGACTTCAAACGAAGCCGTTTTTTCTGCAGTGTTTTTGAACGTTTCCCATGGTGCTTCTTCCTTATATTCAAATTACATTCGAAGCCAGACTACCACTGAAACTGAAACTAAAGAAAGTCTGAAAAAGTCTTTTTCCACAGGTGAACAGCAGGTTATTTGTACAATCTGAACATAACAGCAACCAAGGAAAAAAAAATACACACTTTGTAAAACTCAGTGCTTAACGACCTGCGCAGGTGGAAAAATCGGGGTAGTTAAAATAAGCAGCTCTAGATGAGGTTACAGAGGCTACCCATGCTCAAACATAGAAGCTCTTGTCATTCGCACAGCAAGTGTTGTTGCTGGATGTTGTTGCTGGCTCTGTTGGCAGCTGTAATTAGAGAAAGGGAATTTGTTAAATATTTCTGTTTACATAATAACTCCCTTTCCCCCTACCCCTGATATTATCACAGCAAGTGCATTTTGTTTCCTCTCTCACTCATTCGCAAACACACATTTTCCTTATTCTGAAGCTTCCTTAAGGACTGGAGAATGCTGCAAGAATTACAGTATATTATACAACTGGACACATGTATAGCATTGTCACTCCTGCAGGCACGTAGAGCTCACACAGGTTAGCATCTTTGTTGGTGTTAGAAGTGCAAAGATGCTATCTTTATCTACAATGTCTACCTAATTGGCACGTGATGATGTCCACAGTGAGACATTGCGGTAGTATGTCCCCTCAGAGTCGGCGAGGCAGGAGTTGCTCGTTCAGATCAGATATATCATTTTCATATTTATGTTCTCATCTATGTATAACCCGCTGAAACTAAGAACCATTTCATTTTCGATTCCGTAGAATGAGCCTTTTGTAACCACTGAGTGAGCGAGTCCATGTTTCTACAGTAGTTCAGAACAGGTAAACCAAACACTTTTCTACGTGCTTTTATCAGCCACTGTAGGGGAGGGTGAGACGAGGGGTGGTTAGTTGGTTACAATCTGCAACCTCATCACTAGATGCTCTTAAATCCTACACAGTGTACCTTAAAGGGATAGCTCAGGTCTTTTGATGTGGGGTTGTATGAGGTACTAGTCAGTGTAGCACGTCGGAATACGGACGTTGTACGGTTGAGGGAATGTAGTGCCAAAGGAAATGGCAGTTTAACGGCCAATGTAAAGCACCAAAAATGCTCAAAACATAGTGTACACTTAAACTAAAATACGTCTTGCTGCTAGTTCGATTTACACCAGTACAATACGCTGCTTCCTGCCGGCGCTACTCGATTCTTCTACACACAGGAGGAGAGCTGCAGGATAAATACCCCACACAACCCCACAACAAAAGACCTGGACTATCTCTTTAAATGCACTCCTTTCATTTTTGCTGTTGTGTTTTTAGTTATACAATAACTTTGAAAAAAAGGATCCCCCTCGCCACTCCACAGTATACCCTATATATATTGTATGAGAGCTGCATGGACACTGCTACAACATGTGGATAAATGAAGCACTTCACAGGCCTGCCTAATTATGGTTGCTAAGGGCAATCGCTCTACGAGGGAGGGATTTACCAAATGGTCAATTATGAGTGTGTTTCATCACTACAAACACAGCAAGCACATAAGCTACGCTGAAAAGATAAAAAGCTGCCTTGGTTACAGAAAAGCGTAGAAATTACGAGGGGAACTTCTCATTACTGACCCTCTACACTGAGTACAGATTTTTGAAAATGCTTTCAAGTAACATGGTTGCTCTCCGTGCATATAAACACGCTGAATCCCTTTGTCAACAGCCTAGGCTCACAGGACAGTGGTGAAAGGTAAAGCCATCCTTACATGTGGGCTTTGTATTAGAACTGACATAAACCCAATGGAACGGAGCTCAAGTGGGTCCCCTCCACTTACTCCTGAGCCTGGTTAGTCATGCATGCTATGGGAATGGAACTGAACGCAATCACCTTCTCTTTTTTAATGGAGCTGTCAAGCCAATCACCAATCTGTGCTGGCCACAGCCGCTGAGGGTGTATGAAGAGGCACTAAGCCAGCTGATGAGCCCTGGGGGCCTGATCATTTTGCTTATAAATTCGGCACCCATGATTCCAGGCGTGTGGAGACGACGCCGAGAGCAGGAACATACATGCGTGCACGAATGTGAGCGCGTGGGTTTAAGAAAGTGTGTGTAGGTTTGTCAAGGGAATGCACTAATGTTTGTTTAATGACTGTGTGTGCTATCTCTGTCCCTGCGTATGCACATGCACGCCCATAAGTGGACGAATGTTAAAAAAATAACTGCCAGTCTAATCTGTCTCTTTGCTGGTGTGCAGACGACACACGCACGTCACCAATGATGGTGTAGTGATGGAGTGGCAAGAAGGGGCTTCTAATGAGATTCCAGGAAGAGGAAGGGAGCTACATCTCCACGATCAGCCTTTCGAGTGGAAGGCGGTTGGGTCAGACAATGGAAATTAGACTGGGAACACGAGAGGCAGAGCATGATATGACTGATATGAGTTGACATCACTGGACAGCATGCAGAAGCAGAGGCATCGCCAAACAAGGACAGCTCTCAGCTCAATATATGCAGCTGTGTTGGACTGTATGAGATCATGTCCAGAGTGTGTATTTGATGATTAGATTATGCGCTCTTGATAAGAACTGGGCTCAGGCTGGTTTACTCTTGTTATAGGCAGCAAAAAACAATAACAACTGCATTTAAAACTACAGGACAAAAGACGAGGCCTGCCTACTTCATATAAATATTAAAAGGAGAAGTGGTAACGGCAAGACAGAAAATGAATTATAGGTGCATAAATGACATTTCATAAGGTTAATTATCAATAATTAAAACCACTGATGTTTTATCTGGCGATTAGATAACAGGACAGAAGCCACATAACCTTCAGGTTACTCTATTCTTGCTCGAGTGAAAATTAATTTGTGCAATGATTAAATCTCGATATGGGATGGGAAGCAATATAATTAAAGGTTGAGTCCAGAATGTTTTATCTAGTTTATTCTATTGACTGCTAAGTAAGGTTTTCTTTTCAGGTCGATGAAAAGAAATCAGTGTGTTTTTTTTTTTTTTTTTTTTGTGCATGAGCTCTGATTGATGTGGAACACAGAACTGACACTGGCTCATTATTTCCTTGATCATGGAAATGATGCCAAAAAGATACCGCACCATCAACGGTTGACTGGTTTCAGCGCTGGATGTGGCAACAAATTGACGAATTTGTTTTAAATACATGAATAAATTGTGCATCTCTTTACCTCCATATAACCAACTTAATTTCAATTTGGAATGAACGATACAGCTACACATAGTTATTAAGCCAAAGTGGAGCTGTTGGTATGCAGCATCCTTGTATGCTTTTAGTCGGTGCAAAAAGTCAACATGCATTTTCATAGACCTACTCCCTTGGATGATAATACTAACACTCTTCCCAACAGAGAGCTGGCTGATCTGAATATCAAAGCATAGTCTTTTTCAAATGTATTCAGCACGTGTTGTCTCCCAGTGTAGCTCTGACCCTGCAGTAGGAGCCTTCTGTTAGGATTCACACAACCCCATAGCAGCATTCAAGCTGATGCCACCCATGGGGACCAATATCAAAGGCTTCAGTTTCTATTACCAGATTGCATGTTTGTGCTTTGCTTCCTACCCTCTGAGCTCAAGATCAGCATTTGACTGAGGAAAACACTATTCTGTCACAACCTGCTCCAGTTGAGGAACCCTAGAACAATAACAAATATTGTCTAAATGCAAAGGTTATAATCGCGTGGCTGCTCTCTTTCTGCTTGTTTGCCGTTTCATGTCGAAATCCCCCTCGATGGAAACTGAGAAAAAACGTTTGAGCATTGGACGCAATCACACCAAAGATTTCCAGCCGTAACTGTTTGCAGCGGAACATTTTCATGATAATGTGTGGTGTGTTTTATGAACATTATTGTAATGTTCTGGGTACAAGACTTTAAAGCACCTCGATCTGACAAGGACAATGCACCCTGTGCTGAGCCCTGAGTATGATGTTACTGACAAACTTATAATGGAAGTTCATGGTACTGGGTTGGCACTTTGTAAAGAATCTGAGGCACTCTGATAATAATAATTAAAAATCCTTTATTAAATCATGGATAAACCAACGCATTTCAACTCAAAGAGGCTTCACCAGGGCAACGAATGAAAGACCTGTTGGTTTATCCATGAACTAATAAAGGATTTCTAATAATTATTTTCAGAGTGCCTCAAATTCCTGTCAGACTACCATCCAAAATCATGGACTTCCAATTATAAGTAAGCTGGACAATCATAAGTAAAGCCAGCCCTATCCTTGAAGAGCACCTGATTTTTTTTTTTATCCAATATCACCTCCTCTTCTTGACTCATTTTTAAACAGAATTCCTCCAATTTTTTGTTTGATTTTGTCAGTTCAGTGAGTATTACTAAGCCTGTGAAAACTATTGTACAGTGTGATGTTGTCTGTCATTCTAGTGGAGTTTTGTAAAATCTGAAGAAAAAAAAAACTGATAATGTCGTCAGGCATTCTTAACTCTTTAACAGGAAACATACGCAATAAACTGAGGTGTGGGGTTTGAAAGAAGTGGGCATTTAGAGGGCAATGATTATGGAAGAGTCTTGGCTGAGGCATAGAGAGCTGGTGGGGAATGTGGCCACACGCCGATACGGCCTTAGTAACTTCCCCGGGACCCAAATCTGTAAAGCCCTGGGCAAAGAGAGACGCCATCTCGTCCAGGACAAAGTTTGAGCAGGAGTGGAGGAAGAACGAGCTTGCACGGACAAAGTCGGAATCTGTCAAGCAGCAAAGGGTCACCTGGGATAATATCCGGCAAAAAGACTACTACAGAGTCCGTTTCCTGATCCGGGCTGTGTACGATGGCCTACCAAGTCTGGCAAACTTTCCAAGACTGAAGCACCACCCTGCCTGTTCTGCTCTGGAAAAGGATCCATCAAACACATCCTCAGCAGCTGCCCGAAGGCCCTTGCAGAAGGCCGGTACCACTGGCGGCATGATCAGGCCCTGAAAGCAGTTGCAGAGACAGTAGCCTCAGCCATTACGGCCAGCAGACACCACCGCTCAAGGAAGACCATCAACTTTGTCCAGGGCCGGAGAGACACAACCCTCAGCCAAAATCTTTAACAGGCCTCCTCGCCTCAGCTGCTCACTGGCAATTAAAAGCCGATCTGGGCAGGGAGCTAAGGTTTCCAGAGCACATCACTGCAACAACACTCCGTCCAGACGTGATTGTCCTCTCTAAGGAGACTAAGCAGGTAATAGCATGTTAGAGCTCACTGTACCCAAGGAGTGCATGGATGAAGTGCGTGAGTGTAAACGCGCCAAGAACCACAGCAGAACTCGCAGAGCAATGTAGGAGGCAGGGCTGGAAAATCTCTAGTGAAACTATCAAGGTGTGTTGTTGGAGCTTTGCAGGCTGGTCACTCTGCAAAGCCTTTACCAAACTTGGGCTGGTGGCAATGACAAAGAAGAGGGCCAGCAAGTCGATCGCAGATGGCACAGAGAAAGCTTTGGCTGAAGAGGTAAGCTCTGTGGCGCTGGGATGCAAGCCGGGGACTGATCGGCCAAGCTGGGTCGCCTGGGAGAGAGTGTCTGATGTTAAAAGAGCCGAAACTTTGATGACCCAGGGTTACATCCCTGATAATGCATCCCAGCGCATCCACAGGATGTATTGCTACAGTAAAGAAAGTAGGATCCAGTGTTTCAGGAACTTGACCAATAATAGAGAAAGTCAGGACGTCCTTCTGTTGCATCGATTCGTTTTCTAATCTGTCTCTTGTGAGTCCTCCAGTTTTATGGAACTGAATTACTAAATCGCTGGAGCTATACCCCTCTAACGGAATGATGATTTTCTCCTTCATTGGCCTAGTATTTTGGTAAGCCATCTAAATATATGATTTTTTTTTCCTTCTTCATAACACACATTCATGCAAAGGAAGTATCATATGTTGCCAGTTCTGCCAGAAGGCTGAGTGTCTAGACTCATACACACTTCTCGTATCGTACATTATAATACACTGCACACCTCAGATGGAGCTGGACCACAGGTTGAATGAACTATTAGTCTTTCTCCCCGTAGAATTGTACAACATTATGATGCATGTCTGCTCGTCTCCTCCTCATCCAGAACTTTTTTGGCCTGACTCAGCATAAAGTGTTCACTACCTGCCAGAATGACTTTTGCAGGACGCGCTCCCGTGGCTGCCTTCCCTCTGCGGCTTTGCCTATTGTTCACCTGATAACCGTTCGCAGAACTCTGAACTTAAAACTCTGCTGGCACAGACGTGCGCCGCAGCCTCAGCAGTCTTTTTGCTTGAAGTAAGATACACAGTAAGCTGCGTTTTTTTAATCACTGCTCGGATTGTAGGTAAAATACAGTAACTGGATTAAATGACATTCAACAAACAAAGTTAACCGCAGCATAGCAGTACAAGAGATAATCCACTAAGACTGTAAGCGATAATGGATGACTAGAAGGAACAGAGGTGGGCACAAACATCTTTTTTTTATACATAGATTTTTCTTTAACTACCTTTTAATTAAACTCAGGAAAAAAAAAACACTGTATTCTCTCTAATTGACTGCACCTGCTTTCAATCTCACCCCTCACCGTTTCCTCATTATATTTACATTTGTAATATCTGATGATTTAGCAGCTTTCCCTAAGCATCTGCCTCCTGTAGCCCCCCTCCTCCTCTGTGACATAGGTACACAGAGACATTTGGCACATTATTTGACAGTCACAAACCAGTGAATCCTCCCTGCTTTATTCCATTGAGTGTATTCAATTTGCCTCACCCTGGGAGATGCAGGAGAACACATGTTATCCATCATCTCAGTGAATCAGAGGGAAATGCAGGCTGGAACATTCGCAGTGGCGTATCTGAAAACAGTTGCTCCGACTGCAGCATATACTGTTTGGCTTCCCGTGTACTTTCGCACCTACGGACACTTGCTGTACACCCACTCAGATAGAAAAGTACAAGCTGAAGCTTAAGGGTGCGTTTTGTACGAGAGGTGAGGTGGTGATTTCAATTCTGGTGCTTAGCTTTTGGATGCACGTAACAGTGGCTCTGTTTCTTTTGAACCCACACTCAGATCTCAGACGTGAGGAGGTAGATGTCACAGAAAGATAACTAATACCTTTGCCGATCTGAGAAACGACAGTCGAGTGTCACAGGGAAAGTATCTGCGGCTCAGGCAAACTGCAAAGCGCCGGTACATGTGATTGAAATGTAGATGCGGAAGCCCTTTTTGGTTATAGTATTTGCTCAGATAACAATGCCTTTGAAATTCCACTATATTTCACAGTGGACTGCAAAATATGAATTCATACTTTGGAAAATTTGACAGTGTCTCATTTTCTTCATTAACTACTCCACAAGCGAGGCTAGACGTGTCAGCATTGTGATTATATACCAGGCTTCCCACGCGCTGTAATTTATCCTTCATACTTTGCTCTGAATTACCTTGCTGATGGGACTAATAAAATGTGGCCTACGGCGAAGTGGGAGAAAGATTCCTTGGAATAACAACGGACATCATTTTAAGTTTTTTACGCCATTTACAATGACCTCCGCCCATTTGAGGTGACCGGTGAAGAGAGAGGGGAAAAAAAGGCTGCTGCAGGTCCTTGTTAGACTCCAGTCTTTTACCTTATGTTTGAACTCTTCACACATTTAAATCCTATATTCTTCTTGAGAGTCCTTCTGAAAGTGTACGTGTGTTGCTGATGAAATCCACTCCGGTAGTGCATTAAAGCGCAGCGAGCTAGCAGTACTGGGTTAATGGCAAGAAAAAAGTCAAACTGAGATCACAATTTTTTATCGTCAAAAATAATGTCAGTGTATTATTAATATTTCTGGGGGATTACTATAAGGAGAGAATAAGAGTCTTTGAGGTTTGATTGACAGCAGCTGGCAGGCGGCGAGAGTGCCCCTTTTACACCGCAGGGAATGAGAGACAAAGTAAACTCACTAGCGCTGCACCCTGCATGTCATGGGCAGACAGCATGTGGTTAGTGGTGCTGAAGAGTAAGTACCACACCAGCACCCAACCAGACTGAAGTGACAATTGCAGGTAAAGGTCTCAAGCTGTTTAATGTGCTGCAGCTGAGCAGATAATAAGATATCTAGCCTGTAATCTGACGTTAGCAGAGCAGTTTTCCCCCAGTGACTACTTGTCTTGGTATCTGGCTCAACAGGTGCAGGAAAAGCCATGTGATCATGTATGGAGGAGACTTTAGCATGAAGCTAATGTGGGTTGTGTCTCTTGAGTTCTTTTGCGCTGTGTAGTTGAATTCCTAGTCTGCTCTGATTGGTCAGCTCTTACATGCCTGACCCGGCACCGCTAACAACAACGACAGAGCAGCTGTGCTAACTCAGTTGTTACGGGCCAATCTAGCCGCTAGGCATAATTACTCAGAAGTTTAACTCTGTGATGTAGCGTGATCTTAACCTGACTCTTACCAGATGCATTTCGTTCCGCCTAGCTCCGCCTAGCTCCACTCACATACATCTGGGATTGCGCCCGTTGGGAGGGATTTCGGCACCAGATTTTATGGTAGAGCCAATCAGGACCGCCGGGCGGGAGTTTCATAGATGTGACGTAGCGGAGAAGCGACTGTTTTGATTCAGACAACAATGGCGGCTCGCATCGAGGAAGCAAGCGTCAACATTGATGCAGCTATTTCATCCGTGTTGTCCAATCTACCCAATATTTTTCGTTAAAAGAACGTCGCTCTCATCAACGTCACAGGTTGGTTTCGATGTGAGTGGTTGAAGTAGCACGTCAATAAAGATGACAGACAAGTGGTTTATCCAATCATATGCAAGGATTTTTGATATGGCCCAGCCTTCTGAAACACATCTCCAATGGAGCGATCCCAGATGGATGAGTGGAGCTAGGCGGAACGAAATTCATCTGGCGAGAGTCAGGTTAGCGTGATCTCACACAGTCACAGAATTCAAGGCGAGGCTACTGACGAGGCGTTTCAGGAGCTGTGTTTTCCGTGGGAGAGAGGAGCTTTAGACCTGACTTTGACCTTTGTAACGTTCAAGATTGTTTACATGCACATGAACCAACAACCTCAACCAGAAGTTAGCCTCTTGGCCAGTGGAAGTCCCTAGTGCGCTCGCTCTATGGGCCCCAAAATGCTGATGCTATGCAGAAGACCCAGCTAATCCTGTACCCGGACGTCAAGACGTTTTTGGCTTCACGCGCCACTGAGCAGCTTTCATCGGAATGCGCAGGGCCCCACCTCCGGTCCAGATTCTCAATAATACATACCAGAGAGGCATTTCACAACGTATGCATGTATGTGAATCCAGGAGGTGCCACCGTGACGCCAGAAAATAAAGAATATTAATTTCTCGCTTCGGGTTTCAGGCTTTTCTCAAAAGGAGAACTCAGGACAAGTGATTCACACAGCAGAAATGAATGCTTTAGAGAAAGGGGAAAAAAAGCAATTTAATTTCAGTTGGACTGAATGTCTTTTGTGTTTGTTATGGTGGCAACCCTTCTCATCCCTCACCAAAGTACTCCTTGCTTATATCCCTTTCTATCACCTCACAGAAACTCATAACAGCTTAACTCTCCTTCTCTTTTTTTTTCTCTCCTTCTCCTCTACTTCCTTCCTCTCACACAAACGTAAACATTTCCAATAAATCTACCACCCCATTGTTGTTTAATTTTGTTTAAAACTATCCATCCGCCCGTCTCCAATCTGAGCCCGGCTGCACTTCACTCTCCCCGGCAGCTGTGAGCTTGATTCGTACCGGCAGCCATGTCATTGATTCCCTGGCAGAGGCAGAACTACGGCATCAATCTAGGCTGCAATATCATCACCTGTAACGAGACACCTCTGCTTTTAGTATTTTCATATGCGCGGCCACACATACACACACACGCACACGCACATACTTGAGTTTGCCTGTCATTCAAAGAAGTCTGGGTAGAAAGGCATGCGATGAGGATGGGTGCGTGCATGCTTGAATTATTGATTTGAAGTTCCGTTGAACATTTCAGCTGCAGGTAATGTCAGCCCATTCACGACGTAAGCCACAAAGTTCTACGGGTGATTTTATGGAGTGGGAGCTGTAGGAGGAATATATTTCACCTCCTTGTTGAGTCGGGGTTTCTTTTCTAGCCAATTTCCTCACTGTGTTCCACTAATTTTGTATTCTGCGTGAACAATCGGTGTTAACTAACGAAACTGCGTCACGTAATTGAGCAGATCGAACTTGCATCCGATGTGATCACGGCTGTCAGAGGTATTCGAGCGCCGTAGGAGATTTATTTACAACATAGACCTTTGGCTAGTTTATGCTCTTTCATGGTGATCCGATTGCCTCCTTCAGTCCAAGCACAGGGTGGGTTAAGGGAGCAATCGACACTAATCGCTGTGCATCTTTCTGAATAGTATTGTTAGCAGGGTGATAGATTGGTCACTTGTCCATGTTTACAAATCCCTCTGTGGCCAAGGCACCCGTCTTACTCTGCCTCTGATTGGCCGAGCCTGATATTCTCAGACAATCTGACTCCTCGTGCCAAAACACTTCATCTCCGTTACTCCAATCGACAACTTTGTGAAGCAATGGCGGATTATGGGGCCTCTCAATAGTTGATCAGTCTATCAATTAATCACCTACTGTACTAACTAAGAAATACCGAACATGGGGCTTCTGTCTCTCTGTATTCATGCACCTGAATTTCCCGCTTGGCTCTGTGAATCACGTGACGATCTGCCTTTTGAACTTCGGTGGTCGCAACTGTCTGCAGTCAAGGGCTCTGACAACGGCGATGAGTACCAGCCAATCAGAGTCAGAGCAGGGTAAGTCCTGTTTTCGCCACAGTAGGGTTCATTATTTAGCCTCCTGCCTCACACCCAGTGCATGCTGGGATAGATTCCAGTAAACCATGACACTGAGGCTGCACGAATGCTTTATCAGGACTGTATCAGTCAGTGGAGTTGCTCTGGAAACCCCCAGTTCTCGACACCTTTCTGAAATCAGATTTGGGGAGCTGTGTCAGGACACTTCAGTAAGCTTATATAATCCAACATTAAAGCTGGGGTTCATTTTTCTTGAACAAGCTAACATTTTTAAAGTATCCTACCAAAAAACCCACCCTCATCCCTCCAGGCCTTCTTCCACTCCTCCAAAATAACGAACGTAAACTTGGCTACTGCTCATGCTCGCCATCTGTCAAGCTAGCATATTAGTATTTTAGCTGCACTTTCTCTATCATTTTTATGCGACTAGCTCGCCAATAGTTTTATTATATATCCATCTGGCCTTGTGGAAGACTCCGGCTTTCCACATAGGTCAAATGAGACAATTTGATTGGCTTATTAGAGGCCTGAAACAGCCACAGTTGCTGGATTTCCTTTCCCTTTTTTGTCAGAGCATGTGATTAATTGATTGACTTATTATTTCTTCTACAACCCTTTTTTAACACAACTTAATTATGTGATTGGCTGACTGGAGGAAGTGAGAATGGAGCCAGCGTACTTCCTCTAGCGCTCGCTCTCTCTTTTTAAAAAAAATAATGTTATTCAAGAATATGCATCATGCAAATTGTGACACAGAATCTCTCGATAAGAGCGGCAAACAAGGGAGGTAGTAATGAAAGATCTGCTTTAAGGCTCTGCAATTATTCAAGTTACAACACACCACCTGACAAACAATTAATATAGGGCCTCAGGGGGCCCTGAGGGTCCGGGGCTTCAGGGCAGTTGCTCTTTTTTTTCTCCCTAGTTGGTAGTCAAGCCTGCACCAGTGAGGACAGAGAAGGGTTGGACAGATGATTTGAACCCTACACAGTACATGATGTTTTAGGGGCTTGTTAAACACATACGACTAAAGCCTTCATATAGCAGAGGAGTGAAATCATAGCCTCACAAAAGTACAGTTCTTGTATTTTCCTATAAATATGACCCGCGGTATGTTTTGTACGCTACGAGGGATCGTATACGGATCCATACTTACTCTAGTTGCTACTCGGCTTGTGGGAAGTGTATTGATTCTCAGAGACCTTACACATTAAGGTCACTAAGTTTAATAAATGGTTAAAAAAAAAAAAAACATGTGAAATGAAATGTCATCTCTAGAATGAGAAGAATCAGGTGGATTTGTCCAAGTGGCGTTCGCTCGTCGACAAAACATGCTAATCCAAGCCGGGAGCAGCGTCTGTGTCCATGGAAATGGAGGCGATCAAGTGTTTTTGGAGTACTTTTGAAAGCGATGCAACACCGGGCAAAGAGGGAAAAAAAAAAAAAAAACATAAGATGAAATGAAAGGCTGAGTTGTGTGTCCACACCGTCGGCCATTGAAAATGATTCATTCCATCTCTGTGTTAATTAGCAGCTACACTTGTAAAAATGACCTCTGAATGCTGCCTCTGTCTGCGCCTCCTACTGCCTAGCGACACGGGTCTATATACAGAGAGTGGATCGGGGGGGAGGAGGACGGGGAAGGGAGGGATTAGACGGATGGGTAAGGGCAATAAGCGAGGACAGGGTGGATTGGTTTAAAAAGAGGAAGGGGAGAGAACAGGTGATAACAAAGTGAGGGAGACAGAGAGAGGCAGAGCACGGCAAACTGAATCAGATGTCTGAGCTCAATTTCAGGCGGCGAGTCTAACAATCCAATCATGTGCGGCACTCGGTGACAGCATGCATGACTGTACTGTTGCTTTGTCCATTTGGCAAGAACAGAGATAAGGTCAAGAGACAAGCTGGTGATGCAGAACAATGAGACTTTTTTTCTCTGAAGGAAGACAATGAAGGAAAAAGTTCACCAAGTGCGTGTTTTCCGTGGGTTAGAAACGTGAGGCGGCACAGAAATGACGGCACGTAACGAATCCGAGAGTCTAGTAGGAGGATTCGAGGGGAAAATTCACCACTGCCGTCTGTGTTAGCATGCAGGCGGTGGCCTATAAATTCAGGGAGCGATACAAAGGGAGATCAGTGAGTGATGGATGGGGGATTGGTAGTGCAGATCCAGTTGCAGATTATTTATTGATTAGATATCAGAGACCCAGGTTGAGGCAGTAGGTGTCTTAAAACTGACCTCAAAACGGACATGGAATGAATTGCTCGCGGCCATTCAGACACAAATTTGCTCCTCCTCGACAAAGAAACTGTTTTTTTGTGCTCTGTTTTTTTGGGCCATCCAACTAAAACTCTCCGCGTCCGTAACATCCTTTCAAACCAGAGGAGCTCAGCAATTATTCATTTTGGAAGTAAGATGGATTATTATTAGTCATTGGAGAATCGATATCAGAAGCCATTGGCCGACGCCTGATGATGATTTAGCATTTAGGGCAAATCAATCTGGACCCAGTCAGAGCCAATACCCTTGTGTCATGAATACACTTGCTGTTAATAAACACACTGTTAGTGAGGTTGAATTCACAGTGTCACTGCGACGTTAATGCATTAAAGTTGCAACAGAGATTTTGTTATCAGCTCCAAAATTCAAGATGCGTAATGTGTCTGAGTATAATTTTGTACAACTTGTGTAAATGTATATGGTTTGTTTTCTGTTCGGTGAGAAAGTCTCGTAAGGTTATCCGCCACACTGACAGGAAGTTTTGGTGTCATTTACGTACTTGTGAGCTACTTTTCTCCGTCTCGATCCTTCGCTCCTTTGCTGTCTTTGTCAGAGAATGACTGACCTCATGCTGCATTCTGTACACCTCGTAAACTCAGAAAATCTATATCCCAGCGGCCGTGAAGGATGTCCAAAACAGGAAAGTTCCTTTTTTTTTCTTCCATCCTTTGTTGGAAAGTTCCCACATGCATCATTACTTTCTTGTTGTTTAACAACAACACTTTAATAATTAGCTGCTTAAATAATAACAATATCCAACGGGCAGATTTAAAAGATTCAATTTAACATGTTTTTTATCAAATTGTTATCAGAAAACTCTTGTAAAGAGTTCAAATTATGGTACAACAGGTCCCCAAGTAGCCTATCTCTTATTTTACTACAGCATTTTTCATAATTATATACTGCAGACTGTTAATTTACTGATTCAATGTTATTTTGCTATCACCAATCATTCCAGACCCCTAACCTTCGTGTTGGGTCTTCCAGTGTACCCAGTCGATATATCCATATAACTGATACCCAGGCTGAGATCACCTCACGCCGGTCATTGTTTACAGTCCAATTAGCAAACTGAGAAGTTAAAAAAAAAGTGTCATTACACAGTAGTTTCGGAATTAGAATTCAGCCAATGTGTTCTGTCTCTTTTGCTCTCCACGTGGGCCGTGCACCTTCCATGCGACCTCAGCCCGCCCGCTCAAACGTGACCGGTCAACGCTGCTAAGCCTCCAAACGGAAACCAGACCGCTCACCAATACCAAAATCACAATCTGTATTCACATGAAGGTATCTGTTTGTGGACATCATTACAGACTATTAGACGGTTGTATCGCTTTTGAGCAAACCGAGTAATGAAGTTCCATCTTGTCCTGCATTAATGAAGCGCCGAAGAAAGTTTTCGACTGGGACCGCGCCGCGCCGCAAATCAAAAAATATTCAACAATTTGACACCTGAGTATTAAAATCCTTTTGAGGAGCCGCTGCGTGACTAACGATGTAAGGCGCAGTGGCAAGCCAGATGAAAATTACTATGTGATACTGGTCAAGCGCTGAAGCCCCAACAATTACTCCTGCTAATAAATTGATTTATGTGTTTACAGTCTTGATAGTTATTCGCACTCCTTCATCTGCTCTTCCACAGCAGATAATGACCTTTTCCGGCTAAGAGGTCTTCCCTCTTCGCATCCATAATAATTGACCTCTTTCGATCACACTGGACACATATATAAATCGAGTCTCACGTTAGCCCACGGTGCACAGAATCGCACGCAGCGAGGGGAGCGTGTTAAACATATTCTGTTATTATCAAATTACCGTCCTCAGCATTAATGACTGATGAATATTTGCATCACCCCCTGATGTGAACACAGAGTTTCAACACCATCTGCTATTTGTTCTATTCCCTGTTACCGGGCCTGTGCTGCTTTGAAGAGGTCCTTTTAAAGGCATTCAAATATAATGCTAAATAGCTGTCACTGCCGGCATTCAGACACGGCCGGAATACAAATGCACAGAGGAAGAGGAAGAGGGGAAAAAAAAAGAAAAAAAATCACAAAAAACGAGCTGCAGCAGGGACAGGTCCTTATTGGGTGAATCCCCGGGGACCAACAGGTTGAGAGGACACCCCTGCTGACCTGTGGCTCCGTTAACACCTGAACCGGACTCCCCTGCTTTTACACAGTGCATGCATTATGGAATAGCAACAGCTGCATCCTGTTTGAGTCTGCGCTGGATCTGTATTTGGACTCCGACAGGAAAAAATAGTTTAAAAAAGACTGTCCTGATGATGCTGATGTTCTGCTGAATTTAATTGAAATTGATTGAATTTCGAGACATGTTTTGTCGTCTGCCGAATTCATTTCGAATAAAGATCGATGATACGAAGTCTGTTTCCTGTTCTGCATGTAAAAGGCCCGCTGATTCTGCTGCGTTGATAGTATTGAGTCCCTTGAAAGGAAAGAAAGACGGAACAAAACCAGAATTACCGCCTCGCAGTTGTACGCCTCCGCGCACCGGTCAAGTAGCTGTTCCAGCGCTATGAATAAAGTTGAATAATAGGCAGAGCATTTCTCGCAGGGTATTATGATATCCCAGTGAATTTAACCTCTGACCTTTTGGATATCGAATGTGTTAACTTCTTCATTTCATCGTATTTGTGCAAGATTTTATCATAATCACCTTGTGAATTCTTGAGTTATGGCCAAAAAGCTGTTTTTGTGAGGTGAAAGCAGCGTTGGCCATTGACCTACCAAATACTAATCAGTTCATCCTCAGGTCATAGTGGACCTTTGTACCAAACTGGAATGACTTCCCTCGATACGTTCTTGAGATATCGCATTGACCAGAATGGGACGCCATTCATCCCAGAATAAATACCCTCCGGTCATAAACTGAACGATCTAACTGTTAACCTTGTCATAAAGATAAATATTTGATCATCATTCTTTTTGGAAGAGTCCAGAGAGCCAGAAAGCAATCTCGCAATCAGGAGTAGCTACAGCAGCCTCTTCATTATGTCATATTAATTGTTATAGAAATAAATAACTGTATAAAATATAACTGTCGGATGCTTGGTGGTTCAATCCAGCTTCCCCATTCTCACATTCTAATTTCTCTCTTGATTTCCCATTATGAAGTCAGTCATCTCGCCACATTGGTTGAACGCAACGTGTATTTAAGATGTACTCTTTGTTAGGGTCTGACGTGCGCTCTTACGTGACCTTTTGCCCCCAGCAGCAAGTAAACAAGGTGATTTGTACACAGCGTGGTTTCCCCGGGACAATGAAGCTTGATAGAGAGGCCAGGCCAAGCGTGACATTTGTAATTGGGACTAGCTGTCATTGTCACAGTGATTTACGATATAATTAATGAACAATTAGGTGACATATTAGGGTGGTCTGGGTTGTTTTACTCAAAATTTGCGTTCGAGTTTTTCTTCGCTGGTTGTGTCTCAGCCGAGGGAAATTGGAGCCATCGTCGCCGCAGAGTTTAAGAAGTATTTGAAAAGCACGTTGAATGTCTATTTTCATATGTTTTAATTCAAGCATTTTAAACTTCACGCGTAGTTCATCCTTCGCCGTGTGAATAATGCATGCCCCTGACAATTTGTATGTTATTTCAAGTTAATTAAAACACAATTTAACCTATGCCCTTTGAATTTATCCATTTTGGCACCTTCAAAGCGCAAGAAAAAGCCCTCCATTTCTTTGAACCGGCGGTAAGACGGGCTGGAGCTGCATGCTTTCCTCCGACCGGGCTTTCTCAGACTTGACAGAAACAGCGGGAGACAATCGATAAGCTTTCCCACCTCCTCCATGAAGATGAACTCGGAGTGCACCTCGGAACCAGCAGCCTTAATTTCTCTCACGAGGTTCCCGCAAGGGCACTCATTAGACTAATGCACTTTTGTTAATTACTCCTACCGCTATATAACACCCAACAGGTTGTTGTGTTCTTTGCTAATGGCCGGATCGGCTCGGGTTTGTTAACCGATCTATCACCAAAGTACCAAATCAAATAGGCTGCACACGGCCGGTCACATGCCTCGGGTTTTTCGAGCAAAGTTAGAGGTTCGCTGAACTGCGCTTTCATTTTTAATTTGTGTTGAATGTTGTGCTATTTCCGATTTTTAGGATAGAGAGGAAGCTAATTAGTTGTAATCAGCGTCTCAACCACAACTGATGAATTGTTGCTGCACGGAGAAAATGTGGATAAGAGATAATTGGAAGATCAGCTCTGCTTTTCTTACCCCTCCTATTTGTTTCTGGCCAACGATAATGAGAGGCTTCTGTCTCAACACTGACAGTCCCTGCCGCTGCGAACACAACTGAGCAACAATGAACATATGCAGCATGAAGGGGGATGGAGACGTCTTTTTTTTTTGTCTTTTCCACGTGTAACACAGTAGCGCTTCTCTCGCGGCGCCCGAAGAACCCCGGGTCGATGCAATATTAGTGTTCTTCGCCTTTTCTCCTCACCAATTCACGCTCCGGCTCTGCGATATCCAGTCCCTCTGACGCACTGTCGGTTGAATGTCAGTGGCGGCGGAGAGATTAATCGGCGGTCACCTGCTGCGAGTTGTCAATTGAACACCTCGGGAAGAGCCGTATCAGCATAACAGGAAGCCATTTCCAGACATATGTCTTATTCTGTGAACACAACCCGCCCTTGTTTTTTCCCTTTTGAAAGGGGGATCTCTCGCGTCTTTGCTTGCTGTGTCTAAAGATTAGAGCCGGTGTCGGGGCAAACTACGCGGCACAGTGGTAACCTGGCGCTGCAGGCCCGCGGGGGGTGGATGAGCCGCATTTGAAAGGGAAACTATCAATACAGAATAAGACGCAGCGGGAGACAACAGCTGCCCGTTGGCTATCGGCTCATTACGGGCGGAATAAAAGAACTCTTCAGAGTGTGTTTGAGCTCCTCTCATCCCGGGGGGACCCGCAAAAATAGACGCACCTGGAACAGCACATTACAGCCACCTCCACACCCTTTGTTTTAACACGGAGGTACCGAAAAAGAGTAGTAAAGTCCTCTTGAAGGCGTTTAAAAGCTTCTATACAAACGGCATGGGCAGATGCTATTTTTCTAAGAACTATCCTCGGCATCAAAATAGATCCTACTGAGCTTGCATTTGCTCCAGGAACTGCCTGAGGACGTGCCAGCAGCGCTTCATCCGAGCTTAGTAGGTAAAGTTTAATAAGGGGGAGAAAAAAACCCAGGTTAGCAGATTTCCTTAATGAGGTCTGATATGTGTACAGTCATTTTGCATGTCGCACCGGCCGTCCATTACTCAAAAAAATGAAGTCTAGCTTCGATATATACGTGCCGGTGCAGTAAGTGAAAGCTCCCTGTGGACATGACGAAGACGTGTCATCTATAAGAGGAGTAATCTTATAGAGCATTCAGGCTCTATTAAAGCATCTTTCCTCCTTCTTTTATTATCAGAGGAGTTGCCTGATGTCGATGTACCCTTTTTTTTCCTATTACATATTTATAGCCATTTCGAATCCGGTGAACTTCTCTGTGTTACTTATGAAGTCGTATCATCGCACTACGTGATGATCATACGGTGATTAAGGGAGAGGTGACGTTATACCGAGGGTAATTCACCGCTCGCGCGATGCAAAGCAACTTTGATGACGCAACCCGAGACGCGGGCTTCACGCTCATTTGTTTCAGACCGCGCTTTTTTTTTTTGATGTCAGCTAATTCAAAGAGACGCGGGTCGGGATGCATGTTATTGTTCGGCAGCCCGCACACAGCAGGGGAAGTACAAAACAGACTCAACAATTGGATGAATACCGTAGAAAAGAAGAAAAAAAAAATTGACCGCGCTGATGCAATGTTCAATGTTTAACTTTTTTTTTTTCCTCTTTTTTTTTTTGTTCAAAGAAAAATGGAATGAGAGACTTGAAAGCCACTCAGCTCGCACACATCGGGCCTCGGGCTTTTAATACTCTTATTCATCTTTAGAAATTCAGGAATTCATTCTCCTTTGCTATTGTGTTCAAAATTCTCAAATTACAGCGGTCCTTTCATTCTACAGCCCCATAAAAAGCACAATAGTTTGGTCAATGTAATGTGTTGTAATTCAGATTCACGATAGACTGCGTATCGGTCAAACGTACAGAAAAACAACTTTAACCGCTTCCAATGTATGATACAGTAAATGCACAAATCTTAGTCTTGCAAATCAAGCAAAACAACTGTGATCAAAACATTAATTTCTAAAAAACTAATTTAGAATTGAAGATGTGAGATTTTACAATGTGTTCAGTCTACATTAGTTGGAGCCAGCAGACCTTTGCCAGCAGAGACTCCTGAAAGAGATTTCTCCTGGCCAAGAAATGGTCTCACACAGGAAAACGGCAGCAAATTGTAATTTTTACACTTTGTTTTTTTTCACATACTAAACAAACAAGATATAACACATTCATTTGTGAGATTTGGAGGGTTTTTGCAGAACCAGACTGGATGTTCTCTCCTGTTTTCTGTCTTTATGTTAAGCTAAGCTAATCGGCTGCTGGTTTCAGCTAACTAGCCTCTTGCACACATGCACTTCTACCCTAAAACTTTCCAAACATTAACCAGAGAAGCTGTCTGTGTGAACGCAAATGACCGACCGACCGAGAGCAGCAACATTTAGCAGCAGTTAGCGGTTACCTTAGCAACTGTCCAAGCACAAGCACAGGACTTCCACCAGGGAGAGCGCTGTTCATGTCCAGTGTGAAAGCATAAGTCAAAGGTGAGTTTTTTTGGGTTACCAATAGTATAGTAGTATAGTAGTATAAAAGGATATTCCGATGTAAGTTTAATCCAAGGTCTAACATACCATGACACAGAGTAAGACTCTCGAGAGATCAAGTTTGCCGACTGCTAGCTTAGCTAGTTTTAGCAACTTCAGAAAAGACTGCACGAAAACAATACACTGCAGTCTATGCCTTCAGCAAGATGATTATGATTATTACTCCATTACTTCCATTCTTTTCCCTGTCAGCTCTCGATAATAAGAACTGAGCATTCCATGGAGTAATAATCAAACATTTTCATCCTTGAGCTGCGCAAATCTACTGCACTCGGTAATCGACTCGTCAGGGCTTCCCGACAGCAGGCAGGCTGCTGGAGGAGAGGGTGAGTTGTCGCTGTCTTTTCAATAGAAGTCCGGCAAAGCTAGCAGATGTTTGAGGCTTCGTACTGTGTGCTGGGACTATACATGTACTGTTGCTGAAGTTTGGTGCTGTTCTGACCATTATTTGTGGCTTTTTGATGGCGGTTTCTTGATGGAGGCATAAGCTGCAGTGTATTGTTATCGTGCGGTCTTTTCTGAAGTTGCTACAACGAGCTAAGCTAGCGGTCGGCAAACTTGATCTCTCTGAACTGAAGTAACTTAAGTTACTTATGAAGCCAGAGCACAATGTTTTCCAAAACTTAACCAAACTGGTGCGCTGCAACCGTCATGTTGTTTTTGGGAGTCACTGGCAATCAACGTTTTCCGTCCTTTAGGTTTGAGGATGTGGCATCAATCTTTTCATCTAACTCTCAGCAATTAAGCAAAAACATTCTGAACTATTTACTCTAAATATCTAATCTTGGCATCTTCTCATCTGAATTAAAACGCCATCAAAACAGGGAGAATTAGCTGAACACCAGAGCACATTAGCTTTGCTTGAAAGTGAAGTTCGAGTTGGGAACTGGGGACCGGCAATGTTTTTTTTTTTATCAACTAACTAATTTGTTAAGATCAAGTGAAGACAGTGTGAACGGAGTTAAATGAAACTGAAAGGGATCCCCGTAGTGTTGACATTTAATCATTATCCAAATCATTTCTTTCCAGGAACAAGAGGTAAACTGTGACTTGTTTTAATTTTCAAGCTTATCAAAATGTTCCGCGGGAGCTTAATTTGCTTCCTGTGTCCTGTTATTAAAAAGCGGGCCGTTTTTTTTTTTAAATGTCCCAACTCAGAGAACAGCGTACGATGCTTTGACTCAAGTTGAAGCAAGAGGAAAGGCTGAAACAGGGTTTTCACAGTTTCCTGTTCCAGTTGCTGGCAGGCTGCACAAAGTGCTTGGTGGAATAAAGAGTTCCTCGCTTTCACCACTGCCACCGGTTCCTCGTGTCGAGCACACTGTGGATTATACATGTGGCTGTCTCGCATACGAGACACAGTGCAGGATGTTGAGCGGACGCACCGGGAGAGAGATAAAAGTGAGATATCACATCAAGGAGATACATATTTAATTCAAAGCAATAATGTATTATTAGCCTTCTTATGTATTATTTCCCTTTTAGTTTCCCCCTGTAGCTTATTTCAAACTCACTGTGTCATACTGGGAGGGTTTGATATCCGATTTTCGAGCTGCAGAGAAAAGGTTCAAGAGTGTGATTACCTCCTGGAAGTGGTTTGAGAAAATGCTGATTTGATATCTTCTCTCGGAGTTTGTCATCCATTTCATAGGGGTTTTTTTTGTGTACTGGGAGGGTTTGATATGTTTTTTTCTTTTTTTTTTCAATTTACATCTGTGGGAAATTAGATAGATGCCGCATCTCGCATCCCCATCCCGCCCTCTAATATGGCATGTTAGCGGGACTGTTGAGCTGTTCCTGGGTGATGTGATGAATGCCGACACTCAGCCGAACAGGGAGCCGGTGGAGGGGAGTCCTTATTGCCCGACGGCGGAAGGCGAAAGGGAGAGGAGGGAGACGGAGAGGCTGCATGCGGGAAAAAACGAGGGGAAAACACAGTTGAGGACGACCGAGAGGGGGACATAACGCGAAATGAATTTAATTTAGCAACCGTGTCATTACCATCAGAGGACGACAGTGAGGAATCTGCGTCATTAATAATAACTGAGAGATGGGGGCTGGCTAAGCTTTTGTGCTCTGCTGTGACTGCAGTAATTGCATAAAACCTTATGATAAACCAACCGTCAAGAACAATATGTGTACGCCGCGGCAGATTAAAATTATATTTGTTGGCATGTGGGCTTTGAGCCGATTGTGCGTGCACGTTTGAGGAAATACCGAATAAGCGTCCAGACGGCCATGTTCGGAGGGTTTATTCCTGTGCAACCTTGGTGAATTGCCTGAAAAAACGATTTCACCAAGATTGACTCTGCAGAGAGAGATTGGGAGTGGGAAGAAAAGTACTGTTTTATTATTGTGAGAGTGTATATGAGGGGGGGGAGGGGGCGCAGGGGAGGACGGCGAGAAATGGAAAAGTCAGAAACGGCAGGGTAAGATTTAAAAAAAACATCTCGCCGCTTCTTCCACCGACTTAAAGGCACATTGCCGCACGAAAACTTAACCGAGGCCCTTTCATTTTCGGCCCCTCTTTTATCCAGGAATCCTTCCTCCCTCCCTGTGACTCAGACCAAAGGCTACGTCTTTATCTCCCCTCTCGGTGCACCGCGTCGCTATGCTGAACACCGTATTTGATCAGCGCCTCGGCGGGAGGCTCTCTCTCGCCCTCTCCCACGGCTCCGTCTCCGGGCCCTTGCTGGCTCAGCAGAGAGCCCACATCAAGCAGACCTCATCATAACTGTCATTGTTTTCGCTCAGTCACCACGGCGCTGTCTTCCAAGGACTTGACCCCGCCTCGATCGCTACCTTTTCCCACACACAATAAAACCCTTAACTGCCATAATCAGGGGGTCTCTTTCTGCTTCTGCCTCTTCTCAGTATATATATATTTTTTTTTTTTCTAATCCCGTGTCCGGCCACAGTTCCTGGAGAGGTAAAGCAGGAGAGTAATAAGTAAGACCGGCGCCTCCATGCTGAGCTAATGGCAAGGACACGCTGTCCTGACAGCCTCTGTACTTCGCCGAAGAACAACTGTCCAAGAAGACAGGAGGCAGCGGCGTCTTATCAGCAGGAAATGGAACAACTGTGATGCTGTTTCATGCTTTGGAGGGGAAACACACCGACAAACAGGTTTCAATCCAGCATCCCCACACGATCGTATCAAAAGCATAGATCACGCACACTATGAGGGGATTTTGTCTCAGCTGACTGTGTTTGGCGAGAACATCACGTGATGCAGCACGCACAATTTGAGACCGCTTTAAAAGGCGATTAACAGTCAATTTGTGTTGGTCACACTGGGGTCGTTGGGGGCCGGTAAAATAAAAGAGGCACTGCTGAATGTTGTGTGTTTGGTCTCATGTAATATGTATTTCAAGGCGTTGCTGTTCAGAGATGCAAAATATGGGAAAGGGAATAAAACACAGAAATAGAACACAGAAAATATCTGCTAAGAAATTTTACTTTATTCTCTCTTTCTTTTCATAAAAAGGGTGAGCGAGTGTGGGCGAGAGAAAGATGTTAAAATTTTTTGGGCTGCAGTGCCACAACAACACAAGACGAAAGCATTTTTCTTTTTCCCTTTTTCCCGCAAAATATTGCCTTGAGCTTGTTCTCGATCACTTTCAAGTGCTCAAATCCAACGCAACATGATTGAGGCAGCTAGTAATTATCATAAAGTAGGCCGTTTTATTATTTTCTTTATCTGTTTACAGAAATAATCTGATCAAAAGAGTGTTTTCTTCTAAAAATAATTGATTTCTCATCCTTTTCAGTCACTGATCTTTACGCGGAGCTGACAACATCAGTCGAGTTGACATTTCCTCACATACAGACGAATGCCCGCCTGCAGCTCCAGGAACGTCTTCTCTTCGACCAATATTACAGGTTCAGCAGCAGAAAACGCTTTTTGGGGGGCCTTTCTATCGTTTTTTTGATAGTACAGGCTCAAGATATGACAGGAAACAGGATGAGAGAGAGCAGGAGTGACACGCAGCAAAGGACCCCAGGCCGGGATTCGAACCCGGGGCCGCTGCAGCGAGGACAAAGCCTCTGCACATGGGACGCCCGCTCTACTAACTGAGCTAAACGGCGCCCTGAAAACACTTTTTTTTTTACTTCTTTCTTTCTTTTTCTGTGTTGGGGCTCTTTTACATCTTGAGTCTTCAAAATAAGACTCAAGATGTAGAGGTGTTTGTACAGAAAGGACTGAAGCCTCAGCAGCGTCCCCAGGTTTGACTCCAACCTGTGGCCAAATTCACCCCTTCTCTCGCTCTCCCCTTCTCCTGTCTAATCTCCAGCTGTCACTATCCTAACAAAGGCACTAAAAGCCCAAAATAGACATTTAAATAAACCCCAGGTGATACGAAATTATGCGCCCGATGGTAATTTAGTAAATAAACAAATCGCGTGCACTGTGTGTCAGGAGCATGTTACACAGTGTCACCACGCCGCTGCTGTCACACAGAGGCCCTGCCTGCATCCGGGTGAAGCTCCGGCCCGTATTACACTGTCAGGGGAATCAATTAAAATGAGATCTGTGTTTCACGCTGCAATTTTTCTATTGGATCTTTGCGCCATTAAGTCATTAAACCCACTAGACAGGGGCTCTTTGTCCCTTTGCCCCTTTCAATACTCTGCTGACACTAAACGTTTCACAGTCCGCAACTGTATCTGCTATCTGTCAAAGCTCAGCGCGCCTCTATCAAGGAAAAACATCAGAAGGGACAAACCGCTAATCGTGTGTGCTCACCTCCGGGGATTGTTACCGCCCTTATCATGTTTATATACATAAGTAAACACACTCGATATTTATATCTTTTTTTTATATCTTCTGCGTCCGAATCCCCCTGGCGAGGTCATATTGTATTAAAAACAGCGTGAGGCTGTGTTAGGGGGAACCTCAGCCTCCCTCCAGTGCCCATGTCATGTCTGGTACTGCCTGGGACCACAATCCAATCAGCCAGATGGAGGGCTGTTTGAGGAGCAGAGAGAGGCTGCCCCCCCCCCTTTGCCAGTAAATACTGGCAGCTCTTGGATTTAATTACATTCACAGTATGGTAAACGGAGCAGTACCACGGGCTCCCAGAATCCACCTCTGCTCTGCACAGCAAAAAAAATCTAAGGATTGACTTCTCTTCAGAGCACTGTGCAGAAGACTAATGAAGAGTCATGCTCGACTGGAAGACGATGCTGCTCAGGACCGAGAACTCCATAAAGAGGCGGTCCTGGCCTGCAGAGAGCAGGGTTCCTCTCTGTTTGCTGCTACGGCTGGCGATCACGGCGACGTGTTCGTGTGGCTGACGCGGAAAGGAGGGAGGGGGGATCGCTAACTACAAAACTGACAGGAGGACCTTTGAGTGACGGGCGACGAGGGACCCTGCGAAGAAAGAGAGCCGAGTCGAGGGTTTCTGTTTTCCTGTTAATGAGCCAAAAGTGGAGTTCACGATGGGTTATTTCCACCGTGCCCTGTGACTCCGCGCTCCAGCAGCGGCACACACTCATCATGTGCTGTTAGTATACTCCCTGCCCTTACCCCCCGCGCGACCCCGGCTCTGCTCGGCAGGCTCAGACCCAGACAAATTACCGTGTCTCCAAGCTGCTCTCTCCTCAGCGCCAAACATTTCCTCTTATTTCTGCCCCCATTCCCCGAAGAGGAGGTCTGTCTGTCCGCTAGCTTTCCCACCTGCGGGGTCACGGGACGGGGTCCCCGTGAAGGTCGCAGCTGTCGGATGATTACACGAGAGGATCGGGTCCTGGTTTCTACACCGCTGCCAAAAAAAACAACCGCTCCGTCTCCACCGAGGGAAAAGACACTGGAGCATCTCTAACGTCGGATCTTTCCGTAGCATGTTGGGAAAGCTGGAATTGTTTGGGGAGGGGAAAAAAAAAAAAGCGGTCACCACCAGGCTCCACGGCGGGCCGACATGGCTGCACCTCACTCTTCATTAGCGTGGCCTCCTCGCGGGTGTTTTTGTCAGAGGAGAATTAGAGCTGTATCTGATTAGGAGGGTGAAAGCGGAGCAGAGCCCTTGAAAGCCTAATTGATTAGACTGTCTTTTTTTTTTTTTTTGTATGTTATTCCCCTCCACCCCTCCCTCCCTCCTCCCCACACCTCCTCTTAAATAAAGTGAGATGAATACAAATACGGGCGATGCAGGACCACACACCTGTCACCCCTGAGCTGCCAATTTAAACCTCACACCGCCGCTAACAAGCTCGATTGTTGGCGAAGCTCTAACGCTGGATTTCTAAACTTTTTTTCTCTCTCTCTCTCTCTCTGAAAAGCACTCGCCGCCGACAGACATTGCTGAAATAACCCAGGAAGGAGAGGAATGGTAATGTTTTGCCGGTATCTAGATTCAAAATGAAAGACATTTTAATGGAATCGCTGCGAGACGCAGGCATTCCAAGGACAGCGCCGTTTAAGTTGTTGTTGTTTTGGCCGAGGAGGACATCGATTCTGGGCAGACGGGAATGTCGAGAGCGGCGTTGTACAGTACACCAGCTAGCTAAATCAGCTGTGCTCGCACGGCTGCGCGGAGGCTGAATGAGCCGGCGGCTTATCAGGGCAAACAGACAGCACATTTTTAATGAATAATTAAAGCTAGTGGAAACACTGGCGTGCATCTTCAGCAATTCTGCTGATGTCACGGCACTGTCGGGGGAAACTTGACACTCATGCAAAAACAAGTGCACCGATTGTAAGTTTACAGAAAGGTGGCAGGGTTATGGCGCCGACACCGAGACAATACGACCTGGGAGAGTGCACGTCGGTATTAACGAGTGCTCAGAGACGTTCGGTACAGTCGGTTAGCGCCAGACTAGAATGTTAAGTTTAAATCCAATGGCAGCTCAGTCTCTCTGCATTATATAAGCTGGACTCTATTCATTAGTGTAGTTATTTAGAATGTGTTAACATACTGAAGGAGCATATTTGTAATGTGCCAGTAGAGTTTACAGTACTTTGTAGGTAAGTATGAATAAGTGGTAAATGGTAAGTATCACAATTGTAAAATCCAAGGTTCTTCTCTGTGAATATGCAGTAAATCTGGTGTTTTCTTTTCCTCTTTTTCTTTTTCTTGATGCTTTTTTTTTGTGTGTTTTCAAAGACTGCAAGGTCAGCGCGCTGGAGAGCACCTCTGAAGCAGACTTTAGTGAATGTGGTACAGTCGCATATGATGCCATTCAGCTGTGAAACATCAATCTGAGTCTTTTTTCAGAAGTGTGCCACAACACTGGCTAAAATGCAGTACGTGCAGACACTATTATATCACTGGTACGTCTGGGTAAATATTTCCTCTTTCACAGCCTTTTAGACTTGAATTAATAAAGACATATGGTTGCTGACAGTAGCATTCTACTGACATTATAGTTTCAGCGTGATGTGTAAGTCAGCGTGTTGCTCAGCAGCACCCCAGGGCCACATGTAAAAATACATAAATATTTATAAACTGATGTGGGAATCAGTGTACACTGCACCAGATGCATGGTTTACACATATCATTTGCTCACACAAATTATTAAACTGTAGGAGGGGTGGCTGGGTCCATCCTGTCGGCCCTCATGGTTCGATTTCGGACAGAAATGTTGATTTCACGACATCCTGTTCACTCTCTCGTCCCGTGTTTCCTGTCTGTCTGTTCCATTGGTAAAGTAAAGTTTAAAAGCAATCTTAAAAATTTCCTCTGGAATAGACTTTTGTTATAATGTAATGCACTGGTGTACAACTGAGCCCCGAAATGAGCTCTGTGGTGTCCTCAGCTCTGACCGGGTCGACTCTGAATGTCCTCTCCTTTGCTGCCAACACCACCGCAGACTCATTCTCCTCAGCTCCTCAGCCAGAAAGGCAGCGCAGGTTCATGGTCTACCAGTCCGGTCTGAACTATTGCAACTCCTGGCTCGTGTGCCGGCCCTCCGCAGCTCATTCAGAACTGCAAGAAAGTCCAGCTGCTCTTCAATCTACTCGAGTTCTTCCACGCTACACAGCTCCTCCGCACCCTGACAGTACCTGCCTGCCATCCTGTGAATACTTCAGACCCATCCTACACCCAGGATGTGGTCAAACCGTACACCCCAGCCCCTCCTCTGACTGCCAATCAGCTTGCTGCTGCTTCACTACGAGGGTGGCCAAGCTACCGCTCGACACAATCACGACTGCTCGCCGTCCCGACTCCACAATGGTGGAACGAGCTCCCCATTGTGTTTTTAGGACAGAAGAAAAATCGACACAACCTCCGTGGCAGACTGAAAACATCTGTTCAAAGTGGTCTCTTATTGCTTCTAAATGTGGCTCTTCAGTACGTTTGATTTAGTCGATGTACAAATCTCGCAATTCTTGGGAATGCACTTATTGGAAGTTGCTTTGTATAAAGAAGGAGGAGTTAAATAAATGTAATATAATTAAACGTATAATAATCGAAATGAGAAAGAGTGAAATTAATAACAGGAAAAATCAGACAGTCAGAGGAATCCTTGTAGCATTTATTTTTTATTAAAAAGATTTTTCTTTTCTCGCTCGCTGTTCAAAGCATCCCTGGGTGTTAAAAAAAAAAACAGGCGCTATATAAACAAAAAAATACCATCTAAATTATGCACTGCACGAATCCAGCTTTGATTGTTGCTTCAGTTCTTATGTGTGAGGATAACGCAGGGCCCTTAAGGAGCATTACATTATGATAAACACTTAATTGTTAAAAAATGAAAAATTATCTCCAAAATGAGAAAAAGCCGTCGAGCTCTCCCCCCCTCGAGTAAAGCGCGTTCTTCAAGAACTGCCTTCGCATCAGGCTCATGCGAGGAGACTCGTAATACGCCGTGTTTGCTCTCTGCTAACACTGCCAGCCATAATATATCAATCACATGTTCCACTCAGGGATTATCGTATTTTCTCATGTAAAATGTGTCAACATTGTTTTTTTTTCCCTCTTTAAATTAATGTTCAAAAAGCCCTTATTAAAGCTCACTGGAAAAAAAAAATAAAAAAGGTATCATCAATTATTAACACGTACAATTTATTATTCCCGCTGTTTGCACTCCAAGAAATCATTTCATTTCTGTTTCCCTGGCCGGGTGTGTGTGTCCTCGCGCCGGCCTTTGGCTCCTCTGTGCTCTCTGAATGCCAATATTTCAGCATTGTTGTTTCAGTGCAGAAAGCGTCCCACTGAGCGGGAAGGTGACCATCCCTCGTGTCTTTGAAGTGTGTGTGTGTGTGTGTGAGCAACAGAGACAGTGTGAGTGTTAAGTGTGAAGAACTGTGCGGTTTGTTGCCGCGCCGTCTCATCCACATTTCGGTTTGTGAACTGAGCGGAGACTCACAGAGACGGCCAAAGAGCGATGAAAAACAAACAGATCTGCATCGCACTGCGCGCAGGCGGAAAGTAGATTAGTGCCGTACAGGTTCTGTCCCACATATATCACTCCCGTGTGAAATATCCCCGGTGACCAGTTGCGAGTCAAGAGGGACCGCATCCATAAATGTGATGTATCGTTGTGCCGTGCGGCCTGTACATCCAAGGACTCCGGTTCTGACCGCGGAAAGAGGCTTTACCTCCTCTTTACCGTTCTTTTCAGAGGGGTTATGACAGACTTCGGCAGTATTGTAAAAACACTGATCCTCTTCCCTCCTCGGTTTTTTTAATTATATTGCGGAATTCTCCAAAGAGGCCGTGTCAAACCCGGCTGAAGGATAATCAATAACAGGTAAGGACCGCGTATTACGACGCGCCCGCTTCTGAGTTTGAAAAGACGGGCTGTGACAAGAACAAGGAGGAGAAAGGAGGGCGGTAATGAAAACTGAATAAATCAAAACTCCAAGTTAAGTCCAGATTGACCATGAGTGGGGCTGTGACTTGTTTTTATAATTTGAAAACAGATTAAAACTCACCACCATGTAATCGTGCATTTCGCCACTCGGACATGCAAATCCTCGACTCAACAGCTCATCACAAATGCTCGCTTTTGTGCTCTCGGCTTATGTGCATATTAAAGTGCATTTTTTTTTTTTGAAGACTTGAGCACAACAACCTCTTTCATGCATGATATTCAAAAACTAAAGCATTCTGCATATTAAGTTTTCAAGTGAGCACATGTGGTACCCACAAAGCGTTTCCCACAAAGCATCGCCAATAACATTTCTGACACCGGTGGCATACTAATGATGTTTAGTTCAAGTGTCACGGAATAATCATAATCCACTGGAAGGTCGAATTTTTTTTTTCAACGTTGTCTCCTGTTTAATTTGTAATATATATACAAAGCCCCCCGCAGCACATTTATCTGCGCTGGAGCAGCTGATAGCAGGACTCTTTCATTACTCTTTACAGATGCTTGCCTTCCTTCTCTTTAGCCAGTCAGCAAACACAGGAGGCTACAAGCTAATCTTATCATCATTACATTATGTATTTGTGCTGCCGAGATTACCAACATATCCCCGATAGCTTCTGGAGGATATCTCCCGACTGGAGTAAACACTGCTTAGACACATAAACACGTGTATTCCGAATAGCGGAAAAAAAAAAAGACACCCCGTGCACATAGCCTCACAGATAGCTGTGTGTGTGTGTGTGTGAGTGGAGCTCCCCGTGTCCACACAAAAACACAATGTCAACCAAAGCAATTTAATGCAGTATAAATGAGATAGCCATTTACTCAGCAAGGATTGTGATATTGTGCTGGGTAATGTCGAGTTCAGACAGTTGATACACTCTAATGTGAGTGTAATGCTCGGGCTGTCAGCATGCAGGGGCAAACACAGCGAATTCATGGCACTCAAGCGCGGCACAGTGCAGACCCCGGCGCAGTTTTTCTCTCAGATAAGCGTGACACAAGCGCCACCCGAGCAAGTCAAAAACTAAACAACAGAGGAACTGAATAAAACAATACAGTCGGATGGGGAAAAAAAAGCAAATCAAACCACCGCCGTCGATTTAATCTAGCGTATTGTATTCAAACATTTTCTTGAAATTGGCTTATACTCACTTCATCGCCAAAAACTGGATGAATCAATCTTAATTTACTGTGTGTCTGCTTAGTAAAAAGTCCTCCTAACCACATCACTATACACACTGTAGCTTGACGAGCTGCGGTTAAGGTTTGGTTGGGTGTAGGTACGAAAACTATGTGGTTTAATTTGGGGAAGGTTAGGTGTAGGCAGAAAATGTCGGTACTTTGTGATACTTTGGGCTAAAGGCTAACATCAGCATGCAACACGCTCACAATGACAATGATACAATGCTGAAGTTTAGCAAGTATTATGTTGTACCAAGTTCACCATCTAAGTTTAGCACAGTGGTGGAAACAACTTCGTGGACCAATCAACAGATGGATTAACAGAAGGAGAAAGAGCAATGAAAAATACTGATAGTCAATAATACCTCCCACAAGAGTGGAGGACAGCCGGTTCACGAGTTATGTAGGGGCGTGGCTAAAATAGAGTGGCAGGACAAAACAGGAACTCTGCTTAGTTTAACCACAAACACACGTCTTCACTCACTCGATGTCCATCCCAAATCTCAACTTCCGATGGGCAAAAACTGTTGCCGCCAAGGGGTGAGGAAAATGTTCACGGCCCAACCGACCAACAGAGGGACCTGTAGAGCTGCTGGTTGCTGCTATTTAAAAGAAAAAGAAAAGATATAAGCAAATAGTCGTCCAAGCATTCCCATCGTCTGCCATCATAGTAACTGTCCACACAGGCCTGGGATGTTTAACTCAAAGATAGATTTAAACTAATACACGGGGGGGGCACATGAATCAATATATATTACTTGATAGAATAACTTACAGGACTCAAACTCTGAACAACTTTAGAGTATGTGTCAGATGGGAAATACCTGATCTCCAGATATAAAACATTATCATTGAGGAATGCCACTTTTACGGTGCTTTCAGAACAAATCAAAAAGCTATGCACATGATTGGGTCAATTTGCTTTGATTATACTCAGTAAATCAAAATGTTGCAGGCGCCCCTCACCTGCTTTACATCCGTCATAAGTAGCTTAAACTAATGTGAAAATCCAATTAGGTCTGGTCTTTGAAAAAACAATGCTACGACAACCTCGAACCGTAAAAGCCGAGGTCTTGCATTAACGGAACGCTTTGATCAAGTCACACGTTTTTCTGACTCATCCACCTTCCGCTACCCCTTCTCTCGGTCGTGTAACGCCGTCGCGTTGCTTCCACCTTTGTCTCCGACTGACAACTGTAATGACTCACATGGTCAGGTGAACATGAACAACGCTCGTGTCAGACATTTCAACAGACAAACGATGAATGCTGTTTTCTAGCGAGGTCAGTCTCCTATTCTGAATAGCAATTACAGCAGAAGACGTCAGGAGATGTTGCCGGCACGATTGGAGAGACATTGTGACTGAACATGAGATAAGGCTCGACTGAATGTAAGCCAGGGTTAAGTAGAATCTGATAGCAATGTTCTGCCCGGCCTTGCTTTTTGTCTGCGTGCTTGGTCGCGGTTTCTCTGAGAAAACACATGCAAACAAATCATTTCCAATGCCGAGCTGTCTCTAACCAAAAGAACAAAAGGTCTAATATTCTCTCGGCGCAACACATTTGCAAACATGGCTCGCAGTAACCTACTTTTTTATGGTGAAGGGCAGATTTTCTCTGACTGCAGGTGATAATGTGATAATGCCCGAGTGTCTGTCTGTCATTCCCCTTGGACTGCGGGGCGTTCTCTTTTACAAGGCTGTATTATCCTCACCGTAGTGCTTTTCCCCACAAAGGACTCGCGCTGCCATGCTATAGCATTGTGGGGGGAAAATTGCAGGCTGCACTCCACTCCTATGTAACAACTTTATTCAGCTTTTCACGGAGCACCCTACCTGGTTTTCAAACAATGGTTACCGCAGATGGATTCAATTGAGCCAATTGAACAGCACAGAGAACACAACGTGCTGCAGTAAGGGGGCGGCGGCGCGCGACTGTGCTGGGACCAATCCATCTAGCACCGACAGTATTCGGTTAATTTCAAAGCTTTCATATAATGAAACTCTGACTGTTAATGTACATACATAAAGTAGATAAAAACATTTAGGCAATGAAAATGACTTTAACCAAACTACTAAAGCTGCACCGACAGCGATGTTTCTTGGCCGATTCCTGCTAATTTTGCCGATTCCAATTTTCTTTCTTTCCAAGAACTATAATTAACAGCATGCACAAACATTTCACTAACCTTTTCAAGAGAAATTCAAGCTTTTAAAAGCTATCAATTGAAATGTCTAAGTGAATTTTAGCTCCCTCTTATGAGCATTTATGAGTGTACGCTGGTATATCTCGGACTCTTGTTGTGAAAGGACTGTGAGAAAGAACAGAAGTCTGTTTGTGACTCGCTGCAGTTGACATGTGAGCAGAATAACAACCGGCTGCTCCGGTTCAGACAACGGATCCTCGTCCTCAAAGTAAATGCCCAGTTCATAATCCTCTCTGCAATGTTTTACCTTCCCGAAGGAAAAAACCCAAAAGGTGCAAACGGATCACGACACGTCCTATCATCAACTCGAGTAACGGTTCCGTCTCTGCTCCGCCCGGTGCCCGTCTGGACTCCGCTCCCACAGTGAAACACACAAGAAAGCCTTTTGGAAGCACGACTATAAATGACAGCAAAAACGCAGAAACGGCTCTCACACTGACTCGGAAATAAAATGAGAGCGCATATTTTAGGTAAATAACAGTTGGCAGTTCCGTTGGGTGGGTGGGCGGCATGTACGTAAATATGACCAGCACAACATTGGGTATATCTTGGGCGACTGATGGTCGCTGGTCATGTTGGAAACCATTCGATTCCGCTCACTGGCCGGCCAAATGATTTTTATTTTTTTAGAAGTGCAATAATAAAAAGGTCAACATATCTGAAAGGTGAAAAATTAAAAATGGAGGAAAACAGAGTTGCAGCACAAGACAGATCTGACACTACCGGAGGTTTAGCAAAAGGGCAAATGAGATGTCTGTGAAAGTCAGAGAGGTCTCACTGCAGCGAGTATTGACTTCTATCAATAGAAAATCAATACCGTTGTCAAAATAACTTTAGCATCAACAACAGACAAAAAGGCAACAGAGCAGTTTTTGTTCCCTCACCGCTCAGAGCCAGTGACGCTCTCTGACGGCCTTTTAATTTGCATCTTCACTGACTCACCTTTTTTTTTTCTGGTTTGCCATATTTGCCCAAGTTGTTTACAGGTTGTGTGGACTGGAGTTTATATACACGAGTCAAAGTGTAAAGCAGTAAATTACAGGCCCCTTTTTGTGCCTTTCAAAGAAATTATGGCCGGTTTGAAGATGTGAGGGTTTTTTTCCGAAAGCAAAGCCATTCTGGATGAAACAAAATTCCGCAGTGCGTTCGGAGCCCCGACTCCACTTCATTATTGGCCCGGGGGACACAAAGCAGGGTGCAGCGCAGTTATTATGACCCGCAAATTAGCCTCATGCACATACACAGACAGCGCCGTGGCTCCAGCAGATGACTAAGCGCCTGGAATTAGCTCCGTCAGATATGCAGAGCAGGTGATTGCGGCAGCGGTGGCGATGGACTCTCATCTCCGTCCCGGTCCTCCTCCTGTCATCCTCTTATCAGTCAGCTATTAGAGGCCAGTGACGAGGAGGGATGCTTAATATATCTTGTGGTGGCGCCGAGATGCCCTTAAGCCCCAGTTAATGCAAAATATGACCAACAAGCTGAGGTTGTGCATCTGCTTCTTCAAGCCCGACCTTCTCGTTTTTATATATATCCAGTAGAATTCTCTGGACGTTAAGACTTTGGTACTATTTCAGCAAATGTAATAAAGTGACTGTGACAAGTTTATATTAAGAATAGCTGACAGAATGCCTTCAATTGTGAAGTCATTATGGTATAGTGACAGAGTACTGTGACAGCAGATAATGAAACGCTTCCAGTCAGGTGCTTTACAGACTGTGAATCCAGCTGCTCTTAGAAGAGAAGAGAGAAAAAAAAGCCGGAACTTTATGACAACCTGAATAAACGTAGGACAGATTTAAGAGAATAATGTCTGCTGGGTTTTTTTTCTTTTCTTTCGTGTGTATGCATCATTATGCTGAATCATCTTCCTATCTCTACAATCTATTTATTTTTATTCCTCTGCTTTGGAACAAGGACAAAGGACGCATCTATACAGTGTTTATCGATATCTGTAAGTGAGTCTGGTATTTCCATTAGGGGGCTTTTGGATTGTCCATGTCTGAAATGCTAACGGTGATAAACTTTATGGGCATCCTGATGGCCTGGAAGTAACTGCTAATGCTGCGGCTATTACTCTGTGCAATCGGTCTGAAAAGTAGCTTTTTTTTTAGCTCACATTTCCTCAAGCAGCATGTTGCAAACTCATATAACATGCATTCCAATTTCCGAACTGTTTATATTGCATACTTTTGATGTATTAAATTGCAAGTTTTTCTTTTTATTCTTCTTTAGTTTCGTGACAGCGCCTCCTTCTCTATGAACATACCAGTTTTGCGTGAATTTGCATGAAACCGTAGTCGTCACTGTTATATAATTGGCTGGCAGCGACGCCGGCGAACTGTCTGACAGTAGACAGCAGCACGACATGAAAGGACACTTTGAAGTGCAGCCCACGTTAGCTTCCTAGCTAATGTTCCTCCCTCTTATCTACAAGCACATGTGTCATATGTTGCGCCTTGAATCGCTGAATGAGCTATCAAGCAAACACCCACCCACGGATAAGTGACCCACTAAAGTCAGCTTGTGGGCTACATTGGGTAGCTTATTTGCTACTTAGCGGTAGAACATTAAACCGCTCAAAATCTGGTTTGCAATTGTTAGACGCTGAATCGGTGTGGTCCTTATGTTCGATGACACTGCTAACCAAATACTGACGGGTCTCTTTGACTTCTAAGCCCCAGTTCTCCTGCTGGCTCAGCCCTCCAACGCAGAAGCTCAGAGACGGAAAGTGTATTCCCAATTAACTCAATAACTACATTGCTCTCAGTAGAGTGCATACCTCCCCCATGGCCCAACAGTCCCCTTTAATTCAATCAAGCCTCATCTGATATTTCATAGCTGGATCCAGAGTTTTATTTAGAATGGAAAATATGTTTTTTAAAGCCATATCTTGCAATGTCAAAGCAACTGGTTATGAAACTGTCTCAATTTAATAGTGATGCCCCTCTGTGAACATCATAAGCAAACACAGACTATAATTGGCAATGAGATTAACTATTTCTATTTAATAGTTATGGTTGAGACATACCTGCCACCAGGTTAGCGTGCAGACTCTCAGTAGTTTTGTGTAATCCTGCTGTCAAACCAACCAACAAGCACTGAAGAAGCCTCCTGGATGAGAGGTGAAACATCTTCAAGAAACCGAAACAAGTCCAGTCGCCTACGACACAGCACCTACACGGAGGTAATACATTTGAAAATGACTTTGACTTAATTTCGGAGCGGATGACATTTTTACAAGGTGGTTTGATCATTGAAAAGAAATACAATTTCATCACAGGAAATCAATTCCAGTGCAGCTAGCCATAACAGTAATTAGCTTTTATTGGTGATTTGGTTTGCATTCATTTTTAAACAGCGTGATGCTAGTTAACTGGTTGGACACCTCCCCCCCTCCACCAACGAAGGTTACGTTACGTGTCCTTGTATTAAGAGACACGCTTGAACAGCCAAGTTGCGCGTACTGTGAATAAAAATCACACAGTTAACCCTCCACGGTGACCCCCATGCCATGTGTCATGAAACGTATCTGCCCCTGTGTATGTAAGTGAATTGAAAAACGACCACCTCTTGCTCCGTCATTCACCTGGGGCTCTTCTATTTCTGTGCGCCACCGCAATAAAAACCTCTCCCCTGACTTTCTGAAAGTGACTTTCAGTGCCTAACCATGTAGGCCATGATAATGTTGGCCATTTTCATAGGGGGGGGGAGTGAGGGGTACTTGGCTTTTTCAATAAACCTCTGATGTGTTTTGTAATGCATTGGTTATACTTCACAGTAAAAACCCATTCTGTTCCTTCGCCAGCCAGTGCACTTCTCCCTAAATTGCCTTTTCTCCAACTGCCATTCGTTATGCTTTCCACTCGGCTGCGCAGATATCATTTATTTATTTTATGAAACAACAACCCCGTCAAAACAAAACAACCTCACCCCCCCCCACACCCACCTACAGACTGACAGACGGATGGATGGATGGATGGATGGACTGATGGACAGACAGATGCGCTGACGGATGGATGTTTGACGGATGAACAAACCCATTATTTTACTGGATAATAGGGGATGAATGAATGGGAGAATTAGGGGAGATCAATGGGAACAGGTAAGAAATTAAAAATCCAGTCCGTCGTATTTGGCAAGTCCTTCAGAGGAAGCTGGTGGATGAGGGGAAAAACGGAGTGGGAAGAGAAGTGGTCCCGAGTTAGTGATTCCCCATTATGTGAAACTCAATTTTCCTAGCTCCTGCTTCTCTTTTATCTGGTGCCATTATGGAGACTGTGTTTGTCTGGTGGCAGGGAAATAGGCCTGCTTTGTTTAGACTAGTGTCAGCTATAATGAAAAAGCACCATCAACTCAGAATGGGGGCTCTGTGCAGTGTCTATCGCGACACTCAGCAGATAATAACTATTGATTGCTATCCAGGGACAAGAAAAAAGACGGCGGGGAAGAAAGAGCAAATGGAAGACAGACAGGGAGAGCGAGGACGGGGATCAGACATCAATTTTTTTTCCTCCGTCTTTCACCAATTATATCTCAGCAGTGAAACAAAATTGCCAAGAGAAAGAAACCATGCGATAAAATAACTCAGATTTTGGAGGAAGCTTCGTTCGCACCCCCTCTAACAGTAATCAGTTAAAAAAAAAAACACCTGATCGTGCCAGATTTCTATACAATCTTTCACTATAATGTTCAGCAGGGAGCTGGCCTCGCTCTCTTCCGGGCAAAAGTATACCCTTCTCTGCTCTAATCTAACTTCTCTATATTCTTCCAGCCCTCCATTTGTCTGCGTTCCAACCTCTGCCCTGTATTTTAAGAGCGGTCCGATTCCTGCTGAGGTGCACACTGCTATCGTTAAAAACTCCACTTAATATTTCATACCTGGGAGTAAAAAAGATGGGTAGCGTTTGCATCTCCTGCCGCCTTTGGACTTGGCCAATCCTTTCAGCCGCACTGAAACCCACATAAAAGGCTCATTGCAGTAGATAAATGTGACACTCCAATAACTCATTCTGGTACGTCAGAGGGGCGGACTCTTTTGACTCAGCAAGTCATCGACCGGCCCCCCTCGGCAGTAAAAGCACAACCCCTCGGCGCTGTTTTTTTTCCTATAATGAATGTTTGTGACCATTGATTTTCCATTTTAACAAACCCCGTGCGCCTCCGTATCGATCCCCAGTGGTTTTCATATGCAGATAGAAGGTGAAGGTGCGAGGTGTCGCATGTACGACAGCCGGGTCTCTGTCGGTCAGGGAAATTTGCAAGCGGCCCACGTCAGTTTCGGCGCCGCACCTCTTCAAATCAACGGCAGCCGTAATCAAGTCGTTTTGTGCAACGGTTCTGCTAACTGCATGCGGTTGGCGCCCCGTGATTGATTAACCGGGTTTATAGAAGTGACTTTCTCATCAGAATTTTCATTTTTCATTACAGTGTCTTTTATTACAAAGACTGTAGGTGTTTAACAACGCATTACACCCCAAACAGTCTCAGAGAAAACATTTATTCATTTCAATAAAGCTGTTTTGCCTGAGCTTGTTTTGCATTCATACATATGTGAGCTCAGCGGCGCCAAAGCTTAAAGGTGCTCTGGGGCATGTATCTGCATGTGTTTAGTGCTATTTCGCCGGGCTGTAAATCCAGACGCCAAATCCCGCAGATTACATTTAAACAGCATGCGTGCTACCTGACACGCCCACCACATAATCCACTGTGTGCCCTCGTTTTAGATTAAAATGGGAAAAAGAGCCGACGGATTGAGAGATTTGATGCAAAAGGAGACAGTTTTCATGATTGTAGGATTGTATGATGCTACATTAAACCATCTGGATCTTCACTTAAATGCATACGATATGTTGTTTACAGTAACTGTGCTTTCATTGAGAGGGTTATCTTGCAACCATTTCAGTGTCCTGTGTCTGTGTTAAAATTCTTGGATATATAATTGATAATTATCTTATCGATTATAATTGTGCTGGAGTTTGAAAACAAGTTGTACGACACGCAGGCGTTCAAACTCTGACGGTCTGGAGATAAGATATCTCCGTATCTCAGAATAAATCTCATACGTGCGGTCAGTTGTGTTTCCTGTCTTCCTGCACCACTACTGCCGGAGGCTATGTCCAAGCTTTGATCACTATCTGCAACAGACAGGTTTGGCTAAATATCACCACCCTGGAGAGGAGAGATACGAACTTCCCTTCCTCGGGGCTCATCTCTCTTTTCAACCATCTGTGTGATCTGCTCTGAGGATGACGCCTTGGTTTTTACCAACATAAGGAGGAGGACTGAGTCCAGATTCAGTCCCACATCCCACTGGCAAACCGAAGCGAGGCTGAACCTTCGCCGCCGCAGCCAATTGGAAGGCAGATAGACAGCGATTTCGTCATTGAGCAGTCTTACGGTTGTGCTACCAAAACTGCAGAAATGTCAGCCAAAGTAAAGCCAGGCATGGCCAGGGTGATTGTCCACCAGTTATGTAGATGGCCACTTCCTGCCAGCCCACGTCCCTTCACCAACTCCAGCTTGGAATGAAGAAAGCCTGACTGATGGCAGGAGTCAAGACCTCCTGGCTCGGTTCAGCAGACTGGTACGGCCCATTAAGCGAGGCTCTGCTAAGACGATCCTATTCTTTTGCTACTAATTGACCTTGCATCACTCCATTAAATGCTGCGCTATTCCTCTCCAGTGTCCCTGACCCCACACGACAGGGTACTGGGTAGAGCAAAGCTGCTGATTGGTGGGTTGTCTTATTGTTATCTAAAAAGTGGCCTTAAGAGAATCTACAGTTTTTACATGACTTTCTGCTTTATTGCAAAGTTAGATCATCATTTCACCAAAGCAACATTGTTGAGATTACAAGCCTTTAGTTTTAAAGTGTCAGGCAACAGGAAGAGATTGTGCCCACATCTTTACAGAGACCTGTCTCCACCGCAGCATCCCGGGTCGAGTTGTTCCACTCTACGGGCAGACCGTGTCCTGAGCTGACAGAGTGCAGGACTTCAGCAGGACAAGGAGACGTGGACTCTGTGTTCTCTGTGATCACTGATGCTTGGTTGCACAATGTTTCTCTGATGTCAAACTTTTATTATGAAGATACCGACCATGTTATCATCAGCATCTTGTCGCTGCTGTTTACATTCGCCCTGACGTAAATTCAGAAATGTATATATGTGTATCAGTAACTGTATATGTTCTTTATTCGTGTAGCTTTACTTTCATTTCATTATGAATCCCTGAGTTGTAACATGACAAATACATCCCTCAAACCTTGAATTTGTAATTGGATTTATTTACAATTTTCAGGTACCTCTGAGGTCGACAAATATTTCCCAGAGTGGACATGTAGGTTCCATTATGACAGAGATCATCAATAACCTGGATCATTATTGGATCATTTCCGGCATTTATCCCAACGTGGCATCACCGGCAGCAGCTGGTCCCGGTGGCTTCCTCAGCGCCCTCCTGCCCAGGTGTCTGGCTCCACGCCAAGGTCACACCAACAGGCCACCTGTCCTTCTGCTGCTGCCGCGAGTTGTTGCGGGTCACACGGTTCAGCGGGGGCAGAGCACTTGTTAAGGAGCCTTCTGTCAGAACCAGAAACCTTCACAGTGCATGAACCAGCCAGCGTTCTCCGTCCATCGCTTCAGTCAATAGAAGTTTGTTTATTTTCCGTCTCTTCCTGCGACCAGCGCTCTAACACGAGGGGACAGCTGCTCAGGTGGTCATTTGTGACCACATCCTTGACAATTTATTTTTTATTTCTTTCCCTCGGATGAACCCGTCCCGCCAGCTTATCGAGTCAAAGCCTGATTTAAAGACAGGGGGCACTCACTTCATTTCAAGTTGGCCTTTTCTGCAGTCTGGAGTCGCAGCACATGGAAATTAGACTGTCGATCCAGACACAGGATGGGGACCCTGCTGGAGCAGAGCGACTTGGCAAGAATAAAAAAGTGTGAGCTGAGGAGCTGCCACAGGGTCAGCGCTTCCTGCAGCTGACATTGCTCTTGTTCCTTGTACAGTAAGTATTCCGACGCTCAGAGTACACCGGAGACCTACGGGTTTGCTTATGGGGTTCCATTTTGGTGAATTAATTGCATACAGTGAAAATCCCAGCCAGTACTGCGAGGCACAGGCACACAGGGCATGTCGGCTGAATTAGTTAATCTTGTTGCCAGAGGCATGTTGTGCCATTGTCGCACAATCACAAATGAGGTGTGATTAAGTGCAGTACATTATCATTAAGTGCGGTCGGGACTGGTAACAATCAGTGCGAATCAAATCATCTATTCTACTCGCCTTTAGAAGAGGAACATTTGGATTTTTTTTTGTTTTTCAGATGGATTAAAAGACAGAACAGGTGCAAAATCAACACGACTGAATATACAGCACTGTAATGTATATCGGCTGCGGAAGTGGCCAGACGTTTGCTCATCATGTCGTTCTTGTCTTTGGAGAACTGTGACTCAGTGTTATAAAAAGGAAAAAAAAAAAATCAGTGATGTTAAGGAAAGAGCCAAACAGAACCAGTGGCAGTCCACAGAGACAGGAGGGCATCCATTAGACGAGGCCGCCTTCACAATTCACACTCTGCGTGTCTTGGTGCATACTGACAGCTCTATGTTGGATGACAGCACACCACATGTTTTCACCAAATCTGATATCATGCTGATTCAATCAGAGATGCTTGGAGACATTTTCTAAATATGGAGACAGACACACTCACAAACACTCATGCTCACGAGCTGTGTCTAGACATTAACCTGTTTCTGTGTCCTCTTTCCTCCCCGGTTTGTCTTTCTTCCACTCCTTCTGACGACATGTTTATTTTATTTCTAATTTTGTAGTCTGTTTGACAGGGTGACAAATACAAAGATTAAGAGTGAAATAGCTTTTGTTTCAGTGTAAGATGTTGTTTTGTTAATTTGAACACCTTTAAAAAGAAGTTATCCTCTCATTTCTTGCTCGACTATCAAAAGTTGATGTTAGATTGCTGGGAGATTTTGAATTTAACATTGTGAGGCAACTTTCCCACCTCTGTGGATAAAACACGATTCTGCAGTGTTCTCCATGCTGAGGTCACTGAGATACAAACACATCTTAAGCTACTGCGTATTATGCTTTGCGAGCAGGATCATTAGTGATAAAGACTGAAGATATCCACTCCTTTCAGGACTGACTTAAAGATAACAACAGCAGGAACATCACGTTTATTTATGAGAACAGACAGAGCGAAGCCGACAGCAACTAAACGACCACACTGGGCGTTTGTGGGGTTTGTGGGGTGAAAATTCAAAGTTCATACTGATATCACAAAGCAATTTCCATGTTTTTAACTCCAACTTCATCGACCAGATGTTAAATTATTTGAATTGGCAGCCAGTGTGACTATGACTGCTTTACTCATACAAACTGGGCTTTAAATAATGTCCTGATTAAATCTCATGTTAGGGCTGCATGATAGGGTCAAAGCATGATCTTGTCATTATTTTTGACAGATATGGCTATTGCGATACAATTCAAGATTGGTGGGGATGATCATTTATGCATCTTAATTTTCATTTTCAAAGCCATTAAAATCCAGATGATGTGACATGTGTTGCAGTCTGTACCAAACAAACATGTTTTTTTTACATCTAGGGAACAAGATTTGTGGGCCAGGACATCTCAGCAGCACTACAGCGCTTCATTGTTATGCTGTTGTGTCACACATTTTTACTTTTATCAGAAAATTGCAGCTTCTCCGATGTTGTAGTTGGCCATATTGCGGCTTTGGCAATGTTTTTGATTAATTTTGCAGCCCACGCTGATATCAAGGAGAAATGACATGACGTTGTGTATCTCATTTTTTTAAAAATGGGACCCACTCCCAGGCTTGGTGTGAGCAGGACAAAACAAAACAAAAAGAATCGCAGCTTAGAAATGATTTGAAAACGTAGGAAGGTCTGGTTTGTAGGATTTGGTGACATCTAGCGGCGTAGTTGCAGATTGCAACCAACTGAACAGCCGCTGTCTAACCTCCCTTTTGGTGGGCAAAAAACACGAAAGGCCCTCTCGAGAGTCAGTGTTTGGTTTGTCCATTCTGGGCTAGAAACATGGCGTCGCAACCAATGTCCACCAATGTCTATCTCTGGAGATATTAAAGGCTCATTCTAAGGTAAGGGAAACAAAATGACTAGTTTCAGGTGATTATACATGAATGAAGAAACAAAATTAATATTATATTCAATTACTGCACCTACATCTTACACACCGGACCTTTAAGTATGTTTAAGTTCCAATTAATTAGAGGCAGACATAGCTGAAGTTGGAATGGAGTCTTAACAGATTCAAAGAAATTAGTTTCTTTCATTATTGTTCTTGACTATTCTCTTTGAATGTATATCATTATGATTTAATACGATTTTAAAATATTACCACATTTCATGATCCATTTGTAGGTTTCATTTGCATTTTTGTTTGATATACATTACTTTCTGTTTTTATTCATATATTCCGGTCATTTACCTTTCCTGTGTTCTGAAATCATATCTTTTTTTTTTTTGCCACACTGCTCCTACAACAGAGAATTTCTCTCTGATGCACCAAAAACCGACACATTATCATCATATTCAGCCAGCCCACCTTTTCCCTTCTCTTCTTCATGAGCCCACGTTGCCTTACAGGTGGATATAAAGCAGAAAAGAGATTGGGTGATGCATGCAATTTTGATGAAAATCAGTGGGGTGCAAGGCAGCAGTGTTTAGCTGTCACACAGCATAGCAGCAGGAGAGAGGCGACAAAAGATAGGAAGGGGACATGGAGGGAGGAAACATAAAGCTCTATTCAGAGACGTGAGGGAGGCAAAGGGGGACGTGGACAGCAGAGAGGACACTTTTTAAAGATCGCCCATGCATACTGTTGACACGTGGCGCTGCCTTTGAGCCTCATTCTGACGCCAAATACAACAGCCAAGAATAAATAATAAGATAAGAATTAACTGACGACTAACATTCTTTTTATTTGATACGTAAATAAACATACGTTCAATACTGATGCGTCGTCCATCTTTATATCCAGTATGTCAATGGATTTGCAAATCCAGCAAACTCTGTGCAATATGAGCAAGGCTTATCTTATCTTGGATGAGCTACAATTAACTTGGGAATAAAAGTTAACAATCGGAAATCGAATCTTTTGACTAGCAATGCAAGCTGACCTGTGTCACGGCCGCTCTCAGAAGCCTGGATAATAGCCTGACGTCTGTCTTTGGAAAGACTTTGCATTGTGATAACTGAATGGTAAGACCAGAACCAACAAGAAAAACAGCAATTATTACACTACAGCAAAGATTCAACTAGGTTTAGCTCAAGGCTAGCGCTTGCAACAACAAGCCCTGACCCTTCTTTATGTGGGGTACCAACACAATGCCGATGCTGGTAGCTGGAATTTAATACAGGTTCCCATCGCAGTGTGTGTTGCCCTGTGCCTTATTGCATTCTCTTCCTTATACTCTATAAAATGTGCTCTCAGGTACCAAAAATGGACACTGATTGATCGACATTAATCGGTACCAATCTATTACCCAACCCTTGTTTTGGAAGCCTTAAATTGGATTTTCTTGGAGTCTTTTTTATTCTTTCGCCACGTCCTCCTCCTCTTTATGCATTCTCCTGTTAAGCCAAAGGGCTCCAGAGTCCGTGAACCCGAAGGCCACATGCATGATACAGAAAGTGCGAAGGCCATGCTTCAACCAACACAGCTCTCTGTGTGCTGATTTACTTGAATAGCTCACACCTGTGGCAGGCAGGCTCACAATGTGATGTCTCAAAGAGCAAGGGAGGACTTGTCAAAACAGCTTCGCCTCTGCAGAAGTGTCCAGCAAATGAATCCCGAAGTTGGTGAAGATGAACTGAATTGTGGAGGACTGCGAGACATTTGTGGACATGACACAGCTGGGTGTTGCGAGCTCAAAGGAAAACAAGAAGACAATTCAGCATGCAGGAGTTTACGCCTCAGTCTTCTCCGACTTTAAATGCAATGGATGAAGGCATGAATCCATTTAGTGGGACTTAAGAGAGGACAAAGGGTCAGACCATTCAAATGGAAAAATGGGTTGCGGGAGAAAGAGTGAAAGCAGGGGAAAAAAAATGAGAATTAGAAAAAAACAGTGACAGCCTCGGCCACGGACCAAGACGAATTTGAGGCAGCGCCGCCGCACCGCCGCAGCAGTTGATCACCCCAGACGCCGCTGAGTGTCTTCAACACTCTCTTATCATCAAGCGGTGCCACGCCACGATGTGACAGGTCAGAGACCCATGTTGCCGCTCCCTGACAGGCCGAATCAGCGGCAGCGGAGTAAAGCAGCGTTGAAGCAGATGGAGCGTGACGTCACGCACACACAGACAGACACGCACACACGGGATGTGAGCGTGAAGGACGGACGGCGACGGTGAAGAGTTAAAATAGAGGTTTTCCTTTATTTCCAGAGCTATCGTAGAAAAAAACAGACTGTCCTCCGCCCACACACTCAGCGTGCGAGATGCCAAGAACAACACAAAACAGCATTTTGCATTCAGCTTTATCAATACGGAACAATTCATTATCGGAAAAGAAAGGTGACGGATGGAGAGCCTTCCGTTTAGACCGCACTCTCTTGGCCTCACTATTTGGTGCACCAGCTTCAACCAGTTTGATTTCGTTAGGTGGTAGAGATTTAGCAGCGTGTAGCTAGTTAGCAGCAGCCGCAGGATAGCCCATTAGCTCAGCTCCACAGGTGGTGGCGCGGTGCTGATGTCTTGTTATCCGCTCCAAATTAAAAGCCCGCCGGTTTTTCAGTGAAAGTAACCCTTCATTTTTCTTAACAAGGCTTTTAATGTGAACCATTTGCAGGCGCGCAAGATTCATGCAGGCGGGCTACACCGAGTTAAACTGGAGGAGTGATTGCAGAAGCGACGAGCCGTCGCTTCTGCAATCACTCCTCCAGTTTAACTCGGTTGAAGTCTTATTTTATTTATAATTTTGACGTCGAACTCAAATTGAATTGTCGTTGCCGTGAGAAATAAAAACTTTCGTACAGCAGGGAAAAGAAGTTACAGAGTGCCATTTCGTCGCTGAAGTTCAAACCCCTCAGCCGGGTCGAGTCTGGCTGAGGCGCTAAAGTGTTAATTCCTAATCCTCCCCGTCAAAGTGGATCGTCAGCATCTTGTTAATTATGCGGGGAAAAAAATGTTGTCTAATGAGTTCATCCACCTAATCAACCCATCTGAGCAAACAATAAGAAAATCTGTCCTCGCACCACTGTTGTAATTAGAATTTCCTGTTTGTAAATCCTGAGCAGTGCCATCCATAAGCCCAAAAATCACAGATAATTGAGTCACGGCAGAAAAAAAAAAAAAAGGAGGACTTCCCGATCTGTGCGGGGGAATCGACGCACGCTGGTGGTTTAAGCATTTTGTCTCGCATTCCCCTCCTCATTTCCTGGCAGCTCTGACAACACCTTTGATACATCTTTGATAAAGACGTTGCGTGTTGTTCTTCGAGTGAAGCCGCTTCTTGTAATTCTACATCTATCTTTTGTTTTAATTTAAGGTTGGAGCAGCGCGGAGGACCCGACTGACGTTATTACAAAGATACTGTGGAGGAGAGGATCCATCGACGGGGGGTTTATTATTAGTCTTTTAGCGCAACAGAAAACACAAGAGGCTTTTACCCTGAATAAAGCATGACCCCAGCGTTCCATCTTTATTATTTCATAGACAGCTAAGCAAGTATGGCGGCGCACACTGTCAGCATGCATTTGGTCTTTTCCCATTTTCCTCCCCTGTTCTCATCATCTCAATTTCAGCCTCAGGAGAGTTATTTTGAGAAATGGCTAAGCCAAAAACAAATTCTCTCTCACATTGTTGCTGTTGACTTATTCAGTTATTCAACCATGTGGCAAATGGACACCATCTCCGCAAATGGAACCTTCAGCTTTGAATGATTAATTGTCAAAAAAAAAAAAAAAAAAAAAAAGCCTGGTGGAGCCTCTCTAGCTGCGAGGGTTCTTGGCTGTGTCCGTATCACCCACAGAACCGTATGGCTACTGCTGAGACAAACCAGCAGGAAACTAAGAGAAGATGCTGCTTTTGCTGAACATAATTTCACTTTTATTTATATTTTCTTAAGCAAGCAAAACCAACTGAAAATAAACCCGAAACTGTTTAGAACAAACTGTGACTTAGCGCAGGATGGAACTGGGCCTGATCGCACGGAGAATTGACGCACATCATAAGCCCGTTATCTAATTTTCCGAGTGAATGTTGACTGGCCTGGATATTTATGGAGGAATAAAAATAAGGATGAATAATCCATACCGCTTTCCACTCACGTACGGTGGATACTGTCAAATGTATCTTTAATAATTCAGTGTATTTTAAATGCCCGAGTTAATACGATTATGTTAGCTGCGTTTCACTGCGGCTCCGGGACGACCCTGTCATCAACAGCACTGCACCACACATGCAGCAGAGAATACTGACAGTGACGATGTAAAACATAAAGGTGACGCTGTGAGGCCCGAGGCATGACAAATGTGCTTCAACACTACAAACACTGTTTTACACTATTTTAGTCATACTTATAAAGGCTGATAAGACTCATGAACGAGGTGCAAACCAGCAGACTGTTTATTAAATCATGCGTTGAACGCTCAAGATTCAATTGATTTAAAAGATATATATCGGTAATGTGCCAGAGATGGACTGAAACATTGCTACAACACGTGTTCCTCCGTCAGGTGTCCCGACCAACACCCCGTCTCTTCCTGCGTCGAGGATCTCGACCGTCGTCCCGTCTCGTTTGTTCCTGCGTTGAGGGGGGTCCCAGCCAACATCCTGTCTTTTCCCAGCCAATGTCCTGTCTGTTCCTGGATCGGTCAATTCCTCGTCTGGTCCCGAGTCTGTTCCTGGGTGGGCAAACGCCTCCACTATGTCTGAGCCAGCCGACGCCGCTCCTGTTCCTGGGTCGACCAACGCCTCCACTATCCCTGGGCCGGCCAACGCCACTCCCGTTCCAACCAGCCGATTATCCCCGTTTGGATTATTTTTTGTTGGACCTGCCAGCCGCCTTTAGTTATTTTGTGTTGCTCTGCCGGCTTTTGTGTCCACCTCTGGTGAGTTTATTAAAGTCGCCCTTCGAGTCCATCAAAGGGTGTCACAAAGTTATGTAAAGCAGCAATCATGTCAAAGGAGGATTTGCAAAAAGCTTGACAAAAATACAAAGTAAAACGCATCAAAAGCATCAAATTGGAAATAGTAATAACACAACTGAGAACACAACAGTCTTACAAATTAAGTTTAAAATGCGCATAATTTAAAATGATCTGTGTAGACTGCGAAATATCTACACACTCATTGACACCAACCGCCTGAGAGAATAACGCTGCATATTAGATTTGGTTTCACACTCACTCACTCACTCACTACAGAAAAAAACCTATGTATGCATGGTTGTATGTATCTTTTTTTATATATACATATCAAAACAATGGCGAATGCAGGGTTTTGGCGTGCGTTGATGCATCTGGCCCCTGGTGATGGCACAGGTTAGCGTGCAAAAACACTTCCAAATACGCGCTGCTCGCGTGTCGACTGCATGTCGGAGCGTTTCATATGCGCTGTGACAAATCTGCCAGGATCCCGTGCGCCCGTGCCCTCGAGGTTGTGTGGTGAAAAACTGGCGCCGGTACACAGGGTGTTGCGGGGGCATCGACCCGCTCCGCTGCCACCTACAGTGCAGGGCTGCAGTATTTCCAATGCATCAGCCGGAGCAGTGAGTGGAACCAATGCTGGCGTGATTAGTCTGGCTGGGGGGTAAATGAAAACCATTATCAAGGTTTTTCTCTCTGCCGCATCCTAATGCAAAGCAGGAGGAAGGTGATTTGAATTGCTAAAGCAGCGCCGGCGTTGCTCGTTTGGCACCGGACAATCTCGATCGGTGGCTGCCGCTCGACGTGCTGACTTTGTTTTGTTTTGCCATGTGTGTTGAAATGAGCGTCATTATCAACTGTGACACTCTCAGTGGGCCGGTGTTCCACTGGTTGGGTCCCCGCGGTGCAGCAGCCTTGTAATTTTGGTTAAAAAAAAAAAATAATAATAAAAAATTGACAGAGATAAAGCATTTCATTCCTTTTTATCGACGACTGCGAAGTAAATGAGCTGAAAAAATGAACACGTCTGCCGCATTATCGGCTGAAATACCTTAGCATGCCGAGATTATGCTGTGTAATTATGCTGCTTGTATTTTTGCACTTTAAACTGAATAAAAATCCTGAAGCACCTTGTTCAGGGACCAGTGTCCATACATATTTAATGATCTGCTATCTGAGGCACAGGTTGTTAATACTGAACTGCCCACAGACTGATTGCACTGTACTGCAAGTTATCTCTGGAGAAAAGGGGACAAAGGTAGAACTTTCATGCTGCATATTTTCCTTTTTTTAAAAAAAGAAGCATCGACCAGCACCAACTTATAATGAGCTCCGCATTTGAAAATGTATTCTATTTCCTTAATATGCCAGCCTCAATTACGATTGTAGTCTCGAAAAATATGTCAGCTCAAAGTGAATTGGGGTGTTTGACTGGATTGAGTTAGCAGCTATCTTTGGTTCCTAACAAGCCTGAAATATACGGGGACACAACAAAACACAGTCGGAACAATGGAGCGAAGTCGGCGAAACAAATTAACATCACGGCTCCGCTGTCATAACAAATTTAAAGTCCATCGAATAAAATCAATCTGAAGACGTGACACGTGATTGTCCGTGCCAATGAACTCAAAGTGTAACAATTAAGAAAGTACATTGTCGTCGTCGCAGATGAAGGTCGAAGGTGGAATAAACATAGTTCCCGCTCTCGCTGCGGCACAAAAACAAGCCTTCAAAAAAGAAAGAGATTATCTCAGGAAGATTTGTTTTCAGGGTTCAGTGGTTCACTTCAAAACTTTAGCAAATTACACACCAAAAAACAAATGAGACAAAAGCCAGTCGCCGTTGTTTTACCACGCTAGAACACGGTGAGAACTTCTACGACCGTGAAATTAGCCCGATCTAAGAAGACTTGAAGCAATGGATTATGAAGACCCAGTCTGCTCTGATTGGCCAGCTCACACACACCCGAGCCAGCAAAGCCAACGTCAACAGAGCAGCTGTGCAAAATCAATTCTCACATGCCAAACTAGCCGCTAGGCATAAATTATCCCAGTGTTTGACATGGTGACATAGCTTGATGTCAGAAAGTCACGGTATTAAAGGGCTGACTACTGACGGGGCGTTTCAGGAGCAAGTTCGTTGGTGCGAACTTTTTACCTTTCAAGATTTCTTTTACATGCACAACAACTTATATAAAACACTGACGGAGAGGAAAGAAAGTTAAAAAGCATGTCTCCTTAAATTTTAGCTGTTTTGGTGAACCTCTAAGTTCAGTCATGAAGACTGTTCTCCTGCAACCATAGGCCTTTACTTTATTCCTCGTGCTGTCAGTCACTGCTCTCATGCACGCACTCTTATAATTCCTGCAGTTATTATCTGGGGCTGTCACATCGATCCGATAGCACATCGTGACACAATGTGAGACCCACCTGCTTTGTTAACCTATCATCTTGCTGCTGTCTTACATTATACGATTCCCTCTCTGCCTTTAGTTCAGCCCTGCTGCTGTTTCGCACGCCCCCTCCGACTCCTGCATCACCGCCAAGCGCTCGCACATTCACCAGCTTCATCATTTGACACATTTTTTTTTTGGAATGATCCCTCAAGTGTGATTTGGTTGTCATTGCTTCTATTTAGGATGAAATATTTATGATGGGCCCACCTAGCGACGGGGCCAACGGGGAAGCTCTCCCGTTTCCCTCCTTACGGGTGGTCCTGAGCAAGGCGGAGATGGATGGAGATGTGGAAAACAGCTCTGGAAAAGTTACGGAAAAGTGAACATTCAGAGTCTTGCCTGCCAAATTACATTTTGGCTTAGGTGTATATGAGTATGTTATTCTCTTTTAATGAGCAGTGAAGCATAGTGTGCCGAGGAAAGCTTAATAGTGCAAAAGGGACCTATTTGCGATGATGAAAGAGACTAATCCTAAAGACGACACACTTCCAAGGGAGAACAAAAGCTTGTGCGCGAAGCAGCCTTTCTTTGGCAAAAATGATAAGCGACGGTTTGGACTCTATGCAAAACAAGCTCATTGTTAGCAGGAGGGTATGTATACAAAACAGCAACAATGCGTTGCGAACAATGCAAAATGGCAGAAGCACCCCCCGGAGCTGCCTGCGCACTGCAAAATTCCGGCTGGCTTCCTGGCGGTTGGCTACACCTGTTTTCCATTTAATTGTTACGGAGCGAGGTCTCCTCCTCTTTTCCTTTTCAGCCTTTTCTTTCTATTTTTACCTCCTCTTGTTTTCCCCCTATTCTCCCAATTTCATTACTGGGCATCCTCCCATGTATAATTCATGAGTGACACGCTTGTTTTACACACCACGTACGAACAGCCATGTTGCGCCGCCCGGAGGGGGTCTCAACCAAGCCAGCCTGTAATCTGCTTACACACAGAGCAACCAGCTCATACCTCTCTTCACCAATTACACTCAATTCCTGGAATGGCCCTCTCCCTGACACGGGGTTGGTTGTGATCATCATGTCCTTCAAAGAGGCATAGACAGGGAGAGTAGCAACGCGGCGTACATGTTTATGGCTGACGGGGAGGTAATTGGTTGAGTGCTCATCGTCGGGGCGCCGCACCAGGCAGATAAAAGCACCTCTCTGAATTTGACAGTTGGTCTTACTCAATGCAAGGTTATCGGGGCCCGAGGTAACATCAACACGCCGTCTGACCATAGAGCTCATTCACCAAGTTAGACACTGAAAGCCGCGCGGCTAACAGCAAATTCACCTTAGAGTGCTCGCAATTCATTGTGCACAAACGAAATCATCATAAGCGGCGCGCGCCGAGGCGCACACATCGACGCGCGAGCACACGCCCCGAGATATTGCAGGTAAATGGGGTAGAATGTAGTGCTGTGTAGTGGGTAATGAGTGCTGATTGTTTGTGACGGGGCTGTAGTAAGGCTGATTTCCCAGCTGAGGAATGGGGGGCTTTGTACACATCACAGGGCTGTCAGGGAAAAAGACAGAAAATGGGCGCATGCTTCACCGCTCTTCAGAAATAGACAGCCAGAACCACTTCACTATTTAGCTTTAGACAGCAGACACAGGCAGAGACTGATGATGGGAGTATTTTAAATATTTTGTGATGTATTTCCAGTCTATTTGCATGGAAATGTGCACCAGGGTGTTATACATTTGAGATGTGGGGAGAGGAAAAAAAACACGGCTGTTATTAAAGGGCACAGTCAATTACTGACTCACAGGGAGTATTTACGCTGTACTTTGCATGACACTGGGGTAGATGTATACTGTATACTGGAAAATCTAAGCGTCTTTTTTTTCTTTTTTGGTATTTTAATGGTATTATTATCACCCCTGTGATTAAGTATTGATTTTTTCTTCTTTCCTAACATCCAAAGGCTTTTAAAGGCAGCACACATGTAGGGGTTGCACTCCCCAGTCGCTCAGAATGTAAAAAAGGCAGCTGATAAAAGTGCTGAAGAGTTAGTGCACTGTAAAGATGATTTCTTTGTTCCCACTTTCATTGTGCACACGTTACATTTATATTTCGTCGAGGCGATAACTCTTTTGATTAGCGACCGTATAAAGCTAATGGATTTTGTTTGCATACGACGCATTACGGCGCCGGATCGGTATCACTTTTTCATTAGGGGTTTCCTTACTTGATGACACATGGTCAATAATTCATCGATCCCGGTGTGTTTTATTCATAAGTCTTACAGTGTGGAGGGGATCATTAAAAGAGACTTTTTTGCAAGCTTTGACTACCACTCAATGCAGGCAACTGATTACTTTTGAATATGTGATGAGAGCCGCAGCCTGTTGTAGTGACGCTGCACATATGTACTCTGATACGATCTGTGAGAAGGTGTGAGTTCAAACAGAGGTACTGCTCATCCAATCAACGACGACAATAAATCCCCAGTATATGTTTGCAGGCTATCTTATCACTCTTAACAAGAACGGAAACAGTTCATGTGGAGACTTCTGACCTACACCAATACTGTAACAAGGTGGAGAATAGTGGGCCACCAGTGGGACATTTGTGCTCTTGAATTGGGCCAAACGGGCAGATTTTTTTCTTCTTCTTTAGAGACAAGTTATCAGACAGGAAAAATTGAAAATGAATTTTTATCAGCTGGCTAATCAGAGTACCAATTTTTTAGGTTGACCTAAAATGGGCCCAGGTAGAATAAAATTTGAATAATACTGGAAACAGATGATTTCTGGTATCCTTGCCCACTTTATCCAATCAGGACAGAGAACTCCATAAAGAGGCGGGCCTGTACGCTCGTGAACTGGCAGCGAGCACGACCCTGTTTGCTGCCATATCTGGCAATTACTGCCGCACGTTCATGTGGTGATGTATAGAGGAGGGAGGGGGATTGCTAACTGCAAAACGGACAGGAAGTTAGCTAAAGCAATGACAACACTGACAGCAGCTTTAAACGAGATGAGCTCACTACTGTAAGTGACTAAAATCTACTCTAAGCAGTAGCAGACAAAAAATAACTTCCACAGTATGACACATGCTTAATTATAGAAGCAGCTTTCATTCTTTATTTAAAGCCATCATTTGGTTTCAACTTATGTTGCACCAAATGAGCAAACTGTTAAAAACTGGGAAAAAAAATGCTTATTATTTCAACAACAAACTAGCTTGCTCCAAATTATTGCATCAACTTTATGAGTAAACATACTGCTTGGAAATCTCTCTTTTCTTTTCTTTTCTTTTCTTTTCTCTTCCTTTCTTTTCTCTTCTGGGGTGGCATCTGTCTCGGGCTGATACGCCAGAATATGAAGCACTTTCTCGTGCAGTGTTTTGTGCCTGCTGTGAAGAAACTCCCATGTGCCCCCTTGCCTGGCTCCCTGCTCGGATGCCTGGATGCTGCTGGATGAGGGGAAATCGACTGGTAATTGCGAGTGTGTGTGTGTGTGTGTGTGTGTTCGTGTACATGTGTGTGTTTACATGCAAGCCTTTGAAAGTGCAGATGAATAGTAGAAAATGAGAGAGACCATCTAAAATCAACAACCTGTTAACAAAACAGAATGAGTTCTCAAAAAGATCACCGCGACACGACCAGTTTGAAATTTCCTCGGGTATTTTACTGAATGAATATTCAAATAGATTTTTTTTTAAAAGGTGTCCCCGCCTAAATGCATAAAATTTGCAAAGTGCTCAATCACGAGAAATGGACACCGAGCATTCACGGACCAAATTCCAAGTAATATCCACTGCAGATGATGTTTGCCATCTGTTGATTACATCAGCAAAGTGGAGCACAAGGCCATTTAGCTTTCTGCAACGCTGAATCCACAAGCAGGGACGACAAGAATTCACTTCAGGAGAAGTTTTGGAGTAAAGCCGCTGTTCCACAATCTGCTGTTGTTAAAGCTACGTCTTGACTGTCTTTATTACAGTATTTCTGTGTGTATCCTTCCGCAGCTAATCTTTCATACTACTGCATCTATCGGCCTAAATATTCACATGTTTTGGAAAACAATTGAAAAATCAAACCTTTTTTATTGGCTGGTCTGTTTCATTCCACTGTTATACTGTATATGTCCGACTCCTCAGTCCTCTAACCAGCCAGTATGGTCTGCAGGTGATCAACCACTGTTTCAGTTTCAAATCTTGTACTTACTTGTACTAACACTGAAATCAGTACTACCAAGTACCTACACAACTTGCCAACGGTGCCAAATTTCAGTACCTTGAGAACGGGTTGTGCTGTGAATTCAAATAAATATTGATAAGATTCCTTTTGAGCCGACTGTAAAGCTTAGACTTCAACAGTATTTGCCATTTTACAATATGCATTAGTAAAAAAGCAATCGCCAAGGCCAAAAAGATTTACCCACATCGGTTTCAGGCACATTTTGGCCTTTGTTGTAGCTCACAAACTGACATCTGAAAACTGGTCTCATCTGGAGAGCCTGTAGATTAATTCCATACCTGATATGTTAAGTTAGCTATGATACAGAATGAATAAGTCTCCGTTTGAATTATCTTCCCTGCCATCTGGACTGTAAGCCTGCCCGAGATCTGTACTATACTGAGCGCACCCCTGGGTTGCATCTGTAATAATTCAAAGAACATGATGAGAGAACACTTTTACTTTTTAATATGAAAGAGAAACGCTACAGCGCAAAGGCTACATTTCTTACTTGGAAGATGCCTGATCACATTATTACTTATTTATCGTCACTATTGACTATTTTACAAACTTCCACAGGAGAATGATAATTTTTACATTTGTTTAATTGTGTTGCATCTTTGTACACTGTGCACGTGCGCATTTATGCTCAACGACTATCACAGGGAATAATGAAGAGACTTGAAGCAGGCGACGGAAAATTGCTGCCTGTATCTACAACAGAGCGGCCATATTTCAGCGAATTCTGAAAAAATGATTTAAAAGTAAAAGGATTTACTTCTGGGCATGGAAGAAAAACTAAACTCCAGCCTGAAGAAAGATTATGGTTTGTCTCCAAAGGTAGTTGTGTGTCTGACTTTATTTTTGTGAGGATTTTGCTTCATAGAAAGGCTGCGCATAACGTTTCCCTTGAAGGGACAATGGAGATAAAGATTGACTTGACTTCCAGCTGATTGATATGCCTGAACAAGCTGGATTATCATCATGTGTCTTGGCTCTGACAGCCGAACACAATGACTGGCAGAGCTGAGCTCCACTTCCAGGTACAGTACATTGCCTGCTGGCTGGTGAGTCGCTCTGTGCCCATTACGACCCCCTCAAACTGGTTAGGTTCGGAGTCAACTAAGGCTCTGTGGAACATGACCCACTTTGGACAGCAAACCGAGCTGAAGCAGTCATTTAAGCAAAAGAAAGCTGTCATCCGGTGGCATTTTGAGCCCTCAATTGCCATTCATTTGGAGAAAATTTGTGGGGCTGCCAGGAAGTAGCCAGATGGAAACCACTTGGAATGAGCTACACTCAGAGAAGCAGAGTTAAGAAAAATTTGTTGGTAAAGCTACTGAAACATGAGGTAAGTATGTTACTGTGTAAGCCACCAGAACATGAAGTAAACAACTTTAAAGTCTATCATGGTAAAACCTCACTTGGCTCTGCTACCACCAGTAGCTTTTTTTAGTCTCAACTCCCACTCCTCTAATGTGCGCTCCTCCTCGGGCCATTCAGTCTACTCCATTAAGTCACTGGCAGGTTGTATAAGCGGCAGTTATGTGTGGTGCTTAGTAGATGCTGCTTGGGCTGGTAATGCGACTGCTCTTCTGTCATGTTTGTGCAGAACAAATATGCATAAAGTACAATGGCGGAAATAATCCTCGCCCAAGCCTTCTTGCTTGTCCTTAAATTGGCCAGGATGACAAAACCACAGTGACAGCAATCAGAATGCAAACTAGTATATAACTGCCTCACGGTTGCAAGCCAGTCAAGTTGCAGTTTACATCCATATCTCTCAAGACTACAGTCCATTCCCAATGCGCCAAATACTGACGCTTTGGTAATGTAGTTCAGGTCAGCCGCCATCCCAAAGCGTCAGTTTTTGACAAGTTGGGAATGAGACACAAAATTGAAGGTATTTAAGGTAAGAAGTGTATTTTAGCTCAATGGAATATCAACAAAACCAATAAACTTGTGGTGGAAGAAAAGAAGAGCCTTATGTGTTCACATGCTTGGCCAAGAAAACTTTTGTATCAGTTGTATTGAACACTTTTTCATTCAATCCACTTATACATTTGTGTAAAATGTTGTCATAATTACTGTACGGCCTCAAATCAATATCGTTATAGCAAAAAAAATGTTTTGTAAGGTCACATGGAGTTTGACTTTTGACCGTCAAATTCTACAAATTCTACTACTTCCCTCGAGGTTTCCATGAGATACCACGTTCAGGAGAGTGGTTCTAACAGGTGACCCAAACACAAGCCTCCCGTCAAGGCTGTCGCTGGCTCAGAGGCATTAAAATGAAGCTAATCAAGGCTCTCATTCATCTCTCCATTCTTTGTACTTTGTGAAATCCTGTCGATACATTTGAATATGAGGAAGCCTATGCAATACTTATGATCTAGTTGGTATGCATGTGCTCCCTTCCCGTTATCACAGGCTTTACATTTTTCTGACATTTGCTCCAGTATTCAGTCTTTGCTTTCCTGACATATTGTTAAGAATGTTAGTGCCCAGAATACTGTGTGGTGGTGTCGATTTTAATCAGTCGCACTGTGATCACTATCCGTTTTTTTACAGTCCATGCCATGAGTCAAACTGCCCTTGGGGATGTGACCGGGGCAGATGAGAATGGCCCTGACCTTTGTCACCATATGCCTCTCAAAAATATTGGTTATCTGCATTCATTCAGTGTAATTTTCCATATGGCATCAACAGCAGGCCGACAGAATGTGGCAGACCTCTGACTACCTGCTCACCTTTTCGTATTTATTTTGCTCCCAGGCGTAGTACCTTCTCCTGACCTAGAATCAGCTGGTTGGTCTCTGACCTTGGCTCCATGCCTGTCCACAGTGTCTAATCACCCTTTAGCCATGGATTGGCTCCACCGTCCCTCCACCTCACCTTCTCCCCATTGATTTTGGTCATTTTATACCTGAACACAGTCATTAATCTGATTATGACTGCGTCTGGGTCCAGTTCATTAGTCTGGCCCAGCTGTAATACAGGCAGATGCCTGCTGGGCCATAAGGATTCATCACAGAGCCATTGAGGCCTGAAGAACACACCATGTAGGACAGAACGACACATATATACACAAACAGACAAACATGGGATTGAAGTTTTATCCCAGATTTTGGCAATGAGAGAAAGTTACATTAGTAACCAGAATACTGACAGATAGATAAAGGCTGAATTATGTTTCTGCCTCAAGGCATTTCTGTTCCGCTGTTCATACAGGGTGCTATCATACCTGTCATACATAATATGACTACATAGTTGGACTACATAGAGTCTACAGCCCTATTCACATGGGACTGCTATCATCAGGGGACATCATATGATTTACCATCTCACATCTATGTTTTGTGTCGTGCATTCCCCCGGGAAAAGCAAAGTCTGTGTTACGCTTGTATTTACTGACATTATCTCCCAGATATGTTGTCACCTTCTGTGAAATTTGAAATGATATTCACAGATTTCAACTTGCAGGATCGATAACCCATGAGCAAAACGTCAAAACACAAATGATGCCTCATTCATTCATAACAGATGACGAGCTACGACCTAATTTTCATCCGGAGGAGCTTGACAAATTCCATTGGTCTCCAAGTACAGCGGCTGTCAGGCAGGTGAAAGGACTGTCTACAAAGTGCAACAATGAAATGCCAAAAGGACTTCTCACATCCGTGGTCTCAGAGAACTTGGGGGATTAGAATTTCTTTGAATTTCCCATGTGTGTGACACTAAACTACACAAGGATGAAGTTAGTGAGTCTCGAAGCACTCGCCCGATAGCTGGCTGCATATAGAATCCTTTGGTTTGCTCCTAACCTTCTGTGTCGCCAATCTCACAGCACAGTTGTTGACTGTAGTTGTTCAACATGCTATTAGCAGCGATCAACGTTCAGAACTGTTCACTTGTCTGACAGCAGAAAACAGCAGTTCAAAAATAAAATACAATTCCAAATCACAGACATGCCAATTTTGCACGGGACTAATATTACCACAGGAACGAAATATGGTATTCGATTGCTATTCGATTGAAGTTTTACTTTACAAATTACGAGTATGGCAGATTTGCACAAGATTACGATCAAGGACGTCCTCCACAATTCTTACAAATCACCGGCGGTCCACAGGTGAAACTTGTCCTGTGTGATGGGGCTTATGATTGTTTTGTTTTGTTTGAATGCGTGGGTTAGCTGCATGCCCTCAATAATCCCTACACGGTGCATTTGGAGATTTTTTGCAGGTAAGTGTCAGCTTTTAATTAAGATCATTTTGTTTGGGAGGTCAGTTCAATTTTATTCCATATTTTAAAAAAGCTTGAAAGATTGTTTTAACAGCAGCATGAGCACAGCTTGTACTGTCATGTTGACAGAGATCAAATGGCTTGGAATAATACTAACCACAGAAAAAATAAAAAAATAAAAAACTTTTCTAAAACAATAAAACACATGTAGACAGAATCAGCTGTGTGTATATGTTCTTGTACTTGACCAGGCACCTTTGCCGTTCTGAGCACGGGCAATGTAAAGATGAGCCACAGAAACATCCCATGCCTTTAATATTTCTGCCGCTCTGCCAGGGAAATGGACCCACTGCTAGAATATTCCATCACTGTCTCCTTATTGGAAAGCATGTCACTCGGGGTTAAAAGCTCCTCAAAATGTTCCTTCCATCTTCCAACAATAGCCTATCCAAACGGGATTAGTATTGCAGGACAATGGTGGTAATGTAATTCAGTACATTTGCACGTCAGTGATTTTTATTGAATGATCTGGACAGCATATGCAGTATGTAGTGCTTCACTACGCTAATAAATTACTGAGAGGTTATATCACTCCTGCCAGATTTTATATTATGTCTGCAGTACAAAGTATTTGCCATTAGAAATCCTTTTAACATTGATCTCGATGGCACTGTTGTGATAGTTGTGACAGGTATCCCTCCCCCCTCACTCTCTCCTTGGAAAGGCTGAAAGAGAGGTGGGGCCGGCTTGTTTCTAACCAGCCTGCAGTATGGGCAGATTATCTGATCATTAATGAGAAACTAGGTACCACATAACATATATCGCTACATAGAAATACAGCAACCCAACTCTGATCACCATTAAAGGAGGGAAATGTTAGAAATGGCCACCTGTCAAAGGGGTCATAAGGGGTAGGATAACACCGGAGTTACAGCTAACTGCTGCCAGACTAGCACAGGAGCTTTGTAACCGTCATGAGGATGTTTTTCAGGCCTGGAGCGGTGGGAAACCAAGAAAGGAATGCAGCCGTGAAGCGGGTAACAGATCCGGTCTCAGCAGCCTCTCAGTGAACACAACCAGGACCCAACATAAACTACTACAGTGTTTTTCCAATGCTGGTCCTGGGGGCTTGTGCCCTGCATGTTTTGGATGATCCCCTGCTCCAACACACCTGATACAAATGATCAGCTAATCGGGGTCTGCTGAAGCCTGATAGCAACCCATCCATGCTGTAGGCCGAGGTAATTTACAGCAGCTCCGACCGTCCAGGACTCTGACTCCGAGGCCACGAAGACGCATGACTCAGACGGGAACACAAGAGGCTTAAAGTAAGAAAGGAGCTAGAGGAGCATCAGTCAGCGCACCTCTGGAGGCCTGAGGGGTTTACAGCAGGGTCAGCTCCGGTGTGAGACGAGTCAAACCTGCCAAGAAATCCACCTCAGCATTGTTGGACTGGGGGGCAAACTAAATAATACAGAAACTCACTATCTCTTTTTGAGGCAGAAAGTGGTAGTAGATATCTCTGCTACACAGTACAAAGATGTCACATAACATCAAAACTCTCATTTATTCACATCCTTTTTTAATTTAAGTTAATTTTTTGTTTAAATTCTATATGTTGTTCCTTTAATGGATAACTATCCCAACTTCAGTGGCAATAAAGTCAAAAGTGTTGTAGCACTCTCTGTGCTGTGCAATAAAAAACTATCGATGTGAAACTTTGGCTTGTGGATGGACGTTTCTCTCTCTCAGTGGTCCATGTCCATCTTATTCTACCAGTCAGTGTTGACATTTTTTTCATCCATGACCTTGATCCGTCTGTATTTACAATGTGTACTTAAGTTGACTTAATCAAAATGTCATAATACCCACAGAATGAGGGTTGACCCATGAAGGTCAGGTGATTTCTGTTATTATTACCACCTACTAAAGGTGGCTGGGAGACACATGGTTGCATCTGTGTAATATATATCCTGATATTTTTTCGTAGCTTTCCATTCTTGAAAGCTAGGACTTGGCAAAGAAGTAAAACATTACAATATTTTTCACATTTTTGATATTGCAACACTATGGTCAGGACACTTTGTCTTGATTTTTGTAATGTGGATATAATGACTAAGTGGGTAAAGAAAGCATTAGAACAATAAGAAGAGTCTGGTATGTTCAGAAAATGATGTCACTTACTACTGGTATGCATCCTTTGAACTCAACAACAATTATCACCATATAATGATATCCAAAATCTATGATGATATGCAGTCTCATAACACATTAATTCAGTATAATTAATTGAAATGACCACAAGTTGTTCATAATCATAATAAACTTTGATTGTTCTGTTGGAGGAACATAGAAATATGGGGTTCAAAAACTGCGAGGGAACACAGGGCCTTAGAAACAGAGACGCTCAGGCCCTGGATGCTTGCCTCAGGGGGGAGAGAAGACAGCTGCTACGATGTGGGGGGAGAAGATGGAAGAAGCAGTGGTTGAGTAGAAGGGGGAGGGTTGGTAGATGCAGAGAAAGAGAGATGATGAGACGAATGGTGGTTGGAATGCTTGAGGAAGGCTGAAGGGGATGAAGGCCCCGGTTTGATCAGACAGGGAGGGTTCGCCCAGTGAAGGCTCCACAGCAAGAGAGATATCAAACCTGATTGAATCCGCACTCGAATAGTCTTCAAAGGAAGTGGGTAGTGCATATAAAACAACGTGGTTGTCCGTTTCTCTTTTTGTCTATCCGTGTCTCTGGGTTCTCTGTGTTTGTCTGGAAGAAATTTTAAATCGGAAGAGAAACGTGTTCTCTCTTTGTTTTCACGACTGAACGAACAAACTGAGCTTAAAGAACGACACAGCTTCATACTGTTCCACTTTGTGTATATTTGGCGGACCCTGCCACCGTTCTAGTTTCAGACAGTGTTCTGGAGACCTTGTTTTCAACAGCTTGTTTGATCAGTTATGGAAAATAGAAATATTCCTCCAAAATGCCACAGTGCCCCTTTAAGCCTTTCTCAGCCTGCACAACTCTTTCCGTATTTTTTTTTCACAAATTGAACATTTCAGATTGGAGCCATTTTCGTTTCCTTTACATACAGTCTCAGGATGAATTTTAAAGATTGCATGTGTTTTTCTGCAATTTCTTAAATAGCCGTAGGTCTTACTCCACCACTTTGTATCCAAGATGGGGGGGGGAGTCCATAAATCGGGCATAGTGGTCAAATGATGAGCCCATTTTGAATCAATACAACACTGCACCCTTGCAACAGCTTTTTCATTTGACATTTTAAAAGGACGTGTTTGCTGGGTGGGCAATAGAATGGTGGCTATTGTTCCTTTGTGGTGCTCAGATTGTTTATCGACTAGGTGAGCGTGCACCCGTAGCCCGCTGTCAGTGTTCCGAGTCCTCTGGAGACAACTGCAAACTCCTGTTCATCTGTGCGTCGATACATGCGTTGCATCAGGAAAAGTGAGGGTCAGGCAACTTTTACCAGTAATGCAAACACATAAATAGTGCATGGCCGGCCAATAGAGCGAACGCAAACCCCACAAAAAAAAAGTCTCTCAGCGCGCACGCACACACTGGTATACCTCAGAAAAAAAAGGCGATCGGACCTCCAAGGAAGGAACAATCTATCTTTTCTCTTGCTCAGTCTTTCTCAACCCGTGTAGTGAACCTGATGCAAGCATCGAGCAAACCGCTGTAACAACGCTGAATGATCTTTCTATGACCAATAGATGAGAGCTGTTGTATTCAGATGCACGTCGAGCGTTCACTCACGTCGCTCGCTCTGCTTTTTGACGGCAGATCTCGGCGCTGATTGAGCCTGATAACGATCCACTGTAGGACAAGTGATCGCTGCACATCGTCATGTAAGATTAATAGCGTCGTAGCATCTCATCTCTCACCGAGGCGCCGTACTCCCTAGTTACCTTATTACCATCAGCGGCTATAGATGAGTTATACGCCGTTAGTTGAACACTGAAGGGATGATTAAAAAAAGATTCCAAATACGCACCCACTCAGATGATCACAAATTAGAGGGTATTTGCATAAATAACGCAGCGCATCGATTATTAAAACATACCTCCCACCACGCCTGTTCTTTATGCATCTCTTATGAATTGCTTTTCATTTTGCATTCCGGGGGCCGCGTTAGGCAACTTCAAATTAATGCCATTCAGTTTCCCAAAGTCTAATCCCTCGATATCATGATTAAAATTCCCCACGGCTTTTTTTTTCCGGCTTATCAGAGGTAGCTCCATGTTGAGATAATGCGTGTCTTTACAACTCCGACAAAGTTGCCGTGCCATTTGTGGCTGCTCCTCTGATATTTGACAGTTGACATTCAAACGTGGCTCCTTTCTACCTGGATGCAGCCGCTCACTGTTATCTGTTTCAGCTAGGTTGAGCAGAAAAAGGGTGCATAGGTTGGGTGCTGCAGGCGAAGACGGGCGCTTCAAAACATAATGAGGGTTTGGCAGGGGCGCCGCCGTGCCTGGTCCCTTTACAGAAAATGAGAAAAATACTTTCATTCTTTTCGGTAAGAGCATAGAGGCCCTACCTTGGGCTAATGCGCGCTGTCGTTTGAATATATGCAGATCACTCGGTAATTAAAATACCAAAGGTTTCATCTTTCCTCTGTTCTTCTGTCACCTCCTGTTCCTCTGTAAGTCCTCTTGGCTGACCGTTACAGACCGCGGCTGCCCGTTTTAAGTGGCGAGGAAAAAGAAGGTAAGAGACGGGAAGACACAACTAAGACGCTGTACAAAGAATGTGTATGTGTGTGAGTGTGTGTGTCTGAAAGCTTTGATTGTTCTTATATGCTCCACCGCGCAGGATTTTGGGCAGGCAACCTTTTTCCTTGAAGCTCCAAGAGTTCTTTCCCCTTATCGCTCTCTCTTTCTCTCTCTCTCTCTCTCTTTTTTCTCTGCCACTCTGCCTGTTTGTCATTTTTTTTTTTTTTTTTAACTCCTCTCTCCGCTCGGTGTAGAAGCTGTATGCCTCAGCTAAGGTGAAACAGCGTGGATGTGATTTCTATAGCTCTGCTGGAGACCGGCATCTCATCACAAACTGGTCTCGGCTGGTTGGGCGAGCGAATCAAATCCCGGATAGCACGACCGAAACGATTTCAGTCTGAGGCCGGGGGACCCAGCCTCACATCTCAGTCATTGGGGCACGTTCAATTGGATGCATTCAATTCAATTCAGCTCATATGTGGGATAGAACAGGGAGAGTGGTGTTGAGAGACGGAAGAGGTTATGAAACAAAAGAAACACGATGGACACATGTGAAGTTTGGTGTTGTTGATGCTGTCGAAAGTTTTTTAAGGAGTCACTGGTCTCCCTTCTCGCCAACTCCACCCAGGTAGTGAATAAAACATGCAACAAATTCTACATTTGCAGCGCAGTGACTCTTGTGGTCTTTAAAACTTTAAAAGCCTTAAACGCATCCTCCTAAAGTGTGATTCGGGGGGTTATCTGAGGCAGAATGAGTCACTCTGTTAGCCTCGCCGATGCTGGAAGCCCGCTGTGTATGACATCACCGCATGCTACTCATATGCACTACTTTGTGCATTATTAATTAGGAGACCTCCTCCTCTGAGCAGTTAAGTGGCAGTTAAGTCTTCCCGGCTCCATCGGCCTCACTGTGTTTGCTCCCCCTCGACTCAGATCTGCTTGTTTCGTACTTTACATCACTAACGCTCCGCCACTTTAAAAGGTCTTTACGGATGACTGGCGCAGAAAAAGAAAGAAACATCTAAATCCTCGTGCAGAATGAATCATTTAAATAGCATTTAAAGCCGCGATAATCCATATTTTTATAACAACAATGGATCAAAGGGCTGCGCGCATGTGAAAGGGGTTGCTCTTAATCACCAGCCCACATAGAAGCTCGATAAAGCATTTCAGCGTCTTTGAACTCGTTTTTTGTTTTATGGCCCCGTCCTTGTTTTGGGTCAGCCTCGATGCTCTTATCGGGTATTTCTAGCCACAGCAAAGAGCTGTGCTCAGTGGAAAAGCTTTTAAGACATCCCATACTGTAGAAAATAAGATTATCATTTATTTGTTTAATTATAAAGCATGTTTAGGCTCGAATGAATATTGTGAACGTATCAAAACGCCCACTGAAACGCGCACAGCCGTATTCGGAAACTGTGCCTATACTGTCACCACCCACAGCCATGCTGGAGGCTTGGTCATGGTTGCAAAAAACAAGGTGCACAGTACCTGCTCAGGCCTGTGAGAGCTGACCAATCAGAGCAGACTGGCCTTTTTCTGGAGGACAGACTTAAAGAGACAGACGCTGAAACAAAGCATTCAGGCAGAGGGTGAACAGATGTGCTGCAACAAAGGACAGGATGAGAAAAAATGAATGTGTTTTTTGAACATTAAAGCATGTAAACATCTTCTAGTACCCCAAACAAGGCGAACAAAGTCAGCAGCTAGCTAGTGAACATTATGAAGTGTTTCTAGCCAGATGTTTCCCTTCAGGAGTCGGTGGAAAGCAAACTTTAACCACACTCGTCAGGCGGAGACAGACTGAACACAAAATGAATGATAATGGTGGTCCGTGTCTGCCATATGCCCCAAGTTCACAACACCAACATGAAAGAATAATAACACGCAGGTTTAGGATTGTTGATTTTTTCGACAAGCAAATATTTAATTCATCTTACTCACGCAGAAGCTCGGAGATGTGCGTACACTGCTAATGCCACAAAAATCAGTTAGTGAATGTATGAAAGCACTGCTTGACGGACGCTCTAGCAGGTTTTCTTCGAGCCGTAATGAGTGGTTGGGTAAATATAGTCTTTTTTGTGATCGTGGTAAAATGACCCGCAATTGTCAGTCTGTGAGTGATTAAACTATGGATTTTTCACATTCTGTTTGGACTCTTGAGACGGCCGATGCCCGCGTGTTTACGCGTCTGACGAGTCCATCGGGGGTACTGTATATCAAACCAAACCTGTTGTTTCCTCAGACAAGTATACCTTACATTGCTTGGAGTGCAACAGAAGTACCTCTAAACTCCAGCAGTGCGCGTCTGATTTGTTGTGTTTGGAGGACAGAGAGTGGAGCCACAATGACTTTGGCCTGTTAGCTCTGTAAACTACAGCCACTCTCTGTATATGTGTCTGCGTCTGTGTTGACCTTTCGCTGATTGTGAATTAAGTGTCTGTGAGTGCTTCGGGTTCCTGGCCTTTGAAGGTTATGCGGACTAACTCCCCGGCTCTGTTCACTACTGAACCAATAAACAGCAGGTACACAGGACGAGCTAGAATCTCTCCGCCTCGTCCTCTCTCCCTTCCCTCCCCCCTCCCCTGACCTCCTGTATCCTTCTATCTTTCTGAGCATGGGAGATCTTCACACCCACTCCCTGGGAGATGGAGGGATTCTGAAAATGAATAGAAAAACAATTAGTAGCGCTGATGGGCCCGTGTGAGGTAATGAAATTGCGTGTCTCATTGTAGCGTGTAATGGAGAGCAGTTTGAAGTTAATTGAGGGGAGATAGGACACTGGGCCACTGTCTGCCAGAGTATTGTAGTCGGGCGCGGGGTTTATCAGCGAGAGAATCACTGAACCCAGAAAAAAAACGATTCCTTATCAGACCTCACAAATGGGAATTATCTTGCTTTTATAGACTAGACGGCGAGATCAGCTGTTATTGTAATTAAATTCATATTCTGTTCATCAGTTTCTGGGTCAGGTTCAGGGGGCGTGAAAGCTCCGCTCAAGACCGAATGTTTCAGCCAAACCGTGTACGACGTTACCATTTTATTATTTCTCATATACGTATTTCAGCCCCTTTCCTTAAATCTAAAGCCAATATGTGACTCAGTTTAACATGCCAATCAGCGGTAGAGAATCAGAGATGCTGTTCTCATAATGTGGTCAGGCGGGCAAAAACTTTTGCAATCGATTGCTCCGACACCCCGGCAGTTTTCAGAAGGAGACAGAGTGCCACCTCCTGGAGGAACGGCCGCATGATGCTCAACGTTCTGCTCCACTGGCTTGTACTCTGAAGTGTCCTCATGAATATGGCACGTAGAGAATGAGCATAGCAATTAAAAAAACTGCCTAAGGATGGTTGAAATAGCTCAAAACAATAGCGCTTGAACCAGCAATTACAACAAAAAGGAAAAGCAACCTCGGTGCATGAAAATGACAGCCTCCTGGTTTGACATTATTTGAAACAGCCTCTTACAGGGTATCATACACAGTACAGGATTTTTAATGCTAATCTTGGGTTTCTGTTTCCTTTCATAGCCCTTACACAACCCGACAGCGGTTAATTTGACCCTGTTTAGTTTCTTATTATTCCTGAACCAGATTTTAGTGACACCTTTCATGCCTAACTGATGGCTGTGTGTTGAAACAAGCAGCATGTACCAAAAAGCCTGAAGGAGGGATCAAGAACGGAATAAACACTCGGCTTTGGGCGGGATTTCAGATGTGGGGAAACGCGCTGCGTTGACAAAAGACAATTAAACGCAGCCTGCCTACAGTATTGATCATGTCTCCGTGATAGGCAGAGCAGAACCACAGCACCTGTATTCATTAAACAACCTGTTTAGCAACCATGCGGCGGAAGGAGAAGTCAGGCTCTGTTTGTGAAACGAAGCGCCACAGGCCAAGAAACACCTGCAAGATTACACGGAAACTTTTCAATGGAGCGTGACGGGGAGAGGAAGGAGCGGAGAGGAAAGGGGGGAGGACAACTCATGACCTTGTCTAAAGAAAAAAAAAAGGAAAAGGAGGAGGTGAGGAAAGAAACAAGCCAAAAATATGAACAGAAAAAAAAACAACAACAAATATGAAACTGGCTGCTATTATTGTACTAATTGGGATGCAACAGAGGTTATTTATTGCTTTATTGCTTTATAAACACTCGTTCATTTTTCAGGTTTGAGGGTGAAATGTTAACAAGTTTGACTTGACGCTGTGAAATTAAGAAATGCTTTGGCGAGTCAGGTGATTCAATGAATACTAAGCAGACGCCGCACATCGGGGCCCTAATTTGTTTTGATGGACTCGTTTCATTTTGGAAGAATGAAGGGATCGCTTTAACCTATACCTTACCTACTTTACATTCCGCGCAGGGGCCTTCAGCTGCTTTTCTTTCACCCTTCAGTGGCAACTCTTCATTCTAAAAAACCTTGTTGAAAAATAGGTCATTTGCCAGCAGACAGGCTATAAATGGCAGCTCCTGTATAAAAAAAAAAAAAAAATGTGCCCATAAATAGTCAGGGGATTTAAAATGCATTGTTATAGACCCACTTAAGCGGTTACGTATGTCCTCAACATTCATGTACCGGTGTAATTTACTGCTATAATTATCAAGAGGTGCACGAGCACTCGGTCCGACAGTATTTTGAAAGCCATACGTTATGTTCTATTAACTTTAAAGGAGCGGAAAAGAAATCACGTGCAGAGTTTACAATCGCCGAAATGTCCAAACACAAGTGCCGATAGAAGTCAAGTCAGTTCATTTATGTAGCAAGCTAAAAACAACAGGAGTGACCCGAAGCGCTTTCCAGTTGAGGCAGATACTGTATTCCTCAGACTGTCGAAATAGGGCCTCAACAGAAGAGCTCAAAGGTGTCGATCAGAAACTCGAGACATGAATGAGGGCCCGTGGACTGACCTACATTCCCACCGGTCTCCTTCTCTGATGACCTTGACCCTGCACTGAATCACTGCGCCTGGCCTCAGACAGCAGAAAGAAGAAGCGACGTGATGCCAGTTGTCCTCATTTAATTCCCACGTTTAAGGGAAGGGAGTGAGTATATGAATGAGAGCTCAATCAAAAGTAGAAGTGCTAAAGCTGTGACATGAGGGAGAGCTCAGCGTCTGCCCCATCTTGCCCGGTATTATCTATCAACCGTGACCTTGACCCTGCTGCCACAGCTGAGGACATCTCCAGGGACCGAGAGTGAAGACACAAGCAAACTGGAAGCAAGGCAGGGAAGATTTTCATATGCCATTGACTGACCTATTCGTAGATGAAGGGCTGCACTGTCGATTGATTTTCTTCTCTTCAGCAGGGGTGACCTTTGGGAGCAAGCTTGGTACAACCTGAGCTCTGACAAAAGGGTGCTTGAACTAAAATGTGAGGGTGGAGGACAGTTTACCAAGATGGAGGGACAAAAGTTTTGCCAGAGACAAGCAGACTTATAAAAAATAAGTTTGTTTTTCCAAAGTCAAAGGGTAAGGGACTGGCTCATGAGCTGTGTCAAGTACATGTGGTCCAACCACAGCAGAAGAGTAAAGTTATTCTGACTGGCCACCCTCGAAGGCCAGATAAAACCCAGACTAGGGTACGTATACCGTGGCATGTAAACAGACAGTAATCAAACACTGTACATTTGATGGTTTTGTTTGGTTTGTTGGCAGGATTACACAAAAACTACAGAATGGATATCCAGGAAACTTGGATGGAGGATGGGTCTCAGCCCAGAGGAGGAGCCCAGTAACTTCTGGATCAGATCTGGATAAAGATATAGATCCAGGAATTCATTCTCTCTTTCTTTAACAGGGTGACATAGGGCGTTTTTTTCACATTTTTGTTAATTTCTCAGGAAATAATGCATTGATCTAGATGGGGAAAAAAATCAGGCATACTTAGGTGGATGGTATGTTTGAGCAAGTCCAATTTGATGTGGATAAAGGCGACTGTTTGGCCTTGGCAGAGGTATACACTGTCGTGCCGATAGAAGTCAAGAAGCTGTCGTCCAATCAATACTGGTTGATGTAAAAAAACCACATCACTAATTGGTGTGCCATTGCAGGAAAGTTTTGCGCAAACTCCAGATTTAAAAACTCTGGTATACTGCAGGGTACAGAGAGATGTATCTGGCGGTGATTGTGTAAACACATTTGCCAAGGGCTCAAATGTAACTGATGTTCATTTGAATGTAAGATTCCTGCACTGTAGGTGTACATACGGGGATAATGGTGCACATTTTGGGATGGGCCCTCCTGGAAGGCTTTTACACTGTTGCACTTATTTGTCAAAAGTGAAAGAAAGAGTTGTGTTAAGAATGAAAATGAAAGCTTGCAAGAGAGAGCATGCATTACTTTCTCACACCACACCTGGCAAATGGCTGCGTGAAGTGGGCTTGAACGTGGGATTGTCGCCTTCAGAAAGTTTGCTGAAATTGCCAATCGCAGCGCCTCCAATGAAACATAAGCAAAAGTGTTTGGAGGGAGAGGAGGTTTCCAAATCTGTTCGGCCATCTGATAAGCACTTGTCTTGGAGCACTCTGGCGCTTTAACTCCCACCCGCTTGCGCTTTTCATCATATGGCCTTGTTGTCTCCACAATGAAAGTATTCAAGATCATCTTGAGAGTGCAGCTGGAAGATTACAGATTGTCCCGTACATGTTTGCCCACTGTTTGTTCACTCAACCGGTTTTTTGTTTTATGTAATTTTTAATGGTAAACTTGGTAAACAGCACAACATTCCTTGAGGAGGCAGGTCACCCTCTCTCCTTGACATCTATAAAAAGTGCATTCCTTTGCTTACTTAGGTGTTCCATTTATTTTCCTACGACTAGCAAAGGGGAGATTCCAAGAGCAAACATGGGCTTATTAGCTGTTAGTCATGGATCATCTGTAGTCCATAATGATCCTTGGAAAAGCTCACAGTATATTGCCATGTCTTGGCCCCTTGTTGCTCTCTCTCCCGCTTCCTGTGGGCAAGGTTGATTATTAATGAGTCCTTCATTTACTGGCTGAAGACGGGATGAAGCCTTGACTTCAAGCACAGGTTTATGGATTTATAGCTGTGCAATTGAGCAGCACTGTCTGATTGATTGCGTTTTATTACAATTTTTAACATGGTTTCATCGATAACGTTACCATGTCGTTTATCACTGTATTTTTCTAATATGGGTGGGACAGGGAGATTGCTCCACTGGTGAGTTGAATGCACTTGACCTCAGGATCGGCCTTATCAGCAGACAGACAACTCCCTCGCAGTAATGATCCAGGCTGTTACCGCTACATGCGATATGGAATTGTATACATTCAGTATCAGCCATCAGATCAGTGTGATTGTTTTTGCCTTTGTATCTCGTTATCTTATGCATAACGACAATGTAAGTCTACAGTTTTGTTCCGTGGAATTGTCATGGCTGCTTTCATTTGCTGATTTTTGCATTGGGGAATATGACTTTGTCGGATTCTCCGTTGATCAGCATCCAATTATTTAAAGAAACAAATGTTGGCAATTAAGCACAGAGCGAATCTGATAAAGCTACATCCGAAATGAGGAGTTTGTTCCTTCTTGTTTTTTTTTCATGTAACTGATAATAAAATGGTATCAATCGTATCCTGGTATTCTGTTTATGTGAATGGTCGTAAAAATGTACTCGAGTGATGCTGTACCAAGTATGAGCAAAGTAAAAAGCAATAAATAACAAAAGATAAACCGAGTGAAGTTTTTATTTCACATTAAAGCCCTCCAAAACATTATTCCCCGCTCCGTTTGGCTCTGTGTGTTTCAGTTTATAAGTAACTCAGTTCCTGTTGCCTTAGACACCTGAGAACACTGATATGACACTTTGACTATCTGTTACGGATTTGGGCTTTGCAGATAACTCTAGATAATCTCTCTAGTTAAGATAGTTAGTAGATTGCCCTCTCTTTGCCAACAAGCAGAAACGACTTGCTATCAGATTTACCCTGAGAGTAAACTGGGCTTTTACAGCTGTTCCCTAACAAAGAGCGTCTTTTTTTCGCTTGAAGAGAGGTTAAGAGAGCGCTCGTATTTGTTTTGGGCCCTCCCTGTTGACACATAGTGACAGGGCTGCAGGAATGTCACAACAGGTGAATCATGCAGCTCCTCCTTCATATCACTCACTGTCCACCTGCTCTTACAGTGTGCACTTCTTATCTAGTTGATACACACTAAATAGAGTCCAAGCAGACACTTCTTGAAGCCTGGTTTTTACAACATTACCGGGTCATAATGTACACATACTTTGCTGTATAGATTGCATAAGTTGGCACTCTTAACAGCTCGACTTGTCTTATCTTTACCGAATGTGACGGAGTTAGAGGATTAGCACTAATTTGCACGGGAAATTATCTTCTTGCCCTTTCACGGCACATAGAAATCACGACGGTGGTCAGGTTGGCCTGTTTGAACACGATCCAATACCTTTGCATTAATAGCTACTTCAGTAATGTTTTGAGATGCACATGTTAGGAGTTAGACCATTCATTTCTAACACCAGCCCCCTTCATCTTGCTGGCAGGCTAATAATGTTAACATTTCTCCAAAGGTGCCAGAATGGAATTTCTGCTTCACTGATCTTACCCTCATCTTGTAATGTTGTGTGCTTCTGAATTACAATAGTTTGTCCCGTAGCTTAACTGTGTGCAGGAATCAACACTGCAATAAATAATAAACTAATATGTTCTATCGACAATGATTCATGTTCTCTTTCTTTCTTTCTTTCTTTCCTCTGTAAGTTTTTGTCACTGTACAGTGTTCAAGCACTTGTTTAGTGCAGACTTTACATTTAGCATTTGACTTTTCATTGGTACCTAAGGCAGGTTCAAGTCAAAATTCCCTGTCATGTATATCCTTCACCAACTACAACTTTTACATCACAGTGAGGAATAAATAGAAGAAATCAAACTGTATATTTATTTCTTCAAGCATTTATATGTTCATTTACTGTGGTATCTTTTTATGACCATGCAACACCAAACCCTGACCTCGCCTATCACCACTTCCTGTAACTGTGTTAGCTGATGTCGTCACTTTGAGAAAAAATATATTTACGCCATGGATTCAGTTCCAACCCCCTTTTAATGTCCTCCTGCCCTTCAGTTGTCTCTCTCCACCCACCTGCTGAGGTTACCTGGTTATAGGACAGCGGGGCTATAAATGCTGCCTGCTTTGTTCTGTGACTGACACAGGAGGGCCCTCACCTCTGTGCCTCCAGTTACAGGTTAATATAAGCCGCACTCGACAGAGGAGCTCCACAACAGTTACTGCTCATCATTCATTCTTCAACTCATCAAAGAAGCGCGAGTATTAGCAACGGGAGAGCAGCTGAGAAGCTGCCGGCAAAGGATCAGCAATGCTTGGAGGACTCCACACAGATTTGCTGGTCACAGTGACTCTACTCCTTTTAGCTCAGACGGGGACTCAGTGCAGGTGGGTCTCGAGATAATGAAACTTTTTAACCGTCAAGTTATTTGAAATATTGCTACGCTTGTCGTATTAATTCTGCTAAGTGGAAACTGAATGGGATTTTTGATTAAGGTTTTGTTTCTGAGTCAGTCAGATATTTTATTAGATGCCTTTTTTTAAGGGATCCACTCAATAGTTTTCTTTTTTCTATTTCAGGGCTGAAAATGACTTTTCATTCGTTACTTTACCAGACTGGAGGCCAAACTCAGGTATGAAGCTTCACAGTAAGACCTGGAAGATACAAGATTTGCTTGGATATAAATCTGTCACAACGATAAGGATTTAAAAACACAGGACTAAATCGTCAGAGAGATGTGCACATTATATATGACTATATTTAACCCCTTTCTCCTCTTTCATAGAATATGTTACAGTGTGTTACACCGACAGACAAAACAATCAGATATGCGACTGGACAAGGAACCGACTAACTTCAGCAACAGGTACAGGAGATTTACTGCAGACATTTACTGCACAACAGCAAACAACGAATATGATTAATTAGAGGAACTGAGAGCCACCTGTGTTTTTTTTTAAAACGTCGTCAAAACAGGTTAGTTGAGTTAACTCGGACACTCCGAGATAACTTGACTGAGGTAATTTCATTGTGTCCCGCCCTCTTGCAGGGGATTTGGAACATCGGTCCACAGTTCTGTTTTAATCTCCAGGCAGGCTGTGACTGTGACTGTGTCCGTGCAATACTGCATATCACTAATTGATCTGAAGCAGGCTAATAATCTTTTACAGCCTGGTGTTCATCCAGAGGCAATTAAAGTGGAGGGCCTCCACTTAAGGCTCAAATTTAGCACAATTTTGCATTTAATAACTGTGCCACAACAGATGCACTTCCTGTTTTATCACAATAACAGAGATAAGGGTTTGCTATTCCTCACGCTTAAAATGTTGATGCGGCATAAAAGCTAATTCCTCAACTGTGTCGTTAAAATATATTTTACCATTTATACTGTGTGATTTAAAAAAGAATGGAGTAACAGACATTGAATGTATCCTTTTGTACTGAAGTGTTACAGAAAAACATTTCTAAATGACTTTGGTCACACTCAGAGTACTGAATCTTCTTATTGGCATTTTGAACTCCAGGGGATGCAAAGGTGGATATTTTAGAGAGTGGTCCACTAGAGATGGAGGGCGAGGCCTGTCTGGAGTTTTGGTACCGCGCCCCGTCTGCAGCCGAGGGGTCAGAACTCCGCGCTCTGGTAAAAAACAGCACCCGTCGGGTGAAAGTCTGGACCTCGCCTGCCCTCCCCGGGGATTCTTGGAGACAAGTGTTTATCCCCTTGAACAGCATCGTACCAGACACTCAGGTAAAATGGCCTATTTGTAATCACAAAGTGGCGAATCTCGCCCCGTTCTTGCTCGTGAACAGCTGAGCCTTCCGTGGATGCCCCTTTCATACCAAATCATGACACTGTCACCTTTTGTCTTCTGAGCATTCCACCACTTTTCCCAGTCTTTCCTTTTAAAACGTGTTGCCAGAATCAAATTCACAATACGCATATATCTGCCAAAAACCCATGAAGTTGATGACGTAAGAAATTAAATATATCGTCTCTGTACGGTTTCTAATTGGGTATACACTATGTCAAAAAGGATTAACAAACGATCACTTTCTGTTTTCTGTCAGGTTGTCTTTGAAGCAGTTCAAGCAGTATCCACGGAGCAACAGATCGCATTTAACCGGATAGGTGTAAGGAGAGGCTCATGTGGTAATTATTCTTTTACAGCCTACTTTTGGTCCCATCAATAAATAGAAAATGAAAAATCACACTATATATTCAGATATATCTATAAAATTGTCAAAACAAACCTCTTTTGTCATCTAACCATTACTTTTGTTCAATACTAATTAAGAAAACATTAAACCAAGTATGACTAACATAAATAATAGATAAGATAACTAAGATAATTAAGAGTAGTCCACACAGTATTAACAGTGAACATAATAATTCATCAGTCATTCCTTGCCAGATGGTGTTGTGATTATACAATTATGTTTTACTCGGTCACCTCCCCCGCCCACAGGACAGCAGTGTGAATCTAACACAGAGTTCTGGACGGATGAGTCCACCCGCTGCCTCTGTTCTGTTGGCCAGCTCTCCTGCTCTCCATCTCAGTGCCCCGAGGGCCAAATCTGTGGTCCTCAAAGAAGTCCCTCCGGTGGGATTTCCACCTCGGGGACGTGCACCATACACAGTAACACAGACTGCAGCACTTTTGACGGAGTGCTGTTCCGCTTCATGGCCCCCTGCACCTACACACTGGCTAAGACCTGCTCACCCGAAGGAGCCCTGCCCGTGTTCAGTGTGAAAGTGGTCAATAAGCAGAACGGGAACGAGTCTCTGCCAGCTGTCCAACAGGTCATTGTGGAGATCGGAAACTTGAGAGTGTCCCTGCTGAAAGGGCAGACGGACCGTGTTGTGGTGAGTTACTTTAAACTGAGACGTGCACATGGGGGTCCGTTGCAAATCTCTAAAGAGTCTGCCAATGCGTGGAGCTGCAACAATTAATCTATTAAACAATTAGTTGTCGACTATTGAAATAATAATCAGCTATTTTTGTCATCAATTAATCAGTTTAAGTGATATTTCAAGGGAAGAAAAAGTCTTTATTCTGATCCCAGCTCCTTAAATGTGAATATGTTCTGGTTTCTGTGCTGCTGGTTGATAAAAAAAAAAACTGAATATCTTTGGGTCATGGACGAAACCAAGACATTAGTGGACGTCTTCTAAGACTTTGGGAAACACTGATCAGCATTTTTTTTTACCATTTTCTGACATTTACCAAACAACTAATCGATTAATCAACAATGAAAATAATTACCCATGAATGAACAATCCTTCCCAGAAGCTTAAATGTCCTGATGGCAGACCATGCTGTTCCATTTACACAGGGGAACGAGCTTTAATGAGTGTTATAATGTTAATAATTCCTTAGCCTAAACCATCCAAATAAGCTTTACTATTAACATTTAACGTCACATTTTCCATCGCTACACTCTTGTAGACATAAACTCATTCATCACAGTCTTAACAGTTTAAGGTGTTTATCAGTGCGCCATCACATAAAATGGACAACGAGTATTTTAGTTTAATAATTAAAAGGAGACATTAACTTGCAGACCAAACATCCACAGTTTGTTTTGCTGGCAGCTGTTCTCATTCCCTATTTTCACACTGCTCCCTAAGCTTTATAAAAAAAAAAAACAGTACAGTGTACAAACCTTGGTTTTGTGGCCCACTGCCATTTCTGCCGTAATGAGTGCTGAGCTGCATAATGTACTGGATCAAGCAGTTCCCGTATCTGCAGCACGTTCTGCTGATAAACTCAAGTTTATCAGCAGAATTAAGTGCAGAATTCAGTGGCGTAACATCCTGGAATCCACAGAGGACTTATCAGCCTTATCAATTCTCTCAAAGAGATTTATCTATTGTATCCTCGGCATGCCGCTTTTTATTGTTAACGGCAGCCGGTAAGAAAGTCTAAATACTGACACTGTTTCATCAGGTTAATGGAGTCTGGAGGAAGCTTCCACTAAAGCTCGTTGCCGTCAACATCGAGAGCAACCCCGCTGCCGTCACACTGGTGACCAGATTCGGTCTTTCTGTCTCAAACGACAACGCCGGCGCTGTCCACATCAACCTGCCGCCCGCTTACTCTGATCACGTCTGCGGCATGTGTGGAAACTTTAACCACCACAGAGGAGATGACTTCAGAAGGCCCGATGGTACAGACGCCAAGGATGCTACAGATCTCGCTGAGAGCTGGCAGACCGGAGAAAGCGCTCTGTCCTGTGAGACCATTCTAGTGCCTCATAAGTGTGATCCAATGGAGGAGGCTGAGTATGCCACAGAGCTGTACTGTGGAGGCCTCCTCTCTAGTACTGGGCCCTTCGCTGACTGCCTATCAGTTCTGGGGGCAGAGAGCTACTTCAGGGGCTGTGTGGTCAGCATGTGCTCTAGTCATGGTGACCCAGAGGTGCTATGTGAGACACTGAAGGCCTACGCTGATATCTGTCAGGAGGCTGGAGTTGCCCTACCCGTATGGAGGAACTCTTCATTCTGCCGTAGGTTGCTTTATTGCTTCCTCCTTTTCATTTTCTCTACCTCCTTTTATTAAAATAAGGGAAATAGCGGCAAATTATAAGTGTAATAATGCAATAACAGTTAAGGTCAAGCTCTCTCCTTGTTCCTCCCTTCACAGCAATCCAGTGTGCTGTGAACAGCCACTACAACTCGTGTGCTGATGGCTGTCCAGAGGTGTGCTCTGGCCAGGATATAGTCGGCTCCTGTGGAAGCTGTGTGGAAAGATGCGAGTGTGACTCGGGATTCAAACTTAGCGGGGGGAAGTGCGTCCCGGCGGAGGACTGTGGGTGCATGTCTGATGGAAAACACTATGAGGTAAGCTCGGTAGATGATCCCGAGAAACGTCACATTCACCTGTTCAGTCCCACGGCGCTGAGATTCATTCACACAACTGCCTTTTGCCTACAGAGAGGAGAAGAGTGGCTGGAAGGAGAGTGTGCATGGCAGTGCCAATGCATGCCTGACGGTGTTGTGGCATGTTCAGCCACGAAATGCGCACGCAATGAGGTTTGTCGAGTCGAGGATGGGGTCAAAGGCTGCTTCTCTCTCAATGTCGCCACCTGCAGCGTGTACGGTGATCCGCACTACATCACATTTGACGGTGTGGCGTACGATTTTCAAGGGGGGTGCAGTTACACGCTTACGACAACGTGCGGAGACGAAAGTTCGGTCCAGTTCACCGTCATCGGACACAACATGCATCCTCCCCTTGGGAACTTCACCCGGTCCAAGCTGGAAGCTGTGACTCTTCAGACTGACGGTCTTAACGTCACGCTCAGTCAGAGCGGAGAGGTCCACGTAAGCATGAAAACTTCTTGTAATTCTCTACAAATCAAACAATCCCAAATTAAACTCTTTTATAGCAAGAGGTTGAAACAAAGGCTGTAATAAAGGCTATGAAACTGGACAGCTCAGCTTCCAGCCCATCAGCTGTGTCTAGTGGCCAATGACTGGAGTGTCAGCACACCCATTTTTATATGAGTCAGTTATTGCTCTGTGTCAGGTCAGTGGAGGAAGCTGCTCACAGGAACACACCATTCGCTGACCCACTTAACGTTGCACTGGAACAGCTAGTTGGCAGCTTATTAGTTGCACCAACTATCATGGTAGCAGAAAAAAAAACACACTCAGTTCGCACAAGAATAAACTTACAAAATAAATGATTGATTGCCCTCTCTTTAGGTGAACGATGTCCCCGTCCTGCTTCCCTTTTCCAAGAAAGGTATATCCAGCTCAATATGGGTCTTCATGAAGGGTAACTACATTGTCTTGGAGACCACCTTTGGCCTCAGAATGATGATAGATGGGGAGAACAGGCTGTTCCTGCAGGTGGATGAGCGCTACAAGTATGAACTGTGCGGACTGTGTGGCACCTACTCTGAACAACAGGACGACGACTTTGTAACACCAGGAGGGCAGAATGCTACCGGGGCATTTGAGTTTGCCAACAGCTGGAGGGTGCAAGACGATACAGAGTAAGTCATTCTACTATACGAGGTATCTGCACACAATAATCTTAAAAATATTTGAACACTTTAATACCTCAAAAAGGAAAAAGGCACACACTTCAACAGCAGGTAAACAGAATGTTTCCTGAGCCTAACTAGCAGCATAGCGCTAATTATATGTCCATCAGCCTCAGCTGTTCTTGTGTTTAGTGCTAATTAGCAACTGATAGCATGCCAGCACACTAAACTAAGATGATGGACATGGAAAAACATTATAAACATGTCGGCATTGTCATTGTCCGCACAGTGATAATAGCATTTAGCTCACCAGCAAACCACCACTTTGCCCAAGTACAGAAAAATCTTCTGCGTAGAAGTTGCTTGTGCTTTACGAAGATGCATAGGGGGCGAGTAATAATCCATTATCAAGCACACAATCTCACAGCCCGGCTTGCTCATTTAGTTTATTAGCAACCAGATAAAAAGCACAATTACCATGTTGATTATCAGCTAATTACAAGCTGAGCACATGTAGACAAAGCAGGTTGGGTTGGCAGAACATACACCAAGCTCACACCCCTGCAATCTAACATTCATTTTTGCTTGTGCATTAGAACAAGTTGTTAAAGAATTATTCAGTATAAATACAGGAATTTTTTATTTTGAAGTGACAAATCAAAATGTCTAGATCTTAATCCATGTGGCCAATCTTTCTCCTCCAGGTGTGTTGCTCATCCAAATGACCCCAGACTCTGTGAATATGATGAGGAGAATGAGGCCTACAATGAGTGTTACGCGCTGCTAGGGGATGCCTTCAAGTCCTGCCATAAGGTCATTCACCCAAGCATATACCTGAGTAGCTGCGTGTATGACTACTGTGCCACAAGCGGTGACAAACACACCCTTTGTGAATCTCTGGAGTCCTATGCAGCAGCCTGCCAGGTCGCAGGAGTGGAGCTTTCTGATTGGCAGACAGACGCAGCATGCGGTGAGTGCTGGAGTCAGAGCTGACGTGTATGTGTAATGATGGCGATGTGAATTCTAAATGCCATAAATTTATTAGCACTGACAATTAGATAAAGTAATTCTGTTACATGTGTTGTATTTCCTACTTATTGATTCCCTTTACCAATAATATCTTCAAAGCTTTCTGCTCCTGCCTTGTATTGCTTTGATTATAACACAGAGTCAGCCCATTGCAGAAGGCTACTGCCAAGAGTCCTGCCGGACTTAATCGTTTATTGTTCGTTTTGTCATTGATAGAAGAAAGGTTGGAGAAATGAGGTGGTTATGATGTGTAGTGGCCTAATGCAAAATATCTGGCAGGTCACCAAAAATGCGTCGACAGTGAACTAATTCCATCTTTCCGTTTGTCGTTTTGCTTTGTTTTTGTCCCCACTTCAGCTCATCCCACCACAACTCCAGCTCCTACCACTCCAGCACCAGATCAGACCAGTAAGAGCATTCAGTGTTGTGAAGGTTTATTTGTAACTGCTGGTTTGGATAATGACATTATGCAATTTACAGTTAATATTTTTTTATAGAAAGTATTACATTTAAGTATGATACTACTAATAGATTCGCAATAAATTTGATTAACCTTAGTGTAATTGTTGGATTGGATGAAATAATATTTATGATAATTAATAAAAATTAAAAAAAAATCATATTGTAATGTTCCTCCAGATAATTTGCTTGTGATAGTTAATCATCACTCCCACTGTGCGTATGTGATTTTTCATAGAGTGCCCCTTGAATTGCAACTTTGAAAAAAATCTGTGCGGGTGGGAACAGCTCATACAGGATACTTTTGATTGGACAAGACATTCAGGACCAACCCCATCAGACCTAACTGGCCCAAGCCAAGACCACACCACTGGAGGTAATAAACCCAAAGTCAGGCCTTGATATCCCATTGGTTGCCTTGCTGCACTGTTTTATGTATGTTGTTCTTTTTCAGTATTCATGTTTATTTTGCTATTTTTAAACATTTCTCCAGCTGGATTCTACATGTATCTTGAGGGAGATAGAGTAATCCATGGAGACTCAGCCCGTCTGATGAGCTCAGCGTGCCAGTATAGTGGCCCCCTCTGCCTGCACTTCTGGTACCACATGTACGGTTCAGCCACAGCCATGGCCCTCAATATCTACCTGCTCAGAGACAATAAAACTACCAAGACCTGGGCAATGATGAACAACCAGGGACCACAATGGCATCAAGCATATGTTGACATCAATGTGGATGGTCCATTCCAAGTAAGACTGATACTTTATATTAACAATATATGAGCCTAACACATGCTGGTTGAGTGTTGCACACTTTTGTTGCAAAGACTGATGATTTTATATGATGATTCTACACTGTGAAACATATTTTCCTACTCCCTCTTTCAGATCCTCATGGAGGGAATTCGAGGCTCTAACGCTGAATCAGATGTCGCCATAGATGACATTTCCATCCACTTTGGCTCATGTTCAGGTGACATTCACTTCCAACAAAGAGAAGAATACATTACACATTTGATGTCCTAACTTTCATTGTGGATAAATTAGTAACTCGGAAGACAAAATTTCTCAGGACTTTTAAACAACGGCAGTATGACTTTCTTTAGGTAGCAACCCTGGCCTGGTTATCGGAACTGAGCGTCCTTTCACAACTTCAGAAATCCTCCCCGCTCAACCAGGTAAGTGCAGAGGAAGCTGTATTTTATGGACCATTTGTTCAGAAAGATGAAGTGTGGTTACAAATTAACAAGTGTCAAGTCTAATAAATACTGAATGTGCAATTTTTTTTCTAGGTAACTAAGGTTACAGATCATTAAAATTTCCAGGAGGTTGCATTAAAGCCTCAATAATTTATGTTAATATTTTGCAAATGTTCCCTTTCAGTCTGCAGTATTGACTGTAGCTTTGACAGCAACCTTTGTAGCTGGAATCAGATGGTCACAGATGCTTTTGACTGGACATGGCAAAGTGGTTCCACCCCGACCCTGATGACTGGGCCCTCTGCTGACCACACCGGTGGTAATACACTTTTTTTCTACATAACATTATAAATGGTGACAGATATTATACAGCTGTATGGATTAAAGCTGTATCACTACAGAAAGTCTATCTGCCACTTTTGATGGTTGCACTCTTCTTTTCTAGGTGGTCACTATCTTTATATCGAAGCCAGCAGCGTGACACATGGGGACACGGCTCGTCTCATCAGCTCAGAGTGTTCTGACTCTGGTCCTCAGTGTCTACAGTTCTGGTACCATATGTACGGTTCAGCCGACACAATGGGCCTCCATGTCTACTTGATCCAAAACAAATCAGCCGATGCTGTTTTTTGGAGGAGAAATGACCAAGGAGATGCATGGCAACTGGCTCAGGTGGACTTTACAACAACTGAAGCTTATCAGGTCAGACACCTTCTACCAGTCACGTTGTAACGGTAGAATATTAACAGTAAGAGACATCTTAGAAATACTAACAAATGCATTTCTTTTCCTAACTTAGATCATCTTTGAGGGGCGTAGAGGCTCCAATGAAGAGTCCGATGTGGCCATAGATGATGTAAAGCTATATCATGGTCGATGCTCTGGTAAGAAACTCGCACATAGAACCACCAAACGTATTGAGGCTTAAGGCTGTGTGGTTTGAATATGTTTGAAATACTTGCAATTATTGGCCTTTCATGCAGATCTGGGTGGTATTGTGACACCTCCTCCTAAACCTGATGGAAACACCACAGCTCCTCCAAGTGTCCCTATGCCCACCACTGCAGCTCCAGAGCCTCCTGTGTTCAATGCTACTGTTCAGCTCCCTGTTACATCTCAGCCCCCTGTCGCAAATATCTCCATGCCTCCCATGGTGGAAGCAACAACCAATCTAATTAATAACATCAGTGTTGTTGAAGCTCGAGATAACAGACCGCCATCACATCCAGGTACATTGCTGTTTCTGTAGCCACACTTGTACAGCCCTGGAGTTGGGACTTCCATATTTTATTCTTTCCACATCATTGTTTTGTAGTTACCAGAATTATTGCACCAGTAAACTAAGGATATGTGCAACTTTTGTCTCCAGTGTGCAAACTCCAGTGTAATTTTGAATTTACAAATCAACAAGTGTCAAGTCTAATAAATAATGAATGTGCTATTTTCTAAGGTAATTGAGGTTACAGATCATCAGCATTTTCAGGAAATTGCAATAAAGCCTCAGTGGTTGAAGTCAACATTTTGCAAATGTTCCCTTTCAGTCTGCAGTATCGACTGTAGCTTCGACAGCAACCTTTGTAGCTGGAATCAGATGGTCACAGATGCTTTTGACTGGACATGGCAAAGTGGTTCCACCCCGACCCTGATGACTGGGCCCTCTTCTGACCACACCGGTGGTAATACACTTTTTCTCTACATAACATTATAAATGGTGACAGATATTATACAGCTGTATGGATTAAAGCTGTATCACTACAGAAAGTCTATCTGACATTTTTGATGGTTGCACTCTTCTTTTCTAGGTGGTCACTATCTTTACATCGAGGCCAGCAGGGTGACACATGGAGACACGGCTCGTCTCATCAGCTCAGAGTGTTCTGACTCTGGTCCTCAGTGTCTGCAGTTCTGGTACCATATGTACGGTTCAGCCGACACAATGGGCCTCCATGTATATCTGCTCCAAAACCATTTAGCCGATGCTGTTTTTTGGAAGAGAAATGACCAAGGAGATGCATGGCAACTGGCTCAGGTGGACTTCACATCAACTGGAGCTTATCAGGTCAGACACCTTCTACCAGTCACGTTGTAACGGTAGAATATTAACAATAAGAGACATCTTAGAAATACTAAAAAATGTATTTCTTTTCCTAACTTAGATCATCTTTGAGGGGCGTAGAGGCTCCAATGAAGAGTCCGATGTGGCCATAGATGATGTAAAACTATATCATGGTCGATGCTCTGGTAAGAAGTCCACACATAGTACCACGCAATGTATCAAGGCTTAAGGCTGTGTGGTTTGATTATGTTTGAAATACTTGCAATTATTGGCCTTTCATGCAGATCTGGGTGGTGTTGTGACACCTCCTCCTAAACCTGATGGAAACACCACAGCTCCTCCAAGTGTCCCTGTGCCCACCACTGCAGCTCCAGAGCCTCCTGTGGTCAATGCTACTGTTCAGCTTCCTGTTTCATCTCAGCCCCCTGTGGCAAATGCCACTATGCCTCCCATGGTGGAAGCAACAACCAACCCCATTAATAAGGATGATGTTACTGAGGTTCCAGATAACAGACCACCATCACATCCAGGTACATTGCTGTTTCTGTAGCCACGCTTGTATAGTCCTGGAGTTGGGACTTCCATATTTTATTCTTTCCATATCAATTTTTTGTGGTTTCCAGAATTATTGCATCAGTAAACTAAGGATATGTGCAACTTTTGTTTCCAGTGTGCAAACTCCAGTGTAATTTTGAATTTACAAATCAACAAGTGTCAAGTTGTATTAAAGCCTCAATAGTTGAAGTCAACATTTTGCCAATGTTCCCTTTCAGTCTGCAGTATCGACTGTAGCTTCAACAGCAACCTTTGTAGCTGGAATCAGATGGTCACAGATGCTTTTGACTGGACATGGCAAAGTGGTTCCACCCCGACCCTGATGACTGGGCCCTCTGCTGACCACACCGGTGGTAATACACTTTTTCTCTACAAAACATTATAAATGGTGACAGATATTATACAGCTGTATGGATTAAAGCTGTATCACTACAGAAAGTCTATCTGCCACTTTTGATGGTTGCACTCTTCTTTTCTAGGTGGCCACTATCTTTACATTGAGGCCAGCAGCGTGACACATGGGGACACGGCTCGTCTCATCAGCTCAGAGTGTTCTGACTCTGGTCCTCAGTGTCTACAGTTCTGGTACCATATGTACGGCTCAGCAGATACAATGGGCCTCCATGTCTACCTGCTCCAAAACAATTTAGCCAATGCTGTTTTTTGGAAGAGAAATGACCAAGGAAATGTATGGCAACTGGCTCAGGTGGACTTCACTGCAAGTGATGCTTTCCAGGTAAACTAAAAACCTACTATCTCTGCTCCTAGCCTGTCTAATGTTAAGTGTACTACCTGCAACAATAAATAAGTGTAAGCGGACATAATTAATCTGTATGGTATACTGTGCTTTATTACCTGTGCACGTAATTTTAGATCATTTTTGAGGGGCGAAGAGGTTCCAACGATCAATCTGATGTGGCTATAGATGATGTATCGCTTCATCGTGGGCGCTGTGCAGGTAATTCTGTCCCACTGCTGACATTCAATTTAGTTCAAACACATGTACAGTAGTTTCATCTTTAAAAATTGATGCAACTTAAATTATTGTGAAATGTTGTTACAGACCTGGCAAAACCTATGACTCCAGCTCCAACCGCTTTAAATCCAGTTACAACAGAAGGTCCAGAAATTCCTCCAACAAACAGCTCAACTGCTACACCTACAAGTACATCAACACCAACAACTACCACCACAACAGCAGCAACTGAAACCCACCAAACTTCAAATCCTGATGTCCCAACAACAACACCAAAGCTACCAACAACCCTTAAAACAACTGCCTCAAGCACAACCCCATTTTTTTGTGATACACAACCCGCAATAAAACCAGTAACAACTGAAACCCCAACTACAGCTAGACCACAACCTCCAACCACAACTCAACCAGAGCCACAAACAACAGCTGGACCACAACTTTCAACTGAAACTCATCCACAGCCACAGACAACAGCTGGATCAAAACCTCCAACTGAAACGCAACCAGAGCCACAAACAACAGTTAAACCCCAACCTCCAGCTACAACTACACCAAATCCAAGTACATCAAAACCACAGCCACCCTCTATCTTTACAACAACAACTACTACCACCACAACAGCAGCAACTGTAACCCACCAAACTTCAAATCCTGATGTCCCAACAACAACACCACAGCTACCAACAACTGCCTCAACCACATCCTCAACTTCTTGTGATACACAACGCCCTACAAAACCAGCAACAACAGTGACCCCAGGAACTTCCAACCCTGACATCCCAACAGCCACAGCTGGAGGCCAAACCACAGCTAGACCACAACCAACCACAACTCAACCAGAGCCACAAACAACAGCTGGACCACAACTTTCAACTACATCTAGACCACAACCTCCAACTGAAACTCACCAAACAGCTACTCCGCAACCACCAACAACAGCTGGACCACAACCCCCAACAACCATTAAACCACATCTCACAACAGCTGGACCACAACCCACAACAACCCTCAAACCACATCCGACAACAGCTGGACCTCAACCTACAACAACAGCTACTCCACAACCACCAACAACAGGCAGACCACAACCACCAAATACACCTCTACCAAGTACGTTATAAGTCTGCATTTTCCTTTTTAGATGTGGACAGTTTTTGTTTGTTTTGGTTTGGTTTTTTAGGCTTAACATCTCACATGTTAAGATACTGAGGCAAAACTCACCTGTGAGCTAAGAAAAATTAACCATGGCTAATAGATTTTGAAGTATACTATACACTGTTTGCATAGGCCATCCTGCTCGTCATTTTAAGGTCATGACTATGTATACATCCAATACTATCTCTACCTTTCTGTCTCCCTCCCTAGCACCCTCTTGTCCCCAGAACAGTCATTACACCACTTGTGTCTTTGCCTGCACTCCCACCTGTTCTTACCTGAACGGCCCACCACACTGCAGTAACAATCAGCGTTGTGAGCCGGGATGTGTATGCAATGAAGGCTTTGTGCGGAAAGATAGGGCTTGTGTGCCTATCCAACAGTGTGGATGTGTGGATAGTAATGGCACCAAATATGATGTAAGTGACGGTTGAGAATATCTATTTATCAGTGACACACATTATCTACAGTGCTGCTTTTCAAATACAAAGATTTACTTTCTGAAACACTCAGATTCTATGATGACTCTCAATCTTTTTGTCAGTTCCGTGAAGAGTGGTACACCAATCACTGTAGTCAGAAATGTGAATGCAAGGAACACCGTGGCGTGGGGAAGATTGAATGCGATGACGAAGATGAGTGTGATGGAAATGCTGTCTGTCTTCAAAATGTTGAGGGCGACTATTACTGCCAGTCCACAGGTGAAGTAAATTCCAACATTTAACAACTGTGACGTTTCCAAACCATGCACCTTATTCACTAATGTATTAATTGCTCTGCACTTGTTTCTTCACAGGCTTTGATGAGTGCACCGTAGGGAGTGACTCTGAGTACAGAACTTTTGATAGAAAGAAGTATGACTTTGAAGGTGAGCACTCGTATGTGCTGGTCCAGACCAAGAACTTGCCAAATTACCTTCCAGATGTCTACATCGAGGGCATCAATGCACGCGTCGAAGACGATGACAGCGATAGTCATCAGCATGGTGACAGCAGCAGTGAAGAAGACAACAGTCGCAGAGTCAGGGACGAAGATGAAGATGATAGTGATGAAGATGATGACGATGACAGTGAAGAGCATGAAGACCACCACAGATTACAAGGGCTTAAAATCAGAGTGTACGATCACACTGTGGAGTTCAAGAAGAAGCGGAGGCTGGTTGTAAGTATCAAGGGCATTTTTAACAACACACTGCCTCCATCTCATTTTCCTGCAGCGCCTTTTCAGCAGACACAATATTTTGTTCATGGGTTTAATATTGTCGTATTTCTGCCCACCCACAAACATTTGTCAAAGCGCTGAGGGAAATAACCAGCACACTCTCATATTTTCTCTGTGTGGTGTTACGACAGTAGTGAGGCAGATGATGTGTTATGTGCTAAATTATGCTCAGTCATATGTTATTTCCCTATTGGCACTTTACACGTATATTGTGAGTGTATGAAAGAGAGAAAGAGAAAAAACAGAGAGAGAGAGAGAGAGAGAGCATGTTAAAAAGCTGCAATATTATTCCTTGTGAATCCTTGCACACAATACACATAACAATACAAGAACAAACACTACATCAGACAAGTCTTCTTAAATATGATAAACTGACATAATGCGTTGACACATCCTGTACTCTGTCTTTCTCCAGGTGGATGGAAGGAGAAGTAATACTCCTGTGTCACCGGCTGCTGGTCTAAAAATCTATGAGCATTCATCCCGCATCTACCTGAAGACTGACTTCGGCCTCTCAGTGGAGTTTGATGGACACCATACAGCAGGTAACTAATGTTCACCTCATTAAACAAGTCCAGCAGAATTTTTCCTGGTAGGATTCATATCAAATCCTTGAGATCAAAACGTGTCATTCCATCCCATGTCAATAAATGATTTATTTTGTCTGGGAGAGAGTTATACCATGATTAATCCACACACCATGTGGTTTATTATTCTTCCCGCAGAGATCATTCTACCACGCTTATACATGAGGAAGGTGGGGGGTTTGTGTGGAAACTTCGACAGAGACAAGGGGAATGACTGGACGAAGCCAGATGGCAGCAGGGCCAGGAACGTTCGAGAGTTTGGGGAGAGCTGGAGAGTGTGAAAATCGGATGGATCTAAGGTTGAGACATGGCATGAGACAGTTCTGACTACTAGCAAAAACGTTACTGTGTTGGTTTACAAGAGGACCCCACACTGCTATCTGTTGAATTACAAAATAAAAACAGGCAAAATTCATGTGCATTTTTAAGACAACTTGCCTCCCACAAAGCTGAGCTACTAAACATGACGTAGCATATATATGACCAATAGCAATGATGTCTAAATTCTTTTGCACCTACATTATTCTGGGATTTTTCATTGTTTCAAGAATCTGACGTCAAGCTTACAAGTTTATTTTGAAAAGTTTCTCATCTCTTAGAATTCTGTAGCATATTTGTTTTGTTTTTTCAAGAAATCTTTGGATTCTGTGATCATATGTCAGACTCACTGTTTGTGTCATTGGCGTGCAAAGTATTTATTCAAAAGTGATTTTCTTAGAGCTGTGCATCTATCCTGTCTTATGCAGCAACGGCTTCATTAAAACACAATATAAGATATGGTATGTTTCATAATGATTATGCACGACTACCAATGGATTTTGTTTCACTGTCTGACACGGTTCCAAAATAAGTTTTATGTGCAATAAATGCTTTACCTTGTTGCATTGCTCAAATAAATATGCACTGTGGTTGAATTTGTGTCGCCATTAGTCCAGTCATTTCCGTGAAGCTACAACAACGTTCTTGAAATATCTGCAGACTGAATGTGTTACCCATGACATACCAGTAGTCCTGAAGACTTCTAAGAAGGACTACTACATACTAAATCTGTGACGTGATCCTGTTAAGACAAGGAAGTTGTTTTCCCAAAACTTTGAGATTGTTTGTGCCAAGATTTCCCCTGTGGGTGTGTGTGTGTTTGAAAATGTCTGCAATGTTCAAATGCATAATACCTAGTGACACTCGGCAGCTACATTCAATCATGGATTGGTTTGGATTGTACTTCTTTCTCCTGTCGGGGCTGCCGACTCTCTATAAGGGTGAGTGGAACATTATCACATTTAATATTCAACGGTTTAATTAATTATGAAAAGCTAATCAATTGCCGAATGATTTAATCATTTAAATACTACATGACACAGCTGATTGGGTTATTTCAAAACATAATGCTAAGTTATTTTTAATGCTAACAAGTGCAGTTCCACAGTAGATTTATAATAAAGCTCCTGACAGAACAGGTAATGGTAGAATAATATCCCTAGATTGTGGATCAAGAGCAATATAAGTAGTCAATAAATAGCATTTAATTATCATACACCTCCACCGTATCATACGTTGAGAGGTCACTTATCAGTGTTGTTTGTCCTGATCTCAGTGTGAAAATAACCTGCATGAAGGGGCAACAAGCACAACAAAATCTGATCCATAGTAAGAAAAGTGGCTTCATCTCATAAAAGTTGTATGTAAAGGTTTGATAGCATGGTGGATTTAGTAATTGTGGCAATTACCATCATCAAGACTATTACTTATATAGACACAGGTGACAAATTGAATAAGGAAAAGAATAATTGTGTCAAAGGAAAAATGGCAAAAAGTAACTGTCAATTACAAACTTTTCACTAAATTGAAAAAAACTCAATTATTGTGTGAAGCTGTCTCATATTCTGAATGTGAAAATTACATTAATGCCATGTAATCTAGTCCCCGAATAAGTATTAACATCTTGTGTTCTGCTGTCACACCTGGAAAGTGGTCATTGTCCAACTGTTGCAGGGTAACTGAGTGGATCTATCTGTCTAAAAAAACATCAGCCTCATATCTTACAGGGGAGACTGAACAACATCATTGCTCCCTTTTGTTGCACCAGACAGATCACTGTGACATCCATGCCAGTCTTTTTCTTTATAATCTTCAGCAAAAGCTCAATTTAAATGTTGTTTTTCCTGAATTCAAATTAAATGACTTGTCTTTGTTCCCTTTCACTCTATAGCTCACACTGCAACTCACAGTACCAGCCCAACAGGTAATAACCACCACGCCACCTCATACACTGTACTTCTTGTGCGTGTTTCTCAAGTCTGGCTCCATTTCAACACCACAGCGATCAGCCCCACCCATGTTTTGTCTCTCTTTCATGTCTCTTGGCTGCATGCCACCAAAATGTAGCAAACATTTGCCTCAGTATAGAGACTCTAGATTCTACAAGCCACTCGTAAATAAAACATAAAAAAATACATATTTCCATCATAGAAGTTTTAATTTAATACTGATTCATTCATGGTAATACATTTTAATTAAATATTTTCCATCACACAAAGTCTCTCTTTCCTGCTGTGGCTGATTGGTTGAGAGGCAGTTGCTGACCTGCCACTGTGGTTGGTTGACTGAACAATTTGGGTGCCAATTTCCAACCCTGGCTACAGCTACTACTACCATTACTATTATTAACACTAGCTGCAATAGCACAAGCTGTGCTTTCTGTCATCTCGTGATTACTTTACTCTTAATCATGATTTTGAAATAACGTGCTGAAATGATTATAGATTAGTGCACTGTTGATCTGTTATACAGCTACTTTGTCTGTGCTGCAGACTGTCTAGGTCGACCTGTGCTGCGCTGCTCTGACCAAGACGATTCCTGTTCCAGTACCTGTTCCCTGAGCTATTTCTGTTATGATGAGTGCACAACAGTTTGTGACTGCTGTCCTGACTTCATGTCAACTTTCACACAACGTAAGTTACAAAGTTCAGTGTTTCCAACAGAATAAGATTTGAATTGTGAATTCCAATGAAATGACTTATCTTTGGTCCCTTTCACTTTATAGCTCACACTGTAATTCAAAGTACCAGCCCAACAGGTAATATCCACCACGCCACCTCATACACTGTACTTCTTGTGGCCGTTTCTCAAGTCTGAATTTCAAAGTCTCTCTTTCCTGCTGTGGCTGATTGGCTAAGAGGCAGTTGCTGACCTGCCACTGTGGTTGGTTGACTGAACAATTTGGGTGCTAATTTCCAACCCTGGCTACAGCTACTACTACCATTACTATCATCAACACTACCTGCAATAGCACAAGCTGTGCTTTCTGTCATCTCATGATTACTTTACTCTTAATCATGATTTTGTCGACTGATTTTGAAATAACGTGCTGAAATGATTATAGATTAGTGCAGTGTTGATCTGTTATACAGCCACTTTGTCTGTGCTGCAGACTGTCTAGGTCGACCTGTGCTGCACTGCTCTGGCCAAGACGACTCCTGTTCCAGGACCTTTCCCAGTACCTGTTCCCTGAGCTATTTCTGTTATGATGAGTGCACAACAGTTTGTGACTGCTGTCCTGACTTCATGTCAACTTTCACACAACGTAAGTTACAAAGTTCAGTGTTTCCAACAGAATAAGATTTGAATTGTGACAGTGGATGAGGAAAAGCCTTTTTAGGTTGTAGTGCATCACAATATAATAACACGGCTTGGCCGATACGAAAACTGGCTTCAAGGCCTGGTGCTCTTCCTGGGGGGATTGATCTCGATGGTGAGGCCAGCCATCTTGCTTGCAAAGGAAATTCCGGTCAAGCCAACAGCTTTTCTTTGGTGGTTTTACCGGCAGACTAAAAACTGCACTGTCATCCACTGTATAGGAGTATATAACATCATGCTGTTTACGGACAGTTGTTCCTTCCTGGGGGGCTTGATCTCAACGATGAGGCCAGCAGTCTTCCTATCGAGGAAGTTCCGGTCAAGCTAATGCTAATCACTGACGGGTGTGCTGTCTTGAGTGAGCGAGAACAGGATACACAGTTCAAAAGTAAGAGATCCAAGTGTGGCGGCCAATGTTGATATTGTGGCGGACCGTCCCAAATAAATTCATGTGTGGGATACACTGCAGTTATGTCAGTTTTGGATTTGTGATTGAGATTTTAAGATTTATGGTGTAAATCTTTCTTTGTCAACAACAGCATCTACTGTTGCAACGCCAGGAGGACCCACCACAACAAACATACCGGCAGATAACAGTACAATCTCATCTGTCTCTGTGACAACAAGACCAAGAACAACAAAGAGCAATACGACACCCATCACGACTGGCAGCACTGTGACAACTACACCGGCAAATATTACCACAACTTCATCATCAGCAGTCTCGGCAACAGCACCCAATACAACATCTGCAGTGTTGAATGTGAGCTCAACCTCGGCCTCCACATTCTCTGCTACTACACCAACCAGCAGTACACCTACACCAACAGATAACAGCACAACAAACACTAATACAAGCTCAACACAAGCAGATGTTAGAACAACTTCATCATCTGCAGTCTCGGCAACAGCACCCAATACAACATCTGCAGTGTTGAATGTGAGCTCAACCTCGGCCTCCACATTCTCTGCTACTACACCAAACAGCCAAACAAGCAGCAGTACATCTACACCAACAGATAACAGCACAACAAACACTAATACTACCTCAACACAGGCAGATGTTAGAACAACTTCATCATCCGCAGTATCAGCAACAGCACCCAATGCAACATCTACAGTGTTGAATGTGACCTCAACCTCGGCCTCAACATTCTCTGCTACTACACCAACCAGCAGTACACCTACACCAACAGACAACAGCACAACAAACACTAATACTAACTCAACACAAACAGATATTGGAACAACTTCATCATCCGCAGTCTCGGCAACAGCACCCAATGCAACATCTGCAGTGTTGAATGTGAGCTCAACCTCGGCCTCAACGTTCTCTGCTACTACACCAACCAGCAGTACACCTACACCAACAGATAACAGCACAACAAACACTAATACAAGCTCAACACAAGCAGATGTTAGAACAACTTCATCATCCGCAGTCTCGGCAACAGCACCCAATGCAACATCTGCAGTGTTGAATGTGAGCTCAACCTCGGCCTCAACGTTCTCTGCTACTACACCAACCAGCAGTACACCTACACCAACAGATAACAGCACAACAAACACTAATACTAACTCAACACAGGCAGATGTTAGAACAACTTCATCATCCGCAGTATCGGTAACAGCACCCAATGCAACATCTGCAGTGTTGAATGTGAGCTCAACCTCGGCCTCCACATTCTCTGCTACTACACCAAACAGCCAAACAAGCAGCAGTACATCTAAACCAACAGATAACTGCACAACAAACACTAATACTAACTCAACACAAGCAGATATTAGAACAACTTCATCATCCGCAGTCTCGGCAACAGCACCCAATGCAACATCTGCAGTGTTGAATGTGAGCTCAACCTCGGCCTCAACGTTCTCTGCTACTACACCAACCAGCAGTACACCTACACCAACAGATAACAGCACAACAAACACTAATACAAGCTCAACACAAGCAGATGTTAGAACAACTTCATCATCCGCAGTCTCGGCAACAGCACCCAATGCAACATCTGCAGTGTTGAATGTGAGCTCAACCTCGGCCTCAACGTTCTCTGCTACTACACCAACCAGCAGTACACCTACACCAACAGATAACAGCACAACAAACACTAATACTAACTCAACACAGGCAGATGTTAGAACAACTTCATCATCCGCAGTATCGGTAACAGCACCCAATGCAACATCTGCAGTGTTGAATGTGAGCTCAACCTCGGCCTCCACATTCTCTGCTACTACACCAAACAGCCAAACAAGCAGCAGTACATCTAAACCAACAGATAACTGCACAACAAACACTAATACTAACTCAACACAAGCAGATATTAGAACAACTTCATCATCCGCAGTCTCGGCAACAGCACCCAATGCAACATCTGCAGTGTTGAATGTGAGCTCAACCTCGGCCTCAACGTTCTCTGCTACTACAACAACCAGCAGTACACCTACACCAACAGATAACAGCACAACAAACACTAATACTAACTCAACACAGGCAGATGTTAGAACAACTTCATCATCCGCAGTCTCGGCAACAGCACCCAATGCAACATCTGCAGTGTTGAATGTGAGCTCAACCTTGGCCTCAACGTTCTCTGCTACTACACCAACCAGCAGTACACCTACACCAACAGATAACAGCACAACAAACACTAATACTAACTCAACACAAACAGATATTGGAACAACTTCATCATCCGCAGTCTCGGCAACAGCACCCAATGCAACATCTGCAGTGTTGAATGTGACCTCAACCTCGGCCTCAACGTTCTCTGCTACTACACCAACCAGCAGTACACCTACACCAACAGATAACAGCACAACAAACACTAATACTAACTCAACACAAGCAGATATTAGAACAACTTCATCATCCGCAGTCTCGGCAACAGCACCCAATGCAACATCTGCAGTGTTGAATGTGAGCTCAACCTCGGCCTCAACGTTCTCTGCTACTACACCAACCAGCAGTACACCTACACCAACAGAAAACAGCACAACAAACACTAATACTAACTCAACACAGGCAGATGTTAGAACAACTTCATCATCCGCAGTATCGGCAACAGCACCCAATGCAACATCTGCAGTGTTGAATGTGACCTCAACCTTGGCCTCAACGTTCTCTGCTACTACACCAACCAGCAGTACACCTACACCAACAGATAACAGCACAACAAACACTAACACTAACTCAACACAAACAGATATTGGAACAACTTCATCATCAGCAGTCTCGGCAACAGCACCCAATGCAACATCTGCAGTGTTGAATGTGAGCTCAACCTCGGCCTCCACATTCTCTGCTACTACACCAACCAGCCAAACAAGCAGCAGTACACCTACACCAACAGATAACAGCACAACAAACACTAATACTAACTCAACACAAGCAGATATTAGAACAACTTCATCATCCGCAGTCTCGGCAACAGCACCCAATGCAACATCTGCAGTGTTGAATGTGACCTCAACCTCGGCCTCAACGTTCTCTGCTACTACACCAACCAGCAGTACACCTACACCAACAGATAACAGCACAACAAACACTAATACTAACTCAACACAGGCAGATGTTAGAACAACATCATCCGCAGTATCGGCAACAGCACCCAATGCAACATCTGCAGTGTTGAATGTGACCTCAACCTTGGCCTCAACGTTCTCTGCTACTACACCAACCAGCAGTACACCTACACCAACAGATAACAGCACAACAAACACTAACACTAACTCAACACAAACAGATATTGGAACAACTTCATCATCAGCAGTCTCGGCAACAGCACCCAATGCAACATCTGCAATGTTGAATGTGAGCTCAACCTCGGCCTCCACATTCTCTGCTACTACACCAACCAGCCAAACAAGCAGCAGTACACCTACACCAACAGATAACAGCACAACAAACACTAATACTAACTCAACACAAGCAGATATTGGAACAACTTCATCATCCACAGTATCGGCAACAGCACCCAATGCAACATCTGCAGTGTTGAATGTGAGCTCAACCTCGGCCTCCACATTCTCTGCTACTACAACAACCAGCCAAACAAGCAGCAGTACACCTACACCAACAGATAACTGCTCAACAAACACTAACACTACCTCAAAAAAAGCAGATGTTAGAACAACTTCATCATCCACAGTCTCGGCAACAGCACCCAATACAACATCTGCAGTGTCGAATGTGAGCTCAACCTCGGCCTCCACATTCTCTGCAACTACACAAACCATCCAAACAAGCAGCAGTACACCTACACCAACAAATAACTGCACAACAAACACTAATACTAACTCAACACAAGCAGATATTACCACAACTTCATCATCCGCAGTCTCGGCAACAGCACCCAATACAACAACTGCAATGTTGAATGTGAGCTCAACCTCGGCCTCCACATTCTCTGCTACTACACCAACCAGCCAAACAAGCAGCAGTACACCTACACCAACAGATAACAGCACAACAAACACTAATACTAACTCAACACAAGCAGATATTGGAACAACTTCATCATCCACAGTATCGGCAACAGCACCCAATGCAACATCTGCAGTGTTGAATGTGAGCTCAACCACGGCCTCCACATTCTCTGCTACTACACCAACCAGCCAAACAAGCAGCAGTACACCTACACCAACAGATAACAGCACAACAAACACTAATACTACCTCAAGACAAGGAGATATTAGAACAACTTCATCATCCGCAGTCTCGGCAACAGCACCCAATGCAACATCTGCAGTGTTGAATGTGAGCTCAACCTCGGCCTCCACATTCTCTGCTACTACACCAACCAGCCAAACAAGCAGCAGTACACCTACACCAACAGACAACAACAGAAAAAACACTAATACTAACTCAACACAAGCAGATATTGGAACAACTTCATCATCCGCAGTATCGGCAACAGCACCCAATGCAACATCTGCAGTGTTGAATGTGAGCTCAACCTCGGCCTCCACATTCTCTGCTACTACACCAACCAGCCAAACAAGCAGCAGTACACCTACACCAACAGACAACAACAGAAAAAACACTAATACTAACTCAACACAAACAGATATTAGAACAACTTCATCATCCGCAGTCTCGGCAACAGCACCCAATGCAACATCTGCAATGTTGAATGTGAGCTCAACCTCGGCCTCAACGTTCTCTGCTACTACAACAACCAGCCAAACAGGCAGCAGTACACCTACACCAACAGATAACAGCACAACAAACACCAATACTACCTCAACACAAGCAGATATTCGAACAACTTCATCATCCACAGCATCTGATACGACACAGCCAAGCACAACAAACATTAGCATATCTACACCAGTGGATGTCAGCACAGCATCAACTACAATCTCTACCTCTCCAGCACCCTCCACAATGAACAGAACTACTTCCTCTATGCAAGCGGATGGCAGCACCACTTCAGTCTCAGTCACGCCAGTCTCTCTTACTACAGTGCACTCACAATCTACATCAACAAGTACAAGCCCATCTCTGTCGGCCACGCTCTCTTCAACGACACCGCCCAGTACAACAATCAGCACAACAGCAGCAGTAGATGGGAGCGCAATCTCAGCTTCCATAAGTCCTACAACATTAGATGGCCTCACAAGTTCAGCACCCACGATAATGATGTCCAAATTTCTTTGCGCCTACATTATTCTGGGAATTTCTTTTGATTCAATAATCTGATGTCAAGCTTTCAAGTGTAGTTTTAAAAAGTTTCTCATCTCTTAGAAATCTGTAACATATTTGTTTTTTGTTTTTTTCAAGAAATCGTTGAACTCTGTGATGATATGTCAGACTCACTGTTTGTGTCATTGCCGTGCAGAGTATTTATTCAAAAGGGATTTTCTTAGAGCTGTGCACCTATCCTGTCTTCTGCACCAACGGCTTCATTAAAACACAATATAATATATGGTGTGTTCCATAATGATTATGCACGACTACCAATAGATTTTGTTTCACTATCTGACACTGTTCTAAAATAAATTTCATGTGCATATGCTTTACCTTGTTGCATTGCTCAAGTAAATGTGCTCTGTGGTTGAATTTGTGTCGCCATCAGTCTAGTCATTTCCGTCTCAAGAGAAGCTACAACAAAGTTCTTGAAGTATGTGCAGACTGAATGTGTTTATTCATTTACCCATGACCTACCTGTAGCACTGGAGGAATTCTTAGAAGGACTACTGCATACCATCTGTAACATGTTCCTGTTAAGACAAGGAAGTTGTTTTTATAATAACATTGGGATTTCACCTGTGGGTGTATGGGTGTCTAAAAATATCTGCAATGTTCAAATGCATACATGTATAAATAGTCCCTAGTGACGATCAGCTGCTACATTCAGTCATGGGTTGGTTTTTTATTGTACTTCTTCCTCCTGTCGGGGCTGCCACCTCTCTATTATGTAGAGTGGAACATTGTCACATTTAATATTCACCAGTTTAATTAATTATGAAAAGTGTTGTAGAAGATGTTTATGTTGAAGCCAAAATTCAAAGAAGAATCGACACAGAGACGGGGTTTCAAAAAGTGGGATTCCTTTATTCCTGGGCTGACAGGCTCTTATCTACCTCAGGATCTGTTCATTTGCTCACACTGTTGCGTAGTGATGATCTGGATCATTATCAAAATGTCACAGTGTTTTTCCTAGATAATTGTGCAACTTCCAGTAAGTTTGTGGGCGTATGTGCGTGTTTTTGCTCGTGCATGTGTGTGTGTGTGTGTGTGTGTGTTTATCTTGTTTTTCATAGTTTGGGAGGTCCTGGCTCCTCTATGCGACTATGTGTGTGTGCTTTTTAAGTGTGATGTGTGATCGGTATTTCCCAAGGTTCTGTTTATTTCAGACCCCAAAGCAGAATAGCACATTCATATTTAAAGGTCAAAACTGGTCACCTAGTCAGGCCATTTTTATCAATACTAGTCAGGCCAGATATCTCTATAAAAGCTAATCAATTGCCAAATGATTTAAATTACTTACAATCTGCATCCCTAGTCGATGGATCAAGAGCAATTAAAGTAGTAACTAAACAGCATTTAATTATCATACAACTCCACCGTATCATACGTTGAGAGGTCACTTATCAGTGTTGTTTGTCCTGACCTCAGTGTGAAAATAACCTGCATGAAGGGGCAACAAGGACAACAAAATCTGATCCATAGTAAGAAAAGTGACTTCATCTCATAAAAGTTGTATGTAAAGGTTTGGTAAAGTCTTGATGATGGTAATTGCCACCATTACTAAATCCACCATGCTATTACTTATACAGCCACAGGTGACAATTTGAGTAAGGAAACCAATAAATGTGTCAAAAGAAAAAAAGTAATTGTCAATTACAAACTTTTCACTAAACTGAAAAAACCTCAATTATTGTGTGAAGCTGTCTCTTAATCTGACTGTGAAAATTACATTAATGCCATGTAATTTAGTCCCTGAACAAGTATTAGCATTTTGCGATCTGCTGTCACACCTGGAAACTGGTCGTTGTCCAACTGTTGCAGGGTAACTGAGTGGATCTATCTGTCTAAAAAAACATCAGTCTCACATCTTACAGGGGAGACTGAACAACATCATTGCTCCCTTTTGTTGCACCAGACAGATCACTGTGACATCCATGCCATAATCTTGAGCAAAGGCTCAATTTAAATGTTGTTTTTCCTGAATTCCAATGAAATGACTTGTCATTGTTCCTTTTCACTTTCTAGCCCAAACTACAGCTTCCAGTACCAGCCCAATAGGTAATATCCAACACGCCACCTCATATACTGTACTCCTTGAGCCCGTTTCTCCAGTCTGGCTCCATCTCAACACGACAGCGATCAGCCCCACCCACTGTTATCTCTCTTTGATGACTCTGGGCTGCATACCACCAAAATGTAGCAAACATTTGCCTCAATATAGAGACCCTAGATTCTGCGAGCCACTTGTAAAAAAAAAAAAACATACATGTTTTCATCATAAAAGTTTTAATTTAATACTGATTCATTCATGGTAATACATTTTAATTAACACAGCCAAGCACAACAAACAGTAGCATATCTACACCAGTAGATGTCAGCACAGCATCAACTACAATCTCTACCTCTCCAGTACCCTCCACAATAACCAGCACTACTTCCTCTGTGCAAGCGGATGGCAGCACCACTTCAGCATCGCCAGTCTCTCTTACTACAGTGCACTCACAATCTACATCAACAGGTACAACAGGTTGATGTGCAATAAATGCTTTACCTTGTTGCATTGCTCAAATAAATGTATACTGTGGTTGAATTTGTGTCGCCATCAGTCCAGTCATTGCTGTCTCAAGTGAAGGTACAACAACATTCTTGAAATATCTGCAGACTGAATGTGTTACCCATTGCGTGCCTGTAGTACTGGACGGATTCTTGGAAAGACTACTGCAAAACATCTTTTACATGATCATGTGAAGACAAGGAAGTTGTTTTTCTGATAACACTGGGATTTTACCTGTGGTTGTACGGGTGTCTAAAAATATCTGCAATGTTCAAATGCATACATAAATAATACCTAGTGACACTCGGCAGCTACATTCAGTCATGGGTTGGTTTGCATTGTACTTCTTTCTCCTGTCGGGGCTGCCACCTCTCTATTATGGTGAGTGGAACATTATCACATTTAATATTCAACGGTTTAATTAATTATGAAAAGCTAATCAATGGCCAAATGATTTAATCATTTATATACTACATGACACAACTGATTGGGCTATTTCAAAACATAATGCTAAGTTATTTTTAATGCTAACAAGTGCAGTTCCAGAGTACATATATAATAAAGCTCCTGAGAGACCAGGTAATGGAAGAATCCCGAAATGTTTCACATATTATCAACGATGAATCTATTATCAGTTGTAAAGGTAGCCAAATACTGATCAGAGAAATTACTTACAATCTGCATCCCAAGATTGTGGATCAAGAGCAATTAAAGTAGTAACTAAACAGCATTTAATCATTATACAACTTCATTGTATCATACATTGAGAGGTCACTTATCAGTGTTGTTTGTCCTGACCTCAGTGTGAAAATAACCCTCATAAAGAGGCAACAAGCACAACAAAATCTGATCCATAGTAAGAAAAGTGGCTTCATCTCATAAAAGTTGTATGTAAAGGTTTGGTAAAGTCTTGATGATGGCAATTGCCATCATTAATAAATCCACCATGCTATTACTTATACAGACACAGGTGACGAATTGAATAAGGAAACCAATAAATGTGTAAAAATAAAAACAGCAAAAAGTAATTGTCAATTACAAACTTTTCACTAAATTGAAACCTCAATTATTGTGTGAAGATGTCTCTTATTCTGAATGTGAAAATTACATTAATGCCATGTAATCTAGTCCCCAAATAAGTATTAACATCTTGTGTCACACCTGGAAGCTGGTCGTTGTCCAACTGTTGCAGGGTAACTGAGTGGATCTATCTGTCTAAAAAACCATCAGCCTCACATCTTACAGGGGAGACTGAACAACATCACTGCTCCCTTTTGTTGCACCAGACAGATCACTGTGACATCCCTGCCAGTCTTCGTGTTGTTTTTCCTGAATTCCAATTAAATGACTTGTCATTGTTCCTTTTCACTTTCTAGCTCAAACTACAGCTCCCAGTACGAGCCCAGTAGGTAATATCCACCACGCCACCTCATACACTGTACTCCTTGTGTCCGTTTCTCAGGTCTGGCTCCATCTCAACACGACAGCGATCAGCCCCACCCACTGTTATCTCTCTTTGATGTCTCTATGCTGCATGCCAGCAAAATGTAGCAAACATTTGCCTCAATATAGAGACCCTAGATTCTACGAGCCACTCGTAAATTGAAAACATATTTTCATCATTAAAGTTTTAATTTAATACTGATTCATTCATGGTAATACATTTTAATTAAATATTTTCCATCACACAAAGTCTCTCTTTCCTGCTGTGGCTGATTGGTTGAGAGGCAGTTAATAAACTGCCACTGTGGTTGGTTGACTGAACGAATTTGGGTGCTAATTTCCAACCCTGGCTACAGCTACTACTACCATTACTATTATCAACACTAGCTGCTATAGCACAAGCTGTGCTTTCTGTTATCTTTTGATTACTTTACTCTTGATCATGATTTTGTCGACTGATCTTGAAATAACGTGCTGAAATGATTATACATTAGTGCAGTGTTGATCTGTTATACAGCCACTTTGTCTGTGCTGCAGACTGTCTAGGTCTACCTGTGCTGTGCTGCTCTGGTCAAGACGACTCCTGTTCCAGGACCGTTCCCAGTACCTGTTCCAGGATCTATTTCTGTGTTGATGAGTGCACAACAGTTTGTGACTGCTGTCCTGACTTCACGTCAACCTTCACACAGGCGGATATTAGAACAACTTCATCATCCGCAGTCTCGGCAACAGCACCCAATACAACATCTGCAGTGTTGAATGTGAGCTCAACCTCGGCCTCAACGTTCTCTGCTACTACACCAACCAGCCAAACAAGCAGCAGTACACCTACACCAACAGATAACAGCACAACCAACTGCAATACTACCTCGACACAAGCAGATATTAGAACAACTTTATCATCCCCAATCTCGGCAACAGCACCCGATACAACATCTGAAGTGTTGAATGTGAGCTCAACCTCGGCCTCAACGTTCTCTGCTACTACACCAACCAGCCAAACAAGCAGCAGTACACCTACACCAACAGATAGCAGCACAACCAACTGCAATACTACCTTGACACAAGCAGATATTAGAACAACTTCATCATCCACAGCATCTGATACAACACAGCCAAGCACAACAAACAGTAGCATATCTACACCAGTAGATGTCAGCACAGCATCAACTACAATCTCAACCACAATGAACAGAACTACTTCCTCTATGCAAGCAGATGGCAGCACCACTTTAGCATCGCCAGTCTCTCTTACTACAGTGCACTCACAATCTACATCAACAAGTACAAGCCCATCTCTGTCGGCCACGCTCTCTTCAACGACACCGCCCAGTACAACAAGCAGCACAACAGCAGCAGTAGATGGGAGCGCAATCTCAGCTTCCATAAGTCCTACAACATTAGATGGCCTCACAAGTTCAGCACCCACGATAATGATGTCCAAATTTCTTTGCGCCCACATTATTCTCGGAATTTCTTTTGATTCAATAATCTGATGTCAAGCTTTCAAGTTTAGTTTGAAAAGTTTCTCATCTCTTAGAAATCTGTAACATATTTATTTTGTTTTTTCAAGAAATCGTTGAACTCTGTGATGATATGTCAGACTCACTGTTTGTGTCATTGCCGTGCAGAGTATTTATTCAAAAGGGATTTTCTTAGAGCTGTGCATCTATCCTGTCTTATGCAGCAACGGCTTCATTAAAACACAATATAATATATGGTGTGTTTCATAGTCATCATGCACGACTACCAATGGATTTTGTTTTACTATCTGACACTGTTCTAAAATAAATTTGATGTGCAATAAATGCTCTGCCTTGTTGCATTGCTCAAATAAATGTGCACTGTGGTTGAATTTGTGTCGCCATCTGTCTAGTCATTTCTGTCTCAAGTGAAGCTACAACAACGTTCCTGAAATATCTGCAGACTGAATGTGTTTATTCATTTAACCATTACCGACCTGTAGCACTGGAGGAACTCTTGGAAGGACTACTACATAACATCTGTAACATGATTCTGGTAAGACAAGGAAGTTATCTTATTCATTTTACAACAATAGGGTTTTTCATGCCAGGATTGTACCTGTGGGTGTGTGTATCATGTTTGAAAGTGTCAGATGTTCAAATGATAATAATCCCTAGTGTCACTCAGCAGCTACATTCAGTCATGGATTGGTGTGCATTGTACTTCTTTCTCCTGTCGGGGCTGCCACCCCTCTGTTATGGTGAGTGGAACATTATCACATTTAATATTGAACGGTTTAATTAAGCAAAGTTATGGCATAATTATCATATGATATAAAATTGTGTTGAACTAATGAAGACTTTAAAATAGACGAAGAACAAGGCTGATAAACACTCATGTACCAAGTACGCTTTATTGATCTTTGACTTGATTATGAAAAGCTAATCAATTGCCGAATGATTTAATCATTTAAAAATACTACAAGACACAGCTGATTGGATTAAAGCTCCTGTCGGACCAGGTTATTCTCCTCGGCTGCTTAGTTTTATTTCAAGATAAATCACTGAGTTAGTTTATGGTGTGTAGATTAATCATTCATCAATTACTCACCATTAAGAATTATACTGTTTAAAAATGTATGAACCGACGATTAGAAATTATCATAAATGTATCAAAAGCATCCTACAATAAAAGATTACAGATACTTGCTTTTCAAATGTATCCAAATAAAATACAAACTACTGGGAGTAGAGGATGTATTTCATTAAATTATAAGTTAGAAATTTGAAATTTAAAAGATACAAAAAAACATGCTATGCAAACTGATATTATAACATTTTAGCCATTTTGTTGGGCCAGTTGTTGAATAGCGACAGACTTTGAAAAAAGTCACTATTTTGTGTGATTCAGTGAATCATTCAAGTAAGTTTGTTTACTTCATCTGATCTTTTAACTCTTAATGTAGCCCAGCTCTGCTTATGCATAAAAAATTAATTACGTCAGTGGTTAAAACTATTTCCTGATGGAAGAATCCCGAAATGTCTCACACATTATCAACGACAAATCGATCATCGTTTGTAAAGGCAACCAAACACTGATCAGAGAAATTACTTACAATCTGCATCCCAAGATTGTGGAACAAGAGCAATTCAAGTAATAACTAAACAGCATTTAATTATCATACAACTCCATCGTATCATACGTTGAAAGGTCACTTATCAGTGTTGTTTGTCCTGACCTCAGTGTGAAAATAACCCTCATGAAGGGGCAACAAGCACAACAAAATCTGACCCATAGTAAGAAAAGTGGCTTCATCTCATAAGAGTTGTATGTAAAGGTTTGGTAAAGTCTTGATGATGGTAATTGCCACCATTACTAAATCCACCATGCTATTACTTATACAGACACAGGTGACAAATTGAGTCCATTGTCCAACTGTTGCAGGGTAACTGAGTGGATCTATCTGTCTAAAAAAACCATCAGCCTCACATCTTACAGGGGAGACTGAACAACATCACTGCTCCCTTTTGTTGCACCAGACAGATCACTGTGACATCCATGCCATAATCTTGAGCAAAGGCTCAATTTAAATGTTGTTTTTCCTGAATTCCAATAAAATGACTTGTCATTGTTCCTTTTCATTTTCTAGCTCAAAGTACAACTGCCAGTACCAGCCCAACAGGTAATATCCACCATACCTCCTCATACATGTACTCCTTGTGCCCATTTCTCCAGTCTGGCTCCATCTCAACACCACATGATTAATCATGATTTTGTGGACTGATCTTGAATTAACGTGCTGAAATTATTATAGATTGGTGCAGTGTTGATCTGTTATACAGCCATTTTGTTTGTGCTGCAGGCTGTGCAGGTCCACCTGTGCTGTGCTGCTCTGGTGTAAATAACTCCTGTTTCAGGACCCTTCCCAGGACCTGTTTCTGTGATGAGGTCTGCATAAATGTTACAGACTGCTGTCCTGACTACACTTCAACCTGCACACAATGTAAGTTACAAAGTTCAGTGTTTCCAGCAGAGTACGATTTGAATTGTGGCAGTGGATGGGGAAAAGGTCTTTTTAGGTCGTAGTGCATCACAATGTAATAACACGGCTTGGCCAATACAAAAACTGGCTTCAAGGACTGGTGCTTTTCCTGGGGGGCTTGATCTCAACGATGAGGCCAGCAGTCTTCCTTGCGAGGAAGTTCCGGTCAAGCCAACAGCTTTAAATACTTCTCCTCCTCTTTTTCGGTGGTTTTACTGGCAGACTAAAAACCACACGGCTATCCACTGTATCGGAGTAGATAACATCATGCTCTTCACTGACGGGTGTGCTGTCTTGAGTGAGTGAGAACGGGATGCACAGTTCAAAAATAGAAATTCAATATGTGGCGGCCAATGTTGATATTGTGGCAGACCGCCACAAATAAGTTCATGTGTGGGATACACTGCAGTTATGTCAGTTTTGGCTTTGTGGTTGAGGTTTTAAGATTGATGATGCAAATCTTTCTTTGTCAACAAAAGCTTCTACTGTTGCAACGCCAGGAGGACCCACCACAAGAAGCAGCAGTGCTGGGCCTACATCGTCACCAGCAACTTCAGCATCCACAGTCTCGTCAGCAGCAGCACCCAGTGCAACATCTGCAGTGCTGAATGTGAACACAACCTTAGCATCCACAGTCTCTGATACTCCAGCAACTGGCCAAATGGGCAACAGTACATCTACACCAGTGGATAACAACACAACCTCATCCATCTTTGTGACAACAGAACCAAGCACAACAAACAGCAATATGACACCCAGCACGACTGGCAGCACTGTGACATCTACACTGGCACATACTACCACAATTTCATCATCTACAGTCTCGGCAACAGCACCCAATACAACATCTGCAGTTTTGAATGTGAGCTCAACCTCGGCCTCCACATTGTCTGCTACTACACCAACCAGCCAAACAAGCAGCAGTACATCTACACCAGTGGATAACAACACAACTGTATCCATCTTTGTGACAACACAACCAAGCACAACAAGCAGCAATACTTCCAATACCAACAAATCATTAGCATCCACAGTCTCTGGTACAACGAGACCCAGCACTACTGGCAGCACTGTGACATCTACACAGGCAAATATTACCACAACTCCATCATCCGCAGTCACGCCTGCAACAGCACCCAATACAACATCTGCAGTGTTGAATGTGAGCTCAACCTCAGCCTCCACATTCTCTGCTACTACACCAACCAGCAGTACACCTACACCAACAGATAACAGCACAACAAACACCAATACTACCTCAACACAACCAGATATTAGAACAACTTCATCATCCGCAGCATCTGATACAACACAGCCAAGCACAACAAACATTAGTATATCTACACCAGTAGATGTCAGCACAGCATCAACTACAATCTCTACTTCTCGAGCACCCTCCACAATAACCAGCACTACTTCCTCTATGCAAGCGGATGCCAGCACAACTTCAGCATCGCCAGTCTCTCTTACTACAGTGCACTCACAATCTACATCAACAAGTACAAGCCCATCTCTGTCGGCCACGCTCTCTTCAACGACACCGCTCAGTACAACAAGCAGCACAACAGCAGCAGTAGATGGGAGCACAACCTCAGCTTCCGTAATGTTCCCCACTACAGCATCGAGCAAAGAAAGCATCAGTTCTACATCTACAACATTAGATGGCCTCACAACTTCAGCACCCACAGCTCCAGGTTGGTCATTATGATCATGTCTGCTGTAGCTGCAGCCATTTCTAAAGTATTCATTCTTCAAGTTGTTCTTTATATTAACTGTTATAGTAACAGATTTTATCAAATCTATTTCAACAGAAAGTTATAGTTCATGTACACCTTGTGAGCCCTGCCTCTGGGAATAACCTAGTCTTTTTTCCTGCATGCATCAAGACAGCCAATCACCAGCACCATTACGTCTTGGCACAACGAGCATGCTGCATGCTAATTGGCTCACAGACACTGATAAAATCAACACCTTGAGTATTGAAATTTGGTACCGAATGACAATACATCTCTAGATACTCGACAGTATCAAGGCAATTTGGTCAGTGCCATTAAAAGTACTGAGGTTCGATATGTAGCCCTATTTGTGAGTCAACCCTGACAAGACTCTTGACCTTACCCCCTTTTTCCTACAGCGGTAGGGTTAAGATCATAAACTGTAGCACCTTATAGGCCCAGAGGAGTTATACGTTACAAGTTACAAGTAACAAGAAAACCGGTTGTCAACCTGTGGGAAACACCGGTTTGTATCAGGGTCTGAGCCAACAATGATCCTCAGTCGGTGAGTCACCTCCTTTGGCACGCTGACTCACCACCTCAGACATTTGACAGCTTCCTTGTCCTCATAGCAGGAACAACACTGGCAGAAACTAGTACAACTCTGGATGCTAGTAGTGTCACGTCTTCACCAGCAGATGGAAGCAAATCCAGAGTTTTGAAGAAAAACACAGATTCCAGGACCACCAGCTCAGGGAACGACACACTCAGTGACACGTACTTCAGTGATGTAGTTCACAGTTTGAATGGTAACATACACTTCTATTTTCACCTTTCTTTTTCAGATGGCCAGACACTGACTGTTCACCTAAAAGTTTCTGTCTTAACCAATAATCAGGACAAGAATGCACTGCTGGAGGCCTTATCAAATGTACAAACAACCTTCAAATATACATCAAGCAGGAACGGTATCACCTTTGTCGCTCATCTCATCAGTGAATGTCTCCTCTATCTCTCAGTTTGTATCACAGAAACTACTCCAGGACTGTGAGGGCTGCACTGCGACTATCAGAAGCATCAAACCCACCTGAGAAACGGCTAATTGAAGCATCGGTGTGGCTACAGTTGAACTGTGACAGAACACTGCACCACTCTCAGAAACAACGGAATCAACCCTTTAAACAAAGTGCTAAAGATCAGTGCATATTTCAAGAAAATTACATAAAACACATATTTATGGAACATTTCCTGACAGGAGTTAACTGATAGACCAGGCTGGGCAGCCAAAAACAGATCGAGGCCTGTGTCATTTGGCTAGACAGGGTCTACACGTGGTATTAACACATTTAAAATGAGGATAATGGGTCAAAAGTTGAATTATGCAGAGGCAGTTCTGGCCCATTTAAACCTCAGGAGGCTGTTAGTTAAACTCTGGAACTAAGCACTCCTTTTAGCAGTGCAGTCAGCTCTGTAAGATGAACATTTGGTATTAAAAAGAATATTAGACACTGGTGAAAAAAGTTTGTGTTAACAGTATAAAGTATATATTTTCTTTTCTTTTTAATGCATGGGTTACGCAGTCAAGATAGCATACATAGCAGTCTACTTACTTAAGCTTTTGACAAGTACCCAGTCGATATCTTCCTCAGCTGATATCGGCCTATCACATTTTTCACAGAACATAAAACATGAAAAGATTCTTGGTGTATTTTATAATTATTTAATTCCCAGTGAATTGTATTGTTTCAGTGCGCTGATGTCATTTTGGACGATGAAGTTTATTGTAACAGCTCAACGGGTTCATTAAAACACAATATAAGATATGGCATGTTTCATAATGGTTATGCACGAATACCAATGGATTTTGTTTTACTATCTGACACTGTTCCAAAATAAATTTGATGTGCAATAAATGCTTTACCTTGTTGCATCGCTCAAATAAATGTGCACTGTGGTTGAATGTGTGTCGCCATCAGTCTAGTCATTTCCGTCTAAAGTGAAGCCAAAACAACATTTTTGAAATACCTGCATACCAAATATCTCAAGGAAATTGAATCGAAAGCAACTGGATTTGGTTTTTGTCTTGAAGACGTTTCACCTCTCATCCGAGAGGCTTCATCAGTTCCTGCTCCCTTGACTAGGCTGGGACTAGTCCAACTAGCCGGTGTGGAGGTCCAGCTATTTAACCTCTCAGTTTAGAGATCTTATCTCTAAACAGAGGAGGGGGTCTGCGACACCACCTATCTCCAATTTACAATGCTGCCCTTTCATGTCTTCCCAGGAGATTCAACAACTTAGCCTCTAAGAATAACGGCTGTGCACAAGGGCCTCATGTAACTCCAACGACTGTCGTTACAACACAATAGAACACTAACGAAGTCGAAACCAACTTTCCACCATCCCCAACAACCATACCAACGACTGTCGTTTGGCAATAATGGAGCACATACAACCCATAGGCATCAGTGGCCTTGTGACCGCCTCCTGAGAGGTTAAATAGCTGGACCTCCACACCGGCTAGTTGGACTAGTCTCAGCCTAGTCAAGGGAGCAGGAACTGATGAAGCCTCTAAGATGAGAGGTGAAACATCTTCAAGACAAAAACCAAATCCAGTTGCTTTCGATTCAATTTCCTTGAGATAACTATGACCTGGATGAATGAGAATATTCACAAGCTCATACCAAATATGTTACCCATTACCTGCCTGTAGGAAGTTTTGGAAGGACTACAACATAACATCTGTCACATGATCCTGTTAAGACAAGGAATTTGTCTTAATTATTTTACAACAATAGGAGTTTTCTTGCCAGGATTTTACCTGTGAGTGTGTGAGTGTTCAGTCATGGATTGGTTTACATTGTACTTCTTTCTCCTGTCGGGGCTGCCACCTCTCTTTTATGGTGAGTGGAACGTTATCACATTGAATATTGAACAGTTTAATTAAGCAAAGTTATGGCATAATTATCACATGATATAAAATTGTGTTTAACTGATGAAGACTTTAAAATAGACGAAAAACAAGGCTGATAAAGACTCAGTTAACGAATACGCTTTATTGATCTTTGACTTGATTATGAAAAGCTAATCAATTGCCGAATGATTTAATCATTTAAAAATACTACAAGAAACAGCTGACTGGATTATTTCAAAACAAAATTCTAAATTATTTAAGACTAACAAGTGCAGTTCCACAGTAAATGTATAATAAAGCTCCTGTCAGACCAGGTTATTCTCCTCGGCTGCTTAATTTTATTTTAAGCTAAATCAGTTAGTTTATGGTGTACAGATTAATCATTCATCAATTAGTCACCGTTAAAAATTACACCATTTAAAAAAGTATGAACCGACGATTTGAAATTATCATAAAAAAAAAAAAAAAGTATCCTACAATAACAGATTACAGATACCGACTTATATCAAATATATCCAAATAAAATAGAAACTACTGGGAGGACAACATGTATTCAAATAAAATACAAGTAATTTGAAATTTAAAAGATACAAAAAAACATGCTATGCAAACTGATATTATAACATTTTAACCATTTTGTTGGACCAGTTGTTGAATAGCGACAGACTTTGAATGAAGTTACTATTATATAGCACGCTCTGCTTATGCATAAAAAATTAATTACGTCAGTGGTTAAAATTATTTCCTGATGGAAGAATCCCGAAATGTCTCACACATTATCAACGACAAATCGATCATCGGTTGTAAAGGCAACCAAACACTGATCAGAGAAATTACTTACAATCTGCATCCCAAGATTGTGGATCAAGAGCAATTCAAGTAATAACTAAACAGCATTTAATTATCATACAACTCCATCGTATCATACGTTGAAAGGTCAATTATCAGTGTTGTTTGTCCTGACCTCAGTGTGAAAATAACCCTCATGAAGGGGCAACAAGCACAACAAAATCTGACCCATAGTAAGAAAAGTGGTTTCATCTCATAAGAGTTGTATGTAAAGGTTTGGTAAAGTCTTGATGATGGTAATTGCCACCATTACTAAATCCACCATGCTATTACTTATACAGACACAGGTGACAAATTGAGTAAGGAAAAGAATAAATGTGTCAAAAGAAACATGGCAAAAAGTAATTGTCAATTACAAACTTTTCACTAAATTTAAAAAAAAAACTCAAGCTGTCTCTTAATCTGAATGTGAAAATTACATTAATGCCATGTAATCTAGTCTCCAAACAAGTATTAGCATCTTGTGTTCTGCTGTCACACCTGGAAACTGGTCATTGTCCAACTGTTGCAGGGTAACTGAGTGGATCTATCTGTCTAAAAAACCATCAGCCTCACATCTTACAGGGGAGACTGAACAACATCACTGCTCCCTTTTGTTGCACCAGACAGATCACTGTGACATCCATGCCATAATCTTGAGCAAAGGCTCAATTTAAATGTTGTTTGTCCTGAATTCCAATGAAATGACTTTCATTGTTCCTTTTCACTTTCTAGCTCAAACTACAGCTCCCAGTACCAGCCCAACAGGTAATATCAACCACACCTCCTCATGCATGTACTCCTTGTGCCCGTTTCTCCAGTCTGGCTCCATCTCAACACCACAATGATCAGCAACACCCATGTGTTGTCTCTCTTTCATGTCTCTGGGCTGCATGCCACAAAAATGTGGCAAACATTTGCCTCAATATAGAGACCCTAGATTCTACGAGCCACTCGTAATCACAACTACAGTGTTACAAAATTTTGTGTATCTTGCTCTTAAAAAAAAAAAAAAGTACATATTTTCATCATAAAAGTTTTAATTTAATACTGATTCATTCATGGAAATGCATTTTGATTAAATATTTTCCATCACACAAAGTCTCTCTTTCCTGCTCTGGCTGTTTGGTTGAGAGGCAGTTGCTGACCTGCCACTGTGGTTGGTTGACTGATCAAATTTGGGAGTTAATTTCCAACCCTGGCTACTACAACTACGACCATTACTATTATTAACACTAGCTCGAATAGTACAAGCTGTGCTTTCTGTCATCTCTTGATTTCTTTACTCTTAATCATGATTTTGTCGACTGATCTTGAATTAACATGCTGAAATTATCATAGATTGGTGCAGTGTTGATCTGTTATACAGCCATTTTGTTTGTGCTGCAGGTTGTGCAGGTCCACCTGTGCTGTGCTGCTCTGGTCTACACAGCTCCTGTTTCAGGACCCTTCCCAGGACCTGTTTCTGTGATGAGGTCTGCATAATTACTGGAGACTGCTGTCCTGACTACACTTCAACCTGCACACAACGTAAGTTACAAAGTTCAGTGTTTCCAACAGAGTACGATTTGAATTGTGGCAGTGGATGGGAAAAGGTCTTTTTAGGTCGTAGTGCATCACAATGTAATAACACGGCTTGGCCAATACAAAAACTGGCTTCAAGGACTGGTGCTTTTCCTGGGGGGCTTGATCTCAACGATGAGGCCAGCAGTCTTCCTTGCGAGGAAGTTCCGGTCAAGCCAACAGCTTTAAATACTTCTCCTCCTCTTCTTCGGTGGTTTTACTGGCAGACTAAAAACCACACCGCCATCCACTGTATCGGAGTAGATAACATCTTGCTACTCACTGATGGGTGTGCTGTCTTGAGTGAGTGAGAACGGGATGCACAGTTCAAAAATAGAAATTCAATATGTGGCGGCCAATGTTGATATTGTGGCAGACCGCCACAAATAAATTCATGTGTATACACTGCAGTTATGTCACTTTTGGATTTGTGGTTGAGGTTTTAAGATTTATGGTGCAAATCTTTCTTTCTCAACAACAGCTTCTACTGTTGCAACGCCAGGAGGACCCACCACAACAAGCAGCAGTGCTGGGCCTACATCGTCACCAGCAACTTCAGCATCCACAGTCTCGTCAGCAGCAGCACCCAGTGCAACATCTGCAGTGCTGAATGTGAACACAACCTTAGCATCCACATTCTATGCTACTACACCAACCAGCAGTACACCTACACCAACAGATAACAGCACAACAAACACCAATACTACCTCAACACAAGCAGATATTAGAACAACTTCATCATCCGCAGCATCTGATACAACACAGCCAAGCACAACAAACATTAGTATATCTACACCAGTAGATGTCAGCACAGCATCAACTACAATCTCTACTTCTCGAGCACCCTCCACAATAACCAGCACTACTTCCTCTATGCAAGCGGATGCCAGCACAACTTCAGCATCGCCAGTCTCTCTTACTACAGTGCACTCACAATCTACATCAACAAGTACAAGCCCATCTCTGTCGGCCACGCTCTCTTCAACGACACCGCTCAGTACAACAGCAGCAGTAGATGGGAGCACAAACTCAGCTTCCGTAATGTTCCCCACTACAGCATCGAGCAAAGAAAGCATCAGTTCTACATCTACAACATTAGATGGCCTCACAACTTCAGCACCCACAGCTCCAGGTTGGTCATTATGATCATTTCTGCTGTAGCTGCAGCCATTTCTAAAGTATTCATTCTTCAAGTTGTTCTTTATATTAACTGTTACAGTAACAGATTTTATCAAATCTATTTCAACAGAAGGTTATAGTTCATGTACACCTTGTGAGCCCTGCCTCTGGGAATAACCTAGTCTTTTTTCCTGCATGCATCAAGACAGCCAATCACCAGCACCATTACGTCTTGGCACAACGAGCATGCTGCATGCTTATTGGCTCACAGACACTGATAAAATCCACCCCTTGAGTATTGAAATTTGGTACCGAATGACAATACATCTCTAGATACTCGACAGTATCAAGGCAATTTGGTCAGTGCCATTAAAAGTACTGAGGTTCGATATGTAGCTCTATTTGTGAGTCAACCCTGACAAGACTCTTGACCTGACCCCCTTTTTCCTACAGCGGTAGGGTTAAGATCATAAATTGTAGCACCTTATAGGCCCAGAGGAGTTATACGTTACAAGTTACAAGTTACAAGTAACAAGTAACAGTAAAACCGGTTGTCAACCTGTGGGAAACACCGGTTTGTATCAGGGTCTGAGCCAACAATGATCCTCAGTAGGTGAGTCACCTCCTTTGGCACGCTGACTCACCACCTCAGACATTTGACAGCTTCCTTGTCCTCATAGCAGGAACAACACTGGCAGAAACTAATACAACTCTGGATGCTAGTAGTGTCACGTCTTCACCAGCAGATGGAAGCAAATCCAGAGTTTTGAAGAAAAACACAGATTACAGGACCACCAGCTCAGGGAACGACACACTCAGTGACACGTACTTCAGTGATGTAGTTCACAGTTTGAATGGTAACATACACTTCTATTTTCACCTTTCTTTTTCAGATGGCCAAACACTGACCGTTCACCTAAAAGTTTCTGTCTTAACCAATAATCAGGACAAGAATGCACTGCTGGAGGCCTTATCAAATGTAAGTACAAGCAACCTTCAAATATACATCAAGCAGGAACGGTATCACCTTTGTCGCTCATCTCATCAGTGAATGTCTCCTCTATCTCTCAGTTTGTATCACAGAAACTACTCCAGGACTGTGAGGGCTGCACTGCGACTATCAGAAGCATCAAACCCACCTGAGAAACGGCTAATTGAAGCATCGGTGTGGCTACAGTTGAACTGTGACAGAACACTGCACCACTCTCAGAAACAACAGAGTCAACCCTTTAAACAAAGTGCTAAAGATCAGTGCATATTTCAAGAAAATTACATAAAACATATATTTATGGAACATTTCCTGACGGGAGTTAACTGATAGACCAGGCTGGGCAGCCAAAAACAGATCGAGGCCTGTGTCATTTGGCTAGACAGGGTCTACACGTGGTATTAACACATTTAAATTGAGGATAATGGGTCAAAAGTTGAATTATGCAGAGGCAGTTCTGGCCCATTTAAACCTCAGGAGGCTGTTAGTTAAACTCTGGAACTAAGCCCTCCTTTAACAGTGCAGTCAGCTCTGTAAGATGAACATTTGGTATTAAAAAGAATATTAGACACTGGTGAAAAAAGTTCGTGTTAACAGTATAAAGTATATATTTTCTTTTCTTTTTAATGCATGGGTTACGCAGTCAAGATAGCATACATAGCAGTCTACTTACTTAAGCTTTTGACAAGCACCCAGTCGATATCTTCCTCGGCTGATATCGGCCTATCACATTTTTCACAGAACATAAAACATGAAAAGATTCTTGGTGTATTTTATAATCATTTAATTCCCAGTGAATTGTATTGTTTCACTGCGCTGATGTCATTTTGGACGATGAAGTTTATTGTAACAGCTCAACGGGTTCATTAAAACACAATATAAGATATGGCATGTTTCATAATGGTTATGCACGAATACCAATGGATTTTGTTTTACTATCTGACACTGTTCCAAAATAAATTTGATGTGCAATAAATGCTTTACCTTGTTGCATCGCTCAAATAAATGTGCACTGTGGTTGAATGTGTGTCGCCATTAGTCTAGTCATTTCCGTCTAAAGTGAAGCCAAAACAACATTTTTGAAATACCTGCATACCAAATATGTTACCCATTACCTGCCTGTAGGAAGTTTTGGAAGGACTACAACATAACATCTGTCACATGATCCTGTTAAGACAAGGAAGTTGTCTTAATTATTTTACAACAATAGGAGTTTTCTTGCCAGGATTTTACCTGTGAGTGTGTGAGTGTTCAGTCATGGATTGGTTTACATTGTACTTCTTTCTCCTGTCGGGGCTGCCACCTCTCTATTACGGTGAGTGGAACGTTATCACATTGAATATTGAACAGTTTAATTAAGCAAAGTTATGGCATAATTATCACATGATATAAAATTGTGTTTAACTGATGAACACTTTAAAATAGACGAAAAACAAGGCTGATAAAGACTCAGTTAACGAATACGCTTTATTGATCTTTGACTTGATTATGAAAAGCTAATCAATTGCCGAATGATTTAATCATTTAAAAATACTACAAGAAACAGCTGACTGGATTATTTCAAAACAAAATTCTAAATTATTTAAGACTAACAAGTGCAGTTCCACAGTAAATGTATAATAAAGCTCCTGTCAGACCAGGTTATTCTCCTCGGCTGCTTAATTTTATTTTAAGCTAAATCAGTTAGTTTATGGTGTACAGATTAATCATTCATCAATTAGTCACCGTTAAGAATTACACCATTTAAAAAAGTATGAACCGACGATTTGAAATTATCATAAAAAAAAAAAAGTATCCTACAATAACAGATTACAGATACCGACTTATATCAAATATATCCAAATAAAATAGAAACTACTGGGAGGACAACATGTATTCAATTAAAATACAAGTAATTTGAAATTTAAAAGATACAAAAAAACATGCTATGCAAACTGATATTATAACATTTTAGCCTTTTGTTGGGCCAGTTGTTGAAAAGTGACAGACTCTGAATGAAGTCACTATCTGCTTATGCATAAAACATGAATCCTGTCAGTGGTTAAAACCATTTCATGATGGAAGAATCCCGAAATGTCTCACACATTATCAACGATGAATCAATAATTAGTTGTAAAGGTAGCCAAATACTGATCAGAGAAATTACTTACAATCTGTATCCCTCGTAGATGGATCAAGAGCAAGTAGTAACTAAACAGCATTTAATTATCATACATCTTCACCATATAATACGTTGAGAGGTCACTTATCAGTGTTGTTTGTCCTGACCTCAGCGTGAAAATAACCCTCATGAAGGGGGAACAAGCACAACAAAATCTGATCCATAGTAAGAAAAGTGGCTTCATCTCATAAAAGTTGTATGTAAAGGTTTGGAAAAGTCTTGAAGATGGTAATTGCCACCATTACTAAATCCACCATGCTATTACTTATACAGACACAGGTGACAAATTGAATAAGGAAACCAATAAATGTGTCAAAAGAAAAATGGCAAAAAGTGATTGTCAATTACAAACTTTTCACTAAAATGAAAAAAACCTCAATTATTGTGTGAAGCCGTCTCTTATTCTGAATGTGAAAATTATATTAATGCCATGTAATCTAGTCCCAGAACAAGTATTAGCATCTTGTGTTCTGCTGTCACACCTGGAAACTGGTCGTTGTCCAACTGTTGCAGGGTAACTGAGTGGATCTATCTGTCTAAAAAACCATCAGCCTCACATCTTACAGGGGAGACTGAACAACATCATTGCTCCCTTTTGTTGCACCAGACAGATCACTGTGACATCCATGCCATAATCTTGAGCAAAGGCTCAATTTAAATGTTGTTTGTCCTGAATTCCAATTAAATGACTTGTCATTGTTCCTTTTCACTTTCTAGCTCAAACTACAGCTTCCAGTACCAGCCCAATAGGTAATATCCACCACGCCTCCTCATATATGTACTCCTTGTGCCCGTTTCTCCAGTCTGGCTCCATCTCAACACCACAATGATCAGCAACACCCATGTGTTGTCTCTCTTTCATGTCTCTGGGCTGCACACCACAAAAATGTGGCAAACATTTGCCTCAATATAGAGACCCTAGATTCTACGAGCCACTCGTAATCACAACTACAGTGTTACAAAATTTTGTGTATCTAGCTTTTTTTTTAAAAGTACATAACTTTCATCATAAAAGTTTTAATTTAATACTGATTCATTCATGGTAATACATTTTAATTAAATATTTTCCATCACACAAGTCTCTCTTTCCTGCTCTGGCTGATTGGTTGAGAGGCAGTTGCTGACCTACCACTGTGGTTGGTTGACTGATCAAATTGGGTGCTAGTTTCCAACCCTACTACCATTACTATTATTAACACTAACTCGAATAGTACAAGCTGTGCTTTCTGTCATCTCTTGATTTCTTTACTCTTAATCATGATTTTGTCGACTGATCTTGAATTAACGTGCTGAAATTAGTATAGATTGGTGCAGTGTTGATCTGTTACACAGCTATTTTGTTTGTGCTGCAGGTTGTGCAGGTCCACCTGTGCTGTGCTGCTCTGGTCGAAACGATACCTGTTCCAGGACCCTTCCCAGTACCTGTTTCTGTGATGAGTTCTGCATAAATGCTACAGACTGCTGTCCTGACTACAATTCAACCTGCACACAACGTAAGTTATAAAGTTAACAGAGTACGATTTGAATTGTGGCAGTGGATGGGAAAAGGTCTTGTGTGGGATACACTGCAGTTATGTCAGTTTTGGCTTCGTGGTTGAGGTTTTAAGATTGATGATGCAAATCTTTCTTTGTCAACAACAGCTTCTACTGTTCCACAGCTCCGGGTTGGTCATTATGATCATTTCTGCTGTAGCTGCAGCCATTTCTAAAGTATTCATTCCTCAAGTTGTTCTTTATATTAACTGTTATAGATTTATTTAAAATCTGTTATTTTATTAAATCTATTTTAACAGAAGGTTATAGTTCATGTACACCTTGTGAGCCCTGCCTCTGGGAATAACCTAGTCTTTTTTCCTGCATGCATCAAGACAGCCAATCACCAGCACTATTACGTCTTGGCACAGCGAGCATGCTGCATGCTTATTGGCTCACAGACACTGATAAAATCAAGCCCTTGAGTAATGAAATTTGGTACCGAATGACAATACATCTTTAGATACTCGACAGTATCAAGGCAATTTGGTCAGTGCCATTAAAAGTACTGAGGTTCGATATGTAGCTCTATTTGTGAGTCAACCCTGACAAGACTTTTGACCTTACCCCCTTTTTCCTACAGCGGTAGGGTTAAGATCATAAACTGTAGCACCTTATAGGCCCACAGGAGTTATACGTTACAAGTTACAAGTACAAGTAACAAGTAACAAGAAAACCGGTTGTCAACCTGTGGGAAACACCGGTTTGTATCAGGGTCTGAGCCAACAATGATCCTCAGTCGGTGAGTCACCTCCTTTGGCACGCTGACTCACCACCTCAGACATTTGACAGCTTCCTTGTCCTCATAGCAGGAACAACACTGGCAGAAACTAGTACAACTCTGGATGCTAGTAGTGTCACGTCTTCACCAGCAGATGGAAGCAAATCCAGAGTTTTGAAGAAAAACACAGATTCCAGGACCACCAGCTCAGGGAACGACACACTCAGTGACACGTACTTCGGTGATGTAGTTCACAGTCTGAATGGTAACATACACTTCTATTTTCACCTTTCTTTTACAGATGGCCAAACACTGACTGTTCACCTAAAGGTTTCTGTCTTAACCAATAATGAGGACAAGAATGCACTGCTGGAGGCCTTATCAAATGTAAGTACAAACAACCTTCAAATATACATCAAGCAGGAACGGTATCACCTTTGTCGCTCATCTCATCAGTGAATGTCTCCTCTCTCGCAGTTTGTATCACAGAAACTACTCCAGGACTGTGAGGGCTGCACTGCGACTATCAAAAGCATCAAACCCACCTGAGAAACGGCTAATTGAAGCATCGGTGTGGCTACAGCTGAACCGTGACAGAACACTGCACCACTCTCAGAAACAACGGAATCAACCCTTTAAACTAAGTGCTAAAGATCAGTGCATATTTCAAGAAAATTACATAAAATGACTAGAGTTAACTGAACCAGGCTGGGCAGCCAAAAACAGATCGAGGCCTGTGTCATTTGGCTAGACAGGGTCTACAAGTGGTATTAACACATTTCAAATGAGGATAATGGGTGAAAAGTTTAATTATGCAGAGGCAGTTCTGGCCCATTTAAACCTCAGGAGGCTGTTAGTTAAACTCTGGAACTAAGCACTCCTTTAACAGTGCAGTCAGCTCTGTAAGGTTTTGGACAGGACAGTGGGTCGTTGAACCAATTGGTGAACATTTGGTATTAAAGAAATATCAAACACTGGTGAAAAATGCCCATCACAACTCCTCAAACCTGCACATGATGTATTCAAAATGCCTTGTTCTGTCCAACCTACAGCCCAAAAAAAAACCAAGAAAATAAATTCCTTTTCATAGAAGACTGTGGAAATCAAAACGTATCCATATTTTTATGTTTATCAATTATCAAAATTGTTGGCAATCCTTCTCCATCGATTAATTGTTGCAATTCTACAACAGACTATCAAATATTCAATTAATTGACATTTAATTGCATAAATCAAACATTTACACACGTTGCCTTGACCTTTTAGCATACAACAATATAAGCAATATCAATAAATATTATGTTAATAATAACAAATATAAGATTCTGATATCACAACTGAATACTAAAGAGACTGAACACTGATTCAAATGTTCATGCGACACACAAGCGCGGCAAGTCTGAAAGGCACAGGCGAAAGCAAAGACGGCATATTGGGGGACAAAAACATCGTCTCTGATACGGCACTGCTGTGTGTTAGCAGCTAATGCTACTACACAGACACAAACAAACCGTTAGCCTGTGGCTACAGCCAGCTGCTGACTTCTCCTCCTGGATAACAGGTTGGGCTTTCGGTCGCATATATAATGAAACATATTTCCAACTATTCGGTTTCAGACTAAAGGACCGTGGAAAATGTGCAGCCTGTTACATTCAGGCGGTGGACTAAGTTAGGCTACATGTTAGCAGCTAACGCTACTTTGCACGTTAGGTCACTCCAGTCCTCGGTGATCCCATATGATTTTCAAATCAAGCTCTAAACATGACCTGTAATGTTTTCTTACCTGGTCACAAGGAAATGAGCCATTTCAGCATCTGTTTTCAGTCCTAGTTCAAGCTGAAGCTGCCTCCATGAGTCGAACGTGTATCCGATGTTTATTCGGTGCCGGCCGGCTTTGGTCATAATTTCGTTTCGACTCACGACTAGCCGCTGATAAAACCTTCGTTTTCTTCTTAGTATGACTTTTTAGTGGCCTTTGTGTAGTGGTGGGTTGTTTTCTGGCCGTAGCAGAATCCATTACTACCCAAACACTAGTTTGGGTCCACCGCGCTTGTTTTCTTCCTGTATCCAAGGCTCGCGGACGCGCATTTAGCGTCGTCTGACGTCACTTCTGCAGGACTGCGCAGGAAATTCTGGCCCGAATTGCAGTACAGTATGCAGCACACAGCCTGTTCAAGGCAACGGAGAGATGCGTGGGTGGGCTCATTCTTTTGTTTATGAACGCTTCATCACCCATTAGCATTTAAAAACTTAAAATGCATGTTTATTTTTTCACAAATCCTGCCTCAAGTCCCTTTAATTCCCAGTGAATTGTATTGTTTCAGTGCACTGATGTCATTTTGGACGAAGTTTATTGTAACACTGTTAAATATCCTGCTTTATCTTTGTCACAAGTGTTTGATCACCACATTATTATTGCAAATACTGTGTGTTTATGTTTAGATTTTGTGCATACAAGAATACTGGCTGATATACAGATAGGCTATCAGAATTTTCCCTCATATCGCTATCGGCCACAGAAATCGAGTATTATTAGGCTCCACTTTTGACTCATTTTATAGCACAGCTTAAAAACAAATAAGGATCAATACATTTTCATAAGAAACTGATGTTTGGGCACACAAATTAGAAAATTGTCAGTGATGGAGAGCAGCAATAACAGAGGCTTCATTAACAGGCAAGCGACCACTCCAGTAAAATCACATCAGCAAGAACACAGCCGCTTCAGACAAAGTGAATAATATTCACTTATATTATGAGTTTAATGTCATATAATCATCATTAATATAAGGAGCTCAATACCACAGGACGCTGCAGAAAGACACTCAACCATCAGGTGAGAGCAGGAGACAGAAAGTGAACATGACTCTGAAAATTAGTTTATTTTTTCTTGTATATATGAACATCTTTCCTCAGGGGTACCCCGCAGCTGTCTCAGCTAAAAGGGTGCAATACTATTTTTGACCACACTGTGTCACTCAGCACCCCTTTGGGTGCTACCTCAGTAGCTCAATGTAAAAACTGAGGGACTAAAACTACATTTTTGATTATTTGATTTGTATTGATTTGCACAAGGTTTCTGGTGTTGACGGGTTATAATTGTTACGTACTGATGAAATGGTCATTTTGACTTGGATTTGTAATTTGACATCTTTGTTTTTTTGTGTGGTTTTACATGGAGATTCATGATCCCATGATCTCTTTTTTAATGTGCAATAAATAATTATTCAGATGTTACGGACATATGGTCACAATTTGTATTTGAATTCTCGTGCATTAGAGGTTTTCTTCCTGCAGTGTGGTTAGTCGGTGGATTCTCAAGAGTAGCTAAAACAAAATGACTTCCTCGGTTAAAGCCTGTTGGTCTAACTCATTATCTATCAAGTAAAGAAAGAAAATCAAAAGGACTCACCTTTTTGTTTTTCCATTTTGGATAAGAAATTCAAACTCGAACTGAATAAACAAGCTGTTCAGATAGATAAATAAAGTCTCCAGAACACTGCTTGAAGCTAGAAAGGTGGCAGGGTCCGCCACATATAAACAAAGTTAAACAGTCTGAAACTGTGTTGCCCTTTAAGGCCAGAGAGCTTGTTTGTTTAGTTTGTTTAGGCATTTAAAAAAAGAGCAGTCAAAGAAGATCTTTCTCTTCTGATTACAAAGCGCACCTTAAATTCTTAATACCCCAAGTTAACTAGACTTCGTACTACATGACTTACAGTACTGCCTTGAGTGTGTGGTATAAAAGCAAACAGCAGGGGGAGCAGACCTCTTTTGTCCCTCTGCTGCTCCACAAGATGATTATTTCAGTGTGTGAGGGTCATATTGATAGGCTAAACCGTCAGAGCCTTATCACACAGCTGCAACCTTTATGGCATGAGGCCTTTCTGGAGGCATTTTTGTTTTCACCTCTGTAAAGATAGGCTACAGTGTGTGTGTACTGTGTTGCTGTAGCACGACAGTCGAGGTGACCACAAGAAATCCAAAGGTAAACAGTTTCAAGCATTCAGTTTCAGGAAAAATCTTTGTTCTTCACTCCAGCTTCACTCACTCACAAAATAGACCAAGTACAACAACAAAGGCAGTATCACATCTTTACCAGTATGTGGCAGCAAAACCACAACATCAACCGTCTCTGCACTGCATGGTTTCCACCACCACATGGAAGGGAGTAAGATTTTCAGTGCTGAAGCTCTCTAAAAAAATAGAGATTTGATGCAATACTGTCTATGATTCCTGCTGAATATTTGCTCTGAACCGTTCCCGTCTAATGTAGTGTCGTTCTCAGGGCTCTCCCTCAACAGTAATCTGAAGAAGTTGTGTTGCTGCCGGACCTCTGCACGCTCAATAATAATAATACAAATAATACATTTCACTTATATAGAACCTTTCGTATATAAAATTCGGCTTAAAGTGCTTCACAAATAAATCAGAAAGAAAACAAGAAAGAAGGTACAGAGGTACACAAAGTGATAAGACATGCAAAGTCGTTATAAGACTTAAAAAGTAGGGCATGAAGTAACAGTAATAAAACCAAGGACAAAGGCAAAAACTAAAAACAATAAAAGCGTCCGGCCAACAACAACAGGATCAGGTGATGATCACATAGAGCGGCATAAATAAGAACCACACAACAATCAAGTAGAAGGGGAGTTTCTTGATCTAAGAGTAAAAAGGTGTTTTCAGCTGTTTCTAACATCACTCACAGACTCAGATGGTCTGATATGCAGCAGTAATGTGTTCCATAGTTTAGGGACAGAGTCACTGAAGTTTTTTGAGTCCCTGGAACTGTTAATAGTCCAGAGTTTGATGGTCTGATGGTCTGATAGATATCCTGCTATATCTTTAAGAGGTTTAAATCCAATAAAACTCTTTCCAACCCAAACAGACGCCAGTACAACTCTGGATTCCAGTAATGTCACATCTTCACCATCAGATGGAGGCATATCCACAGATCTAGACTCACCACCACCACCATCAGCACAGATGAAGGCACAGTCAGTCAGTAAGGTACAGTCAGTTAGTAATTCAAATGTTGTCTTATCCAGTGATTTAACAGTTTGCAGAGTAACATACAGTTTATTTTAAATGTTTCTTCAATTGTCTTAACAGGGATTCTTCACCTAAGTCTCTGTTCTAACCCACAAGGAGGAAAATGGAGATGTGATTTTACAGGTCGCTGATTGCAGCGTCATGAAGTTACAAGCGTCACAAGAGACCGTCCATCATATACACAGCTCCCTTGTGTGCTCAGTGTGTTTGGTTTTCCTCTGTGCTCCCTCCTGCAGAGCTGAAGATGAGACACATCAAACCCACCTGAGATAATGGCCGGATTCCCATCCCAGTGGATCGCCTGCAGTGGCTGGGCCCGTCACCGAGGGAGCTTCGTGTCAAAATTCACCATCAAAAAACTGAAAGAAAGAAAGTTTTCTCTGACCACTGCTGATAGATGCACCGTGCAGGTGAGGCACAGAGGAGACTTTCACGCAGACAGGTTGAAACTCGGACACCGCCAGGAGAGAGGAGGGTGAGCTCTAACCATGTGGGCCCACAATATTGTTTCTTTTTTTTCTTCTTTTCCTAATTATTCCCACAGAGAGCGAGCTTCCCAGATGGTTTCCTACAATATTTTCATCTGCTGTGGCAGAAAAGTTTCTTATTCAGAACGAACAAAAGACTCTGATCCAGATGCACACATGTGGTTTGGTGCTCCGCGCTGTCAGTGCTGCAGCTCCACTGTTGACTAAAGTAGACGTTTCTGTTTTCATGCTGTCATACTGTTACATCGACCGAACATCACATGGTTCGCTGTGGTTTCTACTGGCTAAATTACATGCAGCGCATTGCATAAATTAAGAAAACCACATGGCATTGAAAAAGATATTGTGAATGTTGCACGAGGCTCTCGGTGCAACACAGAAATACACTTAGTAAAATGTAAATATTGATGATATGTTCACTATCTCATTGCTTTTAACGACTGATGAACACATACAAAGTTAAAGGAGTGGACAAGGTGTTAACGATCACTTCTCATTTCAAGCCACAGGTAACCACAAGACTTTCAACTCACTTCTCTTATTTTTTTGTTGTCGTGCAGGCTCGGCCGACACATCAAGGCAGCGCTGTTTGGTCAGTTAGGATCATCGTGGTGACCCCCAGCACTTCAGGGGAGGAGGATGAGACAGAAATGCAATTATGACAGAGGAAACGGGTCCACATGGCCTCGGGGACCGGCGCAACCTCTAGGAGCGGATAGTTCAAATTAGACCGGCGTCGTCACCTCTGACCCCGGAAGCCTTTCATGCAAAAAAAAAAAAAAAAAATGTAAATAACTTTCTTTCTTCCCTTTTACGTGTGTTTGCGTGATCGCACTGTACCTGCCCAGCTGTTAATGCGAGGCGTCCTCTGTGCGTAAAAAAGAAAACGTAAACGCACGGCGGCGCAAATCAGAAGCGTGTGTTCTCTTTCCGCAGCCATCCTCCTACGATTTGGAGTTAATTCTGCAGAGTGAGTCTCGGGGTTCACGTTTCGCCACAGCTTTGTAAACTCACATCACACGGGGGGTCACCGTGAGGCTGGAGCGGCCCCGTAGCTGCGCGTCCAGCCTCCCCAAGATCAGTTACAACTGTAATGGCAAAGGAATGTCGCTGTTGCATGGAGCTTTTGGCCCTAATTAGAGCCGATGTGAGAGCGGGATTGTCATTCGGGTTTATTCAGAAACACAGTTTGCGTGCATTTACATCTCGCAGGCGTAGAATTGAACTACCATTTAAAGTGCTGGCTGCATGTAAGGTGACATTATTGTACATTTTTAGAACGAAATCACACTCAAAGTCCAGATTTAAAGGAACAGTTCACACACGTACCCATAAAAGATTTAAAGGTGCACTCTGTCGTTTTGGGGAAGACAGTTTAATCAGAAGAGAAAGACCTTCGTTGTTGTTTTTTACATAAATAAACTAAATAAACAAACTGTCGTAGTTTATTCATGTATGAATAAACAAACTGACCCTAAAGGACAACACAGTTTCATACAGCGTTGCTTTGTTTATGTTTGGCGGACCCTGCCACCACTCTAGCTTCGAAAAGACCTTGTTTTCCTCTGAGAACGGCTTGTTTACTCAGTTATGGAAAAAAAAGTTTGTATTATTATCTCATTATTAAAAATCTGAGTTTGAACCTCTTCTCCAAAACTACATAGCGCCCCCTCTTTAAAAAAAAAAGATGCCTTTATTCCAAAATGCAGTAAAATAATAACCCTTATCTAATTTGTTCAGTATGTTCATAAGTTAAATTGAATTAAGGGAAATGGAAAATCCAATGGCAGGTCAATACTCTCTCTCTCTCGCACACACACACACACACACACACACACACACACTCTGTCCATGTTGTCCACACCGTCAGTATGTTTAGGTATCCCCGGTTCCCTGCGGTGAGTGCATGTTGAAGGCCCCGCTGTTATTGATCCTGATTGGGCCTCACAGGAGGAGATTCCGGCCTGCCATTGACCCACACGTCTCCAGGTTTCCACCCTTCTCTCAGATCATCAGAGGCAGCCGTCTCCTCCCGCCTGCATGCCTGCCTGCCTGCTCGCGTGAGATTTCTGATTGTCAGATTGGACGGGGGAGAAAGGGGGAAAAAAAAAAAAAAAAAAAGGAACTTACAACAGGTTTCCCCAAAATCACTAGCAGGTCTTGTCTGAGTAGTCAGCACTGACGTTTTTCTGGCTTGGTGACTGTCAAAACATCTTCCCTCATGTGTTCAGACCCTCCCTCCCTTCTCCTCAGAAAAGCCCGTGGCTCACAGGCTGCTCTCCTCTTCAAAGTCAAACTTCTCCTCCATGTGGCCTGTGTTGAATTTCTGCGTTGACGGCCGCCCGCCGCTTATGAACTCCTCGTAGGGGTCCTTTTTGTCCTCGTCGCTGCCTAAGCACTTGAAAAGCGTCATGGCGAGGAAGGAGTAGAAGACCATGACGATCAGGATGTAGAAGTAAGCGTTGTCGTAAGTCTCCCTGGAGCTGGAGGTGGTGGTGGTGGTGGTGGAGGCCGGGCTGACCGTGCTGTTGGAGGCGGTCGCGTTGATCTGCCGCCCGGCGATGTCGACGCCGGTGTCCTCCAGGATCTGCTGGCATCTGGAGAGCAGAGGAAGCAGGAGGGTCCGGTTCATGTGTTCCATAGCAGAGTTTTGACGGAAACAAAATAAACCAGAAACATTAGAAAAAAAAAGAGAGAACCAGGGCGACCGAGAGAAGGACGACAGATGGAAAGTGTAAGAGACAGCCACTCGCTGCTTTGGGAAAGGCACGCTGTGAGTCATCCACCCACTCTTCAAGAGACTTGATAAGGTGGTATTCCAGAGATAAAGCCCACTTCTTTGCTGCCCCGATGGGATGCAGCCAAAATTTCATAAAAGGCACAGCTGTGACCTCGGAGTGATTTGGTTTTCATCAGAAATAACTCATAGATTACAACACTTGAACGGACATTCTGGCTCGTCTTGTTTTCCAAAGCTTCCTTTTAACTCTTCTTCCTATATAAAACTTTTTTTTCTCTTTTCTTCCTCTCTTTGTGCCCCTTCCCCTCACTTTCAATTTGGGGGCTTGGAAGCCGCAGAGACGCTTGGATTGTTGTCAGCTCCGGTCAAGTAGTCTACTCATTTCAAAGAGTGTCGGGGTCAGAGGTTAAGTTGTCTCCAGTGTGTTGCTGCTTGACTGACACTCCGCTCCAAAGCAGCCCCTTTGGCTTTTTCAATCATTGTGTCTTACAAGTTGAGCACTTGTAGAAAGAAAAAAAAAGAAGAAGTAGAAGTTTGCAGAGTAAAGAAAATAGTGAAACGTGATCTCGCCTTGTGATCTCGCAAACAAACACGCCGACACACGAAAACAAGCCCGGGGAAAGAAAAAAAAATGTCCAAAAAATGTTCTGAAACACAAACGTTCGCTTTATTCACATAACATGAGTGACACGGGCAGCTGCATCCCTAAACCTCCAGAAGAAAAAGAAAAAAAAAAAAAAGAGGGAGTGTTAAAAACGCGGCGGTGATATCTGTAACCTTTTGAGGAGTCTGCCAACTGGGTGAACAGTGTTTTCGTTTCTGTTTGGCAGCGAAGAGCCGAAAAACCCCTCTGAACCCTGGGCAGCCATGTCGGTGACTGATGTCCTGGTGTGACTGTGGGCCGCTGCGCTCCCATAATTTATAGCAGCTCTGCTTTAGTCATTAGAGGGGTGTGAAGGAGCCCCCAGGGAGCAGGAATTTGTCCAAAAGGAGTGTTTATTAAAGGGGATATACTTATGATTTAGAGGCTGCAGGAGTGTGCACGAGGGGACGCTGCTGAGGTAGTGTCACCGTCCTGCCCATCTGGATTTAGATAGGAGGGGAGGAAACAGCTGGCATGTTTAAAATGGAAGGAAGGAAGGAAGGAAAGGAAGGAAGGAAGGAAGACTCTGTAGTTTAAGTAAATAACAGGGCCGTAGACAGAATTTTAGCGATACTGAGGCCTTGAGTACACCAGGGCACCCCTCACTACTCTCATAGAAGTTTGAACAAAAATCAATTATTAAGTTAAATCAATTAAATTATCAATTACACTTTAACTAAATTTAATTTTCTTACGCCACAGTCTAAATAGTGTTTAAAATCCCTTTTTCTCCACTGCCCAAAATGCCTGTGTTTTTTTGTCTGTGTTCATTTGTTGGTTGGTTTTTGAAAAGGATTTCCATGAAAAACTTGGATGGAGGATGGGTCTACGTCCAGGAAGGTAAATGGAAGGATCCAGGAATCTTTTCTTCACTTTCTCTAACACGGTGAGGGTAATTGTTCAACATTTTCGTTTATTTCCCGTGGAATAATGCGTGGATCTTGATTTAAAGTGGTAAAGTACTTTTGCCGGCTGCCATCTATCAGTGAGTACGACTTGATGCGGATCAAAATAAGAATCCGGACCGAGCAGATTTAAATATGTTTAATTTGATATTGGATTAGGCTTAATTTAATTAAAGGGGATTGCTGGGCCCTGAGGGAGGTATGCACTCTACTGATTGCAGTGTTCGTACTTTTAGTACTTTATTCGGCCAAAAATGACTTTTAGCTTTTAATTATAGAGTGTGAACACCTTAGGAACCAGGGATGGTAGTAACTTGTTAAAACTACTCAAATTACAGTAATTAAAGTAAATAACTTTTACTTTTACTCATACACCATGTGATCTACTTAGTTACTTTTGATATCATGAGTTCAATATGTGCTTTCATCTGCATTTTGTAGCCAGTTAGGCTGTTTGATCACAAAGAAGTCAATAAAGAGCCTGACATACGGACACCAAACACAAAACTCTGAAGCAGGTTTGGAGAGGCGACCGTGAACACAGAGCAGAACAGAGCAGGAGTAATTAAGACTGAAGATTTAGAAAAACAGAAACCTGTTTGATTGAATGCCTGCTATCAATAATGCATTAAACATGAAACGATTAACAGTGAACTAATGCTCTGAGCAGGGTTTGAGAAAGAATGCTTCGTCTTTTTAATTAAGTAGTATTTAACACCAGTACTTTTACTTGTACTTGAGTAATATTTAAGTGATTCTCGCTACATCACGGTCAGAAACACGTTTGAAGAAACGTGAGGACACGACGTCCATCCCGTTAAACACAACACGACACCCACTCAGTCCAAACTTTCTACATTTTTATACAGTTTATTATAAATAGTAAATAGTGCTGTATTGTACACAAAACTTCTTACAACAAAATCATCTTTACGCCAATGTAAATGAAAATTATACAAAAAGAAAAAAAAAACACATGTATAATGAACATCGTGTAAGACTTAAGCACCCGGGAGCGCTTTTTACCAGACGCACAGAGGAGACAGAACGCTTCAACAACACTAAATAAATAATAAAATGGAACTAATGTTTGCATGTTTGTGGTGAGAAACTAATTTAACACATGCATAAAGAACAAAAAAAAAAATTTAAAATTAACTGTCCAACTGAATAATGTATTCACTGGCAGAGAATCTTTTGGCTTCATGACATCATGACTACGCTCGCTATTTTCGTCATCGCTCGATGATTTCCCCTGATTGATCAATGCACACGACCCAGTATTAATGACATTAGAAGAGAGAGAGGGTATAATCAGGGGGCATTCGATCCGTGTTAATTTACATCACATGAGGTATGAATGTATTGCACTTTCTTTGGGTTGCAGTGGTTTCACTATGACTCCACTCCGCCTTTTTTCTGCTGGTTCTCCCGGTGTAGTCGCATTTTTTCGTCTCCGATGTCTCGCACAAGAATCACATCAATGTACAGTAAATATTATTTTCCTAAGACACCGTGATGAAGAGAAGCACGGAGGTGGGGGGGGGCTCGCCGAGTCCGCCTCAACTTGCATCTCTGCCGCTTATTACAAAAAAATCAAATACACAATCTTGAATGTATTTACTGCCCTTTCCCCGCCCCGCTCCTTTTCCTCTTTGAGCGTGGACGAACGAGCCGGGCTTGGTCCTTGGAGCGTGACGTGACGCACAAGCAAAGCGACTGCCAGGTAACAGGAGAGGCTGCGCCTTTGGTCCTAATTATTCCGGTCAAACCCCCCTCCATCGCCGTCGCTACACCTCCATCTCAACTGGTTCCCCCTTTTTGCTGAAGGAGAAAAAGCTTCCACCCCTTCGCTCGCTCGACCTCTCTGTCGCTGTCCTCGGGGCTAGGAGTGTTTGTCTCTGGCGATGAATGTCAGACCGGCCGGGAAGCCTCCTGTTCCGGCCGTGTTGGGGGCTTCATATAATGAAAGGCACCTGAGGAGAACAAGGGGGAAAAAAACGAAAGGAGGAGGGTTAGAGAGATTCTCCGGCTTTAAATCCCCCGATGGTCAACAAAAGTGTGACACGGGAAGTTAAATGAGAGGTGAAAGAGGTGTTTAAGAGCAGATGAGAGCAGGTGAGACTGAAAACGGGGGTCCTAGGTTAGATAGTAAAACTCAGAGAACAGGTGAAGAGCTTTGGGAATCTTCTCAGACGTTCTTTGAACCTACTGTGGTCGGTAAAACTAGCCCGAGACCGGGCCTGAGCCTGGATCTCTGGCTCTGCTCCACTGATCAATAACAACTTTAAATCTGACCTCCAGTGGGACACCTGGTTCTAATCCGGGCCTGCCAAGGGCCATAATCGGCCCCTGTTAAACAGCCCCTTTTATACACACACACACACACATACACGCCTGTGCTCACAGACGCACACGCTTTTCAACCGAACCCCCGATAGCTACAAGCGGGCTCTCCCAGCGCCGGCTAAATTAATGACATCAAGATGTTGCCACTGATGGGCCAGTCAACATGTGGTAGCGTACCTCAGATCAGCCCCGGCTACACACCGCCGCGACCCCTCCCTCCTGTCAAACACGCTTTGGGAAGCGGCTCCCTTCATTTGGGCGGCTATCTCTGTTACACCGGGGTCATTACATGGCTAGGTGAGGCCGCGCCGAGGGTTTGATGGGCACGGCTCATCACACGAGGTCACGAAAGGACAGCGAGCGGAAAAAAAAAAAAATGCGCGTGATGGGATAAGGCCCGGGCCACGTGGCCGGGCGGATGATGGTAATGTAAACTGAGGTAACCTGGCCACGAGCGCGCTCCGACACACATGTAATTTCAGCGGAGCGCGGGGTGATTCGAGAAGCTCGCTCATCAGAGGAGTCTGCGCAATTAACGTGGGGTTGAAAATATAAACTGAGTCAGGGGTCAGAGGAGGAACATAACCTCCAATCAATTATAGATCATTTAAATGCAGTAAAGTCTTTAAACGCCGGTTAAGTAAACAGCGTGTTTCGAGCTCACCTTGCTCTGACTGTACTGTCCGTACTGGTAGGAGGGGTGGTGGTCCATGGCGTAGGCCGGGGAGGTGTAGGACGGTGGGCAGTAAGACTGGGTGCTAGGCAGGGTGGGCATACTGGTCAGGCCCGGCAGAGCCTCCAGGCGCTGGGAGCCGTGACAGCTGGCGGCCATGCCACCGTTGGGCTCCAGGCCTCCGGTCAGCGGGGAGAGGGCGAAGTCACTCTGGGACTGATGTGGCACTCCACCTGGGTTCAACAGGCCCATCACCTGAGGGGGGACATGGAGGAACAGTGGGTTGTTAGAAGAGAAGAGGACAAAGAAGGAAAGACAGGAATGTAAAGATTTTTTGTTGTTGTTGGAAGAAGACACAACGCACTCAAGTGAGGACAGAACCACGAGGACCTCACTGAGGAACTGAGGAGACCAAAATGACCAAGTGAAGGAGACTAATAATTTGAAAGTTGTTCTGAGGTCATCTGTTTCCTCTTTTTTTAAGTAACGTCAAATTCACAGTGTAGGTGCTGGATACATAATGTAATACAGAAAAGAACGACTAGAACACCCGCTCCAAATTTGACTTTTAGGATACAAAAGAAAGTTTGAGGCAAGACGCACTTCTTCAGCGTGTATTCTGGCAAATCTGTGAAACAGAATGCGTCTGAAGAGTGGCAATTTGCCCAAAATGTCCATGTGGAAATGTTGAAAAGTTCGACTGGAGAGCTGTCCTTCATCGTCTTTCTTTTCCAGTCACACCATAAAAAATCAGAGTAAAATATATCTCAAGGTAAATTGGTCACACTTTACTTTAACTTCCCCATAAAGTCTGACCAGTATATTTAGAAAATAAAAATAGAAATACACAGCCAATTGATTCACTCAAAATAGATTTCTTTTTTACACCACTTGATTAGCTTTTCCACTCCACTCAGGTGGGCTCCAGTGTACGTCTCCCTCCTTGTTCATGTCAGAAAAACATTATTACTGGCTTCCCTCGCACATGTGGTTTCCCTTTTCCTTCGCTTGACTGATTGAGGGGCTGAAAAGGTCAACAATTTAGCCAACCATTGTTATTTGTTGGAGTTATCCTGTCGAACGTATGCACGGAGAGGATATTTTCATGTTTTTCCACTTGCTCATCACGACACTGGCCGATCGCAATATCTAAACTCCGTGTTTTTGAGAAGGTGATGTGTTTCGGGTCGGATTCAAACAGATTATGTGCCTTCTCTCACTGTCTCTTCTCCCCTCTCACGTTCTCTTGATGCCCTAAAATCACCGTGTCCTTGTGGGGCCGGGGTGAGGAGGCCAAAGGGTACGTGGGAACGAAGGAGAGCGGGTCCTGTTTGTGTATGTGTGCGAGCGCTACCTCTCCTACGTGTGGGGTTGTGTGTTTAACTATAGGTGTGTGTGTGTGCACGCCCATGTGTAATATAAGCATTTTTTGCTCTGATGTCAGGGCTGCAGGGGTATCAGTGATACATCGTGAACAGCTGCACGTTAAAGGGGGTTTGCGTGAGAAGCAAAGTCATGAAAACGTCTGAAAAAAAAGCGAAGTCGAGGAGCGAACAAGAGTTACAGACCATGTAGGAGAAAAATAGAGCTGAAGCAGAACACGGAACCAAACACACACTTTAAAACATCCCGGAGAGATGCGACTGACAGCCAGCTGGCACACACACACACACACACACACATATGCGCGTGTACACACACTCTGTAATGTATGTAATTTACAGCTGGTCTGTCAAAGCGATCTGACCTCACACATCTGACAAACACATCAATGCGGCCTACCACTGAAGCATTATTCCTCTCGCTGCTAAGGATGGGTGATAGACTGTCAAATGCAAACATCCACTGCACACGCAGTCCGTTAAAGTATTCACAGGTTTAAGATGCCGCGAAAATACGCGATCCACAAAGCTTCATGCTGCTTTAAGTGTTTCCGTTCCTTGAAGTGTCAAAAGCACTTTTAACATCACAGCTCAGTAATAACACGGCAGTAGTTTGGTAATGAAGAGGTAATTATAAAGTAATGCCATGTAAATACCTAAATGATTAACAAGGTAATAGCTTGGTATTCACGATGGGTATTTTGGTGTAATGTTACACTGAAATGTATACAACAGGCCGCTGACAAAGGGTAATACATATTTAAAGATAGAATTATATTGGTAATGTTATTTTGGAAACACCTGTTATCAATAAAATGCAATATTTAGATTAAACATGGTGACATTAAAGAGGTAATAGCCTAATAAAATCAACGTAATTTATTTTTGACTATGTAATAGGCGAGCTGTGACTCTTGCTTTGGTAAAACTGAAAGAGTAAAAGTCTTAACGTATCTGCTATCAATTGTACTCAAGTATTAAAAGTACAAGTAAATTATACATATATTTTGTATTTGTATGTATGTATATTCAGCATTTCTGTAATTCCGATTTCCAATAAAATAAATTAATTTAAAAACGCGCTTCGTCGGCTCTGATGCAGCCGAAACTGCAAAGTAACTACTAACTAAATGTATCAAATAAAGGTAGTAGGGTATAAAACATTAACTGAATTTAAACTCGAGTGCCTTCAAATTGTACTTAAGGACGGCACTTCAGCAAACGTAACATGAAACGCTTGTTTCTACGTGATAGCCATGCATCACGGCTGCAGAAGGCAAAATTACCTGTTTATAAACCTGATACTGTTTATGCCGTGTACGTTGCCATTTACATTTTAAAAGTCCACGGAATTCCTTTCATGAACATGAAAGGTTTTGCCTCGTCACTTTCTTTCAATGTTTTTAATTATTTATATGTTTAAAACCATTATTACTCTTTGTTTTTGTTCACTTATTACCCTGTTTAAATTATGTCTAATATTACTGTTATTACTGAGTTATTACCTGGTAATCACATAATACTTAGTTTATTACTCAATTATTACCTCTTTATTATCAGACTTTTACATGTGCTGTTACTGAGCTGTAATGCATAGTGCTTCTAATTTTTTTGTGTTTATTAAAAGATTTAATTCATTAAATGATTGCTAAAACTTATTTCTTGTGGCTTCATGAAAGCAGTTTGTCCTGTTTATCCGTAACAGCGGTGTATGGTACGTATTTGTTTTTTGCCAGACGCTCTGTGTCTACCTACGCGCTCATGCGTCCGCGCACTCGCCGTCTGCAACTGGAAACGGCAGCCAGTTTCCCCGATGGTGTCTGTTTTGAGGTTGTTCCGGGGATTAGGTCTCGGGGGGGTGCAAATCCCGGCCGCTCGCTTCCATGGTGAGAAAGGGTTCCTTTGGTATGCACCAGATCAGCAGTGAGACGCCACAGATCCCGCACCACGGGGAAACCGCTGGGCCGACTGAAGCTCCGAATACAGAGCTAACTGCTCAGACAACAATATCGCCTATCTAAAGTAAACCTTATCCGAATCACAACTCCGCGGCGCTCTAATGTGACCATATCTGGAGTTGACTGAACCTCTGAATCCTCCGACAGATACAGAAGAGCAGATAGTGTGGAGCAACTTTTATAGGCAGATCCAGAGTTCAGATAACCAGGCAATTCCAGGGAGGATTTAATACAAAACCGACCAAGCTGCGTGGCTATCCGAGAAAATTGAAGCGGCAAAGTTTTCTAAGTGCAGAGAGGTCTTCATGTATTAACTATCAATGTCACAGAATTTAATCAATTCTCATTTCCTCCCTCTTATTAAGTTAAAACCAGGGAATTAATTCTATCCTCATCCGAAATGGAGAAAAAAACTGAATCGCAATATACATTCAAACAGCTGCAATGACTACATGAATTAAAACAAATTAGCCAACAAAGTGAGTCATTTGCATAAATTACACACTGTGTTACAAGGGGATAGATTACTTCATTCCAATCAATTAAGACACTGGAACGTTCCGTGATTGCAATTCCAGACTGAGAAAACATTCCAGGCACGAGATGAGGTGTCCATTCTGTACGGAGCCGCCCCGCTAAGGTTAATGCCGAAACCATCCACGAGGCCGCGCCACCTTTGGCCTCTTTATTGGAGTTTAAGTCACTCGCTGACCCTGTGGGTGCGTGAACTCGCGCCGCAGGTTTTGCGCGGCAGGCAAAGTTTTCTAAAGTTCAAACGAAAGAAGACTCAAACTGTGGACCACTGATGTCTTTCTCTCTACAATGCTATCTGTCCACGTAGACAATAAAAACACCCAAAGAATAATGTTTTGAAAGTGAATGCGCCTGGTTCTTGAGGATTCAGATTCCTGTCATATATCAAAGCAGTCAATTATACCTTGAGCCACAATGGTGCCACCTACCACTTCCTGACCGCGCACCCTGGCAGCCGCAACAAAGATCTTCTCTGTTTCAATATACATACGTCCTCAGGCGCTCGCTCACACAGTAACAAACCTGCCTGAGGCAGTTTTTTATCAGTGCCTGACAGGAGTCTGAGATTCTCTCTCATGGGAATTAGTACCCAGCATGCATTGCATGTGGGCCGGCCACCCTTTGTGGCGGTTAAAAGCTCGTTTTCCGCCTGTTAGTCCATCTTCTGGGCCGGTAGGGAGCCACTGATGGACACTGATGACTGTGTAATCGACCATAATTGTCTTTTCAGTTTTGATTTGTGTCATCATCCGACATCCATACATCCGTCCTCGTGTCTGGTCCTTCTTCCCTCCCCAAAGACTGACGTTCGCCACATTTCAAATTCATCAAACGGCCCGTCGAAATAAACAGAAATGAAAAGCTACCGTGTTTTCGAGCCTAACAAGGTTTTCATCAATGTCACCTCAATGACACCTCGGAGGTCGGAGTGTCTGTGCGTGTGTGTGTTTGTCATTATCCTTCCATATGGTGTCCTGTTTCCTAGTACGACAGCATGTGTGTGGGGTTTGCAGATATTTGTAGGTTTTTGCGCGTTGTGTGTTTTAATACTGGAGGTGGGGACGAACCTGTGGTGAGAGGCCGTTGCTGATGGCGGGGTTGACGGCGTTGCCGTGTCCCGTCGGGGCCACGAAGCTGTCCGAGTATCCTGAGAAGCCGTGACGTCCGGAAGACAGGCAGTACGCCGAGCCTCCGTCCTGGGAGGCCGCCGACGAGCTGAGCCCACTCTGGTGCACGGAGGTGGGGGGCAGCGGCTGCGGCCTGTGGACTGTACCGGGCTGCTCGGAGGCTGCTGGGAATAAAACATTGCCATCAGATTTACTCTTCATTTTCTACTCGTACATATTTATTTACTGTTTCCAAAGGATTTCTTGTACAACCGGAGCGATTGTAAACATCCCGAAGCATGAATGCTTGGCTTTACCCACCTTGAGCTATGGAAGTCGGGGTGTAGGGGCTGTCGGACAGCTGATAGGGCTGCAGGCCTGACATCGCTGACGGAGGGAAACCGCCGGGGATGAGGTGGTTAAACGCCATCAGTTGACTGGCTCCCGCTTGCTTCCTCCACCGGGCCCTTCTGTTGCTGAACCACACCTGAAAGTTCGAAAAAAAAGAGCGTTTATTTATCCGCCAAGTGGAGTTGTAGCGCACATTCGGTTTGTGGCGATCTGTTAGCGTGATTACGTGTGTGAATTTGACGTGCTTGTGTGCGAGGCCTCCCATTACAAGGAGCTGAACTGATAGAGATCTTAACATCTGGCGCGTGCAGCGAAACCACAGACATTACGTCTTTGTGTGCTACTGCAAGTCACCGAGTTCAGAGGCAAACCGCCGGAGGGCTCTCACAGCTGGTAAAGCCTTTATTAGCACACTATCTAAATCAGGCATCTATTTTTGGGGGGATCTTTACAAAATTGACAATCTGTCTTCGCACACAGTGGGCACAGTGTATCTCTGTACATTTGGTGGAGGGGGGAGGGGGTGAGACATGAGGAGGGACACATGTCTAATGTCTAATAGCTGTGAGGAATGTGTGGCAACATCCCAAGGCAATTTAACGCCCCCCACATGACACATATCCATGACAGGCCAACACATCAACGCGGGAGCGTGTGTCGGCCGCGGCGCGTGTCTAACCTGAACTCGAGCCTCCGTCAGCTTGGCCCTCTGAGCCAGCTCCTCCCGCGTGTAGATGTCGGGGTAGTGCGTGCGCTCGAAGGCCCTCTCCAGCTCCTCCAGCTGCTCCGCCGTGAAGGTGGTCCGGCTGCGGCGCTGCTTCCTCTTCAGCGGCAGGCCCGGCTCCGAGTCCACGTCGGAGGCCTCGTCCGAGTGGCTGGCTGGAGTGGCACAAGGCAGAGCAGAGAGAAAACTTCGGGGTAAATGCTAAAGCTGGGGGGCACAATGGGCAGATTATGCTGAGCGCAACACATGGTACAGAGCAACTTTAGATTGTGTCCTCCCGCTGCCTTAAACTCCTCAGCGGTTCCTGAGGGGATCAAAAGCCAGAAGCTGCTTGAACACGGATTAAAGAGGACTAGATCCCTCTGGGGCATCTATTCCCCGGGACACTGTGTCTCTCCCGGTCTGAGCCATGCTGTGCGCTACGTCGATAGGGTCCCATAGTGCAGAGCGGGCAGCTCTTTTCGCAGGTGCTTCTTAATCTGTTTGTTCAGTTGAGGGCAGGAGAGAGAGCGACCGGGCGAGTGGGAGACAGCTATTGGGATCTAATTCAGCAGAAGAAGGGAATCAATGAAGGCTTGGGACTGGAGACAGAGGGCCATTGCTGCATTTCGGGGGGGGAGGTTGCCCGTCTATTAAATAATGATTAGGCGCCACAAACTAGCGTGACAGCCTGCCTTTGTGCGCCGTTACGTGTCCGCGGTCCCCCCCATCTCGGCCGTACGCACCAGCGTTGCATCTGCTGCGTCTCGGCCCCCGCTCAATGAACGCCGTCCATGACAATGTGTCAAACACAGATGGACGCAAGACAGAAAGAGTCGGAATCCGCTCCCAAATCCACCCGAGGGAGACCCCTTAGACCTCGCGAGGAAGGTTCACTGCACCTTTTCCACAAACACCTAAACTCGGAGAGAATAAATAAGCAGGTGGAAGCGACAGAAAAGGCCTCGGCGTCTGTCTCCCACCCGGACGGCTCATTCTCCCTCTGCCCTCCAGATTTAAAGCTTTAATTAAAAAGTGCCAAGTCAGACATGGAGAGAGGAGGGGAGGGGGGGTTCGCAGGAATCTCCCCTTGCCTCTGGAGCCTCCTGAGCCAGGCAGGAAATGTTTGTGCCGGTTGCCAGTGTGCGTCTGACCAGGCATTACACACGGATTTGCTTGCCTGGGAATGCTGCTGTGCTCCGGGACCGCCGGGCGCACACAAGACTCTGATGCCGCTGAGAAGAGCTCTTTATTACATCTGAACCGAGGGCGCCACGCTGGCACAGGAGGCTCGCCGAGGGATTGGCCGGACAGCTCAAACACTCCTGGAACGCGCACTATGAGTTTTGGACGCGGTTTGTTTAGGCGAGGATGTGGCCCGAGAGCCGGTCGGAGCAAATCTTTTTTTTTTATAACACAACAGACGTAGGGAGAAGGCCACACAGCGCGAGAACACAACGCGATACTTTTCCTGTAAACATCAATATTGCTGGGATTAGGGGAACTAGACTACGAGCTGGGCAACATGCAACGTCATTACCATTTTAAAGACGGAGTAAACAGAGAGAGAAAGAAGAAGACAGGGAAGCAATGACGGCGCAGAAACGAAAAAGATTCTTGAGGGAGGGAAGGGGAGCCCATAAAACTCCTCCGAGAGGAGAAAGCTCCCCATCGGCACTGTAACTCATGTTAACTGCAGGGTTGGGGGTGGATCTCTCCTCCTTTCGCCCCCTTTATTTCTGTCTTTCCCTCTCTTTTTTTTCGCCCCCCCTCCCTGTTTTTATTATTAGTAACTACAGAGAAAACACTCCGTCACAGACGCTCCCTTAATGGCAAATGACAGTGTTGCTTTTGTCATCCTCTGGCTTGCACTTTCTCTTTTGCTCTCTTCCTCTCTCCTCACTCTCTGTCTTTTTTTTTTTTTTTTGGAAGTGATGTGGCCGAGCCTTTGTATCTTAGCAGGGAAAAGCCTGTGGCAGGGCTCTATTGGGCCGATTACCACGCTCCATCTGTAGGAGCCATCAGGGACGCCCGGGCCCGCATTCAGGGGCCTGTCACCTGCCCAGCAGGGGAGTGAGGGGGGGGTGCTGTAGGGTGAGATGGGGGCTGTAGGGCCAGGGGCTGAGTGGGGGAATGAAGGGTGGGAGGGAGAAGGGAGGCGGGGGCACAAAGGGGTCCAGAGAAGGGCCACTGGGGGCTGTGGAGGGGCACAGCAGGGGAGCACCCCTTCATCCCCTCCCCTCCACGGCCTGAGGGGCACCGAGCCGAGGGGGATGGGGCAGCTGAAGAGGTTGACATGGAGAGGAGATGGGAGGCTGAAGGCACCTGAAGAGGATGCTGGGGGGAAGCCGAGGAGAAACGGGGGTGCCGCTCATTCTTAAAAAAGTTGGACCTGTCCCCTCCGTCTCATCCATTCACTCCACTCCTCTCCTTTCACCCGCCGCCGCGGCCACGTCTCTGACATCTTCGAATAACGGCTCTGCAACGCCGCCGCGGATCGATTTTAAGGCACGCTGACGGCGAGAGGGTCGTTCCCACACATTCCCCGCAACAAACGGCTAGAGGAGGATACTAAACACACAAAAGGGAGGCCTCGACCTCCTTACTTAAACACCCAAATCAAATTTTACGCTGCGGCTAAAGCACCGGGGAGCTGAAAATACTCCATAGCCGCTCACAGTTTGGCCGCGGCTCCGACAAGAGTCTTAATAAAAAGATAGATTATTATCCCTCAAAGTGGAAATTGGGGGGCCGCTGCAGAATCATTCATGAAACAGACCTTTCAAAACAAAAGTGAGATGTAGGTTAATAAACCGAAAACAAGGTGGTTTGGATAGAAACGTGGAGCCTTTGTGTAAGTTAGGAGGGTTCGGATTCAACAAGTGAATTCAACAGGTTCCTCTTTCTGAGCGGAGTAAAATTGAATAAGTGCATTTACAGGTGTTTCTTTTTTTTTTCACTCAAACATCAGCTGCGCGCAGACCGCTCGAGGTAAACAGAACCATTTATCGATCAAGAGACGAGACTGACAGGCGAGGGAAGATAAACTCCAGAGGGTCACAGATGTGAACCTGAGGAACGTCCAGTCTTATTAGCTTCACCTGCAGCAGTGCGGCCTCAAACAGGCCCGGGCGAAAAAAAAAAAAACACAAAAAAACAAGAGAGGGCTCCAAACTGTGGGAATAAAGGCCGCTCTTGTTTACCCGCATAGTCTACGTCGGCCGGGGCCTCGCCTTGCCAAGCATTCATCCCCCTCCCGTCCGCTCCACAGACGTTAATATAAAGAGACATGCTCAGACGCACACACACACACACACACACACACCGGCGTACGTGCGCACAAATTCACGCGCGCGGCTTGAAATTTGCGGAAAAAACGAACGAGGTGGACACAGGGCGACAGAAAAGAGCGAGAGATAATGAAATCAGATATTAGAGTAAAGAAGGGGGAAAGAGGGAGAGAAAAAAAAGTGGAACCGAGAGGAAAAGGGGGGAAGAGATGAAGAGCCTCGGCGAGAAAAGAGAAAGAGAAGCGGAGCATATGGGGCAGTTTATAGTCCTGCCTCGCTAGGGGCTGGCTAGCCCTTCCTCCAGGGGCCGTTAATAGAGAAGGTAATTGAGCTGGTGACATGTGTTCGCAACACAAAACAAAGGGCAGAAGAGACAAATGAACTAGTTATTTGCCCAGGGAAGTAGATCTGGGCCTTTCAGGCCACGGAGCACAGTGCGAGTGGGCCACTGAATAAAATAGTGGCACGCCGCGTACAGAGCCGGAGCGAGCAGATGCACTGGAGGGAGAAGAATAGTTAACTGACAGCTTATGGGCTCAGCTGGGGTTAACAGTTAGGGGGGAAAAAAAATGGAGGCGAGCGGGCTGCTCACTTGACTTGCTAAAGAGCCCCCAGGAACCCGCAGCTGCCTGGGAAAACAGAGGCGAGGGGTAGAGGGTGGTGGTGGTGGTGGGCGGAGGGGGGGTGCAGATAGAGAGAAAGAGCGAGGGAGATGATGATGTGATGGACGGAAAGGCGAATACGGGCAGGAGGCTGGCACTTAGCGGACAAAGAAGTAGCCGGCGATATGACTTTGAAAGATGTATCTCTGTCTAATATCGGTGCGGCGACAGAAAAAAGCCACAAATGGCCCTCGGTGGCCATTATGTGCGCCCAGTGTGCGGTGGTTATTATTTAGTTCCACCGTGGTGCAGTTAGGTGACAGTTTCACGGTGGCATTTCCACCCCCGGGGCAGGGACAAAGCAACAGCGCGGAAACCACGCGGGGACAAAGCAACAGGCCAGTCTGCCGCACGTTCCAGTCAAACGGAGGCTAACCAGCTCCGCTCAGAAGCGACCGGCGTTTTTACCCGACGCCCGACTCGCCGATCTGGTACCAGGGGGAGTCCGTCAGTTGTCATCCCTTCCCAAACATTATCGTAACCTCCCTTTTCCTGGGGGCCCTGATGGTTTTAACAGTCGAGTGACCCTAGGTTAGCCCCTGACCTTTTCACAGCTACCGCGCAGCGCCGCAGCGAAAAAAAGACGGCCTCGCCGCCGACCCCGCAACAAAACTCTTCACTCGACAGAGAGAGAAGCCATCACCGCATTCCACGTGTAAAACACTCGTTTACGAGGAACTTCTCTCGGCTTTTTACGAGCGGGCCTTCAGATTCTACTGTCGTTTTAACCGCCCGTGTTTGGACAAATAAACGCTGTAACGTGGAACATACTTTTCCTAAAATCTCACATCCTAAATTTTTTTTTTGATCTTTTTAAAGTGGATTTCTTTGTTCAGACAGGAGAGGGGGAAAAAGACATTAATCAAAACAGCGGCGGAGTTGCGCTGGCGTGTCCGTAATGTGCAATGTGCTGGACGAAACAGCTCCACAAAAACTGAGGCTAAACAAAGTTAAGTGATTGACAACGCTGTCTGGCTTTACTCAATTAACTATCCCATTGTGCTCCTCTTTGCAGAGTCCCCTCGCCCCCCGACCCTTTTCTCCTCGCGCTCCTTTATCCTCCCCATCACAGAGTTTTGCTTGGCTAATACTTCCAAGGAAATAGAGAGTTCTTTTTCTGCCGGGGCTCCTCTCCTTGACCTTCCATTGCTCATTGCTTCTCTTTCAGTCACTTCACAGTGTCTCTGGGGTTAGTGGGGAGAATGCGGAGAGTACATCAGCGGCGAGGGGCCGGCTCGGGGCAGGACCCCGGCCCATTACTTCAAAGTTGGCCTGCATTCATTAATTGTCCTTTGAATTAATATTGGAGGATCACAATGTGGGTGCCAACAGAGAAAGAGGCTTTAATGAAGCATAGAGTCTGTATTCAGTTGCAGATCAGCCGGTGTGGATTTTTTCTTTCTTTTTTTTTTTTTTTTTTTTTTTTTTAAAAAGAGGGAGACTTGAGAATCACGCCAAGAGAACGTAAAGGTTTTGGGTGTGTGATCTATCCGTCTGTCTACTTACTCAAGTACTGTACTGAAATACAATCCTGACATACTTTAATATTTCTACTTTATGCTATGTTGTACTTCTACTTCACTAACTTTCACTTCATATTAAAGAAATGTCCTACTTTTTATTCCGCTACATTTTTTGACACTTAAAGTTACTAGTTACTTTTTAGATATAATGCACTGTTTACCTAATCTATCCATGTTTAAAAAACTACTTTGAAATATGCTTACAAATTTTGCTGATAATACTCAAATAATAATTAACTTTAATCACTTGAATTCAGGACTTATACTTGTAATGGAGTATTTTTGGACTATGCTGTTTTCCACTTTTACTTAAACAATCTATCTAGTGAACATTTACTCAAGTACTTTAATTTAACAAGTACTCTACTAAAATACAATACAATTCTGACACACTTACGTCATTTTAAAAAGTTTTTACTCCACTAAATTTTTTGACACTGAAAGTTACGAGTTACTTGTCAGATATGATGCATTACACTCCTGATCTATACACTAACTAAACTTGCATTCACATTAACAAACTACTATAAAATACTTTTACATTTCTATTATAACACATCATGAAAAGAGCCATTCTGCATATGAGTCCTCAAGGTAAGTTTGACTGATAATACTTGTGTAGTTTTACTTAAATTACTTTTGAATTCAGGACTTTCACTTTGTAATGGAGTATTTTTAGACTAAGGTATTTCTATTCATACTTAAATTTAACTAAGTACATTTACACAAACACTGTCCTTCAATACTGTTCTGACACTCGTGTACTTTACTTGACTATTTTTAATTTTCTGTAATTCTAAAATGTTGGGCTTTTTACTCTACTACATTAATTTGACACTTATAGTTACTAGTTACTTTTTAGATATGATGCACTGTACTGCTTATCTACCCAGTTGTATATAAAGTATCTAAAATTGACAAAATAAATTGAAATACTCACTCTTACAATTTTCTATTATAAAACAGTCATTCTGCATCATGAGTACTTTAATCTGTGATACTTTAAGTACTTTTGCTGAAACTTTTACTTAAACTTTTGAATTCAGGTCTTATACATGTAATGAAGCATTTTTAGACGATGTTGTTTCTACTTTTACTCAAGCAATCGATCTAGTGGTGGAATTTGACTAAGTACATTTACTCAAGTACTGTACTTAACAGTGCTGTATAAAGTACCTAAAAGCCATACTTGAGTAAAAGTGAAGATATTACGTTGAAATATTACTTTGATAAAAGTGAATGTTACCTTTACAAAAAGTATTTGAGTTAAAGTATTTTATATTCAATGTACTTAAGTATTAAAAGTAAAAGTAAAAGTAAAACATACATATATTTACATGTATGTCTATACTGTCTAACTATCGGTTATGTTTTTCAGTTGTTTTAAATCTGATTGTCGATTAAATTAATTAATTTAAAAACATCCTTTGGCTCTGATGCAGCATGTAATCTGCAGAGTAACTAGTAACTACAGTTATCAAATAAATGTAGTGCAGTCAAAGTACAATATTTGTATCATTATTTGATTCCTTGGAAGTACAAGTACCTCAAAATTAGTGTAGTACTTTAGTTAATGTACTTATTTACATTCCATCACTGGTAATTAAATACAACTCAGACATACTTTTACATTAATTGAGTATTTCTATCGTAGACATTTATATGACACTTAAAGTCTTTTTAGATATGATGAGTTACTTTTTAGATATGATGCTCTATCTATCTATCTATCTATCTATCTATCTATCTATCTATCTATCTATCTATCTATCTATCTATCTATCTATCTATCTATCTATCCCATCCTCTCCGGGTCAGAACCATATTCTGACCCCTGGTTGGTTCCTCCCGCAGCAGTCCACAGGGCTGCACCAGCATTATAAGCACTATTAACACAGGAAACCTCAGAGTGAGGCCCACATATAAATTTCTCCATTATCCAGCCCTGAGAGGAAAATGGAAATGTGGCTCCGGCAGACATTCCTCTGGTTGCATTGAGGCCTTCTGTCTCCTGCCTCTGCTCTAAACCTCCAATCTCAAACTCATTCACCGTGGAAATGCGAGGACCCCTGACAAAGAAGTTGGAGAAATTCAAACATCTATGCGTGTGGGGGTTATTTTGCGCCGCGTGCTCAGTTTCTGCAAAGGAAATGTATCTGTTTATGTTCCTAAACGTCTCGTGAGGGTGTAAGTTTTGAGCTTTGAAAATTGGATTATGCGACTCGGATGTGGCGCGGGAGGTTTGCTACCGTCGTCTTCGTGTGTGCTCTTTCTTAACATGTGGTAAACTCTCGACGACACAAATATGATCTCGCTGCGGCTCTCCCTCGCTCTCCAAATTTTCCCCTCGCTCTCCGAAATCCATGCCAGCGTCACGGGGAGCCGGTAACCCAGTTTATTTACACAAACAAAGTCCTACTCAGCTCCTTTGACAAAAGCAGCTAAATCTTTCATGTTTTGTCAGCACTTGATTCCTCCTGTCCCTCTGGCTATTTGCCTGCCCCCGGACAATGGAGGCAGGAGAATGGCAGCAGATTGTTGGAATGCACCTCAATGAAACCAATTATTACATGTTGACTGCGTTCACCATGGCAGATTTGAAAGAGCTGGGCTCATTCAATTTGGCCCTGCAGGATTCCCTTTAAAGAAAAGTTATCCCTTTGACTGTTTGTATTTCTGAGCTTTTCTTTTTTTTTCTCCCCCTCTGCTTCACCCCCGCCGCCATAAATGGATCCTGCGAGAGTGGCTGCTCCTCTTTCATGACTTGGGTTGCTTTAATTAGTTAAATGAGGCTAAAGTGCTAACAGTAATAAATAGGGGGAAGGATGCGATCAATTAATGCAGCGCCGCTCACGGCAAAAAAAAAATCTTGGCGGCGCGTTACGTTTCTGTAAAAATGAGTTCCACCGAGCTGGACGTTCTCCCTCTTTGTGGACAAATGTGATAAATGGCGCAAAGGGATTCTTTTCGAGCACGCATGTTGTTTGAATTCCCCCCATAACTCAGACGGTTAAAGGAAGATATAAACAAGTTAGCATCAGATTCATTCCAGCAAACATCCCTTCCTTTTTTCCCACAATGCTCCAGCCACTTGCTAATGCCATGCAGACCCGGGGCTGCCCGGCATACTTTATCCCACAAACCTTAGCGGCCCTTTTCCCAGACAAATAAATCTAAATGAGTCAGCTTTGATCTTAGCACTTAAGGAAAGCCAACAATAGTGGTAGAGGAGAAAGGGGCAGAGAGCAACAGGCCCTCTCCCCGGCACAACAATAGCCTCTGCAAACACCTACTTAATCAATATTTGGCCAGAAGACACTCTCTCAGTCCCCAAACCGGCCTTTTCACATTCTAATGAAGAAGCTATAAAAGAGAAAAACAACAACCACTTCCACAAAGAGACACAAGAATGAAATAGTGCTGTTCTGTATATCAATGGGAGGGGGAAAGTACCTCAGAGCTGTTTGCATGGAGGATGTCACCTATTTGATGTGGAAAAAAAAAAAAAAAGCTAATGTTATTTGTTTTCTTTCAACAAATTCATGCCGGATTAAGAAGGAGAAAATACATTTTTCTTTATCGCAACTTTTTCTCAAGGTTTAGATTTTTAAACAAAAAAAAAAGATTAATTTAAAAAAGCATCCTGAATTTTTACCCTCTCCAAAATCTAATCTCAAAAACTTTTATTTTTATTTTATTGCAAATAAATAAAAAAATGAGTTTGAGGGATGCGCCTGGCCCTGGAAGAGGGAGAGGGATGTGCCCACAGATATTGCATGAATGTGTGCGCCCTAGGCGGAAAGGAAAGGGGCGGACTCTGTCCGAGATGAAAGTGGGGAGAAATAAAAGGTTTGGATTTAATCTAGTGGGGAGAAGAGAAGGGTTTCCCTGCGCTCACTGGCTGAAGGCGTCACGCTCGGCGCGCAAAGACTGTGACAAAAGCTCCGTGCGCAAAATAACAACGGCACTGATGAATCTCTATCAGATTTATTTTATGCTTAAAGAGCGTCAACCTAATATTTATTTTATTTTCTCTGCAGGTCTAGTTATTATCTCTTAAAAATTGGAGAATAAAACCGAACACAAATAATCCTGCGACACTGATTAAAAACGGATAAATCTGCGCGTAATTAAACAACATCTCCAAAACACCACCGCTGTTTCTACAAGTCCCCTCATCAATGATTAACTCCAGACGCCATCGTGTCTCCAGCAGCAGCCTTTCCCTTTCCGCGGCAGCGCTGCTCAGACCCCAACAGGTCGTAAATCAACAGGTGTTTGCCCGAAGTCTGAGCTTCTTCTCCCGCATGCGTTTTCTCTGCGTGACAAACTGTAAACAGTGCGGGAAACAGCTCGGACTGACACTTTTTTTTTTTTTTGAGCAGTCTATAAACCAGGTCGCTCTGGGCCTATTGCTGTCCCTGAATAATTCATCGCTCATTGCGGGTTCATAATGTCTTCTCCCGGCCTTTTGTCAGCGCACTTTTTCCCCCCCTTTCCTCGCCCATTTTGAAAGGCGCTGGCGTCTTTTTGTACACCACTGAGCCGCTCACTGCACTTTGGCTTTTGTGCTCGTCAAACTGAGGTGTGAGTCTCAATGGACTCTCCGCGCTTTGTCCCCTGAAGTTCATCCTCAAGTGTCCGATTGTGTGCGCAAAAAGAAAGGAAAGAAATTCTCAGGCTTGGAAGTTAGACAAATGTTTGATTATCCACTTAAAAAAAAAGGAAAAAAAAAAAGAAATCTCCGCATATTTGTTAAATCTCAGAAGCGTGAGCGCATGCGTAAAAGCACCTGAAACTTTTACGCATTTAACTTTCCACTGCAGGAAAACAGCTGGCAGGATTATTCCTTTACAAATGAAAATTATTATTATTATTATTATTATTATTATTATTATTATTATTATTATTATTATTATTATTATTATCTTAAGTTTTCTGTCTAATTCGACGCCGACCATTAGAAAAACAGCCACACCGGCCCATCCTCGTTCACTCACAAAGCGCGCAGCCGCAGATACAATAACCACAGAGCTCCACTTACATCTGTCTCCCAGGATGCCGTCGATGCTGTGTTTCGTCCGCGGCTCGCTTTCCTCCATCTCCCTCTTCACCACCTCGTCGTCGTCCTCGTCGTCGTCGCCAACTCCGCCGAACTTCGAGCGCATGATGCGACTGATGGCGCTCACTGAGAGGACAGCGGTGGGGAAAACACACGGTTAATACGTCTGGACGAATAGAAGCAGCTGCGCGCAAAAATACACGAATGTGTCCTTTAGATAGAAACTTTTACGTTCTTACGCTTACACAAAAAGTTCAGCTTATAATTTGTCCAATTTATAATGAAATATATGACATTTATTCTCACATCCTCTCTAGTATTTTCTTTTTTAATTTATTCACTTCAGGTGCAGAAGCCTTGGCCTACCTGAGGGAACGTTGTTCCTGTCGCAGATCCCGTCTTTCAGTAACTTGTCCCTGATCTCCCAGCTGAACATGCCCGGGTTCTCTCTCTTGTACTCTTCGATTTTCTTGTCCACCTCCGGAGAAGCGGTTTGCTTCGATGGGGAAAAAGAACAAGAGAGAAGTTAGTCACTGTTTTTATTTGTATTTATTTATTTATCTATTTATTTATTTATCTATTTATTATCATCATCATTATTTAACGTATTTATTTAAGTTGAATTAATTGCTGAAGACGTGAACCTGAAATTCAAAAGATGATTTATCTGAGAAGAGTCCAATTTAAAATCTCAAGTTATAAAACACATCCAACATTAAACTTCCTGACTTGTTTTCCGTTTAAAAAAATTACATATTTAAACAGAACATTTTGTTTAAACTTTTAAAAAGCTCAGTTTCTTATAAATGACTCGTCGCTTCCTTTTCCCATCATTCCTCCAAACTTTCATCTCCCTACCTTCGGCTTGCTGCCTCCGATGGCGCCCGGCCTGATGGATCCGGTCTCCTGGTACCGGCACAGGATTTTGGAGACGCAGCCGTGGGACACCCGCAGCTGCCGGGAGATGACGCACGGCCGGACGCCGTGGTGGGCCATCTCCACGATCTTGTGGCGGATGTGGTTCGGGAGCGGTCTGCCGTTTATGAAGACGCCGCCGAGCTGGTTGACCCGACCCTGTCCTAGGGGAGTGGAGACTGGACAGCGGCGCGCGGGGATGCATTAGTCGAATAATCAGAAAGCTTGTTGTTGTTATTTTTTTTTTCTTTTACTTATTAAAAAGGCTGTTTCTGAAAACCTCTGCGTGAAATAAAACACTGAAAATCAGGCTCAGCTGCTCTGTAAAGTTTTGTAAATAAACCTTCATTTTCTATCTTATTGTGGCAAAAGACGTCAAACAAGAAATTTACTGCAGGAGGCATGAAAAAGACAAATATTTTCCTGACAGTGACATATCTGATAATAACACAAACTGGCCTAATAAATAAATAAATTAATTTAAAATCAAAACAGCCCTCTTCACTAGACATCCAGACTCAACCCTGCATAGTTTTTATACTGTTTGGTAAAAGGACATGCGCTTTAAAACTTCCCACAGCTCGAGCTTGCCAACTTTTCCTGAACTTCTCTCAAAGTTTTTTCTCTAACATTCAAGCCCGTCAGCAGCAGCCGGTGGCGGCTCTTACCCTCCAGAGAGTATCCTCCCCGCGGGTAGTTCTGGTGAGGGGTCGGTCTCATCATTCTCGGTAAACCTCCTGCGAGCGCTGTCATGATCCTGACCGTGCGTCAGGTAGCCGCTTCTGGACGGAGCTGCCTCTCTGCTCGTCGCTTCTTCTTTTTTTTAATCCCTTTGTCGTGCTGTAAGATTTCGCCTGTGTTCTCGTCGCGCAGCCTCCCTGCTCTCAGTAACAGGTCGCCTCGGCGGGAGAAGTGTCGGTATCCGAGTTGGAGCCAAAGTGCAGGTCGCTGACGCTTCCTGCGAGGATCGAGCGGATGGTTTGAGAGGATGGATGGAAGTCAAACATTTTATCTGCGCTCGCTGTCGCCTCTGACTCCGCGCTGCCACTCCTGATTGGCCCAAGACCCGGACGTTCCGGGGCCGGGGGAGCCTCGTGATTGGACGGCGGGAGCTCCCCTTCTGTCTGGGTTGACCTCACGAGGTCAGCTCGTCGTGTCACAGTCTTGTGCTGCTGCGCACCAAACTTTAGCTCCAAGTGCGCAACTTTTAATAACAAAGATGACACAGAGGATGGATCTGATGATGAGGGTCCTGTTCTGATAGGTGAGGAAGATAAATGATGCACGTGAAGAGAAAAGTGTTTAAACTACCTAAAAATAAAAAGTTACTACCTTATGTTAGAAAACATTCAAATCACGGCTACTTATTTATTATTTAGAGCTGATATGTCATTGAATAATTAAGTTAAATCGTTGAATGTTACAAATAAATAATTAATTAAATAAATAAGGAGACTTCCCAGGAACACACACACAGTCCTGCACATTTAATATTTCCCCCACTTAAAGTTATTATGAAAAAATAATAAAATTATTAAGCATACTGGTGTTATTATTATCAGTAGCAGCAGTTTTTCTATACATTCTTTATTAGCCTGCTGTGTTTTTTTAAATGTAGATATTATAACTTTTAATAAGATGTCATTTCAAAACAACAAATGGAATGAAATAATTGCAAACTGTCATTTTTTTCGCATTGAGTTGCAGATAATTATAATGACAGAAAAATAGCACTAAATAATTATCTTAATGTTATCTTAAAAGGCCGCAAATGCATCATAATCTGTGACTTTCTTCTGTTTTTATTAGGTAACACTTTATAATTAACATAATTTATAAATGTCACATTTATAGCTGTATATATGTGTGTGTTTGTGTCATTGGCATCTATGTCATTGTATGGATGTAATGTATGTCAAATAGCTACTGAGCACCTATTACTAACTGCGTGGTGTCCCCCAGGTGCTCCACACGCGCACTCATTTTTGCGCAGAGCAGCAGCAGCACGTGGACAATATTCACCATCGATAAAAGTTTTAATCCGGCCTGTTTTTTACGCAGAGGGACCTACACGCGACAGAAACGGGTGAGAATATTACAAAGACAGCACTAAATGATTATCCGAAAGGCCCTAAATGCATCGAGATTCTTCTGTGTTTAATTACGCAACACTTAATTTATAAATGTCACATTTGTAGCTAATTCAACTTTAGTTGGTTGTTTGTTTTCACTGTTAACAAACCTTGGAAAAAAAAAAATTAATCATTAGAAGTGTCCAAAAATAAGCTGCAGCCTCATGATGTCCGTGTTTATGATGGTTACAGATGAACTACACAGGATCTATTAACCATTTACACAGTGTCACGAACATCAGTTGCAGCTTTACAACAAACAAGTCGCTTGATAAATGTTTTTTCAAAGCATCTGATTGTTAACAGCTGATGAGATTTGATATAAATATTACAGCTGCTGCCGTAATATTTATATAGGTGCGTTTAAAGTGCGTCATTTTGTGATTTCGTAATTAAAATGCCATTATTTTCTATAAATGTTTTGGTGGGGAAAAAAAAAGAAAAAGAAAAGAAAAGGCAATACTTGATTTTCTTTGGTCACCAGAATCCCATCTGAGTGTTGTGGAGAGGTTTTACACAATGGAGGTCAGGAGACAAACGGCCGATTATCAGCGTGCAGAGGAGGATCTCATTTTTTTTTTTTTTCCCTTCCCCTCCACGAGTTGCAGCAGCTCGCCCCCACGGACACCAGCAGCTCCACCGCCGCCATCTAATAACTGCACGGACGGAACAATGGGCGCTGCTCGGACCCGTGGTCGAGCCACACGGCGGTGTAACACATCCGTGCAAATGGTCGATTATGGACACATAGAGCCACATGAGGGATCATTTGACTTTTCCTGAAGCTTGTGGAGTTGTGATAATTATGATAATTGGGCGTGTTTAATAGACCGGTACATTTTTCTGCCCCCACCCCCCCACACTTCTTTTCCCCCTCAGGAATAAGAGCACATGGCTGGATGTGTTCGGAGGGGCCTCCTGCAACCTGCAGTGCATGAATCACCGGCTGGTTCGTGACCTCTGGAGCATCATCAGGAGGCTGGAGGTCTGGCAGGTTAATGAGATGACGAGCATCAGATTTGTCAACACCAGACAGTGATCAATAAAAGTTTATTAATAAGCAAAGCCAGATGTTCCGGCCGGTGCTACCGTTGTGACGGTGGAAATATCACATTTTGATGACGACTCCTTTTTAAAATAATCCACGTTTTACGATGATTCATCCCAACTTTACAGCAGGAGTGTCACTTTTCTCCCCCCCTCCCTCCCCCTTTCATCGCAGTATCCCACAGCATGCGGCCCAATATACTTTAATTCCTCCTATAAGACTTCATGTAAGATGGGTGGAGGGGGGACGGAACGGCGCAGAGGACATGTGGAAACATTATACGTCCATAAAAGAAGGAATGGTGGGAGGGAGGGAGAAAGAAAGTTATCATACTAAAAGTTTGACTATCATGAAAAGGATATCGGAGCTACCATGTCAAATCAATTAGTGGGAGTAAGCTGAGACAGAAATGTGCTGTGGTGGTGGTGCTGGTGGTGGTGCTGGTGGTGGACGTAATGCATCACAAAATAAAAGAACAAAATGGCCCCGAAAAGAAACAGTGTGCTGCGTTTACCAGACGTACGCGCAGAACAAGCCGAGGGGGCTTTCGGGGCTATACATCCCTGAAAGCTCGCACATTAAAAAAAAGTAATTTGCTCTGCGTCCACTTCAGATAAAATTCGCCTAATAGCAAAATTTGGATCTGGCCCGCGGCCCCTGCAGAGATAAGGCCCTCGACTGCGTCAAAGGGGGAGGAAAAAAGGGCCTTTTGAGCCTCCTCCCCGGAGCGACTCGGAGTACACTGCCGCATTCACGATTAACTCTACGCCATCAGATCGAATATAGATAGACGTTTTGTAGGCAATCGAATCATCACAGCGATTATCTGACCGTAAGCTTCGGCTTCAGCCGGTCATGCATTCCTCGCTGCAGAGCTGTAACTGTAGCAGGGAGGCGCAGAGCCCCGGCTTAGAGTGACAAGAGTGATGGATACCTCCAGTTGATTTGCATTATTCAGTGGCTTTATATTGTGGTTTTAGTATGTTAAGATAACAGGCAGCTGTAAAACAGCATGTGCTTAACCTTTAATAGTCCGCGGAGAGTCGAGCCGCCGCTGTCGGGGAGTTTTCTGTATAATTGTGCAGTAATATCAGTTTCGAGGCCGAGGTCTAATTATAGGGGAGGACTTGCCGCAGAGCGCCATCACTGCGGCCAGTTTCTCTCTTTGTGATGTTCTCAAGTCGGATTCAGGAAAAAGTGTAGTGTTTCTGAGACACATGTTGAGCAGACCCAGCTCCTAAATGAAGCCAATTTGCAGTCCGAAGGCCTTTATTAGTCAGGTTTTCCACGTGTTTAATGCTGCACAAGATGGATTCAATCACACGGACAAAATACTGTCACTTTATTTGCACCGTTTACTGTTAGCCTATATCCACAGTTACTATTTGTTTGTTTTATATAGTCAATTTTTGGTATATTTTTGCTCTGGTGTTTTCTTCATAGATTAGCTTTCACCATTTCTTGTGCTTGCATTGTGCACTGCCTGCAAGCTTCATGCAACAAATGTCATGATTTCAATCAATCGATCAATCAAACTTTTTTTAGTAAAGCACTTATTATACAACACACACAATCACACATAGGCAGCAATAACAAGAAGAGGAACTTAGTAACTGAGGAAGCACTATCTTTAATAAAATACTATGAATAATAAATGATGATAAAAGTCACCGATAAGAAGAGCACTAAAAGTATTTGAAAAATAAATGTACCTAAATATCAAGAGCAATCATTTCCTGGTACTAAATACACTTAAGTATCAAAAGACCAAGTAAAATTAGGTTACATATAAGTACACACATAAGTACTTTTAAGTAAAAGTACATATATCTACATTCACAGTGTGTATATACTGGGGGTCAAGCAATTATCAGCCTGGCCAATTATCAGATCTGATGTTCTGCAGTTTTCTCATTAATGGAATCAGTGTTTTTCTTTTCTTTTCTTTTTTTTGTGCCTATAAATTGATTGAGACAGTCGAGGTAAAGTAACTAAGTGGTAACTAAAGTAATCAAATAAATGTAGTGAGGTAAAAGTACAATATTTTCCTTCAAATTGTAGAAGAGTGGAAGTATAAAGTAGCACAAAATGGAAATATCTCAAAATTGTGCTTATTTAAAGTAATTGAGTAAATGTACTTAGTTACATTCCACCACTGCTGTATACTTTGGGTCCACAAATTACTGGATCTGATATTCAGCATTTTTCTGATTGTCGGAATCAATGTTTTTTTTTTTTTTATTCGATTGCCAACAATATAAATTAAAAATGCACTACTTTGGCTCTGATGCAGCATGTAATCAGCACAGTAACTAATAAATAAGGCTATTAAATAATAGTAGTGGAGTATAAAGTACAATATTTGCCTCCAAAATGTAGCAGAGTGGAAGTATAAAGTAGCAGAAAATTTAAATTATCAAGTAAAGTACCTCATAATTGTACTTTAGCGCAGTACTTCAGTAAATGTACTTAGTAACATTCAATCACTGAACCTCTTGTAACTTGATTTCTCAATGTATTAAACTTAAAGACAACACACTCTTTGTTTTTTACGGAAACAGGTGAGCAGGAAGACTCAAGTGTGGCTGTAATATCCTTCAAAATGAATGTTCTGCCTCTGATTGTATTTTCGTTTGTGATTTATTGTCGGTCATGTTTGATTTGTTTGTCTTGGTCCACCTGCAGCGGTTCGGTGGTTCAAAAGAGCTTTACATCACAAAGACTTAATGGCGGAGAGGCTGTGTGAAATAGAAGAAACAGATTAGAAGAATAGGCCAGGCCGACATTAAGATAAGCATCTGAGAAACGTTGCATCTTCAGCATAAGGAAATCCGCTCCGTGATTAGTAGCCTTGGGATGTTGCTGCTACAAGGCAAGGAGAGGAAAAGAGGGACTGTTTTTCTGATGCGTTTGATCTTATCAAATACATGTGACCCACAACACTTCTTCAATGGGAGCTGAAACTCACAGCAGTTATCATGACAAAGGCCCACGAAGTGAACCCAGGTGAGCGAGAGAAAAGGAAAGAGAGAAGCGGAGCATGTGGTAACCACGCAGCCTCGGGGCATGCAGGGTTACCTTCATTAGTTCAACAGTGAGCTAATAGTTTATGGTCCAGTGATGAACATGAAGCCTTCCCTCCTGCGAGATTATAATCTGGCCTACACTACGCCTTTGTGTGTGTGTGTGTGTGTGCGTGTGTGTTAGAGGAAGAAAGACATGTTATCCGGTGTTGTGACAACATCTTGGTGTAGATTTCCTGCTACCCCCCAAAGAAACGGCATGCATCTTGCTGAAAAGCAATAACATGTTTTGGATCATTCTGACACATCCACTGCAAATGTATGTAAAGTTTGCAACTGTGAAGAATCCTGCATGATAGGTGATGTTGGGAAAATGATGTCAGATGTGCAGGGTGACGGAGCATTACGCAGAAAAAAAACATTTGCTCTGAAATCACAAAATATGTCAGCACACTTACGGTATGTCCTTTGCAGAAAAGTCTTTTTGAGTACATATTTTCAAGGCTCACGCATCGTGCGGCCACAGATTTTGTTTATTAAATAGCGTAAAACATGTCAAAGATCTCTTGACAGACACATTGGACTGTTTTTATAGCATTAAATTTGGAACATAGTTCAAAAAATCTTCTACAAAAAATCATCTTGGCTACATTTGCCTTTGCAGATACTCAGTTTTTATTTCATCAAACCTCATGTGGCATTCTGGATTTACATACTACTGATTTGATCATTTGTGATTACTTTTACTTGTGCACATTTGTCAAGTGAAAAAAAAAAGAAACGATCATCATTAAGGAGGAAATATGGGATGAGGGATGATAATGAAGTCGAATAAAAGTGCTCTTCAAGGACTGGCCAGCGGTCGATTAAAAGCAACAGCAGCGCCTGGAGGTCCATTAACTGAGGCGCTCTGATATTAATTATAACAGGCCTTAACTGGATCATGGATAAACCAGCGTGCTTCGACTTGGAAGAGTCTTCATCGGGGCATTAATTCCACGATTAACATGACAATTACTCTGCCCCCTATGTCACAGACTGTTCTTCACATTCCCAGCACGCTTTTTAAAAAAAGAGGCGAGTACCTTCAAAATATGTAATCTGATTATTCTGCTTTCATTAGTGACTGGAACTCATCACACTTGCTACACCGATAAAATGCGATTCATTGCATTGTTAGCCAGTTAGACACAACATGCCTCGACCTCACCCTGCATACACACACTGACGTATGTATGGCAAACGTGCACGCCTCCATTCAGCCACAAGAGGGCGCATGTCAGCCCGGTTTACAGGGGAACACACACAGCTCAAGCGGCCTGACCGGTCTGATTAGTTCAGATCATGAAGATCTCTCTTTGTGCTATCATGTGTGAAGAAGTGAGGCTGTTACATCATGTCTTGCACGACTGAACGGAAATGCACAACTTGGCTGCATGACATGTGAAGCAGAGAAGGTTTTAATGCTCAGTCAGTCAAGAGACGAGGAGGTCTGACAGGGGAAAATGTCACAAAACTAGATTTTTTGCTCTAATCACTCCTACTTTAGCTTCTTACATTGGCTACCCATGTCTGGATCAGCACCTCCAGATATCTCTGAGATGCTCTCCCCTCATGGCCAAACTACTGTTATCTGTTCCTCGTGTACACATGAGTGTAAAGTTGCTGATTTCAATGCTTGTATCTTTGTTTTATTCAAGTTTTCCTATTTTTGTCTCTCTAGTGTTATTCTTTATGCTGTCCTTATATTTACATCTATACATATGCAATGTTATAGTGGTTTAGGTGCTGCAGATGTTGTCTGAACTTTCCTGGGCTACAAACATTTAACGGTGAGCTATGTAGTTCTGGGGAAGAAATGTTAATCAAAAGAGAAAGATCTTTATTGACTTTGATTCATTCATTCATTGATTTTTTTTTTCTGTGCCTAAACAAACTTTTTGTTTTCGTGACTGAATAAACTGACAGACCCTAAATGGACAACACAGTCTTATACTGTTTTACTTTGTTTATATGTGGCGGACCCTGCCACCTTTCTAGCTTCAACCAGGACTCTGGGACCTTATTTTCCACTGAGAACAGCTTGTTTATTCAGCTAATAATGCTGCGTTTGTATTATAACCTCATTAATATTGTAAATATTAAAATAGTGAGTTTAAATTTCTTCTCCAAAACTACATAGTGCTCCTTTAAGTTGTTTTCCAGCAGTGTGTTTCAGGTGTATCTGAGCTGTGGAAACAATTTCAATAAGCGTGCCTCTCCAGCTGCCTAAATCTTTAAAATGTCATCGATTTTGTGTCGGGCAAACAGTGTTCACAGATGTAGCCAACGTATAATGACTTTCTAATTAAAACATGGTCATAGAGAGTGCTTATTGATCTACGGGACGCAAGGGAATCTTTAAAGTATTTGTAAGACCAGGCCTCATAACACTTGCATGAAGGGAAAATATTGATAAATGTCAGTCCTGCAACTAAACAGTCAGAAGGAGTAACCCACTGATCGTAAACACATCCAAAAGATGTCAATTCAACGTGTTTAACGACGTTGAACAGATCTTTTAGATGTTCACTGCTGATGTTAAAGTGAAATCCTATAAGAAAATGTACAAATGTAGTTTAAGACTCCTTTTAACTTCAGTCACAGACGTCTGAAGAACTAGTTGTGGTTCAAAATTAAAGTTTTTACGACGGCCAAATTTTACTCCATGCAGCAGCAGCTACAGGGGGGATTTGAATCATGAGGCATGCGCTTTACCAGGAGAGCTATTCATCATTTTCATCAGATACCATGGTTGGTCCTCAAACCTTGGAGCATCAGCCTACCTGATGAAGGATGGATGACCAAAACTAATTATTTATTAAAGCTGATAAATAGCTCTCTGGGTAAAGTGTGTGCCTCGTGCAGGCTACTGAGGCTGAGACTCAAGGTTTGAATCCACCTTGTAGCTCTTGCTGCATGAAGTCAAAATCGGCCCTCATAAAAACTCATTTTGAACCACAGGAAGTTCTTCAGACGCCTGTGACTGAATTTGAAAAAGTCATTCCGACTGTGACAAAAACTTTCATTCTGGCTCTCCAGTGAATTTACACCTTTTGGATATGTTTTTGCTCAGTGGGAAATTGAATCACATAAATGCAGGGGAGTAAAAAGTAGAATATTAGGTAACTGTGAATTGACATACTCAAGTGAAAGTCCCTGATAATTGTATTTAGAGACTGTAATCACTAGATCTAACTTCAATACCTGAGCAAATGCACTTAGTGACCTTCCATCTCTGTATTTGAGTCTATGAGAACCTGAGCGGTGCTGAGCTGCAGCTGGAGGTGTCACAGCTGGCCGCGGTGCTCGGAGCTGTCCACGGCCTGTGGTGCTGAAGAACACGGCGCTCTTCAGTGTCGCTGCGGGCGCTAAATTCTAATTATACGGTTAAATAGGCCCATTAAATCCACCTTATCCCCATGTCCCGCACATGTGACAGGCCATCCAGGTGGCACACACCGATGTGGGGAATCAATTTGAACGAGTGTATCGACTGGATCTTTTGGGGTTTTGTTCTGGTAATATGATCGGGATGACTTGGCTCTGTCCCTGCAGACCACGGGTTGAGCCCCGGGCCGGTTACGCAACAAGTGCGTGATCGCGCAACCGGATGGCGCAACGACACCTAACGGTACTGAATCAAACCGGGAAATGCACGCTGAGGGAGAGGTGTTCTCACTTTAATCGCCAGCCGGGTATTTTCTCCTCCGGTAATACCTCTCAATGCGCTTTGGGAATTTGATCATCGGTGTAATATAACGCTGATCCTGCAGCCCGTTCGCACCGAACATGGCGGAGGAGCAGGCGATCGGCGCAGGAGAGGATCGTCAGTCTGCTCCGCCTGACGCCACAGACTCGCCTCCCAGCGAGGAATACGAGTGTAAAATCTGCTACAACTACTTCGACCTGGACCGCCGCACTCCCAAACAGCTGGGCTGCTCCCACACCTTCTGCCAGGAGTGCCTCGACGCCCTGCACTCCTGGGAGGGCCGAGGATGGAGGATCGGCTGCCCCGTGTGTCGACACCGGACTCCGGTGCCGGAATATCAGGTGCACAAGCTCCCGGACAACACCGCGCTGACCGCGGCGCTCCCGCTCAAAACGCACGAGCCTGTGAGCTCGTCACGCGCGGACGTGCGGACAGATCCGGCCGGGGCTCCGGGCGACGACAGCAGCTGTCAGACGTGCAAACAAGTTGCGTTCGCGACCGGCTGCGTGTGCACCATCTTCTCCTCCCTGTCCATGGTGGTGCTCCTGTTCCTGGGCCTCGTCTTTGTGTACAACCTCGACCGCTCGCCGGTCGTCGGCATCGTGTGCCTGTTCGTGGGCAGCGTTCTCGCCCTGCTGTCGCTCATTCTCACCTGGTTGATGTGTATGTTAAAATACCGGCCCGACTCGGACACGAGCAGCTTCAGCTCTCTCACTTATGCAATGTGATAATCACCCGCAAAGTCTGGGGAAAATCTGGTTATATGTGTCAGTGTGTTACGTCAACCTTTGGTTCTCAAAGAAGGGTCTGGGGATCCCCACTGGTCCCTGAAGGGGTCCCAGGAGGCCCCCTGCAAAAATAGAAATAATTCATTGTCACTTTAACTCCATCCATAAATAACTCAATGACTGGATGTTTGAATATTTTGGTCAGTGGTTTCATACACTTTCTGTTAACACATTTAAAAACAAGAATCTTATCCAGTAGTGTCCTAATCTGAGTCAGTTTGGGGGTCCTTTACTCAGAAATAGTTTGAGAACCACTGGTTTACATTTCCAAGTATCTGTGAATGAACACAGCGGGCGGGTGTCATTGAGTAGAATATCTGACAGGTATAAACAATACAATAAGACCTATTCTGACCCAAATGGATGGTTGTACGAGCACTACGGCTCTAGCAAAACGTGTATGCTCTTTGGTACATTAAGCATTCACACTATATTTACAGCATATAGAGGAAAGGTCAACTACTATATGATGAGTCTGGATACAGTACAAAGTCCTACGTAGTGTTTGCTTACCTGACAGAAAGCCTCAAGTCCTCGCTTGTTGTCTGTAATAAAGAAACAGGCATGTCAAGAAGGCTTAAAGGATGAATTCACCCAAAAAGGAACATTTTGTCATTATCTACTCATGTCGATGAATAAACTGGTAAAGTTTTGTTATCCATAAAAAATAACCGGGGATTCACATCAAAACAGCGTAGCAGCATTCTCCTAAACAACTCCAGTAGATGGGGACTTGTTTTAAAACATTACAAAACAATAGAAAAAAAAAAACATAAAATGGCTCCATACAGCTCAATCCGCTGTATTCCAAGTCTCTGGAAGCAAAGAAATCCTAAATTGTATTGATTGCAGTCGAGCTCATGCACCCAAGTCAAATGGGTTCCCTTGAGACTTTCATCTTTGCAGCTGCGTGAAGATTTCAGCTTAATAAAGGCCATAACTAATGTATTTCTAAAATCAACCGGAGTAACTTGGGTTACACAGGATGAGCTGTAAGGAGCCATTTTGTGCCTCCCCCATCTACTTCAGATAATGACTGAAGTTTCAATTTTGGGTGAACTGTTCCTTTAAAACTATTTGAAAGGGCACTTAAAGGGATAAGTTTGCCAAAAAATGAGAAAAAACAATCATTATCCCTCATGCTGATTGAAAGTTGGGTGAAGTTTTGAAATCCACAAAACATTTCTGGAGCTTCACAGCAAAAAAACCGTTGGCGCATTCTTCGAAAAAACTGAAGTGGGGACTAAAAAAAGCTTGTCCAATCTTCACCGGACTTTCTTACAGCATGGATGTGACTAGATAATGGCTAAATGTTAATACTGTGGGTCAACTGTTCCTTTAAAATCATTGTGCGAGCACTTTAACCGGTCTCACTAATGGAGACACGACTTTTCCAGCTGATTGATATTGTTTATATGTCAGATTTTATGAGGTGCTACTCTGGAAGCAGGTGAATATGTGATGTATGTATATGTGGAGCTGCTGGTATGTGACAGATATATGATTGACCGACTGTGCTAATGAAAGAACCTTTTTTTAACCCCATAAGCACCTCTGTGTGATTACACTGACTCCCCGCGGTGGACCAGGCCAGCAGGGGTTCCCCGGCCAATCACCTGAGGGGACATGAGCCTTCACAAGATGAGAGAAATAACTTTGGGGTAGGGGGCCCAAAATAAGTAGTGTTGTAAAGTAGTGAGACAATGGAGGTGCAGATGACCTCCTAGGGGTTTTAAATCATCTGATGGGCTTAAGTTTGTTTTCCAAAGTCATATAAACTGCGAGGAGGTGCGAACTCCAGTAATGAGTTGGTCCACGCCCTGGTCTTAGGTTACGGGGAAGTGTGCAATAAAATGAAGGCTAATTGAATTTCTGTGGATTTTGTCTTATATACATAAACACACACTGTTCTCATTTCTTAAACACGATGCTGTCAGTGCGCTCAGTTATGATTCAAGATGTCTCCATTTAGTTTATCTGAATCCCAATAACACAGCGGGTATTTATCTGCTCTTAGTGTTGTTTTAAGAGGCGACACTGGTCTCAGGAGCTAAAATCCATCTCTTTCAGCCCTCTCAAAGGGACTCCTTCATTTGGTCATCCAGTCGTCGAAGTAATGCCACTTAAATGCCACCGTGACAAAAGCTTGAGAGAAAAGGAGGGGTGGCAGGCTTCCACTGGGAGCCATAGGCAACACTGTGTCTGGGGCAGCGAGGGGCTTCGTTTCACAGGGACTGCAGGGCTTAAAGTTAAAGATTACTTTGAAATCGTCATCCCCTGCCATCAAACTCTCCCGCTATAGTCCGCCCTCCCTCCTCCCTCCCTGCAGCCGTCACTCCCCTTCTCCCCGAAAAATAAAAAGCTGTCGCCACAGAGCAGGGGATGAGTTAGGAGCAGATCCTCTTTGATGACAGAGAAGGATCCTTTTGTTCCCTAATCCCCACACAACCCCCCTCCTTTTTTTCCTATAAATCCAACTGGATGTCGAGGGGCTTCATAATCAGCCAGGGGCTCAAAAGTTATTAGTTTACTTGTTTTACTTTGAAAGGCTGGGATGTCTTGTTGGGCCATCTCTTGAAAATCACAACTATTTTATCATAGCTTTCTAATTTGGGTCTATTCAGTGCGTGGAAGTCTCTTTGAGAGCAGCAGGAACTTAAAGGAAGCATATAATTAAGTAAATACCCAACAAGTCACATGACACTGGTCAGCGCTTGTCATAGGTGGAGCCCAAAGGTACAGCCATTAGCCATTGTGCACCCTGTCAGGGGAGCCGGGGTCACCCAGATACAGACAGTTCATGGATACATTTCCTCTCTTCCTCTGTCTCTCCTTCAAGTGTGTGCAAAGTGTGTCCTTGTGTCATTATCACATTGGACACACGTATTTCACAGAGGAGATGAAAGTGTTCGTTTTGCTCACAACATCTGCCCACTGACGCTTTGCGTCCAATCAAGATGACCTCAAAGACATAGCCCGAGGAAAGCGATTATCACCACTCCGCAGTCTGTACACTCTCCGGCTCGTCATGTGATCACATGCTCATGTGGATGTTTGTGCCCGTGCGTGTGTTCATGAGAGGGCAGAAAGGCATGAGTCTTTATGTTTGCATGCATGTATTTGTGAGAGTATGTCTGTAAAGACATATGGCCTAACAAGCATGCGAACACTCCAAAGAGCAGCGAGATGGGATCAGCGTCCGGGGTCAAAGTGTCAAAAGCGGCTTACCGAGACGGTTCACTCTTATTATGTCCCTCTTTAGATGTCAAAGAAGCAAAGAAGAAGAGTGTCCTTTGTCTTGAGAGCTCACATAAAAACACTGGTGTATCATCTCTCTGTCAAGTTGAAACAAAGAGTATTATGGAATTCGGAGCAAAGAACCTCATTAAAGATCAGATACTCACCGATTCCCTCTGCTGTACAAAAGTGAGAATGCAGCAAAGGAGAGGATGAAACATGTAATATAATTATTTTTAAAAATCAATTATTATTATCATATAGAAATCTATTTTATTTGATTGCTGCCTCTTATTGTAAGCTGCAACAACTAATTCGATTAGTTCTCAACTTCTAAATTAATCGGTAACTATTTTGACAATCGAATCATCAGTTTGTGTCATTTTTTATGTGTTTTCAGCTTCTTTAATGTGAATATTTTCAGCTTTCTTTTCTCCTCTATGAGAGTAAACTCAATATATGTCATAGAGGAGACATTGGAGAGCATCATCTTGGGCTTTATGAAACACTGATTGACATCTTTCACCTTTTTCTGACATTTTATAACCAACAACTGATCGATTAGTTGAGAACAAAATCAACAGATCAAAGCTAATGAAAATAATCATTATTTGCACCACCACTCTGGTTCTCAGTTAATAAAACCTATTAGTTCTGTTATAAAGCAGAGCTGTAGAGTAAATTTTAAATGTTGACATTATTTCTTAAAAAGTTGGGAAACCAATTACCTCAAAATTACCAAGCAAAGTAGACTATTAAATTTAAGTTGTATAAGCTCAAAAGCTTTAAAATCTTAAAATGATTAGTCTACTTTACTTCATGATTTTAAGGTAATTGTTTTAAAAAGATAAGATTAAATACATGTAGTTAAGCACAAAAATACAATATTTTGGCGTCTAATAGTAGTTAGTTTGTTGTAATGTGTGTTACAGTGGCAAAAAATGGATATACCCAAGTAAAGTACCTCATAACTGTACGGAAGAACAGTACTTGAGTAAATGTACTCACTTACTTACTTTGCTACCTGTTTAAGTCTTAGAGGCTGCTGACAGCTTCATCAGGGATGTGCCTGATCGATGACTGCAGTATAGGGAAAATAAATGTTTTTCTATCAATCTGTGTAGTGTTTTTTTGTTAACGGCTGGATCAAATCAGCTAATAATCGGATTACCCATAGTGGTTGAGATGGATAGAGGACTGTCCTCCCCCAGCTTCCTAACTGGCTGCAGCTACTTTTCCTCCATCTGTCTCCCACACACCTATCTTCCTCATCCGGATCTCGCCCTCCTCTCCCTCGCCGGACAAATGGGAGGACGGAACTCAACTGGAAAAGAAACGAGGACAGAAGGGACAGGCTGAGGGAGAAGTACAAAGAGCTGAGGCCAAAAATAGTGCTGAGACAGACAGTTGGGAGGAAGGGAAACTTTCACTGCACTGTAACTCCAAACTTTGTTAGAAAACAATCCACAAACAACTGACTGCACAATTCTTACTGCCCCGGAATTAATTTATCTAGCTGAAGATGAGCGTTACACAAGTACATCAGTTTTGTGGTATTCAATTGTGGTAAAGCACAATTTAGAGCTTTTTTTGACAAATGTCTTGGATGAAATTTGGATATCATTGGATTCTGGGTAAGATCTGACAGCAGGATGTAAGAAAATATAATTGTGCCTGGTGGCTGCATCTAAAATAGCTAATCTACAGGGTTTAAGTACATGGACACACATTTTTAATTGTTTTTTTGCCTCTGGTCAGCACGACTATCATTAGTGCCGGCGCTGCTCTCAAATGAAACACTACATTTATAAAGAATCCAGGGTTCGCAGGCCGGTCTGTTGATAGTTAAAGGCACTTTGGTTAAGATTAAAACATATTTTCAGCTTGTCCAACAGTCACAAAATGTCATATCGGATTCACTTTGGTTTAAATAAGGTAAGATTCGGGTATGATCGTGACTTCAGTTCATGAAACAGTCTACTGAGGAAATCTCTAGGGTTCGTGTTAATGGACATACATTTTCTATCTTGTTGTCATGAAGAAATGGGCACAAATCTAATATATTAAATGTTTTCATTTGTACTGAAAGTGTTCAAATATGAAAACTTTTATTTGACACATTTATTGGGTTGATTTAGTTGTGTTTTGCAGTGCATTTATCATAATTTGGTGTCTTTTTCATTTCTGATACAGCACTTGTAGCTTAACTATTGTTACAAAAGGGCTTTTTCAGGGCCGATACTGATACTGACCACTGGAAAACAATCAGATATTGTTTTGGGCCGGGAATTGTGCGAGAGGCAATGCATCAGAGCCAAAAGTAGCACACTGTTAAGCGTTTTGTTGCTTTGGGGTGCGCTTAACCGCCAGCTTTTGCATTTTCATACTGTTGGTTTGGACAGGAATTTTGGGGGAAACTGGAGAAGGAAAAAAAAAATGTTTTTAAAAATACTGGTGTGGACAAAGCTTTTATTTTATTTTATCAGCAATATGACAGAAAAATCTTAAATGCCGATAATTGGAAAATGCTGAATATCGTCCCGATATCAGGTCTACCCCTAATAAATTAAAAATAATGATGTTGAAATTAGTGAATAAACTTATCTGGCCTTAAAACACAAGGGGGTAATGTTTATAAATGATAAGCAACTATTTTTGCCCCTAGCTTTTCATTTTAGAAAGGAAGCCATTGCTGCTCTCCCCTTTCTTCGGCACCTGATAGCATTTAGGCTAATGCTAACTCACAGACAGTAATGTTGCCCTCCCTGTGTTGTTGGTGGTTTCCTCTAGTAACACTTTCTCACCATGTTTCAAACAGGACACGCAGGAGGATCCGCAGCCGGCTCTCCCACACACGCAGACGAACAACACATGACTGTGATACACATGAAGTATAACCACGTAGTAATTGTGTTCAATTAAGGGTTTCATTTTCACTTCCCTCTGTGTCACCAACCGACCTCTTCGTGTCAACGGCTGACAGGAAACTGACGGACGCGCCAGTTGTGACCGCTAGTAACCTCGCTGACGTCCCCGCTGCCCCAAGCACGCGCCACCTCCTGTCCTCCAATCGCTGACGGAGAAGTGTCGTGACGTCACTCCACAGCTTCCGGGCTGGCAGAACTGTCCCGGCAATGCTCAGATTTACAATTTCAACGTCAGTCAATTTTAGATTTGTTTTGTAATGTGCTAGCAGTTGGAATTCATAACCAGACGCGCCGCGTTGACAGACAATGTCGTTATGATGTCGGAGCTGTGGACAGAAGGATAAATACCGTAGACTTCACTCCCGCAGAGGCTCAGACGTAGCGGGTGAGACAAGGAGGTGAGAATGTATTGCCGTGTGAATCGCTTTGCAGATGTTGATGAGCGGTAGCTGATTGTTAGCTACCGGCTTGCTTAACCGTGTCGCACATGGCCTTAAATAGCCTCTACCTGTGTGTACAATACAAGGCGTGTGCCGTGTTTGAATTACTGGGTGCGTTTAGATGAATACATGCACTGAATTCCACGCCACTACACCAGCAGCAGCGGGCCAACAGCAGCTGCAGTGGTCAGCCGACGCGCTACATTGCTAGCTGTTAGCTTTGCTAGCTGCTAGCGCGTCTTAGAGCTGCCCGCTAGCTGCTAATCTTGATGCTGCTTCGCTAGCCCTTTTTTCATATCTTCACACACGGACACAGTGGGATGAAAAATGTCCCGATATTAGCTGAATACACAATGGAAACTCTCTTACGATTGTGTGCAGGCTATCATAACAAACAGTGTGTTACGATCTTAGATGACGTTGATAGTGATTATCTCGAAGAAGGACACTCAGATCAAAACATTGTCGATGAGACACCGTATCTGGAGCAGCACAGATAAATGAGAACACAGTCCAGCTAATGAGTTAAAGAAGAATATGCAGCCTGAGGTTAGGATAAAAGGTGACGCATTATCTGATTCAGCTGTGTAAGCGATAAGATGGAGAAAGTGCTTGAAAGATCAGATTCAGACCACTGAGGGAAAGGTTGTAATATAGCATCATCCTGCTGCCCCTGTGCCCACTCAGGCACAGATAGTATGAATGAAATGTACTCAGTATGAAGTTCTAGCAGGACAGGCTGAAAGCTGTACTACTCCCTGAACTAGTCTAAATCCGAGGTGTAATCTCTGTGTCATGTACAGTTTGTGAGTTTAAATTCATGCCCATGAGTTATTCAGATAACTGAGTAAACTTGCTTGCTGGAAGATATCACTGCAGGCATGCAGGTTGAACTGGTTCGAGAGAGCTCAAGTTGTTAACCAAACTTGCTTACCAAAACTGCATGGGGCTCCATCTCACATTGTAGATGGAATGTAACTACGAGTGGGTGTGTCTGCGTTATTCAGGCGAGGGTACACCATGATCGTACCTGTATGGCAAGTGTTCAACTGGAGCTGTCTGAGATCTCACCCTGTTTGTTTGCTCAGCCCAAACACCGTAGACTGGTGTCGGTTGGTCGAGGTATGCGGGGTGCTGCGAAACGGGTGAAACGTGTTCAACGTTCACCTCTGAGGTTTAGAGCTGCAACGTTCAGACGATTAAGTCATTAGCTGCAAACTTTTTTGATAGTTTGTTATTTTTTTTTAAAATAAATGTCAAACATTTGCTCATTCCAGCTTCTTAATCACAGGCGATTTGCTGATTTTTATGTCAATTATGATAATGAAGCCTCTTTGGGTTTTGGACAAAAAAAGCAATCTGAATAAGTCACTTTGGGCTCATTTTTTTAACACATAACTTGCAGCCCTAGTAAGGTTTAATCAGTTTGTGCAGCGAATGAATGAATGAATGAATGAAAAGGTAAAGACAGCTGCCGTTTGTCTTGGAGCTGACTTCCAATTTCCATTCTCACAAAACCCTTCACTAAATCTACAGGCTAAAATCTAATTGGCTTTTTTTTTTTTACCCAGCAACAGTTTGATAACAGATTTGGGCAGGTGTTACCAATGTGCTCACTTTGAAGAGGTTGGTTCAGTGCTGAGATTCACTGTCACTCAGACTAAATCAGGCAGTGCGGCAAAAACGCCAGTCATCATCCATTTATTTTGAGTGTGGGTAGAGTTTGTTTAGGCTGCAGCAGTTTCATTTAGAAAATGACTATAAATATAGCCTACTGATATATAATTCTTAGAGTGGAAGTTTCTCATAATTTATTAAGTACCGGTTGACATGACATGTTTTTGGAGTCAGAATGAAAGAGGTCTGCCAAATTGCTCCGAGACCTATTGTGTTGCTCGGTGCCTCAATCAAAATATTGCTGCTAGGAGACCTGCAGGGGAGGAGAAATACTCCGCAAACTTGTTGCGGATGGAGAGCGCCTCTCTTTCTGACTGCCGACTTGTTGCTCCCAAAATGGAAATCACGTGCTATCCAGGTGGGGTTCACGGACCAAATGACGACACCAGTTGTGTGCTCCGACACCGCAGTACAAGCCCACGCTAACCACTGCAACACCTAATTTGGTCCGAATGAGGCTTTAGAGGTCCTGTGGTTGTTATTTAAGTATCCAGCTGAGAAAGTTTGGAGCACTTCAGTATGTATTACTGCCTTTACTGGAGCAAAAGAACTGGTGACCAGTATTGGGCTGCGTAGTGGAGGCTTTACTCTCACCGATTACCCACACTGTGTTTGCATGCATCCAGCGGCAGCCCACCTCATCGGGTCAGTGTCAGATTCTTCCCAGTGCTGTTACATTGGCCGGCCAGGTTCTGCTAACCTCCCACGAGACCTCGGGACGTCTCCTTGCTGAGCTGCAGAATGAGTCAGTGTGCTGCTAGTTCTAGCCTGCCCAGGCACCGCGGCTGCAGGACTGCACTGTAAATTACACTCTGGCCCTAAGGGTACACTAGAAATAGCTGAGCTCTCGGCACACGGTCAGAGTTGATCCGAAGGTGAGAGCTGTAATGAGAAGAGCACATGACATGACAAACATTATCATAGCTCCTTGGCTTTAATGCAACCGCTGCTTGATGATTCAGTTGGTGTTCAGATTTTTTCTACAGACTCCTGGATCTGGATTCAAACTGCTTATTTTTTCTGACAAACAACAAAACTTACAATGAAATAAAAACAGATAACAGCAAATGAGAGGCACTTAATTTTCACCTATTCTTAATCATTTCATTCTTAAATCTTGACAGTGTTATAACATAATGCTCTCTCTGTAAAGCTGGAATCGCTGCCGCAGCAGGGCCCCCAGGTCTGGTTAAATAAATAGTGCTGACTGAGAACCAGCCTAAGAATAAGCAGAGGTGTTCTTCAGGAAAGGATTTGTTTACCAGTAGCCAGAAGCTCACGTGAGCTGCCACTCGATATTACCAAATATGCTGATGCGTCTTTTTCCCTGACTGCACTTCTAAAATTTCATGTTGTGTCTCTGTGTTGCAGGTCTGGCTACACAAAGGAACCTTTCCCTGCAACCTTCAGCCTCAGCAGGAAGTCAAATAAACTCAAGGAGTGCAGAGTATCATCGTGTTCTGGTTTGATTTAATCCCCCAGCTCTGACTTTATCCTCCAAGATGAAGTTGAAGGAGGACATGAACCCCCTGCTGCTTCAGGTCTTCCGCTCCGTTGTCTGGGTCTACTCCGTCATCACCTTCATACCTTGGTACTTCCTCTCTGGAGCAGGCAGCAACTTGGAACGGGCTCGTCGGATCAAGGCACGCTCCGTTAGCGGTAACCCAGCAGGTCCTTACAGGGCTGTCAACAATCAAGACAAGCTGGTGGCATGGCTGCACCCCGGGGTGGACACCCTGGACAAAATGTTTGAATACGCTGCGGTGAGATTTCCACAAAGAGACTGCCTGGGCACCAGAGAGGTGCTCAGTGAGGAGGACGAGCTCCAGCCCAACGGCAAGGTCTTCAAGAAGGTGAGAGACACTGACCTGTACCTCTTTCACACACAGGCGTTTCATTATTTTTTTGTAATGGTTTGGTCTGTTGTCGGGAGCAAATATAGAATCAGTGGGTGGTACAGCTCATCACATTTAGACTCAGAGCTGTAGAAGCTGGAGGTGAATCTGTGGGTTTGCAGGAAGTTCGCTTGTGCCTGTGAGGCTGACAGCACACAGTCTACCACTGTGCACAGTGTGACTGAGGAATGTGGGTGGAAGAGCAGAGGTGTCACTGGTCCTTTGTCTCACAGCTGAGAGCCTCCTCATTAACACCTGCATAGCTGCAAAAGGCCTGCAGAGGGCGCTGACTGACCGCGAATGAACGATGATGTTGCATGACAACATCAGGCCCCTCTAATAATTTGCACGTTAGCCTTTCTTATATTCTAATCCCCTGATATTAATTCCCTCAACATGGGTATAGTTGGTAGAAGGTTCCTTAAATCATTCAAGCATCCTGTTCGAATTTACAGGGCTTGTACAGGTGCTGGAAATCCTTGAACATGCTTGATTTAATGATTGAAGGTTTGAAAAGTATCACAGCAAGAAATAGAAGGCAATAAATAAGTTGCAGGCACACATAATAGGACAGTTTTTTCATTAAAAAAATGAATCTTTGGTTGAAAATCTGAGTGTTGACCTTCCATTCCTTTCAATAGTATTCTTAACATAGATTGTATCATTTTTAAACTCACAGTTTCAAAAAGGTATTGATACTTTCAACATAATTTTTAGCACTGTAACACATGATTTAAGTGAAATAATAATTTTGCTTCAAGCTTGACATTGCACCTTGATTATTACTTGTTATTGGCCAAAGCTGCTCTTGGATCGATGCTCTGAATCTACCCAGCCCTGTAGAATGTTTGCTCATGCATCGGCTTTTATGTTGTTTATATGTGAAAAATAATCTAATAAACCTTTACGTGTTGTTTGTAGGTAATTCTAGGGAACTATAACTGGCTGTCCTACGAAGAAGCTTACCATGCGTCCAAGTGCTTTGGCAGCGGTCTGGCAGCTCTCGGCCAGAAGCCTCACTGTAACATCGCCATCTTCTGTGAGACCAGAGCCGAGTGGCTCGTGGCAGCACAAGCCTGCTTCATGTACAATTTTCCACGTAAGTGAGAGACAAACAAATGATGTGTGTTCAGACAATTTTTGAACCTGCAGTAAAACACGACTGACTGATCTTAATTGGATTTTGTCTTTGACAGTCGTGACCCTGTACGCCACTCTCGGACCCATGGCCATCGCCCACGGCCTGAACGAGACCGAGGTCACGCACATCATCACAAGCAAAGACCTGCTTCAAAGCCGTCTCAAGGTACCCGCTTTGTCGTCTCCATCATGTCGGCTGTGTTAAACAAGGCTCTGCCCTTTGATGTGTCACTTAATTACAGCTTGTTTATTGTCTGCATCATTAGGGTTTGATAAGAAGCTCATTTCTGTTTGCATAATTACTTCACCCTCTCACTCGCCCGTCTCCCTCCCTCCTTCGTTCAACTCTACATCCCAGGCCATTCTCTGTGACGTGCCGAGGCTGCAGTACGTGATCGTAGTGGACAGTAAACCGTCCAGCTGGCCAGACGTCCCCAGAGGCATCATGGTCTACAACATGGACGCTGTGAAGGAGATGGGATCCAAACCCGACAACAGTGAGTATTTGTGCAGCGTGATTAAAAAGGTTTCTAATTTTGTCAGTGGGGAGATGGAAGTACACTGATGGAGGCTTAATACAAAGCCGACACCCTGATGTGTGATTGGAGCGATGTGTCGCGCATGACCGAGCCAGCGAGAGGTCAAATCGGACACGCCAAGCGCCCAATGTCACCAGCTGAGTTATCAGAGAAACGAGGAGAAGTTATGTTTGTGAACAGTGTTTATAAAACATGAATATGTGCAAATCATTATCTTTACTGAAATAACTGTTGCCAAATTTCCCTCACAATCAACAAGAATTACAAAGAGGATTGCAATGATTTAAACCACGTGTGCATTAATTCACTGGAAGAGCAGAATGCTATTCTTTAAACCTGCAGTTTGCTCTCTGATGTTGTCTTTTCTTGTATTTTGTATTTTTTTACAGAAGTGCTAAAAGGATAATTCTTTATAGGATCATCAAAAGATGTACCAGCAACAACTATTTGGTTATTTGTTAAAGTCAAATATCAAGCAACTGAAATAGATTTTCTGCTTTTATCTGTTTTATATCAATGGAAGCTAAAAATTAAATATGTTTGCCTTTTAGATGATTGGTTGAGCTAAACAAACATCTTGGTTTTAATTTCTCTCTGATATTTTATTGACTAAAACGATAAATTGAGAAAATAATAATGAAATCAGCTGTTATTTTCAGCCCTATCAAAAATGGTCCGACCCTTTCAAAGCATATTTGAAAATAATTCATTAATTTAGTGTTGTATTTTAGAAAGCAGACATTTCTTCATCTTATTATCACAGCTGTTAATGTTTTTGTTTGTATTGGTGTGGGATCCATTTCCTGTCAAACCATCCAGCCCTCTGCTCCTCTTGTCTCTGCAGTAGCAGTAAACCGCAGACAGCCGCAGCCTTCGGACATCGCCGTCATCATGTACACCAGCGGCTCCACAGGCATCCCCAAGGGTGTCATGATCTCCCATGGCAACATCATGGCCGGGATCACCGGCATGGCTGAGAGAATTCCTAACCTCAAGTATGTCACTGTCAGGCTCACAGCTATTTCTCTGACACCTCCTGTCGTCTTCGTCTCTCTGCATCCACAAAATATTACACCATCGCATCTCACCCCTCACAATGTTCCCTCCGTGTCTACTGTGGAAATTAACCTGTTATTTCTGTGCTGGCAGTGAAACTGACACCTACATAGGATACCTGCCGTTGGCCCACGTTTTAGAGCTCAGCGCTGAGCTGGTGTGCATCTCGCACGGCTGTCGCATCGGCTACTCGTCCCCGCAGACACTAGCAGACCAGGTCAGTACACTAAAGCACCCTCCCCAAACTATGAGTAGGAAAAATAATTGTATTTACATGCACAAAGAATTTACACTCATATATGGGCATGCATTCACACAATTCAGCCAATCAGATGTACGCCCCAGCTCGCCGTCATCCACCCTCAGACTAATTGTTTTCAATTCGTTGCCGACTTCAAGGTTAACTAGCAGGATGATGCAGGCATACTCCTAATAATCCCACATCTTAAGTGGATGGATATCCTGCTTGAATTTGTGTTGCCTTTTGCAGATTTTCTTAAAACTAGTCTAAAATCTGCACTACATTTGGATGGAAACCTAGCTATGGGTTTCTTTCTGGGTGGATAGTAGTCACATGTTTAACTAAGGCTTAGGCTCTCTGTGTTTTTAGCTGAGATAGAACTGAGGATTGATTTTATCTGTCTTAGACTTCATAATGGTAATAATACACTCCATTTATCGCACATCTCAAAATACAGCACACTAAGTGCTTTGCATTAACAGAGCCGAATAAAACACAAAGCAAACAAAGCAAGTTAAAAGTAAAAACGGAAGCAAGACAGGGAAATTAAAGATCTGTTAAATAACTCGGAGCAGGGCCTCTCATGGCTTTGTGAGAAATCAATAAAATATCTAAAAGCCAGGATTTGAGGTCAAAAATTCTGGCAGACTTTTAGACCAGTTTTCAAAAATAACATGGATCTTAGCAGATTGCTGTGCTTTTGGACAGAGTCTGACTTGAATCCATTCAGATATAGCTGCTTGTAGAGCCTCTGCATGGCCCACCTTTATCTGTGACTACAGCCCTGGATCAATAGGTAACTGAGAGTTGACCAATTTTTGTTTGCTTTCACTTTCACAGTCCACCAAGATAAAGAAGGGCAGTAAAGGTGATACCAGTGTGCTGAAACCTACTCTCATGGCTGCTGTGCCAGTAAGTGTTTAGTACAAACCGATCGATCCAGTTTTCTCTAGCTAACGTCATTGATCATTCTACAGTCAGGCACTCGGTCAGACCTCACATGTTAACGGAGAGTGTCCTCCTCGCAGGAGATCATGGATCGGATCTACAAGAATGTGATGACCAAAGTGGAGGAGATGAGCAAATTCCAGAAGACGCTCTTTGTGCTAGCTTACAACTACAAGATGGAGCAGATCTCCAAGGGCTACAGCACGCCTCTGTGTGACAGGTAACACGCACATTACACTCTGTGGAAATGAGCTGAGTCATTAGCAAAACTCCTTTGGTTGACATTCGCCTCCCCTGTGATACTCGGGGCAAACATTAACCTCTGTTAGTACATGGCTAATCATAACCGAGTGCAAATGTGTGTTAACACAGAGTCTGAACAAAGGGTGGAGGAAATGATTCTCCAACATGTGAATCATTGCACGGCACTGATTTTAATGTTGTGTTTGCAACGATCGCTCGGTAGCAGAGTCAGTATCTAGAGGCTATGTAGATTTACTGCTCACTTTGTAAAATCTAAATGGCTTTTTAAGTTTTTGTTTCTCATCTTCTCCCCGCTGTGTGTGTTTTCTTTCTCCCCCCACCTCCTCCTCCTCCCACTCAGTCTGGTGTTCAAACGGGTACGTGCGCTCCTGGGAGGGAAAACACGGGTGCTGCTTTCCGGCGGCGCTCCGCTCTCAGCTGCCACACAGCGGTTCATGAACATCTGCCTGTGCTGCCCCGTGGGGCAGGGCTACGGCCTGACGGAGACCTGCGGAGCTGGCACCATCAGCGAGAGTAAGAGAGTGGATTGCTGTCTTTTAAAGGGGGGAAGGCGGGAGATTAAATACAGTGGTTGTTTTTTGGCTGCCCTTTGGGAAATTAAGAGAGGGGCAATAAATAAACATATAAAGCTAAGCTGATACAGGATTTTATCTGGTGTTTCTCTCAGTGTGGGACTACAGCACAGGACGGGTTGGTGCTCCACTGGTGTGTTCCGAGATGATGCTGAAGGACTGGGAGGAGGGTGAGTCAGCAACCCGACTTTATAGAAGGCAAACAAATGCACTGATGTCTTTTTTCTAATCAGGTTCGTGCCCCTCTAGGTGGCTACCACAGCACAGACAAGCCAAACCCACGGGGGGAGATTCTGATCGGCGGTCCCAACGTAACGATGGGTTACTTCAAGAACGAAGGCAAAAACCGTGAAGACTTTTTCGTGGATAAGAGGGGGCAGCGATGGTTCTGCACCGGAGACATTGGAGAGTTCCACTCTGACGGATGCCTCAAGATCATCGGTAAGAGATCCACGAACCAGTGTACACACTGATGTTTCTGAAATCTGAATCTCCAGGACAAACAAGAGCAATTCCAGTCAAATATTGTTTTGGATGATTGAGCTTTCAAATGTTTACTGGAGACTGTTGGTGCCTTGCATCATCAACCTAAAGCATCAGTGTTTGGCCACCAGGGAATGAGAGTGATTTGAAAGGGCAATGAGATTGATTGTTGAGTCTCATTCTGATTCTGTGTTTGTGTTTAGTTCAGTCTTCCGTTCTGCCAGATCATTTCTCATTTTCACACTTTTTCGCTCTGGTCAAATATTTTCAACTTGCTCGAATACACTCTGACTCGTAATCGACTCACTCATAAATAAATTGCTTTGTTTTCTGTGTGAATACAAGGAAACTATTTTCATCTGTTAGTATGACTGAGGAATTTAAATCTTTCAGACCTCAACAAACTTCAATGGTAAAGGAAACTCTGGTAAGTGTGCTGCATCAGTTAGGATTGTGACGCGTGTTCTCTTTCAACAGACCGCAAGAAGGACCTGGTGAAGTTGCAAGCAGGCGAGTACGTCTCTCTCGGAAAGGTGGAGGCTGTTCTGAAGAACTGCTCGCTCATAGACAACATCTGTGCCTACGCCAACAGGTGAACTCCTGCACACTCTCTCTCTGAATCTGTTCCTTCCAGACTTTCGTCCAGTGTCCTCTTCTGAAGTTTGATTCCTCTCTCCCTAACTGTCAATAACTAAACATATGGAGTCTTTTGCGCTCGTCTTTCAGTGACCAGTCATATGTGATCAGCTTTGTGGTGCCGAACCACAAGCAGCTGATGGCGGTGGCGGAGCAGATGCAGGTGAGGGGCACGTGGGAGGAGATCTGCAACAACTCCCTGATGGAGAAAGAGGTCCTCCGCATCATTACTGAGGCTGCAATCTCAGGTAGGGGAAAAAGCCTTTCTTGCCATTTGAATTCATCCTGTTCGTGCCGAAAATAAAGTCGTAGTAAAACAACCCAAACACTCCAAATTGACGGGACGCTAAACGTTTTCACCCGTAGTGTTGAAACTGGTGGCACACTCTGTCAAATTATCAGCTCAGACTTGGTGCGATAGCGTCCTCCTTGTGCCAGACTTGCGCTCGTGTTGCACTGTATCTGTCACACTGACTTGCGATTCTGCTCTCTCTCTCCCCCAAACCAGCAAAACTGGAGCGATTCGAGATCCCCAAGAAGATCCGTCTGAGCGCCGAGCCCTGGACGCCAGAGACCGGCCTGGTCACCGACGCGTTCAAACTGAAACGCAAGGAGCTCAAAACACACTACCAGGAAGACATTGAGAGGATGTACGGTGGAAAATAACACACAGACTCACTCCAAACAGCGCCGAAACACATCCACATATATAACTGCATACATACACTAGGAGCTCAGAAGCCACTACCAGGACTACTTGAAGAGGAGCTATAAGATACAGATAACACACACACAACACACAAAGCGTCTCATGCACCTCCTCCGGCTTCCCCGCGACCAGCTTCGATCAAAGGAGGGGTGAGAAAAACACTCTTGAATCCAGCTTAATGCTCTCCGTCAAGACCAAAAGGCAGAAGGTCCCCCTCACAGACAACCGAGCCGCTCCCCTTTGATGGATCAAGCACCTCCAGGTTGCCACGGCAACCCGAGGCGGCGCACGAAATCGGACGTCTGCACGACCAGAAGTGGGAAAAAAAACACAAACGTCAGGCTAGATGTTTCTGGATCGATGTCAGCGCACCCTCTCTGTCGCTTCTCCTCCTCCTTCCTCCTCCTCCTCCTCCTCCTCCTCCTCCTCCTCTTCCTCTTCCTCCCCCCTGCTCTCTGGAGCCCTCCCACCACTTCAGCACAGTCGTGGACTGGTAGTGCAGATACCTGGCAGGGAAGTGGGGGTAGAACGATAGAGGGATCCCTCCTGGGCTTTAAGTAACATTCAGGTCGGAATCTATGCAGGGATCTCTTTAATGATTTTGTTTTTCTTCTTTTTTTTCTTCTTCTCCTGAATCTGTGTCGCTATGTTCGCTTCACGTTTGGTTTGTTGGCTTTTAAACCCACTCGATGAGTGTCTTTTGTGTGCGTGTGGGGGGAAATCGGTGTCGCAAAGCCGCGAGAGATTGTTGCGTTGTCGAGATACCTTTTTCTCACTGTTACTTTCTGGGTGCATTATTCTGAGGGTTTGTCTCTGAGGTTCTTTCTCCTCCTGTTTTCTATTGCCAATTTGTTTACGCTACTCTTATTTTGATAAGCTTTGTTTACAAGCTTCTTTTTTTTTTTTTTGTCTTTTTCTCCCCTCATTTGTCCCAAAGTTTGTACCTTTTTTGAGTGTGTTTACTGTTTACGGACTTGACTAGTAGAGGCGATCCAGTCTTCAGTCCCTTCTGCTCTCGGCGTCGGCAGCAGGGTCAAACATTAATTGTAAAAAAAAAAAAGGCATCCGTTGGGAGATTTTTCCATCCTCGCTCTTTGCCCCCCCCACCAACTTCCATATCTCAGCAGCCCCCTGGATGCCTCCCAACCTGTGTCTTATTGGTTATTCCCTCGCTCCATCAACATACTGTAGCCCCGCCGCGCATTCCTCCAGTCATGACCAACGTACCGTATGGATGTCTCCAAGGGAACTTAGCCTAGCGTAGAAATATAGTTAGCCTTTTCATTGGTTACTTTTTGGCGCAACTGTACATGTTACTCTTTTTCGCTGTAGGTCCAGTTACTGTTACCTTTTTTTTTCTGTTTTTTACTTATGAATATGAGATACAAAATGAATGTGCAATATTTATACACAAATTTTAAAAATTCCAGTTCGTAGGAAGGCACACACACACACAGCAGCCCCTCCATGGTGTATGAATGTCGAGGCTTGTTTACTCTCCAGCATCCAGCATAGGAATAAAAAAAGAAGAGGATGGTAGAGAGACACTGACAGGAAGTGTTAGACGTAGCCCAGTTTGAACGTGCTGTGCTAAACAATGTAATGTTCTCTAATAGGTGAAAAAGAAATCTAATATTTGGCATTATAGAATTTGCATTGCATGACGTGCAACTGTACCAAAGCACTTGAATATATATTTGAGGTAGAATCGCACTCCAGGTCGAAACGACTGAAGACATAGAACTTCTTATTTAACAGTGAGAATATATCGCATATTAAGTTCGCCCGGCCTCACAGAGCTCGGGCAACATTTCTGTATCCTCAGATTGGTTTATGTGTATGATACATTATGTGCAGTGTGTATATAAGAAAAACAAAAGGGTCCACAGAGCTTCAGATTCTGTCAACTGCCATTCGTCTGAACTCATGCTGTATATTATTAACGACCCCAAGGCTTTCAGATCGGTGGTAACTCTCTGAGCGGCGTCAGTAACGAGGATCACCCTTGTTTCAGTCTGTCTTTCTTCTCTTTTATTAAACAGTGTTTGGTCAGTGATTCTCTGTCAAGGGCGACATCTGTCCCACATCTGCCCTCTCTGAACACATTCACTGAAGACATTTTAGCATTAATTAAAAGCTACAGGTACTCTTAACGACTTCTCTAATTATGTCTACTAGCTCAACGCAGAAGCGGTTATTTTTAGCATGTGAAAGTTTTGACGATCACTCCTCCAAGCCCCGTCTTCTTTTTTCTCTAACGTGTCTCTCTCCTGACGTTAAGTAGCTTACTGTGCTGTTTGCTGCTTTCCCTCTGCCCGGCTCGAGGCAGCCAGTTGCCTTCCGACACACATGAGCTGTCTTAAGAATGTGAAGCGCCCCCCCGCGTTTTTGTTTGATAGCACACATGCCGTGTCCCGCTACACCCGTTTGTACGTCCGACGGCGAGGCGATGACGACAGCAGGTGGTGCCGAGATGAATTCCACCGCCCCTGTTGCTCTTTTTCGCTTGCATTGTAAATAAATTGAGATGGGGAAAGGGGGTTCGATGATCAAAATTAATTCAAACTACCAATAATTGTACAGGTGTAAAGTCTCATGTTAACATATTTAATAATCTTTGTTACTGACCTGTTTTTGGGGGGTCTCCTCCTCGTTTTTTGTGTGGTTAAGTTGCCCTGCAAGCCGGGCTGTTGCAAGTGTATCCTTCCTTTTTATTTATTTGTGATTTGGCCTTGGAAACTATGTCATGAAATAAAAAAAGTTTGTGTTGTAATTACTGCTGCTGCTGCTTTGTGTCCAGGTGTTCAACACACAGTGAGTCACGGTGTGTGACTGATACGATCAGCAGCTTGATTAGAGTCATCCCGAAACCCAGAGTTTCTATGGCAACGAAGGCCAGTGTGGCTGCGGTTTGTGAAAGACAGTGCGGCGGGTCCTCGACACAAATGGAACATGCAGTTCTGGGAGTCAACCTTCCGTCAGGGCTAGTAAACAAAGGACGTTTCTCTTTTTTTCTGTCAGAATATTTCAGAACACGTTGAGTCAACGTCGCTCGATGAATTAAAGGATGAAGCTCGGGCTCGCTGCTCCTTCAACGTGCGCCTGCCAACCTGCTGCCATGTGCATCTGAATAAACCTGCGGGTCCGGCTTTTTAACTCAGGGTCAACTCCTATGTCAGTATTATTTATATATCCAAAAAGTCACATTGCCTCAGTAGGCTTTACAATCTGTACACTGTACGACTTCCTCTGTCGTTAGACCGTTGATTCGAGTGAGGAAATGGAATGGAAGAAACCGCAGGAAGAGCCACGGAGGAGGGATCCCTCTCCTAGGACAGAGAGACATGCACTAGATGTTGTGTGTACAGAACAGACCAACAAAATAACAGTTTACAGATTACAGTAACATATCTGATACAAGCAGATAATGTAAAATATGTGTGAAGAATGTGGATCCCAGAGGACGACTGAGCAGGCCGAGGCGTCACCACAGTACAGCCTGAGCCACAGGACGTTTGTATTGCAGATTTCAAACAAGACATGCAGCTCAAAGTGATTTCCAACATAAATTAAGTGCTTCACATGAAAAAGACAATGAAAGAACAGGGATAAATTTCCATTATTCATGGAAAATAAAACCTGCTTCAAAGTACTTGATGAATATGAGAACGTTTAGTATCAGCAGGGGGATGATTATTTTCAATATTGATTAATCTAAAAAAAAAAAAAAAAGAAAGTTTCCCAGATCTTCGTTGATCAAGGTTGAAAATACCCCAAATATTACAAGGATTTCCATTTAAACATCATAGAAGATGAAGAAAACCTGCAAATATTCACATTTGTCAGATTTTTTCTTTTGATCTGACAAAACAATGTCAGACCATTTTTTAAAAGTCCTCTCTCCAGTCAGACATGTGCTTTCCTTCTTCCTACAGTTCAATATTTGAATCAACCTGTAGAATGATGCATGTGCAGAGTTTGAATCGAGAAGGCTGTTTTCACATGTGCTCAGTGAAAATGTGATTTTAAGAGGCGGGCCTACGAGCATGACTTGTGACATCACAACCCCTCTAGCACACACACACACTGAGGATGGACTTTACAGGAAAGTAGGAGACAAATCTTGTGTCCAGCAGTCAAACTTACGAAATGACAAATATTTGCATTTCTGTGTATTCTGGAACTTCTGATGAGGGAGAAGAAGTGGGTGATGATTTATAGTAAGTATAGTAATTCTACTTTTTTTTTCTCCTCTGACATGATTTTCTTCTTTTTTAATTTCTGTTTTATGTCAGTGGGAACTCGGGGTCGACTGATATGTCTTTTCCAGGGCGGATACCGATACCAATTGTTAGAAGTCAAGGAGAAGGAAAACTGATATTTGGGACCGATATTTATTTGCAGTAAAAATGAAAACAACATTTAGAACAACCAGTGATAGAATGAACCCTAACCCAAGTATTGTTCTTTTAATAAAATGTTATTTATATTTTATCGAAATTTGGCAGAAAAATCACTGATACTGATAATCGGAATATGCTGAATATCGGCCCTGATAATCGGCCAAGGCTGATAATCGTTCTACCCCTCCTGGAAACCATTGTGCAGGTGCGTTACTGCAGCTTCCTGTGACAATGCCAGAACACAAAGGAACGGAAATGATCCAAGAGGCTCGATTATTTACACGATCTTATCGTAGGTGTGTTGTTAACACCACATCAGTATTTCATTTTTAGATATCAGAGTTACCGTCATTATTGTCACCAGCACACCAAAGTGAGCACGTAGAGACACTGTGAACCTGCTGCTGACTCTTTTTTCACATTTATTTTGTTGTGTCATCATCTAAAAGCACACACACGTTGCACAGTTTATTGTGTGTATGTAAATCTTAAACACGTCAGATAACTGCTGCACTTCATTTACAATGTGCGCGCGTGAGGATCTGTTGCAGCTTGCAATGAAATCAAAGAGCACTGATCCTTTAATAAGCCTCTCACGTACAAGTCAATCTGCAGGAACACGGGTGATTAAAAAAAAAAATCCTGCGTGGCGGTTCCGCCTGCGCCGCCTTTGCATCTCAAGTGAAACAGTATCCAGACGAGCGCCGAGCGGTGAGTGATTCTCACCAGCCCCTCCTCTCCTGTCTATTCCCTCCATCCAACCCTATGGGACCGGAGAGAGTGCGTCAGAGGCATAATGCTCCCTTCATTAGCCCACTGATTCTGACGCAGACGCACACACACACACTACCACACACACACAGACTCACACACACACAGAGTGTCTCTACCACAAAGACAACAACAACAACAGCACCAAGCAGCAGGAAACTGTGAAGGACATCTTCCCTATTGTTTGAATGTGGTTTGTGTGTGTGTGTGTGTGTGTGTGCATGTGCGTGTCTTAGCTCGCCTTCTCTTTGCTCTCTGACACTTCATTCCAACTTTTCTCTCTCTCTCTCTCTCCATCTCTCTCCGTCCCCCCCTTCGCCGGCTCCCCTCTTCCTGTCTACTTATGACTCAGAAGTGCGCAAAAAAAAAAAGAAAAAAAAAAACTTTTTCATCTGTGTTTTCGGCCTCGTGCGCACACTCCTGCGCGAGCCAATAAGCCACGTTGGAGTTTACCCAAGGATGAGCCGAGCTGAGCCGCGGCCGCCTCATAACTCTGGAGAGGTGGGTGGCGTGGCGGGGAGAGAGAGAGAAAACAGAGAATAATTACATGTGAGGCTGGGAGGCGGGCGGTTACAGAGAGGAGTGGGACGCAGGTATGACGCCGGGCGGCTGATATGATATGTAAGACACATGAAGGTGCAGGAGGGATCAGCTGGATTAGAGATATAAAGCAGGGATGCACAGAGCAGATGCCACTGTTGTGTCTGAAGCAGCTCCTCAGCACAGTAAAACACTGAAGGAGCTGGACATCATTTGCAGGTCCGTCGTTACGACCGATGAGGCTCTGCTCACACACACAGAACCTCAACTAAAAATGAAAGATGCCAAACATGTTGCGTTCAAATACAGTACAATGGAAAACATGAGGCGGTCACATCCAGAATGTGTTGATCTCAATCCTCTCCTCATCTGACTTTGAGGCAACTTTTGGGGGACACTCAGGGAGAGCCCTGGCAACGTTTCCACGTCTCCTAATTGGAAAGTTAGTGATGTGGTTGACTGTGTTCCCTCATAATGCGCCCCCGCTCCTGCTGATTTTGTTTTTTCGGGCATGGATGCGTCAAGCTGACCTTTTGGCTTCAGAGCCTGGGTAACGCCATGCCAGGCACGGGCTGGGTCGTCACGATGCGAGGGGCCAAGGTGGAGGTGGGACGACTTGTGAGGTCTGGCAAAGAGAGAGAGAGGGGAAAGAAAAGGGAGGGAGGAGGGAGAGGCAACCGATACGTCTCGGCGATGACTCACCGATGCCGGGTATTTATAGCATCAGGAGGGAGGGAGGGAGGGGGAAGAGGAGCGAGGGGGCAAACGGTTTGGGAGGCGGCCAAGGCGGCATCATAGCACCGCCGACAGGGAGTGGCGGAGGGAGAGACGGAGACCGCAGAGATGAAGCATCAGAAAAAAAGGAAGGAGGAGGGGGAGAGGGACGGTGGGAGGGACGAGGCAGAGAAGGAGGTTTGAAAACAGGCAGAGTGGAGGAGGGATGGAGGGAGGGATGGAGGGAGGGAGGGGGTGGATGAATGAGACTGAACATAATGGAAAGATGAGAGGATGAACTGTGAAGACAAAAATAGAACGCAGCGTTCGCATGAGAATGGAGCATATTTTAAAAAAATCTCACACACAAAACAAGCTCGCCGGGCGTGACACGCTGCAGAGACAACCGCTTGTTAACACTAAACAAATGTTTTAAAAATGGACACACTTGGTTTTGGATATTATCACAAGTCCACAGAATCTCAATTAGAGGTGACATGTGACTAATATCCGTACACACACACACACACACCCTTTTTCTCACGCCTCACATTCACTTCAGACACCGGCCAGATGGAGTCATGCAGAGGAGGACAGGGAAAAAGGGTGGCATGTTTTAATGAACCTAAAAAATCAGCGCGGTTGCCTAGACACTGTACATCTCGAGCAGAAACGCACGAGGCTGTTACACGCACGGCCAATTAGGGAGGCAAAAAAACCCCAGCAAAATCCAATTAGGCGAAGCAGAGAAGACAGAGTTTTACAAGACATTATCATGATAATTTGTGCAAATATGTGCATAATTACTCCTTTTATATTCAGGGTTACATTAAAGTACATGTCATACTCTGGCTCTTCTGCTTCTCATTCCGCTCTCTCTCTCCGCTGACAGGACTTCTTCATCAAAAAACACATCCTGCCTCTTCCCCCGATGACGTCAGCCGGTGCGTCACGCTTGCAAACCCTGAACCGTAGACACACACGAGCGTCGTCCGTGCGCACGTGCTCATACACACATGCACATGCACTCTGCACGCGCACACGCACGCTGTAGATCCGTTGAAAAAAGGGATGAGTCAGAACGTCAAGGTAAACACTCCAAGCTATTAATATGCCGAGGGTTTTTTAAAAAAAGCAGGGGGCGGATGGTATTAACGACGAGTGGAAAAGTAAAAATGGAGGCTGACGGGTTAGTGGGAGGCAAAGCGGGACTGAAGTGAAGTTTCGGAATAGACAAAATAGCGCCACGTATAGCATCGAGGGAATGGCTGCTGATGTCAGGTTGGAGACGGTGGAAGCGAGACGCGACTGAAATGCTGACTTTAATGTTCAGAGGCGCACAGGAGCAAAAACTTCACGCCGAACTGCTCGAGCGCAGAGAACTCTGGTGCCCTGCCATCAACCTCAACCTCCCGAGGCCGCGTTTGGCGCCGCAGCTTTTGTTGCGTGTCGTTCACGATCTATCTCTCCCTGCAGTTCCTGTCAAGTCCCAGCTGTCTAGTCTAGAATCTAAACCTGCTGAGAGTTAGATGAGGAGATTGAAACCACTCTCACGTCTGTATGCTAAATATGTAGCTAGCTGGAGCCAGCAGCTAGTTAGCCTAGCTTCCCGTAAAAAGTAGTAAACAGCGAGCCTAGCGCTGTCAAAAGGCAATAAAATCACCAGTCTACCGGGGGTTATGTAGCTCAAGGGAGTCAGCCTACTGATCCTGGTCAATAATAAATTAATTCATAAACTTAATAAATAAACTAATTGTGAGCCTGACCACCACTTTATTTGCATGAATGTGCAGAACAGCATACAGAAATGTGAAACCAAGAAAACAATTAAATAAATAAATAAGTTTGGGGGAATAAATAGCAAATGGCAAATAAGACATACATAGGTATAAATAAATAAATACATTAAATTGATCAATTTAAATGGGAAGGTAAATACAGGAATATCAATTTATGTGAAAGTGTATCAATTAATGCCTACATTTATTTTTGGTGCTTTTAATGGCATATTAATTCATTTATATTTAGTCACTGAGTAATTTATTAATTTCTGGTCAAACTTTATAATAACCCTCATTGATAAATGGTAAATGTTTGGGTATTTAAACTTCAGGTCACAGTTATTTCAGTGTTAACAAACAATGAAATGCAAAAAAAAAAATTTATTATGCAAATTGTAAAGTATTATAAACGACAGCTGTAACAATAAACAAAGGCTTAATAAAAAATAGTTCATAAAGCATTGCATTGCAAAACTATTAACAAAAGTTGAATTAATTTTCACAGTGTCAGTCCTGCGTAATGAACCAAAGCTTTTACATGCTCTGTCTTTGCAGGAACTAGACAAAGAAGATGAAGCCACATGTGTTAATTAGTCAGCTTCAGAGGTGCTGCTATAGAAATGTTGGACAGAGCCAGGCTAGCTGATCATCCAGTCCTTATGCTAAACTAAGCTACGCTAAGCTAAACTAAGCTAACCAGCTGCATATTTACCATGCAAGTGTGTGAGTGGTATCAATCTTCTCATCTACACCTGTGTCCCTAACGTCAAACTCTATGAGACATCAACAGACAAGCATGAGACTGAGAGATGATTGAGTGTCAGCTGAAGAACTCAAGGCTCATTATCGCTGAGATATTTAGCTCACTCCCACAGGTCTTCTGATGCATTCCTGTGGCATGACATGGACATGCGTGGCCTTTTCAAAAAAAAGGCTTGTATAGAACCTCCAGTTTCATTCCTTTCATTCTCCTCTCTCCTCCCGCCGCTGCTCCTGACAACACTCTGCTACCCTCAGCTCTCCCCTCCTCTGTCCTAATGACTCAGCCGGCCATAATCATCCCTATCTGTGTTCCTGGCTGAAACCACCTGCCTCCAGAAGACAAGGACCGTGCTTTTTTAACCGCAGTAATTGGCCGAGGGAGAGACGAGCCGGACGGGTACAACAGAGGGGAGAAGTAATGAATGCAAGCGGCGAGAAAAAAAAGAAAACGACTGTCTGAAGAAACGGAGCCGCTAATGGAGGAGAGGAGGACACCAACCTGTGGGAAGAGATGAAGGTGGAGGCAGATGAAAGACTGTGAGGCGGCGTCGCCATGGAGACGGCGGTTGAGAAAGGAGGCGAGCCGCCTCATGACGGGGTGATGGAGGAGGGGGGGAGGTGAAGAGGTGACGAGGAGGAGGACGAAAACAAACAAAGGGAGCCGGGGAAGGATGACCACATGTGGCCCTGTCGCCACACACACACACACACACACACACACACACACACTGATCACCTTTTCCTTTCCTACAGGTCGATGTGACAGCGTCACATTTGAGTGTTCGAGAAGAGAACGATCGAGTGTTTGCAGCTCTCTAACCTTGGCTCGCGGTTGAGTCACGGGTCCTTGAGATGATAAAGCATTAAAGCGTCTATCTGAACACACACAAAAGATCAGAAAACGTCTTGAGGTGCGGCTTTGTGGGTCTGTGTGTGTGTATTTGTGTGTGTGTGTGTGTGTGTTTGCGCCTTTTGCGGCTGGCTGACAGTGAGCGTGTGAACATGCGGGGCGTGTGCCTCTGTGCCATTGTGACGCACACCCGGCGCCGTTGAGCTGATACCATTCTCTCCCCGCAGCTTTGATTGGCATGTGGATAAACAGCAGCAGAGTCCCTACTGACTGCTGTGGGTTTAGAGGCTGGAGGAGGAGGAGCAGGAGCAGGAGGAGGAGGAGGAGGTGGGGGTGGGGGGTACTGTAGATGGTGGCAGATATTATACAAAGATGGGGGAGATGAGATTGTACAAATCGTTTTGAGGCGAGGGAGAAGGAGAGCAGAATGAAACCTGACAGGCAGATTTGGGCCTGGTTGTCTATGTGCAGCTAAATGATGCCAATTTGTTAATATGCCAATTCCTGCGGGAAGAAGAGAGTAATGTTTTTATTCTCTTATCTATTTAAGGGCATTTGTCTGTTTCACGTTGTCAAATTTCATGACAGTGGTGTTGTCACGGCCTGCAGCCAATCACATGTGCCCTGCCAGAGAAGCAGCGGGAGCGGAGGGAGAGGGAGAGGGAGAGCATCTGTGTGCTGTGTTTACTCACAGCAGCACGCGGATAATTAATTCGGAATTACTTTCACATTGTCCTCGCTCGAGCTAATAGGTGCTAAGCGGCTAAGCAGCCGTTTGGTTTGCCAAGGGATCGGTTTAGAAAAGGTTTGTCGTGCTTTCTTTTGCCCAGAAATTCATTCATCTGGAGCGTCCAAAGGTTGACTGTCTCCCAAAATGCACCTGTGAAAGAGTGAAAAGGCTCGACAATATGAAGACTTTCTATCAACGACAGCAGAGTCTAAGTGATTCAGCACATTATTCTTAATGTTCGTCAGGAAAAAACTGAGCAAAGGTTCTCATCTTCCGTATACTTTTCTGATCAGTTGTAATGTGATCCGAAGATATAATCAGTCGCTGTCACTCAGCATCAGCTCGATTCAGAAATCTGTTATGAATTGAAATTATGTTTGATTTTATGCATTGTGCTCACGACCTCTTTATATTCAGAAGTCCGTCTGCACAAAACGTCACTGCTATTCTTCTTGCAGATAGACTCATTCATCATGCAATGGTTGAGGAGTTTCATAATAAACCAGTGAACAGGAAATATAATTTATATATTTCCATTTTTATCATTTTCAGAGTTGAAGTCCTTCGCAGAGAACAGTACTTGAGCTAGGAGACCCTTCAACACATGTGAATGAGGTGCAAATAGATTTATTGAGCCCGTTGGGACCTATTCAGTGACGGCCAAGTCTGCCTGAGAGGACCGACACGGTGCACCTTTGGTTCAGGGACTTGCAAGTCTAGTTAAATGTTCCTTCCACCTGAAGTATATTGAGATGTTTTGAGCAGTAGACAGCTGCAGCTCTGAGCCTGGGAGCAACAACTTGGATCCAAGAGAAACTCAAAGAGTTCCGGCGCAGATACCAGGATAAAATGTTGGCTTTTAAACGTCTCTGCAAACCACCGATCTGTTTACATTTCAAGGCCAACGTATCATATTGACATCATTTATAAAACATGTTATATCACATTCATGTCATGTGCGGTGGTGGTGAAGATACAGGCGGCAAGACTGCCGAGGAAGTGGCTGCAGTTTTAGACTGTGAATGAAAACAGACATTTTAAGCCAAAACATAATCTTCTCCTAACAAAGTGGTTCTTGTGCCTAAACCTAACCAGATCACAAGCACGGCATTGTCACGACATTAAATATAAAGTTGGAACCGAAGAAAGTAAAGTTTTCAGCATATTGTTATTGATTGGGTAAAGAGTACACTCTGACTGACCTCAATATCAGAAAGATCTTGATAAGAGACGGACTCTGTGTGCACAGGTGGTCAGTGGAGACGCAGCTGCCATTTCCTCCTCACTGCACACTTTTTCAAAAACATTAGAAACACCTGCAAGATTCCAGGAATAAAAAGCAATCACAGACTTAAATCACCGACACGGAGCTTATTTTGAGGAGAGGAGCTGCTGAATATACACTGATCAGGCAGAACATTATGACCACCTGCCTGATACTGTGAAGGTTCCCCTTGTGCAGCCAAAAGACATGGACTTAAGACCTCTGAGGGTGTCCTGTGGTGTCTGGCACCAGGGCGCTTTATAGTGGATCCTCTGGGTCCTGTATGTTGGGGGGTGGGGCCTCCATGGATCAGACCTGCTCCAGCATGTCTTGCAGAGGTTTGATCAGATTGGGATCTGGGGTCAACACCTTGGGCCCTTTATTGTGTTCCTCGAGCTGTTCCTGAGCAGTGTTTGCGGTGTGTCAGGGCACACTGGTCCCGCTGGAGGGCCACTGCCATCGGGTAGTGTTGTTGTGATGAGGGGGGTGTAGTTGGTCCACAACAGTGTTTGGATGGGTGGTTCTTGTCAAGTGGCATTCACATGGATGCCAGCACCCAAGGTTTCCCAGCAGAACATCGCACTGTGATGAGATGATCAATGTTATTCACCTGTCAGTGGTTTTAATGTTGTGGCTGATCGGTGTGTACCGCAACAGACACAGGAAGGACGATCTGAGTCATCAATACTTCACCAGCAGTAAATAAATAAAGTGAAGACGGATACACAGACGTGCTATAATAAGCACAGAGAGAGAACAGGGACGCAGCAGCTCCAATCACTTGAAATGTTTCTCTTATTACAGTGCCGGTCTGTACGGAAGGATGCACACAGACAGCACAGCAGCGAGCCCCGGAGAGGAATCACAGACTCAGCCAGTGAATCTTCCACCACCAGGAACCTGCTGGGATTTGAGTTTAAAAACCTCTGATCCATCACTCAGAATCCTGATGGTGCCCAGGAGGCTGATATAACTTCCGCAGCAACAGATAAAAACAGATGCACAGACTCAGATTCAGATCGGCTCAGCTCGCACACAGAGACACACGACACGCTCGGTATCAAAATGTAATCCTTAATTGGTGCACTGACGCCTCGAAAGAGAACATTTTAATAGGAATTTGTTGGAGCACATTTACTGAAAGGTGCAATGTGTAGGATGTTGGGGCGGACATGGAATATGATATTAATAAATATGTTTCAATTAATGCATAATTACATTAGAATGAGCCTTTTATAACTACAGAGGCGGCGATCCCACGGACATAATGAGAACTGGATACTGCGTCAGAGGTGGAGCCTGTATGGGGATAAAATCATTTGTCTTCTAGGAATTCAAAATGTTATCGGACCAAACGGAACAAATTCTGATCGTTTTGCTAAACAATTAGCCACCATGGTTTTGGCCACTATCAAATCTGCTTTAAAGCCTGGGGCCTTTGCATGGCGCGCCAAGAAGTTTCTACAGTAGCCCAGAATGGACAAACGCCAACTCTGTAGAGGGCCTTCTGCATTTTTAGCAGCCGCTGTAATGGAGGGTGAGTGAGGGGTGTTCAGTTGGTTGCACACTGTTAGTTACCACTAAATCCCACACTTTGTACCTTAAAGTGCTGGAAGGCACTGGAACTTGGGTATTTCCGTTCTCATGCTGCTTTATTGTACCCCACTAAATTTGGACGGACTTGACTTAAACTCCATTTACTTGAAAGCTGCATTTATTTTCAGGACTACGAATTTAAACAGAAAAATGCTGTTGAATTTGTACATTCCACTGATGCAGATTAAACTTTGTAACAATATAAAAAAGTTCCAGAAATGAGCTCCAGCTCTATTAGCGTAATATATAACATCGTGTATCAGTTACAGAGGTCATTTTTCTGCAGGATGACTACTTTGAGCACATTTTGCAAATCATTTGAAGGAACTTATATTTTTGCTGTACACAAGTAAAGCCTCTGTCTACTGAACACATACATTCATGGCGGCAGTGACTTTAGTCTAACTCATCCAGTTAAGTTTGAAGACAGAGCATCCCAGTACTTTCACTGACATACATCACAGCAACCACACGACATCTTATTTTTAGCTGTGAAAAAATGCACTAAAATAAAAATACAGTGTTTCTATTTTTGAGCGTGGCCCCTCGATGCAAATGGACACGAGCCACAAACATTAAGACAGCTCCTCATCTGGACTAACAGTCTTTCAATCGTGCCAAGAAAGCTTTAACAGTATTTTATCTCAGCTCCCATCCTCTGTATAAAACATTCATCACATTCAATCTCATTTCCACGCGAGCGTGTCATTTGCATCGGTCAGTGGTCGAACCACCACGACCTGAGCGCTTGAATTCATCTCCATATCGCCCTGGTGTGCTTGTTCATCCTCCCTCAGACTGATAGCAGACAATGGGCCTGTTCTATTATCCGTCTCTCGATGGGCGAGGGGATGGTAACCTTTAAATGATTGATACTACAGTGTGCTGGCTGTCATGACCTCCGGTGCTGATGCTGCGCCTTCAGGGTGGAGGGGCTGTTTCTGAACGGAGAGATGTGATGTCAGAGGAGTGATGCTGTGGGATTATACAACACGTCTCTCCTTCAGTGATTCAGTTTTTTTCTTTCTTTCTTTCCCTTTCCTCGGCTCGCTTTTGTGCACACACACACACACAGAAAGTTAAACAAGCCAGCACACACACACACACACACACACACACAGCCGCAGCAGCAGCAGGCAGGCGGATGAATGTGCCTTTTAAACGTCAGGAGGCTCTCTGCAGCTGACGGCACACATTCAAGTAAAAAGCACTTCCAACGTCGCTGTCGCCTCCACTCGAGGACACAGCGTGCGGTCGACATCGAGGGTGAAGTGAAAAGACTGTGTGGATTTTTTTTTCTTCCTTTCTTATCTTTCACTGGTTTAAATGGACGTGAAACGATCCCAACATGGAATAAATGAGGAGCGTGATGGAGGTGGGAGGGTCAGAGCACGCCTGAAATGGAAAGAGCACTTATGTGTGTGTGGGGTGTAAAAAAAAAAGAAAAAGTATAAAGATGAGTCATCCCAATGTATTGGAATGGCCATATGGTTGGCTTGCAGGGAGATGCCGACAAAGACTTAACAGCATTAGAAACATAAAACAAAATTAAAGATATTTATTACTTTTAACGACATTAAAGGACTTGGCTCCAGCTGAGCATATGGGTCCATGTACTGAAACACAAGCTGTTTTATAACCCTGTCTCCAGAGAAAATGGTGGCAATCGTGATCCGGTTAGGTTTAGGCACAGAAAACACAGGTTAGGAAAAGATCGTTTTGTTTTGGTTTGGCTTAAAAGTATCTGTTCTGGTCGACACAAACATGGCTGGATATGAACTGATAATTTTACTTTTTTTTTCTTCTTTTTTTACAGTTATGGTTACAGATTCTTTCCACCTGCTTATGCTCATATTTTGAGGGTGATTTAGTTGCCAAAACACACAGTAAACAAGGTTAAAGATAGATTTGATTGCTTGCATTTCTTCCAAATTTCTATAGATAATATCGTTATTGTGAATTTGTTTGGCCACGATAATCGACATGTGAAAATCTGATATCGTGACAGTCTGTTACATGTCGTTCATCTTTTCGTAGCCACAAACAAGGCTGGAAATTGTCCCAGCTCTCCTTAAAAATATGAATTAAAATGGTCAGGATAACATGTATCTTATTGTTATGCACTAAAGCAGATGGCAAACTTAAACACTAACATACTACAGGTCAAAACAGCCACATCAGCTACAGTCAACAACAGAAAGGAGATGAAGAGGGAGAGAAATTCACCAGACTCCCTTATAAAATCGCTCAATTTTGTGAGTTGTTGAGTTTAGAAAACCTTTATGCACTTTGTGAAGCGCTGTTTCTGACAGATTCTTAATTAGTAGGGCCTTCTTGTAAATTCGGCACATGTTTAAGCCTCGTTTTGGTGGGTGCTGCTGCCCCCAGTTCCTGCATCCAGGTCTCGAACTGCGGTCACTGGCTTGGCCGCCTTCTCGCCTGTAACTCCACCCCCCATGCCCCTCCAACTCCTGATGAGAAAGTCAGGTCAGAAACATGTAGCGGAAACGTGACTTGACACAGTTTTGTAGAAATGTGAAGGAATCAGTTTGCAGAAACCTGAACTGCCAACATTTCATCCTGGCGACTGAGCTGATTTCAACTCTCTTGGGAAAAAAAAAAAAAACATTTAAAACGAAAAGGTCTATCGAATCAAATAAGGTCAGTAAGCATTTTGACCTTCATGAAGAAAAATTGAATTAGTACAATGTCTAAATGCGAGGGAGTCAGTGCCTTTTATGAGATGCAATTTGTTCGTTATGCAAAAGTTCAAAGATGAGGAAGAGGATGAAGATGAGATGGAGATGGAGATGGAGAATGATGATGATGATGATGATGACATTGCCTGATGTCTCGCCGGATGATACAGGTGAGTAATTGAAGAGTTCTTGCGAGGCTTCTGATCTCTCCATAAACTTTGTCACCACCCATCCCTGACCTTTTTATCGGCAGGTGCCCTGTTGTGGCACCTTCATCTCGTCGACCCGCTGAACGCCGGAGCCTTGGCCCCCAGCCGACAGGAGGGTGTTCATCACCGTCACTGTCAGGGGAGAGAGAGGGGGAGAGAGAGGGAGAGAGGGAGCTGCTGAACTGCGACAACAACTCCGCGGTGGTTTTAGCCTGTGAGTCATCGCTGGAGGGTTTAACTCTTCACCTACCGCGAGGAGAGCAGCGCTGATGGTTAAACTGCGCATTATCTTTACGCCCAAGACGCACAAAAAGTGACCGTCAGTATGAAACGAAACGCGTCACGTTTTGGTTCAAATTGGTGCCTTTATTTTGAAAGGAACATTTGGATATTTCTCATCTCATTTTTTATAAAAAATATATATAAACATAAATATATTCGTGCAAGCTGAACAGTTTAACGGTTGAATCTTGGCACAAACACATCTTCCATCCAGACTTTTACAGATCTCTGCGCAACAGACAGCTCAGAAAAAGCTATTTTTAAAACATGCAGCGAGCTTCTTTTGTATGCCATATGATAAACCTGAATCATTTATATGGATTTCTTCTTTTTTTTTTTAGGACCTTCTATTGCGTGTGTTGTGTGATGACGTGGTGGTCAGGTGTTGCCTCATATAACGAGGGGAGCTGTCCCAGTGCTGAAAACAGAAGAGAACAGCACCGCTCCTGAGGAGATGCCATACACCTTCACTGCTGTCTGAGCTTTATTGCCAAAGGTAGGATGCAGATTTTTGCACAAGTCTATAATATTTGTGGGTCGGATTGATGTTCAGATGTCTTAGATTGGATACAGCCTGTTCTTTTTTATTATTATTTATTTACACTCGCTTTCCGCAGATACGTGTTGAAATGATGGTTAGAAATAAGATGCGAGCATCCCTTAATAATCCGGAAATAAACCACGAGCTGTTTAGAAATAGCAACTTGGTGAATTAAAGACGAAAGAGCGGTGTTTTTTAATGTTTATGATGGAGGTTTGTGTTGTTCGGAGGAAATGGGATGTTGAGGTTGCCCATAACAACGCGGGGAGTGACTCATCCGCTGATGTGAACGCATCTCCCTCACGCACAGCATCCGATCATTCAATTTGCGGAGAGTAATTCCCAGATCGGCAGACAAATCCCACATCAAAACAAGACTCGCTCGCGCTTTTTTCCTCGACGCATCAGAGCACGTTTTTTTTTTGGACCGAAATCAAAGAAAGTCCTCGATTTTGTATTGTTTTGCTGATAACGTGTTTATCCTCTCTTCGTCTGCAGGTGATAAATAGCCTATAATGCTGCATTTCCACCACAAGTTGCCCGCGGGGGGAGCCGTGGTCCTGCTCGCCTTCCTCCTCCATGGATGCGCCGTGCAGGCTGCGTCTCTCCCCCGCCACTACAGGCTCCGAGGCGGGGAGAGCGAGGGACAGCCGGCCGCCTACCCGCCCAGCTCCGACATGATCAAAGCCCTGGAGTACATTGAGAACCTGAAGCAGCGGAACGGGGGCCGACCCGAACCGGTGGATTACGACGAGGTGGACAAGTTCAGGGTCCTGCTCCAGCTCGCCTCGCAGCAGGACGAGGGTCCCGGGGACCGTCAGCCCGCCCCCGGCGCCCAGAGGCAGGACATTACCGCTGAGCAGCTGATGAAAGCCCTGCTCAAGTCCCTCCAGGATCAGGCCGGGAGGGAGGCGAAGCTCGTACCCGCGTCCGCGTCCAGGAACGACCGCCGCACGCACAGGCACCGCACCAAAGACACTGAAGTCCCCGAGAGCGCACCGTCAGACTACGGTAATTTCCCCAGGCCACACAAGAAATACCCGCTGATGTTCGAGGACGAGGAGAACACGGACGCTTCCAAGCGGGCCACGGAGGACCTGGACGAGCAGTACACCCCCCAGAGCCTCGCCAATCTGCGCTCCATCTTCGAAGAGCTGGGCAGGATGCCCACCATCGGCGGCCAGAAGAGAGACGTGTTCGGGGACGACGAGGAGGAGGAGGACGGCGGCCTGAGGAACCAGGCCTACGAGGATGTCGCCGGGGGAGAGGAGTGGGTGCCCGTGGAGGAGAGGGAGGAGACGGAGGAGATGGTGAACGGCAGCCACGAAGAAATGGAGAGGGCGCTGGGCGAGCAGGAGGAGGCGGAGAGGGAGGAGATGCAGCGCAGGGCGAGCCAGAACCGAGAGGACGCCGACGACGACACCAAGCTGGTCGATTACTACCTGTTGAAGGTCCTGGAGATGAGCGACCAGACGCAGAAGAGGGACAAGACCGGGGAGCAGAGGAAGAGGCTGATCCGCCCCTCCATCCTGGACCCTCGGACGGTGAAGGAGTTGCTGGAGCTCTCCCTGAAGCTCCACGTCCCCCCGCAGGACCTCATCGACATGCTGCTCACGGAGGAGCTGAGGAAGCTCCACCGCGACCCGCACGGCTCCTCTCGCTACACGACCGGCCAGACGCCCAAGATCAGGTACTTCAGCCGCAGACTGCCGGTGAAGAGCAAGCCCGCCCCTGAAGACATGGACAGAGAGGACTTTTTAGACATCATCGGCGTGGAGACTATCAGCAACGAGTACCCCGTTGTGCAGAGACCCATGAAGACCTCTCCGTCCTCGGACAGAGTCCCATCCGTGTCCAACCCCGCTGTGAATTCAGGTCCCATTAAAATCCCTCCTCCCTCCGGGCGCAGGGAGAACCTCTTTTTATCCGAGCTCAACAAAATGCCCCTGAAGCGTCAGTCCGACGGCGGTGCCGCCGCCGACGACGACGAAGACGACGGCGGCGACGTGGAGGACGAGGTGACCACCTACCTGGCGGCCAAAATCCTCACAGAGTACCCCAACACCATCACCAAGCGGGACACCCAGGCGCAGCTGAAGGGGCAGTTCCCCTACGAGCTGTACGAGCGCGCCCTGAAGGACTACCTGGGGCAGGCGGACACTGAAAAGAGGCCAGTGGCCAAGAGGGAGACCGAGGTGGCCACCGAGGAGAGGGTCCAGCCCACGGATGTGCAGGGGAAGGAGGAGATCACGGCCAAGACCTCGGCCCCACAGACCGCAGAGGAGGACGGCGAGGAGGAGCACCGTGAAAAGGCAGCGGCCGGGATGTAGCCCGACGCCCCGCGACGACGCACGAAATTATGAATATAGTATTTATACTGTCTCGAAAAATAAAAGTTTGGTGGACGTGATCTAGTTTACAAAAAAAATTTCTATTATATGAACTATAGCTGGCATTAGCCTACAGATATCACCCTAAAGATACACTTTTCAAAGAAATAGTCCCTACTTGCTGCAAGAACATTATAGAATTATTACTATAGAGTCATCGTAGGAGATTTAAAAGGTGCACAGGTGAGAGAAGGAAAAAAATATATATAAAAGAGGCATCCTCAAAACACTTTCTCACTCTCAAATTGCCAATTAAACACACGAATACGACATGAGAACACAGATGAGATCAGAGTTGTGACAGTTTTGTGATGTTGTTACAGGTTTGTTTACATGGATGGAGTTTGTAAAAACAGCAGAATAAAAAAAAAAAACAGGCCTCTATTTTCAACTATAAGCAACTGAGTAATGGTATAAACGCTTGTTGTTTTTCCCCCCTCCCCCATCTATGTCAGACTACTCAATTACACATGTGAATATGTATGTGAATTATAAACTATAAATGCTGCCTGGGCCTCTAGAACACAAGCGTACACAGTATAAAGACGGGCAGCGTGCTGGGCTGAGAACGAGTTTTGTTGTGACTCTTGATATATTCAGGGTATGTGGATTTAATGTTATTATTATTATGATTATTACGGAGAATTATTTCCAAGTCTAAATATATCAGACCGTCGCCTGCCTTCCGACCCTTTCATACTGCGAAGCTCTGTATTGTTGGCCTACCAGTGGTTGTGCTATGTATGCTCATTTTTAAACCATTTTGTACATGTTCAATAACGTGTGATGAATCACAGATGAATAAAGCATCAGCTGTATTATTTTTCTTCTTGCTGAGTTGTGTTGCCTTATTCAAACAAAAAAAAAAAGAGAAGCAAACAGAATGAATCACAGTGTACACCTACAGCCAGTTCACAATCAAGAGGAAGAAGAAGTGGAAACAGTTTGATCTTATTCGTCATTTTAAATGAAGAAAAAGTTCAATGAGGTTTGGTGGATTTCAAACGTGTCGTCGAACTGCTAGAATGATTACTCTGAGGAAAACTGTTTATCAAAATACATATTTTTTTAATCATAAAGCTCAAACATCATAAATTGCACATTATAAAACTCAGTTACACTCACACCCACACTACAGACTGCTTCTTTTAAAAAGGCACACGCGTGAAAGGTTACACAATTTCATAACAGTAAGAAATTTGTTGTAATCAGTCTCATTCGAAATTACAAAACATCAAGGACATCAATTATAAATATGTTTTTTTGCAGAGGTGGGAAGTACAAAGTACAAACACTTTGTTACGCTACGTAGGTCAAATTTTCTTTTCACTTCCTTACATTTTCAACACAGGCTCGTTACGCATTCGAGGGGAATTATGAATTATTTTTTATTTTGTGTCACTGCACGCCGTCTTCCAAAGACCACAGGACTGATCACAGTGCATATCACACAGATGCAGCGAGACAAAATGATGTAGAGACGTAACAAGATGGGGAAAAACAGACAGATAGGTAGAAAAGGCGTGTAGTGACAAAGGCAGCGACATGATGATGTGAGGTTCAGTTATCTTGCCACAGAAATGGCTGCTTCCATTCTGCAAGTACATTTCAGTGCTGTTATTTCTTAATTTTACTTGAGTAAAGAAGCTGAATCAATACTTCCTTTCCTGTCATAGTATTTGTACTTCTACTTAAGTAAAGAAAGTTTGTACCACCTCTTTGCTTTTGAGACTGAAGTTTGTTTGAAATATTGACTTGAGTTGCACAATTTCCCCCCCAAATCAATCTGTGGTGTTGTCAGAGTGAAACCACTCTCTTCCATGATTTAAATATAAATGCAACAAATTTATAAATCTAAAAAAAAAAAATCACTTCATGGATATTTCATTCCCCCCCGATCCTTGATTTCTACTTCATTTTTAAAAAAAATCACAGCAATTCACATAAAAACAACCCTCCTTCTCCTTCAGTTCAACACATGACTATGTACAAATATCAGGCTTACTTTCAAATAAAGTTACACGGCAGCAACATTTCAGGAAGAAGGCGAGCAGACCTTCTTTTATGTCCAGCTCAAGTCCCATTTTTGACTCATTAACAGTACATTTGGTTCCTGTTGTCCTCACAGGTTAAAATGCAGGTTTGCTCATGTACTCCTCCATGGTCTGGAAAAAAAAAAAAGGCAGAGAAGAGCAAACATCATGTCTTAAGCCTCGTAAAGAATACATTAAAATGACAATTGATATTCACAGGCACACGTCTACGCATCACCTAATGAATGCTGAGCACACAACACAAGGAAGGTCACTAACACAAGCACAACATCTAACCTTTCTGTCCATATTCAAGGTCATCCAAACAGCTCCACCTCAAACCAATCACTGTTGTCATCCTGAAGCGATAATGGTCAAAATGAATGGGAGGCTACACTGCACACAATCCAACTCTAGATTACAAGTGTTAGTCAGCCCTACTCAGAAGCACGAGAACAACACACCCAGTTAAACTATTGTACCACACAGAGCCACGACCCTACAGGGAGAGCGGGGAAGCGTCAGCCAAACACTAAGACCGACTACGCCACGTTCCAAGGGGAAATCTGTCTCTCGCTCGCTGTAACACTGGCAGAGAGAGAGAGAGAGATACACACACCTACACACAAACACATAAACACACACAGGGGGGTGAGGGAAAACAGCAGCACAACACAAATCTATAAAATAAAAGGGAGCAGCGGCTACATCCACAAGCCTATCGACTACAGGAAAGACGAAAGACACAGCAGGGACTCAGCAGCACCACTGTTAATTGAACTCGTGATGACACTGACTGGTTCCCATAAACCGAAACACGTTCCCACGCTGGAGCTCGAGCGGCATTCATGATCATTGTTGTTGTTTAGTAAATCATAAAAACCTTTCTAAGTACCCCACAATTGAAGAAAAGGGACATAATCAACTCTAAACTACGTCCAAAAACATGTCACCGATTGTTTCATTACGCCGAGCCATGCAACACATGTCACATGTTCACACCACAGATGCAAGCCAGGCCTCGTGTTGCGTTGTTTATGAGAGAGTGTGTGTGTGTGTGTGCCGGGCGCTTCTCACCTCCTGTAACATGTCTGAAGATTCGATGCAGCGATTCACTATCTGTTTGGAGGTTTCTTGTATTTCGCCTCCCATTAGAAACTCGTCCAGGATAAAATAGGCCTTCTCAAAGTTAAAGATTATGTCCAGCTCACACACCTGAGAGGAGGTACGATTATTGTTGTCATTTCAATAACATAACAGCAAATACGCTCTTAATTAAATCTTTGATCAGCTACACTTGAGGCTACAGTTGCATATTAGGGATGCACGATATTGGATTTTTGCCATATATCCTATACATATATAGCAATACAGGATAGTAGCTCCTGTTGTGGAATTAACATATTTTTATGCCAACTCTTGGAGTGATGGCTCAGTTTTAATGAAGTGTGTTTTACGATGAGTTAACGAGGCAGTTAAGCCTGTCGTAGTTGGGTAAAAGAGAGAAATATTAATCCAGGAGGTGCTAACAGCTGCCATTTATCTGCCGGTTGAAACTACAGCGTCTATTGGTGTAATTTTTAAACCTTGTTCTGGCTGATACCGATGATTTGCCGATCCTATCGTGCATCCCTATCGCACAGCGGATTAAAGAGGGTGAAACACGGTGAAGTACATTGCCAAAGTATTTGTCCAGCAGCTCCACGTAGCGATGAATAACCTCCAGGGCTAACAGCTCGTTCTCCTGGTCATCTATGGCCAAGCAGAAATACAAGCTGGCGTACCTGTGGAAAATAAAACACAGCGATGACGTTCGGCTGATAGAAATAAATAGAGGAGTTATAAGTCATATAAACAGCAGTTGTGGCGAAGAGTAGAAAAAGATATGAGGGCTCCTGCTGGTTAACAAGAAGAGAGTAATCTGAGCTGGTTGCGTAAACATGTGGGGGGCAGCTCCCACCTCTTGTAAATAATCTTCAGGTCTTTCCAGTGCAGGAAGTTACAGGAACGTGGTTGCCGTGCCAACACCATGGAGGTCATGTCCCTGATGATCTTCTTCTTCTCGCGCTCTGCCATGGGCGTGAACCACTTCTGAAGACGCAGCTTCCCCTGGCGACTGAAGAGCAGCAGGAAGCGCATCTAGCAACACACGGACACGCCACAAGGTCAGTGCGACGATCGCGACCCGAGCACCAACTGAGGGGGCGACTCGTATGAACACACACACACAAGTCTACACACACTCAATGCAGAGGACATTATTAACTACCCTCTAAGGGTCAAACCAGTCATTAGCTGCTCCTTAAAGAGTAACTCAACGACATCACCAAAGAGGGAAAAAAAAGGACTGACAGGCAGAAACGAAGGTCAACACACGACTGCGGATGAGGTTGTTTGCAGCTCCCTTTCCGATCTTCAGAAGAGTCAGGTTTTGGATGTTTCCTCGCATTGGAAATAGATTTGGCAGCAAATCAAACTGTGAAATTAATTACATTAACTGCACTGCCACGCTGTTTCCTTTAAGTCTTCCTGCCATTGTTGATATAAAACAAGCAAGAGGGGTGAATGGACTGTCTGATTGTGAAGTTCTTATCTGGATTAACGGTTTAAAGATATTTTTTTACGTCTCATCTCTCAGCTGATATTTATATTTCTAAATTTTGGCTATATGTAGAAAACTGGTAAGTCCCCTTCCCAGACCCACCAGTGCAGAAGTAAAAAAAAACCAAATCACTGTACAAACCCACTCAAATGTCCCAAAGAAGAGCTAATAAGTCAGAGTTAATTAAGAGCATCGTACACAAAGTATTTCTCATTCGTAGCTAGGATGCAGCCATGGTTTGTGGCTTCTGTAGATTTGAAGGATAAGTTAACTGACAGATGAACATTCACTTACTTATCACCCTTACCATCGCAAAAAAGATATTATTGCTCAACCGGATATTTAGACGCAGAATAGCAACTCCTCAGTGGCTTCATCTGCTGGCAGAATACCTCTCATTGGAACAAATGAGAGCAGATGGATGGGTGTTTGTCCAAGTTTGGTGTTTATATTTTAGTTTTAGGAAGTGTGGAATTTGTTTTTTCTTTGTTTGCTTTCTTTTCATTTGAATAATTATGTTTGTTCATTTTGTTTTCTTCCTATATACACACACTACCTTTCTCCTGGAGTTTCAAGTTTGTTACTGCACAATTAAATAAATACATTTAAAAAAAAAAAAGAAAAGAAAATTATGCTGATGACGTCGAAATCTACAGAACATTTCTGGAGCTTCACAGCAAAACAAACGCTGCAGTATTCTTCTAAACAACTGAAGTAGCTGGTGACCTGTTTTAAAAATGTTAGCACGCGCCCCATCTGAAGTGGATACACAAGCTTTACCGTGTGTCACAAGTGTAAATAATGGATTACCCATCTACTTCAGTTGTTAAGGAGAACGAAATGTTTTGTGGACTTAAGAAAATTCCTCTGACTTTCCATCGCGTGAGGGTGAGATAACGACTTAGCTTTCATTGTTGGATGAACTGCAATATGCAAGAATCGGCCGTTTATTGAACGTTTTATTTGAACAAATTTGGGCATCGTATTTCATATTGAATTTATCTTTATTTGTAGAGGGACCATGTGCAATATTAAACCTAAGCTGTTGCCATGGCAGGTCATAATGATATCAGAAGAGTAACTAACAGCTGTAACTCAAGCTAACTGTTGCTGCCGTTTGGCCAGTTAGCATAGTTAGCCGTACAGGTAGCGGTCCGAACTGCGAGCTCGCTGCTTAGCACGCTAACTTGAGTAGATACCTGTTGACATCTTTGCCACAACGTCAAAAACTACTTTTTTCATCACATTCTATTGATAATTTTAGTAAATTTTTTTAGTGCTGTAGTCTAAATGTAAATCTTACATAATGCACCTTTAATTTCTCAACCAACATGACATTTAAATCAACTGAATTGTTGGAGAAACAACATTCAACATGGGAACATTGTTGTACAGTGCGGAAATATTAATTTCCTCAAATTTTGGTGCCACTTTCAGGAAAACGTCAGAGTTCAGCTGGTCTGAAGAAGATGAGGACATACCTGTTTTTTGTTGCCAGGTAAAGGACAGCACTATAACAGAAAAACAATGAGGCTTACTGGCTTTTCCTATACTGGTTTTTCCAGGTGTGTAGGCTATCCCTTGTATCAGCCCCATAGGCAAATCATTATGGATAGCAGGGCAGGGCTCGACCGCAATGCGACGCAACCTGTTCTGATGGTGGGGGGTGAAGGAAACCCACACCTTACTTCCGACTGTCGCTTAAACACCGAAAAACACTGAAAACTCACGATATAAACCAAATGCAGCTGCTGTTCTGCTGTCCCGGCTAGAAGAAAACCGGCCTCGAGGTACACGGAAGTGGTGCGGAGGTGTAGCATCTAGCTTTAGCCTACCTGTCAGCGGCAACAGGTGCGACAGGTGAACGGCAGGCTGACGCTGCTATCTTTACAGGCATGCGCAGAAAACAAACACTCACCATGTTTGACCCGACAGCTCTGAACGCATCCAAAGATTAAAAAAATTTAAAAAAGAAGAAGTTTAACCCTCACAAAGGGTCAGGCGGTCCGGCTGAACGCATATCTGTCCGTCGTCCAGCCCGGTCGAGTGTAAAAAGTTGGTTAACTCCGCCCCCCTGGCCGCCGGGGGGAGCGGTGCCTGCTGGACGCGTCACCAAACCTCCCCAGCATCTGGATTGGCTCTTCCATGTTTGTGTTGCAGTGATGCGGACCTGTGAGCGCCGACCACGTGACGAGTACGAAGCGTTTTAATGAATGAGCTGGTAAAAGTTTGACTAAAGTCACTTGACTGATGAAGTGTCGATCCCGGGCAGCGACGGCAGAGAGCAGCAAGTGCTTCCCTCCCTCCCTGCCCTCCCTGTCTCCCTCCCTGCCTCCCTCCCTGCCTGTCAGCTTCATGTGATCCTGGTCCGTCACAGTGCTGGACAGGGACTATTGAGAAGCTGCTGCTGCTGCTGCTGTTTGAGATTGTTTCTTCCTCCAGATGTCTCTGTACAGAAATGCTGTCTGGTTTTTGAATGGGATCCACCAATACACAAGGTCAGTCATCACCTCTGAGTCCTAACTTTGGAGCTACAGGTGTGAAGAAACATCTACCAGGTGATGCTTTCTTAGTTTAAATCACTGTGCATGTAGCCTCACAACACTATCTGTCTAAACGTAGGATGTATGATCTGTAAGATGTATTTAATATCATTTATTTTAGCCTACAGGCTGGTAAACAGGGGGGATATCAAAGGTCTGATCACTGTATGGCACACATCACCACACAAACTGGCCTCTATTTACAGTGACAATAGTTCCATTGACAGCTGATGTGTCTCGAGGATGACTTTGCATCACTGACTCTCGACTGGAGCTAAAATGTGGAGATGTATTGCAGATTGTCACTCTTGTGATTCTGATTCCCTTCGGGGCAGCAGACTTTTACTCAAGTACCTTTCGTATAGGTGACTTTCCCTTTTGCTAAAGTAATATTTTGACATGATTTCTTTACTTTTAATCAAGTATGACTTCGGGGCACACATTTGAACAGAGTTGGGACGCACTGATTGTTAAATTGTATATATATATATATATATATATATATATATATATATATATATATATTTACAATTAACACTTGAATTGATGAGGGCACTTGACATGGGTAGTACAACATGTGAACCAAACTTTGGTGTTTCAGTTTTACTTCAGATTTCATTAAACGTGTTTTCCTTTATACAAAATGAACCAAACTGACACTGACAAAGAGGAAGATCTCAGGTTAGATAATAATCAGAATAAATATGAAGCTGAATTTAAATCTCTAAACTAAAAAGAAATCAAGTCTGAATCTGAATCAATCACTAGTACTAAGATACGGATGTTGAAAATAAGAGTTTGTTGCTGATATACTTTTTATTGTTGTTTATTCTGGTCCCACACAAATAAATATTTTACCCGAACCCATTATAAGAATATAACTGAACTGTTTAAAGTCTTTCAGCCTGTCATTACACTATCTTAAATTAGTTTTAAAGGTGCACGATGAAGTTTTGGGGAGGAAAATTTAATCGGATGAGAAAAAAATCTCCATTAATTGATTTTTACGACTGAATAAACAGTTAGTAGCCACCTTTCAAGCTTCAAACTCTGTCCCGGGGACCTTATTTCCTTCTAACCACAGCTTGTTTATTCAGTTATGGAAAAACATTCATCAAATAACTATATCTGAGATGGTATTATTATCACTGCTTTTCTGAGTTTGAATTTCTTTTTCCCAAACTACATAATGCGCCTTTAATAAAACCCTCCTTGTGTAAAAGGTCAGGAAATGTCATATAATTTGCTAAGAGCAGGCGAATATCAGCCGATACTGATGTTCTGCTGATATATCCGTGTTCTGCTATTTAGTGGTTTTCTGCTTGCCTTTAGGAAAGGATATGAGACGGCATCTAAGGACTTTGAGCCCCAGGACCTGAGCGTGTCCGTCGTTGGAAGGTCGTTTATGATCACTGGAGCCAACAGTGGAATCGGCAGAGCCACAGCCATGACTATAGCCAAGAAAGGTATAAATACCCTGAGAGGTGTCATGCACCTCACACTGATAGAAATTAAAGCCTCGTGCTTTTGTTTCCAGGTGGGACTGTCCACATGGTGTGCAGGAACAAGGACAAAGCAGAGGAGGCCAGGGAGGACATCGTCAATCAGTCTGGGAATACAGTGAGTGTTGTGGAACAAATGAAGTGATACAAATCTCAGGATCGGTGAGAGAAACTGATCCGCATCTGTGTTTTTCCAGGAGGTACACGTCCATATTGTGGACTTGTCAGAGACACGCAAGGTGTGGGAGTTTGCAGAGGACTTCAAGAAGCAGTATCCATCCCTGAATGTGTTGGTGGGTATCACCCGCTTCCTTTAATCTTCATCGCACCTCAGCTGTTCGGCCTGACTTTATCAGTTTTCCGTGACAGATAAACAACGCCGGGTGCATGGTGCACAAGAGAGAGCTGAACGCCGACGGGCTGGAGAAGAACTTCGCCACCAACACGATGGGTGAGACCTCGTTCTGCTGGTCAAACTGTGCCACTGCTGCTCAGATTCAAATGTGTGACTCCTTCTCTTTAGGAGTGTACATCCTCACCCAGACTCTCATACCACTTCTGCAGAAGAGCCGGGATCCCAGGGTGGTATGATCACACACACACACAAACACACACAGACTTACACAGTGCTCATCTGCATCATGTGGACGGCATAAAGCCACTTTTGTCCAGGCTGCGGTGTCTGTTGTCTGAGCACACTGTGCCTCTTTTCTCCTGACTGTTAGATCACTGTGTCCTCAGGAGGCATGCTGGTCCAGAAGCTCCGAGTGGATGACTTGCAGTCAGAGAAGTGCTACTTTGATGGTGTCATGGTCTACGCCCAGAACAAGGTACTGATCCGGGTTATGAACTACATTTACTCAAGCACTGAACTTAAGTGCAATTTTGAGGCGTTTCCTACTTCTACTTCACTACATTCAGAGGAAAATGTTGTTCTTACTTACACACTTTGTTCTCCAGTACATTTATTTGACATATTTAGAATTAGATTATTAATACAGAAGATAAATCAGGTAATAAGGGGTGTGAACCAAGAGGGATGTACGTGACACATTGTGTACAAAGAGTTCTATATATCAAATTAAATGTCTTAACGAGCTCTTTCTATTGCCAAAGGGGTACATTTGAATTATAAACCCATCCAGAGTTATTAATCAAAAAACAAAAGACCTTACTCTGAACTTTTCTGGGCCAATAGGACATCAGTACACTTACATATATTGAAAATATTCCAATAGTATCCACGTGTTTGTAATGTTTTAAGATTACAGATGACAGATTAAGATTAATTTAACAAAGTCAGGACAAAACGGTCATTTTTCTGTTCAGGCTCTCCTGTAAAGTTGGTCAAATGTCATTAATGCCCCTCTGGTTCTCACTTCTACAAAGGTTAACCTACTCCAGTGGTTCCCACATGTTTTCTGCGGGGCCCAACTTTTTGTGGATAACAATATTTTCAAGTGGTCAGGGTGTGGAGTCTCACAGTGGCATCTTAAGTTGTCAGCACACTGTAGTCTCTCTTCATTACTGACCGTTGTACTGGTGAAGCCAAGGGCTTATTTTCTCATCTTTGTTTTGCCTTGTTTGTCCATGTAAAGTGTTTGCACAGAAGCAAATAGACATGCGATTCGGTAGTTTGCAGCAGCAGTGGATGATGCTCTGGAGGTAACAGCGTGTTGTTTCTCCTCAGAGGCAGCAGGTGGTGCTAACAGAACAGTGGGCCAAAGCCAACCCCATCATCCACTTCTCTGTGATGCATCCAGGCTGGGCGGATACCCCAGGTACGCACTCTCCCAAAGGAGCTGCTGGTGTTTCTTTTTCTTTGTTTATTTCTTATTTTTTTAATGAACAGGCAACCTCACACATACTACACCTGCTCACCAGTCTGATAAAGCGCTGGCTCTCCAGATGGTGGTGCTATAGCGAAGGTTTAAAGTCTGAAACTCTTGGAAAAATCCAATGAAAGGCAACCAAACCAAAATAAAGCTGACACCAACTACAGAGTGTAGGGAGTAATCTGATGAGTTTACAGCTCCTCTTTCTCTTGATATCTTAGTACAAAGTACAAAGTCTGTCCCTCTGATATACTTTCACAAACAGTAAACCGTATTAGATGACTTAAATGTTCTATCCAGTTGTTGGTGTCATCCAAATTTGAGCCCAAAACAAACAAAAAGTGTGACCATGAACACTGTTTGCCTTCACAGCAAAAATAATATTTATCTAATAGCTGCAATTTTGAGCCACGAAACAGAGAATTAAGTATTAACCCTTTTATAATCTTGCTAGGATTTCATTTTTTTGTGTTAAATGAATGGGAAATCTTCATTGATTATGAGCTATCAAGCAAAAACTACTTAATAAAGGTGTATTTTTAAACTGAACCTGCAGATCAGATCAGATTTTTTTTTCTTTTACATGTGTCCAGCTGTTTCTACATCAATGCCTCAGTTCCACCACATGATGGGCGAGAGGCTGCGCAGTGTGGAGCAAGGAGCCGACACCGTCGTGTGGTTGGCCTTATCTCGAGCCGCTGCCAGAACTCGCAGCGGGCAGTTCTTTCAAGGTGAGCGGCATCGAGTCTGACAGGTTCTCCCACTGCACACACAGAGCCGCTCTTTCAAATCCCTTCCATCCTCTCAGGAGAATTCAGACATCATCATCACCGTCTGGCATCACTTGTTCTGACAGACTGTTTGTGTTGCAGATCGCAGGCCTGTTCCGGCCCACCTGCCTCTGGCCTGGACCTGCAGCTCTGCAGAGGAGGTTCAGAGTTTCATGAGTCAGCTGGAGACTCTGGCGTTCAGAGTCGTTCAGCCGCAGCCTGACGGGGAGCTCATCGGACCGTCCAGACCTCAGTTTGTCTGAGCTGTGATGTAAATGTTACACAGTACGTCATTCACCCATTAAAGCAACAATTACAAGAATATGACAGTTTCTTTTATTTGTTGTGTTTAGTCTTATATACCTTCTTATTCTGCCCATTCATTTAAAAGTTTTTTCAGCAGTGAAAGAAAGTAACTTGACTCAGGTTCTGTACATAAATACAGTTTTGAGGTACTTGTACCAGGCAGTCTTTCCATTTTCTGCTACTTTATTCGTCCACTGGTCTACATTTCAGAGGGAAATATAATACTTTGAAGTTTAAATGTATTCATCAGCAATGAAAAAAAGATTCTGATAGTCAGAAAAATGCTGAATATCAGACCTGATAATCAGTTGAGCCATGGTATAAACATGTAAATATATGTATGATCTACTTTTGACATGTTCGTACATTTAATAACAGATGTCTTATGACTTTAACTCAAGCACTATTTGACCAAGATGTCTTGACCTTTATTTATTTTTTTACTTTTTAAATCTTAACTTTGACCCAAATACGACTATGTGTACTTTTTAAAACACTGATTTTCAGGACAGGGCACATGTCATCATTACCTGATTTATCTGTGATGTGTCAACACATGTCAACTGTGGACTGTGTGCAGTGAAAATGTCATGACCTGTTGATTTAAAGCCAACAAATCGATTTGGATTGAATACTCGTTAACAGTTACAGGATGAACGTGGAAATGTGCCTGTGCCTGGATGATAAAATTGGATTTTACTGGGATGTGATTTAGACTTTTCATTGGAAGCTCACACATGGTGAAGTGCGTCAGTGTTCGCCCAGTAGTCTGCTGTGCTGACATCTTAGATGCGCAGTTAATACTGCTCCACTTTCTGCTGACACCTCTGAAGCTGTGGTGATAATAATGGAAGTCCAGTCTAATGGGTATAATGTGAGAACTCATCAGTTCCGTTCAAATACCAAAGAGCCTACTTGGCCTCAAGATATTTAACTTCCGGTCCATTGAGAGACAACATTCACAGTAAAGCTTTTAGCCTCAGCACCTGGATAGAAAAGATGTTTCCAGACTGACGGACATTTAAAAGAATCACAGTGAAGTCGGAGTCAAACGTAGAAGATGAGCAAAGCATTTCTGTGAAAAACTACAGAGCATCAATACTCATTATTTTTATTTGTTTTGTAACAATCCACATTTGCTGTTTTTAATAATTTTATTATTTTTTATACAGTATTGAAACAAAAAAAAATAATGTGGTGCATTCACATTTTTCCCAAGGGATTCTTTGCAAGTTTGATCTCTACAAGGGTAAAACAGTGAAAAGCTTGAAGCTGGATCCATCCATGTTAAAACTCACAGGGAATAGGAAGACTGGGCCCGATTTTAAAATCATCTACAACTCTTGATGGATTTTTTTTTTTCTGCGCCAACATTTCATTCCCCATTTACTGTGTGTTTACTGTGTTTTTTTTGCGAGGGACGATGAATCAGGTTCCCAGCGTTTTGTCTTTAAAAGAAACTTCCAGTCCATGCGTAACAACAGTCCAAAGAAAACAAACAAATCCCGTCCTCCCCGTCCAGTCTCTTCCTCCTCTCGTCCACGGTCCATCCTCTACGCAACGTAGGTGTACACTTTACGATCTTCTGGCGTCCTCGCCAAGTATTCTCTTTCTATTAGTCCTTCTATACGCTTTTTGATTACCACAGGGCTAGGAAGGAAACGTGCCCGGAGCTGCTGAGTCACCTGAAAACACAAAGTCACACAAAACATTTAAGACAGCCTTTTAAATTGTATTTCTGTGCAGAACAAGGAGTTACAATAAAATATATTTATGTTTCAGGATCAAGAAGTGAAGAAGACGGAAAATTTGTAAACGGAAAACTGTTTTTTCTACAACTGTTCTCCACTTGACTTTATTCATTCAATCAAGAATCAGATTTGAATATAAAATCGATTCTGAATCTCATCAGATCAGGAGACTGACAGAGATTGTTGGTTCCTTACCTCTGCTACCAGGACATTGTGCTGCATCTTCTTCCTTGACTTCATGATTCGAACAATGGCTGCTTCAATCTCATGCTTCCTGTCATCATCCACTTTCTGCCGCGTCTCTTTCCTCTCAGGGTCTGATTCGCCTTGTTTAGCAGCAACTAGGAAGGCAGAACACAGGGAAATGATGAGGTCAGAGGAGAAAATACACAAAATCTCTCCAAGGTACTGTTTTATACTAGCATAACGGAGAGTCCAATGAAATGAAACCAGACCAAAATACACTGTGTTACAGACATAAATGGCCCAGAAGTGAGGTAAGACTCTAGTTCTCTGTGCCCACCTGTCTGTATTTTGACTCTGTGCAGTTTGGAAGTAAACTGATCATTGACGGTAAACACATGGCCGCTCTCAATCTCCTTGGACTTTGGCTCCTTGGTGAGGACTCTCTGCGTCGGCTTCCCGCAGGCCAAAGACTGCAACGCTCGCACTAACTCCCTCTCAGGAATATCGGTCTCCTGCTGGATCTCCTATTGACGGGGACAAAAGGGACGAGGCTGTATGAATGGAGGAGCCTCAGGGATACATGCAAGTCAGTGAGCAAAAATAATCTGTATGAAAAGGGATTAAGATGTCCAGATAAAGGAGCTTCAGTGTGTCCCCACCTCGAAAGTGCACTTTTCTCTGTTGTTGAAGAGCATGAGGATGGTCATCTGAAAGGTGGAGACCTGCAGTATGTGCTTGCGGGTGTTAGAGCCTGTCACCTGTGCACCTCCCACGCCAACTTCTGAACCATCCTCCTGCAGATCAGGGAGACGGGAAGGTGAATATAACAAATAACAAAACAAGGGAGCCTTTGTTTTAAAATGTCATTTTGCGTCTACCTTTTTAATAGTTCCGTAGAAAGTTGCGTTTAAGTCTGCCCCGCCCATGTGGTGCTGCAGTGTGAGCTGTCTACCGCTGTGCTTAGCGAGGTAAAACCTGTCAATAAAAGCCACGGACAAGTTCTTTGAGAAGCCACACAGAACGACATTGAGCATCCATAAAGTACGTGTAGTAAAACATGAGTGAATTTAAGAGCGTCACCTTCTAAAGACTTCAAAGGCGTGTCTGGGAGCAGGGGGGATGGTGCATTTAGGTGTCGCTGACTGTGTAGGCCAGTAGCCAGTAGTGAGGACTCTTACTGTGAGGTCCACACCACTTAGAGATGCCTTAAAGAGATGCATTAAAGTATTATGTTAGAGTTTAACATTTTGACAGAATCACAACAGATACAGACAACCGATACAAGATCACTGGGGGGATACTGAAAGGGAAGGGACTTATATCTTCATCCGTAAAAACATAGAGTTGTGCTTTGATCTAGCGTCCTGTCCAACATTTCCCTTGTTTAGAACAAATACTGACTCTGACAGGGCGTCTGACTGCCTTACCGACGTTGTTTGTATGTGCTGCCTGAACTCATCCATTGTAGTGTTTGAGATGCTCATGTCTCTGAACATCCCTTCCAGTTTTGAGGTAAACTGACAGCCACATTCCGTCTGCGGGGGGAGAAAGACACAACAGTTGAAACTGCTGACAGAGACTTGGACGAGGTGGAGGAGAAATAAAAAGAAGAAATAACGAGGAACAGCTTCAAGGGATGTGCATACACATCTGTGTCCAAACCTCTCTCACTCTTTTACCTTGAGCTTTGAGATCATGTTCTTCTCTGAATCGTCTGACACGCTCTTGTTGCTGAGAAGTCTGCGGCCCAGATGCTGCTTGTAGTACCTTTCAAACACATCCTTCTCCTGCATGAACCTGAACAACACCATGGCCTTGTCGAGGATCGACTCCACTTCCTGTTCTGTCAACTGGAGAGACGGGGAGAAAAAGAATGACGCAATGTACAAGAGCAGAGTAGAAAATATGTTGAAATACTAGTAATGCACTGAAACACCTTACCCCTTTGACACCCTTCTTCAGCTTGTCATCAATAAAGAGCGATAGGTATTCTGGTGAGCGGGAGTTGAGATTAAGGAAATACTCAAAGTCTCCTGCTATGGTTTGTTTGAAGAGTCTGTCGTTGTTGAAGGACTCGAGGAGGAAACGATCGAATCTTGTCTTAAGGTCTAGCAGGCCCTGTTGAGGAGGAAATTAAAAAGAGGTGATATGATCTACGATGACACATTTGTCTATTATTTACAATTAAAGCTCTCCGAGTGTCTAAGTGTTGAGGAAAAAAAGCATACCTGGATATAGTCGACAGGGTTCTTTCCCTCTCCCTCCTCTGACACCAGAGCTTTGCCTTGCTCCCTCAAGTAGGAGCTCATGCACTCGCACATCGTTTTCAGGCCATTTGGCACACGACTGAAGAGCTTATACATGCATGCCAGGTCTGAGTGGGAGGGATGGTGGGAAAAGGAATGAGAAGCAAACAAACGGTTGAAGAGAGGCTGAACAAATCTATTTGCTTCTAATTCTACAATTTTATTTCAAAATTATAATCATAATTCATTGAAAACGGAAACATGGGAAGCAGAGCTTTTACCTTCTGTCTTGCCGTTCTTGAGCATATGGACGAGACCAGAGTTCTCCATCTCCACAATGGTCTTCATGTGTTTAGAAATTAGCTCTCTTTCCACCACTTTGACAATGGGCTCCTCCGTAGTCTTGTCCAGGCAGTGCATGACTCGCTCGATCTCTTCATTGATTCTGGCCTCTACCTTCTTAATGTAGACACTGGCACTGTTTTCTGCTAGGAACTTTTGGCTCTCCATCTGAAAGAGTGAATATTGTGTGTTGTCTTATGAAAAAAAGATTTCAACTGGTGACAAAAAATAGAGACACCGTGAACCTACCACAGACTTACCTGGAAGAATTCTGCAGACATATCTAAGAAAGGGCCCTCGAAGTCCTCCTCATATACAGACCTGCCGTCCAGCCCGAGAATCATCAGCATCTGGCAGGCGTTTCTGATCGCCCCCCTTAAAAAGGAATGATACAAAAAAAAAAGAGTAAGGCTACCATGTTTACAATCATTAAAATGATCAGTAAAATACCTTAGTTTTCATTTTCAGAAAATAATACACTCGAATAACAACATCTACAAACAGTTAATACGTGATTCTGGGTAAAGTTGAAACAAACTGTATAATACAAGACTAAGACAGATATCATGTTACACAATTTTCTAATTCAACCAAAATATGGAGCATCCTGGAGCAGGCCCACAGTGACAGTAATCCTTTAAATGAAGCAGTTTAGTAGTACTCCTCCATACCTGTCAACAACCTCTCCTTTCCTCTCCCGAGCAATCATGTCCAGTAATGTCTGTCGTAGGTGGTCTCGAATGCAGCCGTAGCGCACCACCTGGTCCCTGAATATGATGAGGCCGAGGTTGTACACATTCTCAACGTTGTTTTGTTGAACATAGACCCGGTCCTGGGAGACAACAGAAAATAGGGTGAGGCCAGAATAAATGAATTACTTTCATATAAATGTATGAAAGCTGAGAAATTAAAGAAACTGTAAAAGCACAGGTAAAACTAATGTACAGAGTTTGCAGTAAAGATTTCATTCTGCTTCCTTACTGTGATTCAATGTGCTCCAAAGTACTTTTTTATAACAACTAGATATGCCAGCAAACCTTTTATTATACACTAGACATTGACAGGTTGTAAAGCTTTTATAAGTTCATAAGAGCATCAGAATATATGAGTGGTAGGTGTCTGAATCAGTCCCAGACATAAGCCCCATCCAAAATCCATAAATATTTAAGAGGGATGTAGATGATAAAATATTTACGATGCCACTCAGTAACACCATTTTTACAACCAACCATAATTAGGCCAGAATGACAAATATTAGCTAGCGCCAGATTACAGCAGGTTGTATTTACAAGACAACAGACTTCCAGGATATGACTTGGGAACACAATGTGACGTGTACATTATTTACTTTGTATCAGGTTATTATTTTTTTATTTTGTGTAGAAGAGTGCTTACACATCCTGCCAACTTCCAACAGCCTTTTTTATGAGCTTATAAGGTTGTTTGCTTTCTGGTGCCCCTCTTGTTTTTCTAAATTAGAGTAAACAACTTTACATTTATTAGATTACTATACACAGTATATATAAAAACAGGAGCTAAAACTTTTTTTTTTTTTAAAAGAAGCAAATAGATACCTTTTCCAGACAACATTAAAATGAATGACAACTAAGTACATAAAAATGTACATTCACCCTACCTCTCCTAGAGCAATAAATAATGTCTCCTGGGCCTAAAGAGATGCAGTAACTTGTTAGTGTTAGAAAAGCAAAGTCACACTTCCTGCATCTGTATTTCTCTCCTCTAGAGGTCAGCAGGCAAGTAAAATCAAAAGGAGGCAGCTCTCATTGCACAGAAGTGGTGAGTCTGCCGTAGTTAAACAACAGAAAGCCAACCGCCCGGGGTAAGGCCAGGACAGGAAAAAAGAGACTGGAGAACAAAAGCACCCCAGGAGAGCTGTGTAGTCTCTGTACTGACTGCGCCATTGTTTAGCCCACACTTGTGTCTATCTAATGGGCTCCCTCACACACAACCACACAAACAGTTTGGACTCGCTCCTGGCTAAAGTAAATCAACTAGTCCTGCCAGTTTCCCAACAACACAAATAAATACGGCAACAGTGGCTCATTGTTAGGCCCACAAATAAAACATCACCTTACAATCAAATTCCAGAATAGGATGTAGGGGAAGGTTGGCCAGAGTTGGGAACAAAAGGCCATTTCTTCAAAAGCACAAAATTATTCATGACAGGGAACAAGCACCGTAATCCACTTGCAGAGGCACCAGAACCAACAGGAGAAACAGAAACAAATGAGGAGCCACCAACCAACCCAGAACGATTTCATTATACAAAGTCATATGTACCTACCATATACATGAGGATGTCTCTGATCATAACCATGGCAGTTTGATGATCATTCCAGGCTTGATTCAGTGTTTGCAGAAAGTTATTATTTAGGGAGTTGAGGACATCTTCCCGTACCTGAAAGTACAAATAGAAATAGAAAATAAAGGTCACATAAAGTAATCTCTGGTGTGACTGATAAACATCAGGTCATGAGGAAGGACGTGAAAAGATGAAGAGCAGTGAGGAGAAGTGGGGAATTTGAGATGGATTATTTTGTTAACGATATAATTAAACGATATGAAATTTTCACGGTTCAATAACCATCTCGAAAAATATGATGGTATTACACAATTATTCATTATTATTACTATCAGTTACAATGACTTTTAATAGGATGAAAAAATAATGTTTTTTGGTTGAACAAAGACTTCTTTAGAATTTCACAAAATATTATGTCTGGACAGACATGAAACTTGACATAAAAAATTAACACCACTAATACCGTAGAATTCCATACCATTAATAAGCAAATGAACACAGTATGATAATCGTCGACAGCAATGACAGGACTCATTTTTTTTAAAAGATCTGCATAACAGAGGAGACGTTTCTTTACTTTGTTGATGAGATGCTCAGTGACGACCTCCCTCAGGCCTGTGTAGAGCTTCTCCCCATGCTTGTGGAGCACCATGGTGTAGGCGTTCCTGTACAGCTCCTCAAAGCTTAAACCGCTGTTGTTCTTCCTCTGGATCTCCTGGATGGCATTCTTTAGAAGGTCCCAGATGTTGTTCACATACTTCTCATCCATTGTCATCTAGGCAGGACAGAAAGATGAAATTGTGTGTACTTGAATTAGGTCCATACTTGGAAATACAAGGATAATTTTTTTTGGAAACACACCTTATTAAAAAGGACAAGGATTTCAACTTTATTAGAGTCAACCTTAACTATGACTTTGATCGAATGTGTTGCCTAAACCCATATTCTCAAGTATACTACATTTCTAAAGTAAATCTGAAGACTTTCCTGGTACTTTCACAAAATAGTAACACAATGACATTTTTGACAGACAACCATTAGTAATGTGGATATAATCATTAAATGGGTAAAGACGTATTAGAAGTAGAACACAACAAAATTACGTCACTGAAATGCAGCCTTTACAACAGGAAAAGACAACACTTTTGCCGGAGTGGTATAGCGATAGGAAAAATCTAAGATGATATATAGTTTTGTATCACAATAACAGTATAATATTGATATCTTGCTCTGCCCTGGTTTCGCTCATTCCAAACTAAGCAAGCACAGGGAAGACATGGCTTTTTGAGAGCGCAGATGTTCGACTGACAACTTTTACAGCTGAGCTTTGGCACTAATGTGTAGCAGCAGTGTCAACAAGCCACATTTCTGTGCATTACAATTGTCTTTTTGATACAATGCAGGCATTGCCTTGTGACCCTGGATTATTCTGTCTGCAGTCAGATAACTTTACAAAAATATAAAAGCAATTTCATCAGGCATCTCAATGCAGCAGCAGCACAGGAGCTGTAAGCTTTGCTGAACAACTAGCCATGATCAAATCACCATTTTATAACTGTGTTGTCAACAGCAAAAGGGAGATCTGTCATTGATATAATCTGTCAATCATGTGGCAGAAATGGAGCCAAAGTAGTAGCAAGAAGAAAGTGGGATATAGCCACACATGGTGTAGTTTTGGTTGTGATCCAAATCAATCACAACATGCCTTTGGTTTGGTTTCTGCAGACAATAAAATAATAAGTAGAGTGAGAAAACAAGTATACCGTCAGCATCAAGCATCAGCCAAGAAACATCACAGCATTCCTGGCAGTGCAGTGATAATTTGGCAATGAATATTCAACAGAAAACTAAACAATGTGCATTATAAATTTTGTGGAAGACTACCATCGACTTCGGCACACTGCAAGAATTGATCTACAATTCCAAAGACAAGCAAGGACTGCCAGACTCCAGCAAACAAGTAACTAAACACCCAGGCAACAGATGACTGTCTTTTTTTCTGTCTGTATCCCCAATAAAGGATTAAAAATGTAATTAATGTCAAGAGATTAAGAGCTTGGGTGTTAACATTTCTCTCAAACTGTACCTCCAGAGCTCAGAGGATGGAGAGAAGGTAGAGAAGAAGCCCAGAAGTGTGTGTCTAATCTCTCTAGAAACCTCTCATGTGTTCAACTGAAAATAAAATACTTGTAACCACAGATAATCTTCCACTATATTCAATTTTAATTTGAGGGGCAAAAAGTAAGCAAGACATTTAAATTCTTATCTTGATTATTGCAGAGCTACTACTAGAGGTCATTTTCTGATAATCTGACTGTATAACTAATGAGGAACAGGAGCTTCATCAGAACCTGACCTCTAAGGGAAGACCTCTATGTTTAGTTTAGTTTAGTTTATTGGTTTTTGTTAACAGGGACCATGTATAGAACAGGTTCTATACCAGGATTAGCTAAACAGCTAATTTGCACCTGTGGTCCCTGGGCAGGAAGTTCAAAGCACAATAAAACATACTAGAGATACTGGTGTGTCTGCGACTTACAGAAATCTAATGGGAAGTACAGATGCACATATCAGTGGCAATGCCAACTTTATTAAGCCGATCAGGTGTCAGCCTGGTGTGACTAATCCACATTAAATACTGTATATTTGACTTGCACTGGGATGCCTACTCAGTTTTTGGCCTCATCTTACTTTATATAATACTGATGCTCATTAGTCCTTTGAAGGTAGTATACAGATTTTAAATTTGTGAACAACAGAGCAATCAACAGAACCAATATCAGGAGAGGAAATGTTGGATAGATGATTGTAGTGAAAGGTAACTCCTGTGCTTTCAGATCACAAGACGAGCATGACTCAATAATACTCAAACAATACAAGAGCTGTAACAGGATCAATTAATATCAACCTCTTCATTTATGTATCTTACTACATTGACTAATACCACCAGTAGGTTAGACTGTGGACAAACTGGCTGGTCATGCACTTACTTACATGAAAGACTAACATTTGAGCAAGGGTTAACTGTGTTCACTCACTCATCTACTCACTGACTCATTCTGGCAGGCAGACACCCACTCAGAAACCTGAATATCCATTAGAAATAGCATTTGTCTGTGTTTCACACCAACAATCCCAACAAGAAATGGAAGGATGCTGCAGAGGCTAACTAACGTAGATAGAACTGCATATCCCACACAAATGACAACTGTGGTCATAACGACTATTAACTAAGTATATGAGACCAGTGATCGTAGAGTGTCATCGAAACCATTATGTGACAGTAATACCAGTAGCAGGTAGCCGGGTTGTCAACAACATTAAGTAACCTCACTCAAGTAACCCAAGGCTTGTTTACTGTAGTCTCACGTTAGCATGAAGTTGCGTTAGCTCTCAGGCTAACACTAAATGATAATGTGTTAATTGTCATGTACATCAGCCAAGAGAGCTTGCCGTCACCACAGCGTAATGTTACTTGCTGGCTGACTGCAACTTAGCTGGCGTCAAGTCAGCTAACATTACCGGGCCTGCTACTTTAGCTAGCTATTTGCTAGTATGTCACTGGGGAAGTTTCCTTACATATGCTAGCATTAACTTAGCTCGTGTCAGCCGACGGCAGCATATTCAATTCAAGAAGCTAGCTAAGGTTACATTAAATTAACTCTGAGCATAGCTAACGCGCTCCGGGTTATTTGTCAAGCTAGCACCCATTTTAATTTCACAATGTACATGTTTTTCTCGTTTGACCAGCTAGCTAGCAGGCAGTTGCTAGCATAAAAACCTGTCATCCCCGGTACTCGAGTCTCATAGTTAGCGTCTCAGCGCTCACAGAGCCGGCAAAGACTTACAGGAAAGGCTCGTATCCTCATCTTGGTGTCCTTCTTGGTGCCGACTTTGAGGTTGGACATGATTAGTTAGAACGACTTTCGTTTCTAAGTTGACCTAAAGACTACATGAAAGGCAGCTGCTAGTTTGCTTTCTACGCCAGGAAAGCGGCAGGGAAAAACTCAGTGACCTCCCCTTTGGGAATTAGGTCGGTCTGTATGTCTGTTATGTTGTTGTCACTGGCTCTCTTCTCAGTGGTTTTTGGCTAATGTTAGCTTGTGTGCAGTGATGGCGGACGCCTGTACTACACTGCGCAACGCCGAGATCTCGCGAGAGTGAAGTCTCTCGACTGACAGGTGCATTCCACAGGTTGATGCCCGCTCACTCATATCACAGCGGTTACATTAGCATCCCTTTTGATTTTTAGCTAATATTTCGACGGAAAAGCTGTGAGTATACACGAGCTATTAGCGACAAAGGAGCTGCTTCAGCTCATAAAGAATGAACACGAACGCACCAAGGGCAGATGACAAGACTTTATTTGATGACAGACGCCATGCTTTTTTATTTATTAATTTGTGTTTTCATCTTTGCTGTCGTTCCAGTCCACCGCTCGCTTTTAGCATTGGCCAACAGCTGGAAGATGGAGTATCTTCTCACCGTCATGACGACGCTCTCTGGATGAGAGGGGGAAATAAAACACAACAGCAAATAGGTGAGTCCATTAAAAATGCTGTGGAGAAAGTGAAATAGAGGTATTAACTACACAGTAAAGCCACAAGAAACTCAAAACTACTTGTCGCATGCGCACATTTTACCGCCTAAAGAGAGCAGTGCTAGGCTAGTTAAGTCTTCTTCGTTGGTATTATTTGTCTACCTCTGCATTGTGCTGTCATGATGGGAACCGTTGCATTCTTTCGGAGATGGCTGGAGGCTCCAGCTCTCCTCCTCAGGCCCATGTTCTCCAGCTCCAGCTTTCTGATCTCCAGACGCATCGCGCTGATCACCTGGATGATCCTCTGTTCGCTGTCCATGGTGCTGCTGCTGACCACACACATTTCTCACCCTGCCCGCATCCCCCTCCAAAGGCACCCGACCCCATCACACGACCCCATCTGACCCCGTAGAACAGCCCAACAGTTGGGCCAAGGAAGACATAGAGCAGCCAATCAAGAGAAGCAATCTAGTCTTTCATCAGAGCATTGATAGTCTGGTCACATGATGGGAAGAGTGTTATTTTCTTCTTAGTGATCTGATGCCTACCACTTTCCCTCCTCCTGTTAAATATTCATCCGCTCTGTCAACATAAAGCCACAATAGGTACTTGGGAGAGGCGTAGCATTTGGTCTGACAGCCTGTGTCATGGTGATAGGGTTGAGCTACTTCTCCTTTAAACTCGCACTACTTCTCAATTTGGCTAAAAATTGCATAAAGATGGACAGAGAAGGTATTTACATTTGTTTAACATACTTTTTCTTTTAATATGTAATATCCAACCCTTCTGCTTCTTCTTTCTTCCCCATATTTGTTTACTACGTGAGCTGAGTCAAAACAGACCTCTCAGTCTCCACACTGATAGCCGCATTATAAAGGCTAATGCAGACAGCTTGGACGCATTCGCACACATATTAAATCTGCACACACAAACTCATACTCATAAATATGTATTTTATCTCTACAGTAAGAACACTTATACATCATATATATATAGTATTTTGTGAAGATGATATGAGTCAGTGAGTGATGGTCGGTGCTGCTCTGCTGCTCTCTAGTGTCCTAGCATCATGTCTAAATCGTTACCTATCTCCAAGCAGAAAAACCTGCTTTTTCTTTTTTTTTTTACTGACCTCTTCTGGTTGAAATTGTTATATATGTAGGGATGTGTGGCATGGATACTGGTGCAGACTAGCAGATATCAAAAACATAAACAACATTTAGCAAGAACAGTTGATGCTCTGAGGGGATATGCAGATGAAGTTAGTACTGTTGGAAATATAATGCTATCCATACAGACAGATGTGAAAGAGCACATTATTGCAAGGATGTCAGAGGTTTTTTTGCTCGATCTTCCGGGCAGATGGATAATATCACGTGCTAATTGTAGATTCATCATTCTGAATTCATTTATGAGGCTCAGTGGAGCAGGGCTCTCTGTGCATCTTCAAGCAGTATATGCAGCTGAATCAGCTGCTTCTCAGTCAGATGACAGCAGTCTTCCTGGAGCACACTCATTTATTTGTGGTCTTTAATTGTGCAAACAGACGTCTATGTCTTCATCTGAGTCAACACTAACAAAGACATATACAGTGTAGTCAGCCTAGAACTTGTGAACAATAGTCATTGAATAATCGGTTTAACATGATTCCTGATGTATTGGATAGTGGATCCGAAGATGGGAGTTGCAATAGTCAGTGTTCGAGTAGCACATCTTATGCATTAACACCACATCAGACACTAAAGATCATTGATTAAGTGAAAAAGATAGATGTAAGACACTACAAGTACTACAGGAATCGTAGCAAATTAATTTCTCAGTTTAGGCCAAAGGGCTCCACTGTGTTTAGAGTGTGAAGCTAATATGCCTCTCTGCAGAGCAGTGAGTTGATAATGTCTCCACCTCTAGAATAGGGTGAGAATTGTTCTGTTCTTCCTCACTTGAATGATGCTGCAGAGCCGTGGTTAACCTTTGCATAATGCAGAACAATGCTGCCCTACAAAACCAGAGCACAGTAACTACAATTTTTCATCTAAATTGAGATTATGACTGATACTGAACTTTTAAATGTCTGTTTAACCTCGTGACAAAGTTTCTAAGTTCAATCTTGCTCTGTCTAAAAAGGATGTAAAAATTGCAGTTACTACAAAATCCAACCAAAAACCCAAGCAGACCGCTTTTTACTTTAGTTACTGCACACTGCCTTAGTTTTTATGAGTTTTGGCTACACTTACTGCAGTCTGTGACAGCTGTCTATAAAGAAAGGGACTAGAATTGCATCGTATGAGAACATATAATTCTATGAACAGGTTTACACACATTTTACAATGACACAAAATAAATTAAGCCACCTTAATGGCTTAACCCTCATAAAATGTTATTTGAGGATTGCTTGAATTTTTTCTTAAACATGGAAACATTAAAATAATTAAATGCAGATATAACATAATAAAAAATTCAAATAGCAAAACATGTTTTGCATGCGTATTGCAGTTTTGTGTTCAGATATGCAAATCTTAATTTCTCCGTCTTCTCAGCCGTCCTCTCTGATGTTGACAATAAGATTGGTTCAGTGTGATCGGTGGTTTTGTTTGTTCATACGTGTGAAGAGTGAGCTCTATGTTGACCTATCACTTTGTAAATTCAGCCTGTCAGTTGTAGTGCATCTGATTTCATATCATGTAGAAAGTACACATTAGTTGATCCTATAGAGGCAGGATAAAAAAAAACACCTATATCTTATATTTGATGATGTGTGAAGTCCTCATTTTGTTTGATGACATTGCAAAAAGACAGCTGTGACGCATATGAGCTTAAGTGTAGCATAATATCAAACCGCCTGCTCGCTTTGTGTGGTGTTTTGACTTGGCATTACATACTTTAAGTTCCACCCATTTCACAGTGTGGTATGTCAGCTGTTTGTCTGCTGATAACGACCCGCTCAGCGACTGAGAGATAAACTCCACATGCTGCGGTACGGGCAACTACCACGAGATTCTGACGGGCTACGTGACAGGATTGTATTGTGACCGTGGAAATGGGGACTCCGCCGGGTGAAAGATGTCCCTGTGAAGTGACGTCAAGTTGAAGGACTGGGAGGCACAATGTCTTCCATTTCAACAGCAGCAACAAAAGCATTAGCAAAGAAATAAACATTTACTTTTGTTTACCACATGTCATACCCAGGATCCCCAGCAGGTGGCGTGTGCTGTGGTGTGAGTCTAACAAAATTAGGCCTAATGTACTGAATCTTCACTCCATGTGCAAACACATGACATCCTCCAGCAGCAGGGTAAACCCAAAGGACAACAGTATAAAGTGGTGCATTCGAAAGCAGAGGTAATTGATTTTTTTTTTGCAAGTGATTACAGAAGCAGAATTTAATACACTGCTTTTGATTTCAGCTCTTTTCATCGCTGCTACTTGCTTTGCAAACATGACACCAGAGGCTCAGGACAAACGCAGCTCCCTTCAGAATCCCGCACTCATCATTTTAGCCAAGTCGCTGTTGACCCGGCGCCAACACCACAAAACAGGACAAGTAATTTAATTTGCCACTGCTGCCGACCTTGAAGCAGGGAATGTAGGCTACCAGAATCCCAATAGGGAGGCTTGAAGAAAACGTCCTGGGAGCTGAGAGAGGGGTCACACTGTTGTGCCGGTAGCATCACGCAGTCTCCTCACCGCGACAGGAATACTTTTGTCCTTCAGATTTGCATAAAGAGACTGAAGAGATGTATCTATTCTGATGTTTAGGCTATGACAGATAGTGTTGATTATCAGTTATCAATCAATTGCTTATTTTTGCTGTAAATACAGTCAGATGATCCTGTGAATGATACATAACCATATAATGATATTAAGATCCTAATGATGCAGTTAAAATATCTTGATTTCGATGCTTAGACTTTAAAGACCTGTACTGTTCACTAATTCTGGCCCTTTTCGTGGCATAAAATCTGAAAAATGACAGGTATGCAGTGGAGAAGAGTGCAGCTGTTGTCAGAGAGTTAAGGAAGTATTTTACCGCTGGAAAGCTTAAAACTGAGCTGTGCTGGCTGGCTGTGCAGCAGAGAGACACAAATAATTTTAAAATTGGTGTTACATGACTAGAGAAAACAGAGAAAAGGGACTGTGGTAGAAATGGCTGTTTGACTGTGCTTGGTCCATTTTGAAACAGGAAACAATATGGCGGCTTGACGGTGACAAACAATATTGTACTACAGCTGAATGGTCCTCTAAAATATGTTTTTGAAAACATGGGAGAAAACTAGATAATGAGCAAGATTGTGGTTCACATTTCATCAGCACTGGCTTGTTTCCTGATCAAAGTTTTTTCAGCCTCAGTTTTCACAATACATGAAAAATATGGTGCCTCTGCTCGTTCACAAACCTTTGCTATTGCGGCTAGACAGTACACTAAAGATATGTATCTGAAAATGTTTTGAGCCAGAAATAGGCAGCGTGGTAACAGAATCTTGGTTTATAGTTTGTCAACTCTGCAGAGTTTAGACATTTGATCAGAGTTTAATGAGACGCCCCTCACTCAATCCAAGAGAGAGAGGAGGGCAGCTCCCTATGTTGATCCGACCATACTCGATACAACAGCCCTAAAATAGTGCATGCAACGTGGAGAGAAGTATAATCTTTTTATTGCCTTGTACTACAACTGCTGTAGTGATGCAAAGCTGGTTGAAAATTGGCAAAGTTCCTGTTTAACAACATCACGGCAACATATAAAATTCCTGGGTGAAACATTCCGGTAAAGGCTAATACTGATCTAATCCCAGTCAAGATGTTCACTGACGTCATCTTTATATTTCACAAACGGGGATAAGATTATGACTCAGGATATGTCACACTGAAGTCTACAAAGTGTCAACTCCCCATAGGAGAGGCGCTAAATAAAACAAATGGCATAGGAGCGCAAGAGAAATTAGGTCACATCTGCTTTTATTACGTGACACATGCCAGAGATGTCTCATGGTACTTCTATCAGTCATGTTTACATACCTCTGGAGATAATTCATTGGCATCTCTGCTGATAAGATCATAACATACCTTAAAAAAACGGAGTATGTGTCAAAAAGCCTTGCGGCTAGATAGAAATGACACTGATGTTTCATCAGCCACTCAGTCATTGTGTGTCCATCTTGTCATCGTGACTTGTCACCACAATGACAACGATGATATGACATTAAGGGGTTAGATAAATTTTCAAATCCCTTAAGTAAAACATGTGCTTTGCTACTTTCTATCATGTTAGCAATGTCTTCTGTGCAGACACATTCCTAATCCCATCTCTCATCACCCACAGGGAACAAACGTCCTCTTCCAGCCATGTGATGTCATGTGAGCCGATCGTAATTGCGGCCATAACTTGTTGCCCCATCGAGGTGACACCTTAAATCACCCCGGTGGAAATATCTTGGGTCAGAATTCAATATTGGTCGTTAAATCTAAATATAAGGCCCCGGAGACTAAGCTGTTTCACAGAGCGCTGCGGTATCCGTCTGGCAAAAACACACAAGGGGTAATAAGGCTTGAAAGCGGAGCCACTGCCGCTTACAAGAAAGCTTCTGCCATTGAGATGATTAGTGTAATATTTGCGAAATGGTGTAATAACTTTAAAGAAAGCCGGTTGAAAGGACTTCCTGCTATGCGTCCTTGTCTTCCAGCATGCCAGCGTTTCAAATAGAGACCTGCAGGTTTTCCAGCCACTCGGCACCGTCTCTTAATGACATAGCTCATAGCCACAGTCCCATCCAACAGCCTTCATTATGACTCAGTAATCACAGGCTACATTTGTTTTTCTTTTCCTCTCTCCTCTCTCTCTATCTCTCTCTCTTTTTTTTCGCTTTGTCTTTTTGTAAACCTATAGGCGGCTCTCTCTCCTCCCCCACCCTGTTTGTCCTCGTCTGAGCAAGACGAATCCAGTAGTGAGCAAGAAGCGCCGCTACTGGAGAAAGTGTTTGTTGACTTTTCGGCACAGACTGGTGCTCTGTAGGGGAGCAGCCTGTTATTTATGGCTCAGGCTTATGTGATTGGCTGAAGAGAGATATAATTATGTCTGGCGCAGAGCTAAGCTAGTTTTAGAATTACAATAGGTGCCATGTTGAGTTCACTGGTTGCTATGCTACCAAGTGGAGGGTCTTGTACTGTATAGAAAATGTTTTGACTTCGACCTACATGTATATGTCTGGCTGTTGAACCCTTTCTCCGCACTTACTTTCAGCCGAGTGAGGCATAGTTGATTCATTACTGATTTTGTAATACCATACTAAACACTGTCTGGGTTTTTGTTTGTGTTCAGGGATGGCTTTTAGTATTACACTGAGCGAGGGCTTTTTGAATATTTTAAGGGATATTTGAAGGCTAGTAAGAACAGGAGGAATGATGACAGCAGTTGATTATTTTGAAGGTTAATTCGGGAGCCAGACTTTTGCTTCGAGACAGACTTAATTGAAGAATAATTGTGAACCTGTCCTTTAATGTGTGGATATTTATTGGCCTACAGTGTAGAGTAGCTGTCATTTATCTCAGCTCAAATTTTGTCAATAAATAGCTTTGTCATTCTCCAAATTATAGTCACAGTATAATTTGACTAATATTTAATCAACACTGCGTATTTGATATTTCACTCATAGTTAAACATGGGACAAAGTAAAACTTTTGGGTTATCCTGGCCCATAAAATTGCGTTTTACAATATTATCCCGACAATTATCAAAATATGCTTAAAACTCTTAAATGACACTACAACATAGCTCTTTTTTAAGTAAACATACTTTTGAATGAAAAAGAAACACACTGTTTGATGAACAGAGCTGGGTGGTGGTCATGAGGATGGTAGTGCAAATTGGAGATGTCTGGTTGCTTCCTCTGGAAGGTTCTGCAGGTGGAAACCTCATCTCCCGTCTTTCTTTAGTTTGCAATCCATCCATTTGGAATGAGTTCAAAGTTGCTGGATCACCCTTGTGGCAGTGCCTAACACATTCAGGAAACTCTAGGACTGCGCGTGACAAACTAGACCGCTTTTTTTAGTCGCTCGTGTCTGTAGGATTTTCATGATTATCCCGAAAATGAAAATTCAGCACGATCAACTGATCCCCAGTGTTTTTATCGCAATCCCAGATAAAATCTTTTATTCTTCCATCCCTTTCATGTATGAACACAAACAAATGAAGCTAATAAGACATAATGGAACGCAGGTTTGCATTTGAATATTGAGCAGAGAAGTTGGACGACGATTACCGAGCTAAAAAAAATACTTTTTAGTTCAACGCACTTGGCTTCCCGACTTGTTGTTTATCATTTATTCACTTTTGTAACACTGAATGACTCACTGAATGACCGGCTGTTATCTGAAGGTGCAACTTAAATACCATGAGAAGACTGTAATTTAGTGTTTTATGGATGTCACTTGTCATTTAATTGCCTCTAGTTATGAAGTACCTTATCTAATTGCATGCTGGGGCGATGACAGTCGCTGAGCTCACCGTTCACAGAAATGATGTCGGATGGTAGAAGGATTTTCCAAGGAGCTGCGAAGATTTCCAGAGAACTGCACTATATATGGAGGTGAGAAGGCTGGAGTCAGATAGGCAGGATAAACAACTCTCCACAGCCATCTTAATAGTTTGTGAAGGGGTTGACTAACAGCCAAAGATTTCTTAAAGCATTCAGATGGTTCTTAGAACAGTGCAAGGAGAGATTAATTGAATTAATAGTTGTCCATGACACAAAAGGCATGAATAATTCTCTTTATAAAAACAGTTACTAATGGTAATTGCCCTAGTAGCCTTTATCTCCTCATTATACAGGCCGGTCAGACAGGGACCTTGAATCGACTAATGGGATTATGTCAGTTTGAATCGTTATTCCGCACACTTCCAGTAAAGCAGCAGCGATGTATTTGTGTGCTCCCCATAGGATGTGGGAGGTGAAGATGAGACTTCATCTCTCCACCACAGTTAATCCTATTGTGTGTGTTCCATACCATGGCGTATGTGATCACAGACTTCAAATAATACATGTGCAGTCATATCACAAGTAGAAGACACAAGGATGGCGCGGCTCAATGAGTAATCCTCATCTAATCCATTTATTTTAAATACACTGGCTGCCACGGTTAATAAATAGTGACGTGTCTATCATCCTCATGAGTACTGCTGCTTTGCCAAGTCTCGTTTTACTTTTTAGTCCCTAAAGAAAACTCTCACCGGCATGTCGATTTTAATTTTGCTGTCTTAATTAATGTTTTTTAGCATATCTGGATAATCTTTGAGTTTATGTGTCAACCAAATTTCATTATTCAAAGACTTATTTACACCAAATTGTAAAGACATTTTTTGTAAGGACAACTTTAACACAGAAAAATATGTATCTTATGTAAGTGAAAGTTGAGCACCTTCTGTATCCCCCTCTCTCTGTGTCACATGAAAATCAGCCAGATCACGATGGAGAAAAAATGCGGTCGTAGTCCGGCCGCATCTAGTTACGCCCCGGAGCGGGGTTGTTAAAGATTACGTGACACAGTGTCAGGGCCTGGCTCGGTGGCCAGTGTAAGTATAGACCCTCTGATTGGTCTTATTTTCACACCTTATTACTGGTGTGATTTTATGGCAAGATATTGTGCCAGTGGGCGATGAGTCTCAGACGTTTACGGCACCAAGCTGCCTTTATATCTCCTGGAAGTGGTGTGAGGATAAGATCATTGTAAAAGAGTCCAAACTGGCAGTTTAATAAGCTCACGGTGTGAGTAATGTCAATAAATACGAGCTTTGTTCAAATATTTACACACTTCCCGCCGTGCAAGATTATGACTTTTAGACCTACATGGAAATCAAAATGATGAATTAAAAATGTAAATAATTGACTGTCACCTCTCTTGCTCTCTCTCTCCCCAGCTCCTTAGTGTAGCTAGGAATGCAATAGTGCCACTTGCAGACTGCAGTGTCAAGAGAGCCCTAAAAAGGGAAGGAGTCTCACTCTGATTCCTGGCAGCTTGTGGAGCAGCGGAGGCTAAATTAGGCCTGGTTTCATTGACTACCAATCCCCCGAGTCCTTGCAGCCCTGCAGCACAGGGGAGGGGAGGCCGTCTGGTGCTCAGGGCCTCTGATGCTTCCTCACAGCGTCTGCAGACACTGCCGGGGTAAGTTAAAGTGTCAGATGGAGCAATGATATGTCTAGGAACCTCGAGATGAGAGGCTGCGTCTCTTGGTGAAGTGGGGAAAAAGACACATGAATAACATTAAAGATTTTGTGATGTTTAACATTTTAACATCGATAGATATCTTACAGATTAACTTTAGTCAACATAAGCTCTGTTGGTTTTTGCATAAATAAATCTGATATATTGCTCTATGGCAGTCTCAACCTTTTTGGCCTCTGACCCCTTAAAATGAGGCTTGTACTTGTGACCTCACATGACAGACTATGGCCTGAGTGTGGAATAAATATGAATTTGATTTCATTTTAAATTATTAGGGATTTGATGGGGAATAAGTATCCAATAATTCACAAGAAAACATTAAAATCACACGTGAAACACAATAAAAACGTGCTTTTTTTTCATCTTGTGGTCCTTTAGATTCTTATTCAGGGCTTTCAGACCACTAGATTGGGAACTGCAGCTTTTACGGAACAAAAAAAGAAAATTGCATTATGGTGGGACAGGAGAAAGTCTGCTAATCTTTCAGGAAATGAAACATCAAAAGATTATGCAGGTGTTACTTCATCGCAACTCTATTTCAATAGATATTCAACTGCAAATTTAATTGCGAAATATCACTGAATAGTTCAGATGAACTTGTTGAACTACATTTTAATTCTTGTTTTTGTGCATAAAAAAGAAGAATAGAAATAAGGTTTATGATGTTTCAACTTGGAAGATCGTCTTTGTTTTCTCTGAAAGACTCTGTATATCCAGTGTATTGTTATTAGTAGCTTCGAGTATATTTGCAACATCAAGCAACATGCAGACTTTTTGAAATACGTGGTCTCATGTTCGGCTGCCACTTGTCTTGACCTTCTTGTTAAAGGCAAATATGCGAAGATTTTAGAATTAATTTAATAAGGAAATGTTCTGTTTAACAAATTTAGTTGTCTAATCATCCTGTTATGTGTTGCGCAATGCACACAACATGCAACCTGCTCAGTATGTTGGTGTTTTTTTTTTTTTTTTTCTGCTGATAAAATGCTTCTCTCCCTCCCACACTCCTCTGCAGTTTCCCCTTCGCTGTGCTGTCCAGTGTGATTGACCGTGTCTCTTTCTCTGCGCTGGCAGTCGGAGACAGGTGCTGAGTGCTGCTGAGTGTTGCTGTGTGTGTGGGCTCCAGGGGCCTGCTTCAACATTCCAGCGATAGTTTGATAGACACAGTCCTTCGGGGAGGAAGAGGAGGAAGCCAAATGCCCGCGCCAACCTCGCAGAAGGAGAACCTGGGGGGTAAGTGAAATCCTTTGACGATGTACCTGCCACGGGAGGATTTAGATAACATAATGAAAATCGCCTTTCTTTTTTAAGTCCCTCAACAGCGGTCTTTACAACACCCCCACTTCCTGATTTACAAAAGCGGTTTCGCTGCTTATCTCTCAGGCTGCAAACTGGTCTAATGTCACAGTCACTTCCTCTTTTCGCTCGCAGCGTGTGTGCGTATAGATCAGACACAAAGAGCGTGCACACCGTTGTGAAAATGGAGGGAAAGAGGAAGTTATAAAAAAAAAAAAGGGGATGCAGAGGGAGGCGGGGACAATAACAAGGTGACCATATTTGGCTTCAGTACATAATGCAAGCAGAAGATGCAAATTAGATAAGGAGTGGTTGTCATGGAGACTTGATGTTGCGCAGTGATGGTTCGCTGTAAACCTGACCACATTTGTGGTATGGCCGTTGCCAAGCAGAAGGTGCTATTATGAGAGCGAGGGAGATGAGAGTGAGAGAAGTAGAGGAAGAGAGATGTGAAGATGTTGGTTCATCCCACAATGCACTGCGGCAGCGTGACCTGCGTTGAAGTGACTTCGTCTCCCCCAGTGGCACGTCAGCGATAGACAGACACGCAGGTAAGCTCGCTGGTTGTAAAAGAGGTCGTAGCTTTGATGTCTGTTGGCAACTTTTTAAAAAGAAGTTTGGGATTATTAAGTGTTTGTTGATTTGTTTCATAAGACTTTATAATCGTGCGATCGGTGATGATTCTCTCTTTTCAACAAGCAAAAGTTTCTCTGATACTTGGCAAAGATGGAAAGCTTCTCTGTAACATCTGCTTCATAGAACTTTGTCTGTTCGTCTGTACTGTGAAGTGTGGAGAGTTCATTTAGCGCCTGCAGCCGTGTATCTGCTGGCTACATTTTGACAGAAAAAGCTGGTGTGAAAGCCCTCTTTGCAAAAGGGTGTTTCCATTCGTTTTCATTTTATCTCCAAGATAAGTTTCAAGCTTGAATGGTGCATACACACACACACACACACACACACACACACAATAGTGTCAGATGGGGACAAGACACTGTGCTATTTCCTCTCTCTATATTTCAAACTCGACAGCTTGAATTGCACCTGCTTCCCCTCACTGCGTCAAAGTGGAAAGTAGTTAAGAGAAAAACCACAAAATATGCAGCAGAGACACATGACTGCAGATTCACACCGCAAAAGAGGTATTTGTCAACATACACACATTTACAACTTGTCCCACTTTCATATACATTTTTAGAAATGCGCGGCAAATTTATTACCTCTCTGTTTGAGGGAGAACTTCATGTATTCTGAACTAAATCATAACACAGATGTAGTTTTTTTAAGTGTAATATAAGGTACAATCAAACCGCCGACGTTGAATGAAACTCTCTGCTGTGGGCCTTTTCGGCAAGACTGTGTACTGTTGCTGTTGTTGCTGTGATGGTCTGTAATGGGAGTGTAATGTGTATTTGCGGCCTCGGTGATAGATGAGCCGTCAGAGTTTGGCACACAAAAGCTCTGGGACATTTCCTCAGTGGAGTGAGAGTTCACATCAGCCAGCCAGTGTCATTTACAGAGGGCTGGGAAATAGCAGAGCGCTGAGATGATAGGGAAGCTTAAGGTGGAAAGTTGCGTTCATCAGGGAGGAGGGAGAGAGGAGAGTCGACAAAGGTGAAGGGTTAGGAATGGCTGTTTGACGGAGGCACATGGGGTCACACATGCCAGACTGTGTTGACTTAGGGTTAAAGGGGCTCTGTGGAGCAATTTGTCGCAATTTACATGTATCAATCACTTTTCCATGGGCCATATGTGAGCAGATGGGTTGACGGGAAGAATGAGAATTTCTCCGTGTCTCTCGGTTGCCTAAACAAGCCTGTGGACGATTTGTTTAACTTGTTTCATGCTGCTAGACTGTAGATATCTTTGTGAAGAACTCACGTCTTATTAACCGCAACAGCCCAAAGGACGTGACTTTATGCACATTTTGAGTGCCTCATCGACGTGCTTCTCTCCGCGTCATTAACAGAGGGTTCCAGTTGCTTAAAAATGAAATAATATAAACTAACAACCAGCTTCTCGCACAACACACAAGTCACACAGAGCCCCTTTGATATGATTGGTTATTAAAAATTAGACTGGTTGGATTTCTTAGAATGTTCTGCGCTTCCTTGTAAAACAGCTTTTTCACTCCACTCTTTCACAATTTAGTACTTCACTTTCATAAATTTTTGGGGCTTTCAAAAGACAGATTAAAAAAAAAAAGGAACAAAATCTATCCTGCAGCAGAGAATCCTGCAATTCCCATAACGCAACGGGATGATGAAATTACTAGAGTTATTTTCTCAGACTTGACAAAGCTCCCTGCAGGGCCGCAGAAGAAGACATTATTATAACTGTTTTCACATGCTGAGTAGCATAAGTAGTTCACTGATCTTGATGTGTAAAATCAGGTGGTTTTCCCCTTTAACACACACACACACAAACCAACACACACCTCTTCCTGTTTTCAGTTGGTTAACATTAGTATGTGTGAACAGTTTGCTCAACCCCAGCACGTTGATTGCTGCTGCTCTTTGCTCATACTTAAACAGCTCTGCCGTCCTCATTGATCTCCTCAAGCAAACAACGGTCACACGGTTCCCTTATCTATGAGGCATGTGGAGCAGGAAGTTAAAATACATGTCTGATTTCAATTTAGTCACAAAAAACATAAATAAAAATGAACCAGAAAAGGAAAGTCTCCTGTTGTAAATTATATGCGGAATACAATTTCAGTTCCACAGCTGAAATGAGCAAACCATCTGGCTCTACCTCTAATTGGACCAGGGGAATATGGATCTGCGAGTTGTGACAAATAGACACGTGGTTGTGGTTGTTTCGGGGGCACATTTGGGGGAATTAAGCTTTAGTCATAAGTGAGTGAAAGAGACTCAAATAAAGAATGATAATGAATAGGAAATGTGGCCTTGCAGGGCAGAGGAAGGACAGAAAGCAGCAGAGGCACTGGCATGCACTCAGCTGCAGCAGAAGAGGGGAAATTCCACGTCAGTGTCTGAGTTTAGCAGAGAGACCAGATCTTTGGAGGCGCTGCTAATGTGTCTCCTATTGACCCAGAGCAACACCAGTCACCATGTTTCTTCATTACGGGTCAAGTAAATCTCCATGTGGAGGTTGGAGGGACCTGCTGCTTTCATTGATCAGCAGTCAAACAGATTGCTCGGCTGATCTAAAGGACATGCTGTATGTGTTTGAGCAGGGCTGTTTCCATGGTTGGAAGCAGATCTCCCTCCATCACTGGTGAACGATGGTTGGAAATGGATGAAGGCATGCACTTTCGTGGCGTAGATAATAATGCACTGTCTCGGAAAAATACGCAACTACTTTTTGTTTTTACTGAAGCATACGACATGTGTTCTGTCAGCTCTGAGCACATTGGAACAGCGCACCGGAATATTGGCTAGGTAAAGAGGTTAGCACTGAAGCTAGGGCTCTACCACAGATTGTCACCTGGGGTTTAAGGGCCGGCTGTGTAAATTAGAGATGACTTATCACCAGCTTTGTATCAAACAGAGCGTTGCAGCAGTCGAAACTGGTCCAATGAGCAGAGGACAGGCTGGAACAGAAAGACAGGCGTGACGGTTTCACATAGGAAGCAGTGGGACAGTATTAAACACGTAACAAGAAAGGGTTTACACATCTCCCTACAAATGTTGGTGCAGGATTCAGCCGCAGTGTCTGGAGTTTGCTTTCTTTGTAAGTGAAAATACATTTCAAAGCTATTCTCAATACTTCAATAGGCATCGTTATGAATGCACGATCTCCACGATCACAATCAAACGAAGTGAGTCACAGACAATATGCGAGATCAGTGAGAAAACTTGGCGTCAGCACATGGCTACAAATCTGTAAAGATTCCTGCAGATGCCAAGGCCACTATCTCCATGGCTACCGGATATTGCAGCATCAGGTCCAAATCAAATTCTTGGAGGCTCCTTTTCGCCTCTCTCTGGCTTTTCCCCTGGATGCAAGGGGTTGTGGCGGCAGAAGCCTTGAGTCAACAACAGAACAGGAGAGTTGGCAGCAGCAGTCGCCTCTGTGTTGTCTCAGTTATCTGTTTTTATTATATGTTGCAGACCTGCAGCCAAACTGCACTGGTCGGCATTCTTGCGAGCAGTCGTATTCACACGCTCTACGTTGCTCTGGATGTATAACCGCTCGCTAGCGAAGTCCAGTTTGATTTAGTGCAGTTCAGTGTGTCCTGCTTTTACAGTGTGGGCAAGAGCTGTAAGTGTGAGGCTGAGCTGAGGTGTCTGGGGGTTGCATGCCACGGCAGAAGAGCCGCATGAAAGAGAAAGAATGAGATCCACACAGAAGCCAGACCTAATCTGTCGCAAACTCCCTGTAAATTTCTCTCCACACCCCCCCAAACTATTCATTCTTTCCAGCTGCTGTTTTTCTCCTTATCCATCCTTACCTCATTAAATCCATTGTTTTCTACTCTTTTGCCCTTTTCTCTCTGTCTGTGACTTTTCCAGCTTTTTTACTTCTAACACCCTTCATCACTCTGCTCGGCCTCTCCCAGTTTCTATGTTAATCATTTTCTCCTTCATTATCTTCTTGCTGTGTTTTCCCAGTGTTTCCTTCCTCCCTCTCTCTCTCTCCTTTCCTCAGCTTCATTGGAAAGGCAAGGGCAGTGTTGCTGTAACTGAAGCAGCACTTCCTGGTGTTGTTTTAGAGGGGGGTGGGGGGTGAGGGGGGGCGTGGCCAGCCGTCAGCGAGGAAGAGAGGGAGGGAGAGGGGACTGCAGGATCTGTATGCCCAGTGCAGTCAGGGCTCCCTCCTCGTCCTCTTCTTCTTCCTCCTCCTCCTCCTCCTCCTCCTCCTCCACATCCACAGCTGTTGCTACCGCCACCCAGCGAGCGCCACTTTCCTCGGGCAGCAGACAGCCGATCCAGAGGCTGGAGAGTCAGTAGAGAGACACAGCCCAGCCCGTCTTAGCACAGCTCAGCACAGCCCAGCTCAGCCACTTCAAGAGGCAGGGGAGGGGAGACACTAGCGCACACAGCCAACGCTGCAACACGCACACACACACACACACAATCACACAGACAAACAGTCCTCCTCTCTCTCTCTCTCTCCCTCTCTCTCTCTCTCTCTCCCTCTCTCTCTCACTCTGGTGCTCGGCTCCGCACAGCTCCTCCACTCATTCGCTGCTGATTCACTGGCTCACTCGCTTGCCTCTCTCCTGCCAGTCGCTCTGCCTTGCTGCGCTCTGCCTGCCTGCCTGAGAATGGTCCAGCCGGTGCCTGGGGGTCTGCTGTCGCGGCCTGTCTGAACACACGCATAAACACAAGAGTCAGTCGTCAGGCGGAAGCGCGCGCGCACACACACACAAACCGGAGAGCAATGTGAGAGGTAAGCGCTTTGGTTTTCGTAGCCCTCCTCCTCGTCTCATTGCTTTATCTAGATCTTTCCTCCCGTGTGTGCTGCAGTCTGTACTTTCCAAAGTAAGAGCCCGTGCATGGGAGCATTAGGCAGAGATACTGGGATTGTTTGCCTTAGTGTCTGCTGCGTGTCAGCGTGTGTGTGTGTTCAGTATGTGGGCCACAGGGTTGACATCTATTTGTTACGTCTTGTTTTATGGATATGGACACACACGCATACTTGCACGTACACACACTGACACACACACACAGTAAGACACATTCTTGGCTCAAAGCAGACAGTCACACAATAGCTACTTCCTGAGGGTAGCGCTAGTTAGCAAGAAAATTTGCTGGTGTGTTTGTGCGTGTGTGTCCGCGCGTGCGTGCGTGTGTGTGTGTGTTTGGAGGGCCGTGGTTGTTCCAGGAAGCAGTGGAGAGGATCAATAGATCGCCCACTCAGCTTTCATTCCGTCCGTCTGACTCAACATTGGACATGTTGGGAGTTATCCTGCAGGGCTTGGTTAACAAGGAGAATGGTAAAATGTGATTCTCTCTTACCTCCTTTGCTGCGTCAGCCTAAAGGGGGAAGCATGGCTTTGCATGTGCGTATGTGTGTGTTTCTGCGTGTGTGAGTGCGCTGTGTAGGGCAAACTCCCGCCCCGCCGCATGTAAATTACGTGTGACATGTGAAGCCGCTGCTACCTTATATGGTGAGCACAGTATTTCAGTACAGTTGGATCTTGCCAAGCATTCCGGGTCGCGGGAGGAGAGAGAGTGTGTGAGAGGGTGACTCTGTCTGTGGGAGTGTGTGTATGTGTGTCTGACTAAGTGAGTGTTTTCATGCGTCTGACAGAGGGGGAGTAACTGCAAGAGAGGAAGAAAGTTGAAGAGAGAAGGAAAGAGGGGCAAGAACGAGAGAGAGAGAGACAGGGAGAAGGAGACCCGGTAAATGGAGGGATTTAACTTGTCGATGTTTAAACTGGAGTGAAAGTAAGTAGTTTCTCACTGAATGAAGGCTTTGGGGGAGATACCGCGAGGTTAGCCTGTAATGGTTTTCTTTCTTTCAGGAGTTAAGTTTGTCCGTGTGGATCATGCTAAGGTGAAAAGCGTTTTCCTACGCACGTTTATATCTGGCTATTCGTCCGGTTCAAACACAGGAAATTCAAAGTTTTTCGAAGCGACCATTCTTCCTGAGAGTCCAGAAACTGTTCGAACAACAGCGGGACATGATTCTGATAAAATACATATGGTATGCGAAAGCCATAGGATCTTCGGGGCTTTAAACTCTAGCCTCCTTTCCCTCCTCTCCCCTCTTTGTCCCTCTCCTCACCACCGCCTCTGCCCACCTCGCCTCGCCTCGCCTCTCTGGGTTTCCTCTTGGTGGTGTGTCCGTGGTTGGGGCGATGATGAGGAATGTTGTTGTTGTGACTTAGAGGGATTCAGGGTGGCTCAGACAGTAGCACACACACAAGTATATACACACATGCAAGCATGCGCAGCACGGCCAGATGTGGAGCAGATTGCATTGTTGAGGCTCCCCCACTCCCCCATGGTGGCTCTGCTGCAGGTAGACTGTCAATTTCGGCCTAGTAGAGGTGTGACGAACATGCTGTTTTTGTCAGTGTTATATAGATATTATATATATATATATATGTGTGCTTGTGTGTGTGTGTGTGTGTGTGTGTGTGTGAGAAGTCAGGTGCAAATTGCTCCTCATTTATGCGTGCTGGTAATGATCTAGGATCTGCCCTACAGACAGGATTATGTGCATGGCTGAATCTGTGCTGACAGGTTAAGCCTTTATTACTCGAGGGCTTCTCTGTATGTTCCTACTGTGTTATGACCACATTTCAACCCCTCTGAGTAACAGTTTGACTCAGCTTCGGTTGAGTAAGACACCCTTCCACTTAAGCCATCATCCACGCTAAGCTAAACAAATTGACTTCAATGTTCGAGGCGCTGTTGAGTCTCAAATATTTATGTATTTATGTTCTTTTCAGGTAGCCAGTGATAATTGTTTACTAGAAACACATTGTCTACCTCGTCTAAGCTGCTGTTGGTGGAGCTAGTCATAAGTATCTAGTTATCTCTTTATGGTTCTGTCCGGAGGTACAAGTATCATCATCATCAACACAACACGATCCTTGTTTTACTTCACCTAAGTTGCAACAGCTCCTGCTTACAGCCTTGACATCTTAAGCCTCCCCATCTCTGGTGCCGAGACAGACGGCTATAACATTTAATAACATACTCCTGCCCCAGTAGTCTCATTCTCTCACTCAGACAGCTTCTTTCTAGCTGCCTCACTACCCAGCTTTTCTTTATTTCATTGCGCCAGCGCTGGCTCCGTTCGCCTCGGTATGTCAGAAGCAGGCCTCAACACAAGCCCAGTGGATGTTGGTGCGTTAGCATAGCGTCCATGGAAATGATTGACGAAATGAAAATGACACAGATAAGTAATGCAGAAGATAAAATTGGTCACTGGCGAAGAATGTTTGCATGTAATATGCTGATAAAGAAGCTGAGCGTGCACCGTGTGGAAATACATGATTAGACACTGTATACATAGAAATCTGTATGTCAGTCTATAAAATACACTTTACCAATTACACAAAACGGCTATAACATTAACATGATGGGTTTTGAAAAGACAGGAAGTTACTTGCCAGTATTTATACATATGTGTGCAAATAAATTGGGGAAAAATGCATCTTAGTATACAAGACTTCACTCTAAACATCCACTGGAGGTTTACCCTCATCTAATATAGCTGTCCGGTTGGGATTTATTCATACTGTCCTTTATTTTGTCACTGTCTATACATTCGGAAATCAGCCTGACAATGTCTCAGCACACAGACAACATAAATGTGAGCCAATGAGCCACTCATTAAACCATAAGGCTAGCCATTATCCTCCTCACTGTCCGTTGACTTCACCGCATCCTTACACACACACACACACAAACATGCACACACAAAGATGCAGTGTTGCAGACAGTCAGATATTCACCACAGCTTAAGAGCACTCTGTGCCAGGACGCATAGCGTTTTTTTTGTGCTCTGTAAGGTTCGCATTTGTGTGTCTTGTCAGTGTGTGTTTGTGTGCTTGCACAGCTCCATCCATGTATGCTAAACAAGAGATCTAATTGTCTCCAGAGGTTCGCTCTCAGAGGAGTCAATAGGCATTGTTTGTTATGCGTTCCTAGCCTAAGACTCACTTTCAGAACCACGTTATTTAATCTGATGACATATAAGCCAGTTAAACTAATAGTTGTGAGGGGATGATGACTTCATGCTGATGACGATGAGGACGGTCGGTAACAACACCAGCTAGGGTGAGCAAGAGTCTTGCTCAGATTAGCAAGAAATTATTATTTTTGCAATATTTAGCACGTTGAGCATCTGAGCTGTTTTCATCTATAGTCACTATTCAAAACAAACTGAAATAAAAAAGTATGAATACATTTAATTTCTTTTTAATGCAATGTGCTGTTGCCCTTCAACTCGTTTTTATGCAGACCTTCCTCTGTGCGATCTCTAAACCAACATGAAAGGTCCCATCATCAAAAGAAGTGCAGTTTACTCAGGGATGCATGTGGTATAGAGCAGCAGCCTGACAGTATGTGAGTGCGTGTCAGTGTGAGACAGATCAAGAGAGACGGTGAGGGGAGCACGCTCACGTGTCCGTAAATGCATTAGTGTGTACGTGTTCACGTAAAGGTCAGCGAGGGCAGTATTGACATGCTATATTCTGAGCACATGGAGCCGCAGCAGGAGCGAGGCCCGGGGTGTTGCGTTTCCTCCAGCGTCCTCCGCTGTGATGACCTGCCTCAGCACACTGTCACCCTGACTCCACCTCTGTCAATATGCTGAAACCACTCCTTTTAGTGAGCAGCAGCAAACCTAAAGAGATGAACGCCTCTTTCTCTGCAGTCGAAGCTGGACAAACAGGAGCTCGGGGCTTACGGCCTCAGTTTGTTTCTTTAGGTATTCAGAGCAGATGTTAACCAGCTATCTCATAGAGCCATGGCTTTTGTCGTTGGGCGATGCCAAACTGCACTAATAATGCGCCATTCACACCCTCTTTTTTGTTGTTTCTAGCCGTTAGTCACAGTGACAGCTTCAAGACCAGCCCTGGTTAGCAACATGCTTTAATTGCTCCAAGTCGAGTCAGTTCAGACATGCATTAATAACAATAACCTCTCTGTGCGTTCAAGAAAATCACATGACGTGTCCGAGCTCCGTTCGTCACAGTCCATCAGGCAAATCATTGGCAGGTTTTAAGCATAATTTGCGCTTTTCGGCAGAGGTGAAGGGTGGTTTCAACAGCGTTGAGAACAGATTTGTTTTGTGACTCATAACCAAGAGAAAGTAGAATATGAACAGGCATGCTTTTCATGTCAGAAACTGTTCTGTTTAGGCATATGCTGGTATCACATGACCGTGATCTGATGGTGATATCCAAGACAAGCTTCCTCTTCTTACAGCCGCGTAACGCTTCCGCCACGTGTCCAACAGAGTGATAGGAAGCACGCGGCTTCTCTCTCGCTCGCGCTCTTTCGCCATCTTTTCCTTCCACCAGTGCGATTGACCTTGCACCAGCTCGCAAGACCTTGGAGTCTGGGGGAGTGCTGCTGAGGATGCTGGAAGGGAACGCAAGCCAGACAGTCACATTGAGGGCACAACGGCAGAGGGAAAGGATGAAGCTGGGGCGGGAAGAGGGGCCCCAGAATGGAGGAGGATCCACCGGTTAAAGCAGTATAAATTCTGTGGTTAGAGCAGAGAAGTAGATCATATTAACCGGTCATGAAATGGATGCCTCGGAGAGAAAGAGCACTGACAGTTAAAGTGGAATTAGATAGAAGGAGTGGCATACTGACAAGAAAGACCATGGACATGAAGAAAATCAATAGGGGAAGGACAGCCATGTCCAGACATGATGGATCATAATGAGCGCTCATTAACACTCTGGCACTGTCTTACAGCAGACTACACCGTCTGTCTCTCCTTCTCAGATATGTACTGTAATAGAAACCATAGAAACAGATAAGGCAGCCAGACAGAACGCAGGGGGCGTCAGTTTTTCATGCTTCAAGTCATCACATTCTCTCATTTGACTGAAGATGGCCCCTGGCGCCTTCAGTAAAAAAGGAAAAAAAAGAGAAATTTAAATAGATCCCCCTGTTCATTAGTTCACGTCCAGCTGCGACTTGAGTTCAGCGCGATGAGTTCAGAGATAATCCTCACTCACCTGAACGTAACTTATCACAAAGTATATTTTGAAAGTAAAAGCGTGTCGCCATCAGCAACATCAGGCCGAGCTGGAGCAATAAATACATGTAACATCAACGTTATATGATCTGAGGGCCCGGGGCGTACAGGGTTACACGGTAAGATTAGACTTGGCTGACTTGACATTTTCAAATGCTTGGGAATAAAAACATGCCCTTAGTAATGTAAACAAGAGAATGGCACTGCGTATCTTGGATCGGTTTCATTACAGAACATTCAATCCAGTCGCTCTTGGTCAGAATGTTTTTGGGCATTAAAATAGCGAAAGATAAAGAAAGATTACTCGTGAAGAAATAGCATTGTTTGATAAAATGTTTGTCATTTGAGCAGTCAGGTAATATATCTTTCCCGTTTGTATTTTATTGGAAACTTCATTTATCAAAGTCTCCTCTCGATAGTGCATGATATGGAAGATAATCTGCTGCGTGTGTGTCTGTGTGTGTGTGTGTTGCGATTATGCTAGCGCTCCAAAGGTCGTTTTGTAGCAGTAATGCTACTTCTGCTATCGCAGGGGTCACCCAAGGTGAGCCCGAGCAGTTTCCTCCTTCACTCTCTCTTTTCTCTGTAACATATATCCATGCTGCTGGGTCATCATGACCCGGGCTGCACTGCTGCAGCGCTCTGATATGGCGCTGCAGCAGTGTTGCAGTGCTGTAAAGTTAGCGGCGGTTCGTGGCATTGCTGAACGTGCACGCGCTGTTCTGAGAAAAGCGATTTCTCTACACAGGGTGTGGCGAGTTACCCTGCCCGTGCGATAAGAGCGGAACGGGCCCCCGGGAGCCGCAGTCATTCAAATTCCCCGAGCAAAACCCCGCCGTACAATGGATTCACCCAAAATAGAAAGCGACTGGCGACGCAAACACACACTTCTGATGAGAAATAACACTTTGCAACTCACGATCTCTTTTGTTTGTCATGAAAAGGGGAGTTTGATTTACGAGTTGAATAACAAACATGATGTTATAAGCGAGTTCACATCTGTGTGAGATGAGAACGGTACTTTTTTATTTAGAAGTGTGTCAGTTCGGGAGAGAATATTATCTGGGATCTTCCGTCTTTGTTTGAAAGAAAATCATCACAAAAAACCAGGTAGTCATAGAAATAGTGAGCAGAGTTCAGCCTGCCTCTCTCTCTCTCTCTCTCTCTCTCTCTCTCTCTCTCTCCCTCTCTCCAGCAGCAGGCAGGTCAGCCTCCTCGTTGCTCCTCCCCCCCTGCTCTCACCTGGCGCTCAGCCCAGAATGTTGCTGCAACTCTGCTCGCTCTCATTGGTCCCCATTCTCGCACCGCTTCGCAAGAAGGGAAATGACTAACCTCTTCTCCCTCATGCCCTGCCTCGACTTCCCCTCCGCTTTCACTCTCTTCCTCTCTTTCACCTCTAAACTCATTTGCAATGGCCGTCTCTGCTGCACTCGACTGTAAGTGATACACGGTTTGATCGGATTTTCCCTGCGTCAACCAGAAGAGGTGGAAAGTTGTGAATGGCTGCTTTGTGCATTTGTGTTTGTGTGTGTGTGTGTGTGTGTGTGGCGTGATGACCGTGTGCGCGCCATGTGTGTTTAGAGCGCTGGGCGGGTGAAAGTTTTATTTGTTTAAGCTGACACCCCTTGCATTTCTGACATTTTTACATATTCTTCATTCCCACAGCTGCATATCTAAGCAGAGCGCTGCCTGTGAAGGAGAAATGAAAGAGAGAGAGAGAAAAAAAACAAACCTGAAAGTTTTCTTTGGATGTGTATCATCACTAATCTCTCTTTCTGTCCTTCCCTCTCTTCTGTCTCTCTCTCTCCCCAGAGGAAGTGCCTTCCCTGATGTCTGCTGCAGCTTTGACCTGCTTCTACAGCTGAAGCTCCACCCTCCGCTCGCCCCCCGCCTCGCTCGCTTGCTGCCACAGTAACACGAGTCTAAGGACAGCGACCACACCCTCCTCGTGGCCCACGCACAGACCTGCTCGTCCATCAACACCATCCACTCCTCGCGGCCTCAGCTCTCCTCAACAGACGCTGCCAACTGCTCTCTACCAGCTGACCAGCCTTACCACAGCAGCCCGACACACCACCAGGCCCACGCAGCATCTCACCCACCTTGCCTTCAACGTTCGCCTTCAACCCTCTAAGCCTCCACTTGGTCTTCAGTGTCCTTAACCTTCCTGTAGTGGGCTACACCCAGACTATCACCTTTGTTGCCTGCTTCACTGCACCCAACCAGAGGGCTCTCGGTTCGGCCTGTCCATCTTTTGCCTTCTTGGCCTCTGAATGTTGTAGATGAGACCGCTTGGCAAGCAGCAGTGAGCGAGCAAACGTTGAGCCAAGTGCGGTAACTTAACTGTTAGGCTGAGCCGTTTCCTGGATATAAAATCTGTGGAAAATTATCCAATAACATTCACAGCCAAACATCGTCCTGCAACATTTCACTTTGGGAAGAGGAGCCCTCTCAATCAATAGGAACTTTATTTTGAATGTTTCATTTCAACTTTATGCACACACATCACAGACTTTAACAGCGAATAAACATAAATAATAAGACCTTAAAGTTGTGGATTAAAACACTAGAGGTACTTTACTCGCGCCTGAACAGATCGCAGCTCGGAATACTTTTTGCCAAACTGTCGCCATGGCGTTGAACATGGCACACATCCGCGACACAAAGTGGCTGACACTTGAGGTGTGCAGGGAGTTCCAGAGGGGCACGTGCTCGCGCTCCGACCAGGAGTGCAAGTTCGCACATCCGGCCAAGAGCTGTCAGGTGGACAACGGACGGGTCATCGCATGCTTCGACTCACTCAAGGTAAGAACAGAGAGGCGGCGGACAGAAAGTCTGGAGGTCAGAGCTCGGGTCAGAGATAAGAGGCTGAGCAGCACATTTAGTCTGAGGGGATAAATGTAGTTACAAACTACATCATGCTCGAAGACGCACCATCTGGCCAAGACATGTGCTCTCTTTCTGGTCCCACCTATTTCTGGTCAGGTGACTGCATCATGTGAACAAAAGCACAGAGAGGAGGGGGGGCAGGGAGTTTCAGCTTTTTAGATTCAGGAAGCAGAAGTCCGGCCGTTTGTGACACCGCACTGTGGAATTTTTCTAGAACAGGCAGTGTTTTGACTCGTGTTGACTGACCTTATTTCAAACCGGAGTCGTTTCAGGAGCGAGGAGTCACATTTCCGACCGATTTCGCTGTGCGCAAACGCTGTTGCGTGAACCCGCTCTGTCAACACAGTTCCTCTGGAGGTGATAAACGGCGTTGTGTGCCAGCTTCTGAATGAGAAAAAAAACCACATGAATAGGCTGTCACATGTACAGACTCATATGGATGCCCTGAGCACAACACGTTTCAACAGCTAGAGAGCAACAGGGCGATCGCGTCATCGTGTAGATCTCACTCAGTCAAACCACTTCCTGTGCTGAGGCCTAGGGGCAGTTATAGGGGGTTTGTGTATGTCTGTTTCAGCTTGTGTGTGGTTTAGCGTAAAGTTGGGGGCAGATTTGGGGCACCGTATGCAGTCATTTTCCATTTTTAGGCAGCAACAGGAAAGCAGAAAAAGCAAACACCTCTTTTTTTCTCTCTCTCTCTCATTCTCTCCCTGTCTTTCACAATCTGTCTTTTATCGGAGCAACATGATCTCTAGAGATGGGCGGACCTCGGCCCAAAGTTTCCAGCATTGACACACACCCGCATACGGTTGGCCGTGTGTGTTTTTTCTTCTTCTACCCCTGTTTGTGCTCTGCCCCTGCAGACGTCGGTGACTCGTGGTCACTGGCAGTGTGTGATCAGGGCAGGGTTAGGATGAGGACAGCGTGTGTGAGTCGACTCACAGAACAGTGTTTATTGCCAGATGTGGACAGAGGAACATTGTGAAGCCCAGGCCGAACTCTTCCCAAGTTTCCTCACAATACGCTGATCCCCGTGTGTGTGTGTGAGATTGTCAAAAACTCCAGGCTAAATTGAATCATCCTTGTTTATTACATCTTGAGTCATAATTTCATAGTTTTGGCTATCATTCCTACAGATAGAGATTGGCACCACCATTCCCACTAATCTCCTGATGTCTTCCAGTTTAATTGAAATATCTTGGCACGCGGCAACTTTGCTAAAAATATGTCCGACATGGCAAGAAACACAAGCAGTCACACAGTAAATCAGCTTTTAAACAAATCCACAGGTTAACTAAACCGATTAGGAAGAGAAAACAAACAAGAAAAATGATTACCCAAACTGTCTGTTGTGATAATCCATCACAGTTTACGGAAGCACTTCCTGGTTCGAGTTTGATGTGTCATACTTGCCACAGCACGGCTAGCATGTCTGCTGTGCTCGTTTATCTCCTCATAAAAGAAGTCTACAACTTTGTCAAAGCGAATGTCGCCGTGTTCCAAGATCTCAGAAATGAATTGGATGGGTATTACTGCCAAATTGGGTGTTAATACACATTTACAGTATATCTAATAACAAACCAGCAGAAATGGTGACCGAGACTACAAAAAGCTGTAAGAAACTGAAATCCCAGCAGCAGCAATGTAACTGCAAAACAAATGTAACATTACTGCTGCATTAATGTGATCATGATTAAATTCTTTATATACTGTTACATCCTCTTTTTGTAGCGCCGCCTTCCTTTGAGAAATGCTTACCTCTAAGATGTCGAAGAGTTTTCAGCTTTTTGACCATTTATTTCACCGCTACTGAGTTTAAGAAGTCTGCGAATTATCTGAACCCATAAAGGAAAACTTAATCCTTAAATTTATCAGAAAAAATCATATTCAAAATCATCAAAGTTTGAGATTTTATTCGAAGTAAAGTAAAGTAAAAGTACCTCAAATGTAGACATTACTTGATTAACTGTACTTTGTTACAGCTTTTATCTAAAGACGGAAGGATCTCGATACCTGAACATGTGTTTAAATTGTCATTCACGCTGAGGGAAAGGTCAGCCGCTGGAACGGAGTAGCTGGCAGATACATGTAGGCATTTAAAAGGAACCAAGGGGCCTATTTTAGTCGTTTGGACTCGTTTTCCACTAGGACCTGTGTATTAATGGAGATGGGTGATACTTTTTTTAACTCTTCGCCCCATTTTTTCCACTGGTAATGAAAAACAGAGTAGGTCTCTGAAAAACCCACAGTGGAAACAGCAGGAGAAAGCTGAAGAGAGAGAGAGAGAGGGAGAGGGCAAACGAGGATGGAGGAAATCAGAAGCGGAGGGTTGTTGATTCGTTCGTCGCATTTATTATACACATATAGGCGCAGACACGTTCGCGACCACATTAATGGTTTCCTGTTGCACGGACCTGCTGAAAAGTGACACGTCCTACTTCACTTTCGTGAAGCTCAGATTGAGCGGTTGAAAAAATAGGGCAAATTCTCAGTTTAGTTGTGTTACATGAAGCAGCACCGCTCCCCAGCACTAGTCTGGCAACCCCTACACCCCCACACACACACACACACACACACTCTTGGACACATGTGCACACACTCTCTGCCCATGAGAGAGGATCGGCCTTCTTCTTGAGAGGTGTATAATTAGAACAGGTCTCACATGATCACCAGTGCATAGCTGAGCAGGTCACACCCAAACCCAGTCATTTTACCCAACAGCCACTCTCTCTCTCTCTCTCTCTCTCTGGCCTCCTTTTCTACATGGTGTACACACACACACACACACACACACACGTACACAAAAAACATGTGTCCTGTGCCAGACCATGCGTGTAGAGTCCGTGCCGAGGGAGTTAAAGCAAAGAATGAATTAGTACCAGAAATAGTCGAAAGATTTAATCGCGCATTTTTAATGGGAAGATGTTCGTGGCAGTTCATGGATGATGCGCCCGGGGGGCAAGACAATCAATCAGGACAGGAGTTTTCATCGAGGCCACAGAATTGAAACCAAGTCAGACTGTGTGTGTGTGTGTGTGAACTTGCACTATACATGCATGCGTGGGTGTTCTCTGGCCTTAGACTTGGCCTTAACCTCAGAGCGCAGCCCTCTCTGCTGCCTGTGTATCTGCCTAGTGCAGCAAAGACAGCTCAGCTATGTGGAAGCAGGGTAAATATTTGGAGAAGGATAATGGCTGCCACAACTCCCTGATTTAAACTCAGCATTGTAACTTTGGCTATTAATGATTAACTACCGAGCGGGCAGGTTAGCGCCTAAATCTGTATACACGATCCTTATACGGGGCTAAATATTTAGATCTGCTCTATAACTCGACGAGACAGGTCGGAGGGTCGCAGCAGCGTGTGCTGATGTTTGCTGCACGTTATCTGACAGAAAGCGCAGTTTCTAAACATACGTGATATGTAGAGGAAGTAGCCTGTTTTAACCTTTCAGTCGTTAATGCTTCACTTAGGCTTCACTCTTATCAGATCGGAGTCTAACAGTCGGCTCGGGTTGCAGAGGCGAGCGAGCTAACGGCAGCTTTGTTATTAGTTTATACTAGAACGAGTCTGAAACAAAGTAGGTTACTCGCTACAGTTACCGAACTGTAATGCCGCAGCTCCGCCACACCCACACCGAGGTAATCTGCCAGCTTATTTTAAGTGCCGTGCCATCCTACTTTCATTAGATGCAAGCCTATTCTAGTCCACTTCTCCTTTTCGCTCGCGCTCCCTTCCTCCTCGCTTGTTTTCATTCTCCTCCCATCTCGGTAACTCCTTTTACTTGATTTCCCACTCGGTCTGTTTTTTTTGCCTCATTTACTTCAGGCCACACCCATCGCTGGATGGTTCACGTTACACCCTGGCAGCCCCCACTCCACGCACAGACACACACACACACATACATAAACCTATGTGGTGTCAGGTGAGGGCGACATCAGCCTCGACCTTGTCTGAACTGAGAGGCAGCAGGTCCTGGTCTACCCCCCCCCCACACACACACACACACTGCTGGCCGTGTCATAAAAAAAGGAGTGGTAACCGTCTACCATGAGAACAGTTTGAACACACACACACTCACACAGACAGACACACACACACTTGCACACAGCATAGACCTTGCACTTTGTCTACCTGCCAGCCTGACACACCCACTGTCATGTCTGAGTTCTGAGAAAAAGAGACTAAGAGCGCGTGCACGTGTGTGTGTGTGTGTGTGTGTGTGCGTGTGTGTGTGTGTGTGTGTTGTATCTGTATTAGTAGTGCTGTTGCAGCGGGTTTCTTTGTGTTACAACACTGTTGTGAGCCAAGATTACATTCCTGCAGAGCAGAGGGCGGGTAAATACCTCTTATTTATCTCTCTCTGTCTCTATCGCTCTCTCTGCTGTCTGTGTCTCTATCTGTCTTTACTCTAATTTTGCTGACCATATTTTGACAGCATGTTTACATTCAATGGTTAGATGGAACAGTCACACACACACACACACACACGCTGAGAGGTGCTCGGCCAGACGGACATGTGGGGTAAATATTAGCTGCGTTGCTAGTCGACAGTGGGGTTTTTTTTTTATTTCGAACAAATCATGCAGCCAATCTCTGGGCAGTACAGTCAAATCGTCCTGCTCTGCATGTGAGTGTGTGTCAGCATATGAGTTCAGAAGGCTAATGTGTGTTTAGCAGTGCAGTCTCACTGCACAGTGACTTAAAATACACAGCACATGGCCACGTGCAGGCAAGTTTGTGGCTAGTGATGAGCTATAAAGAACAGAGAAAAAAAGCACCATTAAGTGATTAAACATACTACAAAGAACTTTTAACTAGCCTCGGTTTGATAAAAATGCCTCTAAAGCTGCTCTGTAGTCTGCAAAAAGCTGTTTTTAATGGTTCAATACGTAATGATTTTAATTTAAAACATTCAAAAATGAACTAAATGTATCCACCGAATGTGAAAAAATGACAGTTTTGATGTCTTTGTATTATATTGAACAGATATGTATTAAAGTTAGCATGCTAACCAGCTAGCCCCAGTCTGTCCCAGCCCAAAGCCACCATGCTAGCTAGCAGTGCAAGCCCACATTTCGAAGCACTTCCTCCACTGCTGTGTGAGCTAGCTAACTAACTACCAGCAGCTACATTTAGCAGCAGTTAGCGGTCACTTTGGTTATATGCTGTCTCTTATCTGTGTTGAATGTCAATTCGACAGGTGGCCAGTTCTTACATTTTGTACATTTCTTTCACTCGCTTCCAAAAGTAAATGCACAAGCCAGCCAGATAAAGATCCTCATGACAGGAGGCGGTGGTGTTCATACTGCTTTTGTCCATAGGGGCCGCCAGAATCAACACAAAAGGTTCTTCGTAGCTGCTTTAATTCATCATAACATAGTTTTATGTTTTTCTAAAACTTTGATGTGTTGGGGATGTTTCTTGCTTTAACAATTCAAGAGGAAGAAACTTTGGGGAAACTGTTTAGTCTAACTCCCAGGGCCTTAAATAACCAACACGTTGGGTTGGTTGGCAGCGCTGGCCGTCTGAATGAGACTTGACAATCAACTATGAATCTCCAGAATTGCATACTGCACCTTTAAATTGTTTGTTTACAAGCATCAAATGTCAAATCCTGCATGGTGAGCCTTTAAAGCTTGTTTTTATTCATACGCTGTTACAGTGTGCCCTGCGGTTGCACAGTCTTTATTTAGTTTTAATTTAAGTTTTCTCGATGCTGCAAAACATATTAATCATGAGTGTGACTGAACCTGATCCGTCTTGTTAAACCGTCTACGTTATTTGACATAAACATGTCCAGCTTCCTCCTTGGCTGCTGTCTAAATACATCTGTGTCACATTCAGACACAGTCCAAATACACTGTTTATCTGCCTGAAAGCCGCAGATGGGCGTGTGATCCTCACATTGCTTGCTTCACTGGCTCCTCGCCAAACCCCAAAGAAAGCACTGAGGAGAAAAAAAAGGAAAAGGGACACCTGTGCGCTGAGTTATAATGTCAGAATCTGAACCAAGGCAAATGTGTTTTTTCAGGATGAAGGTTTCAATACACCTGTGATCAGACAGATTTGTTTTCGGTCGCGTGCTAATCTCCAGTCAACGTACTGCGGCGATGCCATAATTCAGACTGTTCTCTGGATCCATATGGCTCTCTCTCCTCTGCAGTCGGCGCGTGGTATCTCCATCCTAATTGGATTTTTAATGGGATATCTGTGGGCGCATCCACAATGAAAATTTTCTCTCCTTTAAATTAACAAGGCTGGGATTCAGCCACCCATAGGATCCGGCTCTTTTACACGAGGAGAGCTGTTAATAACGCAGCGCCGTCCGACTCGGCCGTGCTCAATCTTCTCTGTAGCTGATTAAACCAAAGCAGGTTTCCACTAGATAAGAGTCACATGACTGCAGCTTTCAGTTTTTAGTAAGCGGGATCTTTAACGTCTCCGTCTCCCGCTGTTGATGGCGTTTCACTCATACGTCTATTCTCACTTTCATGCCAGAGAGATTTGTGTTTGGACCGGTCTAATCCAGGCCGACACGCACAAACACACACTCGCGCTCCCAGACACACACACACACAGAGACATTCATCGGCCTGCTCATGCCATGGTGCGTGCATTCTTGTCAGATCAGCGCGGCTGTGCGTCTTCTCTGTTGAGCTTATGTGACGGAAGATCAGCGACAACAGCCTGTCTTTTCTTCTCAGTGTCAGCCGTCCCTGTCCCTCCATCACACTGGGCCCCTTTATCACACCACTGATACAATGATTACTTCTCTCTCCTCTCTCTCTCTCTCTCTCTCTCTCTCGCTCTCATTCGCTCCCGCTCTGTCTTCAACATACAGACATACCATAAAACCTCAGATAGCCCGGGGGTTTGTTTGCTTCGCCAGTGTACAAATATTGACGGATCGAAGCCGAGACTGCAGTGTGACAAAATCTCATACAATCATATATATTTCTAATAGATACAGGTGTTGTCTTTTGGTTTGCTTGGTTGATTTATGTCCAGGAGTTTATGGGATCCAGGTGTTTATTGGTTAAAATGTACTACTCATGGGAAGAAACTACGTCAGAGCAAGCAGTTACATTTATTCCATATCTGACACTATCGGCCCTTATCGTGCCTTATCTTTACATACAAACCAGTTTAGAATTGGCCCAGGTATCAACTTTATATGCTTGTGAGAGGAATTTCAAGCTAGGAAACATGTGCCTGATATTTTTCATTAAGATCCTTGAATTATTCCCTGAGAAATTAACACAAAACCCTATCTCGCATTGTTGAAGGGGTCTATCCTGAGTCGAGACCCGTCCTCAATCCAAGTTTTGTGGAAATCTGTTCTGTAGATTTAGATGAAAACACGATCTCCTTGGAGGAGGTCATTACTGAATGTGAATTCTTTTTAATTGCAGAAACAATGTCGACCCAGATAGGATCAAAAATGGGGGCTTGATTTCACCTAAATCTGAAGGGATTATAACTTTGAAGCTACTTAAGGGGAAATAAATGGGGGAAAAAAGGTTTTAATCTGGCTTCTTCCTAATCACTGCACCTCTCTCCACTCTCTATTTCTCTCCTTTTTCTTCCCAGCGTTTTCAAACTTCTTACTTGCCCACAGTCGCATATCAAGCTCTGCTATTATCCTCCCATTAGGCAGGTGAGCGAGGAGCTCGAGGGCACAGCCACTCACTTAGACTCATCTCTCTCAGCACCTTTTCGCTCCGTCCCTCCCTCTCGCCAGCTGTTAGGTCCATCAGTCAGGTTTGCCGTGCCTCCTATCGCTGTGTTTATGCCAAAATGTGACGGAGAAGCTGCACCTTGGAGGTGGTTGCGGAGGCACGAGAATGCTAGGCAGCGAGGAAGAGCATAGTTGATGCCTGTTCATCTGTTTTTTTTCTCTCGCTCGGTCGGCTCCTCGGCCTATCTTGTTTGTGCATTCCTTGCCAGAATCGCAGCGTCTGGGCCTCTCAAAAACCCATGACATCGGTCTTAATTACTTTCTCCCTTTCTCTGAGTCAGTGTCCCCGATTCCTCTCGACGATCTTGAGAGGACGGCGAAAAAGAAACGTATCATGGAACACCCGGAACTTCAGCCGCAGAATCGCAAAAAGGGTTTTTAGTTGTGACATTCAGCCAAAACTCTGAGAAGTGAAACCAGCCGGCATCATCAACATCCTCACGCACGACGCCTCCACTTTGGCTCGTCAGTATCCATCATGTGTCCTTGTTTTTTGACCTGAAACAGTGGCACCACCTGAGGTCCAATTAGCATTAGCCCTGATTAGTTTGGTGTGACATGCACAGACTGCTCGAGTCTCTGTTTACGCTGCACGCTCTACATTGTATATTACTCACACTGGAGGCAGATAAGGGACAAGACATAAGCATTACTGGCACTGCTTTCTTCAGCGATAATACTCACAAGTCTGGGTTTTTTGACCGGACTCTGTGCTGATTCGTTGGTTGGATATGTGGTCGGCTGTCATTGGTTACCGTAACTGCTCTCAGTTCAGTTATATAGGATTCAGACTGTTTATTTATTGAACACTGCACGTAGATTCAGGTGTGCCACTGCAGAGCTGTTGCCACAGACAATCTGCTGTGCTGCAAAGATTCATCCGGAGGGTACGGGCTTCATCTGCAATGTGTGAACTCGTTTTTGCAAAGGCTTGAATGTCAAAGACGTTCATTTGTGTGTTTAAATCCCACAAACCAGCTTTAAGAAGCTCAAAAGACCTTTACAGAATGGAAAGTAGTCAAATAGAATCACACTCGATGCCTTTTCCAGAACATTTACTGTAGGACGTCCGCACCTGTACAAACAAATTGAATCATTCTACTCCACTGTCAGCGCTGAAATAACCCAAAGAATTCATGAGTGGCGATATCACGTTTTTAAAACCGCAGTAAGAGCGAGAGAAAGAGGCTGAGAGCATGCTGCTCGCGCTCGTGCCAAGTCCGAAGGAGATAATCGCACGCGGAAACAGGATTATGCCAGTTGACAGTGGGATTAGAGCGGTGGATAGGATTACAGTCTGTGAGATCAGATTAGCGTAATACATTCCAGATTAAATCTGTTAGTGCAAACTAAATTAATCATCTGCACTGGTGGAAGACGTTTTCCTCTGTGTTTTTCTGCAATCCGGGTGTCACAGAACTGAGGAGGAATGGAGCCCCGTGCAGATAGTGAGGGGTGGCACTGAGGGTTAGAGAGGGAGAATAGACAGCCGGGGATCAAAGAAAGGTATATAAAAGGGAGAAGGATAAGTGACATATCTCTACACTTCTTTTTTTCTGCTTTTGAAGGTTTAAGATGCAGCACAAAGCTGACACTGTGAAGAGGTCGAAACAGGATGTAGACTGCATTAAAGAGATGCAAAGACACTTTATTCAGGGCTCTTAAAGCAGGCCGACCTTTTCCTTATAGCTATATTTCCTTAGCCTGTAAACATCTGGATGGTGGAGCATCATGAAAGATGCTCTTTAATGAGAAATGTCTGCTAAAAAGAGCTGAGGCACTGGAAGCTAAAGTGTAACCATTAATATCACATGTCACTTAATTACTCATCTCACAAGTTTTGGAATGGCTCATTACGATAAACGGCAGGCGCGGATCCTCCCCCTGCGAGGCCCGCAGACACTGAGAAAAGAGCACACCTCAGTCATTTCACAAACAACACTGTCGTTATTGACGCCTCGCTGCCTCGCCTGGACCTTGTGATTTCTGCGCAGCGACTCCTCTATTCTCTCTCCCACTTGGAAGCGTGGCTCGGAGATGATTAAATGAGCGTTCCCGGGGCCCGCCTCGCGTACTCGCACAGCCGAGTACTGGATGACTTTCATAAAGTGCTGCTGCTCGAATCAATACCTGCGTGATTGCTCTGTTATTACTGATAATGAAAAGTGCGGGGCTAACCTTGTTAGGCCTTACAGGAGAAGGAGCAGCAGCGCCGCAGCGAACACAGACTTTCGGAGAGAAAAACTGGGGTAAATAAAGTCACATGGTGGCGTGTTTGTGCGAAAAGAGATAGAAAGAGATAGCAGGAGAGTGGAGGAGGGGGCATGTCAGGGAAAACAGAGAGGTCTAAGTTTGGATCCAGGGCTCCTGTGTACGTGACATCTGACCTGAGGCATTTCTGAGAACCAACACCCTCTCGAGTGTGAATAACTCATCGCTGTGTGTATGTGCGTGTCTTTTTTGTGTCCATATAAATAGGCTGCTGCTGCGTCTGACGCATATGTGTGTTTATGTTTGAACCTCAACTCAGACGACCGCCGTCTCCAGTCTTCATATAATTTCTTTAAATTCGGAGGTGGAACAAGTACTCAGATCTTACGTTTGAGTAAAAGCAGCAACGTCGACACATCTGTTACAAGTGAAAGTCGTTGGTTTAAGTTTTTACTTTAAAAGTATACAAAGCAACATCTTTTACATTGTCGATGTTTATGAACAGCATTTCGGATGACGAGCTTTTATTGTGAAGATTCACAGTTCAAATTCAAATTCAAAAATCTTTATTTGTCCCCGGGGGACAATTGAAGGCACGTGAAGTAGTTGGACACAAACACAAACAAGTCAGCATGTGATGAGATGCCGACGATATTATCACCATCTTGTTTCTGCTGTTTACAACCGCACAGATGTAAATTTAAAAAAAATGCACTGCAGAATTATTTCCTGCTTGTATATCATTAAAAGCAAACATAAGAAATACTTAAAGTACCCAAAGCAAAAGTACTCATAATGCAGAATATCTTATTCAGAATGATATATATTATGTTATTGGATTATAATTATAAATGCAATAATGTCGTAATCTTGAAGTAAACATGTATGTAACGCTGTGATCCTAACATCTGCAGAAACAAGTTATAGGGGAGCAGAGTGGCTGAGACAGAGACACCATTCACCCTGTTACAAGACACTGAACCATCAAAATGATTCTGAAGCTTATTTTAAGGTAGAAAATATACATAATGTTGCTTTAAGCTAAATCTGCAAAGTAACTAAAGTTGTCAGATAAATGTAGTGAAGTAAAAAGTCGATGTTGCCTCTGAATTGTTGTGGAGTCGAAGTAAAAAGTAGCAGAAAATGGAAATAATCAAGTAAAGTTCAAACACCTCCAAGTTTTTCTTGACTTATACTTTAACCACTGTCTTTTTTAAAATCCTCACAGAAGCGCTACTCGTCCGTCTTGCTCTCTGTGTGGTCTGTGTTGTAGCTCGACTTGCAGCCTGTAATCCCCTTTCTCTGCGTCGCTGTTTGGTGAGGTTGGTAATGCGTCACCGGGGGCATATTGTAACTATTATCATAGATTAACACTCCCTCCCTCCTCCATATCTCCGTAAGCTCCGCCGGTCACATCGGCTCCCTGACCGCTAAGCTGCGCAGCGTGCATCGCCGTGTACATCGAGTCCCGGCAGGGAGATATAAACATAATCACAAGGGTGCCCGCATGTGTGTGTGTGTGTGTTTCATGGGCTAATATAGAAATCTACAACATCTTCCTCAGTCACTTCAAAAAACTTTACTGTTAATTTAATGCAGGGTTAAGTGGCTGAAAACAAAAAGAAAATCAATTGTGCTTCACTGTAAAAGGGTACTATTGATTGTGTTGCTGCTTTTTTGGTAGCAAGATAAGACCACACCAGCACTTCTGAATATTCTCCATTTAGGAATCCGCTACACTGCCAGTAAACGTCGCCTGCTGCTTTCACTGACCGTCAGAAAAACCCGTCGTCTCATCATGTAAGAGGATCCGCGCACAGCCGGCGCGTTGGCCGAGTTGATATGCTTTATATTTTCGTGCCACGTTCGAGTGCAAACAGTAGACAAAGGGAGCGACCGCTGGGCTCGGGCCCTTTGAGTCTCCGCTGCCGTCCGGCAAAACAAAGCTTCATTCACAGTGTGTGTGAGGAGAAAAAAGGGCTTTCATCTCCGTGTGTGTTTAGACAGAAGTCACTGGAACGCGGGGCAGGGAACAGCGTAGCGTCACACCAGAAGCCGACGCGAACCGAGTCTCACATCACAACATCACGCCACAGCTCCGCGGCATCAAAGATCAGAGGGGAGGGTAGGAAAGTAGGTTTGGATTTTTCACTGCATTATGACACGCAGGATGTTTTCGCAGGTGAGGCTGCGAATCTGTGATGCAAAACAGACGTACAGTAGCTGTGGTTTCACAAGTTTTTCATTCCTCAAACTTTACCCTTTAAGCCCCGAGGAAATTCAGATTGCTGACTTGTTGAAATTTTACCCCAAAGGATCCTCAGATAAAAAAAAGAAGGAGGCATTTAACAGGATCGGGAAGTATAATAACACATCTCTGACATGCAAACATTTACCTTTTGTTTGTCTTTGTAGCGCTGCAAAGATTAGTCAATCAAGAGGAAACAAGTTTTGCTAATCGATTAATCGTTTCGTTAATCTTCATGCAAACACGAAGAGTCTTTGGGGTTTGGACTGTTGCTTGGTAGAAGAAGTAATTTGAAGATTATAGTCTAAATTAATTGTGAATATTATCACCAGATTATAATCGTTAGTTCCAGCCATTCGTTTTTGTGTATTTTTACACATACTACGACACAGTTCCACCTCTCCAGGCCTCCATAAACGATTCAAATAAAACAATCTGAGATGGAAGGATCGGTTTTTGGGGCTGGGCTGATTACGACTTGTTGACATTTATGGTAGCTCAAGGCAAGGCAAGTTTTATTTGCATGGCGCCCCTCAACGAAAAAAAAAAAAAGGCAAATTGAAGTGATTTGCATAAAGACATAACAGACATTAAGACAAGATATAAAAGCAACACAAGGCGAAATATAAAAAGAGACATTCAAACAGTGCGGTGCACAAAAGCTGAACGCTGCACCGCCGTGTTTTGTTTTGGGCCTGTGGACGGTAAACAGACCCGTCCCAGACGACCTGAGAGGTTTGGCGGTTCAGAACGTGGCAGCAGATCAGAGATGTGTTTTGGCCGTAAACCATCGTGTAAACAGTTTTTGAGGCGTTGCAGTAAAAAAAAAGTTTAGGGTGCAGCAGTTTATGAGATATACCTTCACTCCAACGCTGGATTTTTCTTCACCTCTCTCACCGTTTCACTCCCCTCGTGCACATTAACACATCTCGCCACATGCGCCGTCGTCTCGCCTCAGAAGGATGAGACGCGGCCCCACCCAGCATTCTTTATAAATTGGTTCACTGTTTGTTTTAAATCCCTCGCAGTCACAAAAGCAGGGTGTGTGTCTGCGGGGTGAGAGACGGCGGAGTGATCGGGGTGGGACGTGTTACTGCAACCTATCATCAATCAAGAGTGTACGGTAGCCAATGGGATCGCTGTTCCCCCCGTTTGGCCCCGGAGAGAGTGGCAAGACTGATCTCACCAGGAAAAACACAGAGTCCCACTCCTGATACAAAACACACAGTGCGGACTGAAGCGAGAAGAAGGCGCAGGAAGTTCATGTTGTGCTGCAGGAGTACGTCGGGGAAAAACAAGGCTCACTTTGCTGGACGTGTACCAGCATCGCTTCTTATTGTGTTTTGAAGGAAACAGAGCTTGGTGACGATATCGCTTCATCGTTAATTGTCCTTTTTTTGATCGGCCCGACTGATATCTCAGTCTGCTGATATTATTGGATGATGTTGGAGATCTATCGGTATCAGCATATTTATTTTTCACAGATCATTATGCAGAAAAAGATGCTTGAGGTGCCTTTTTTTGTTTGTTACTCCCTATTATTAACATTGGCATCTGTACCAAAAATCAAGTATTAGTCAGGTCCTTAAAAGAATAGATTGTATATATATGAAGTTATTATGTTCAGTAGTTTTTCCACAATTTTGGTGATACTCAATACAAAATGAGATCTGAATTAGTCGGCTATTTACTGAATTATCCAGCAATAAAGTGTATTGTAGATGAGCAGTTATTAATTTGCTCTTTAGACATTTTTCTAACTTGTTCACGTCAGTAGTCATGTTTATTCGACAGAAATGTGCCTGTAATAGCCCGAAGCTGTAGCTCTGGAACATCTGATCATCTGAAGTGGAAAAACAAAACATTCCTGAAGTGAATAATAATGATAAAATTAACGTGGGTGAATCATTCTGAAGCGGCTCACTTCCTAATTTCTGGCATATGCGCCGAGCAGTGACGCATCAGTTTACTCACTAATCCCGTTTTCATCAGATTTTTCATTCTTGTGCCACGAAAAATGCAATTTGAATCCTTCTGTGGGTCTCCATAGCACATCCTTTTTGTAATTTTTTTATTTTTTCAACTTTGCATAATTACCTTTGAATTGATTCAGTTTGATGAGATAATGTAATTCTCTGCTCCAGTTCTGAATCCCCTCAGCGGAGACAAAAGAGTCGTTCAGCGATAAGACATGTTAAAGATGATATCTGCAGTGAGAGTCGGCTCTTTCACCACGTATTAGCAGTACAGACACATACAGAAAAAAGAACACAGACAAGAGAGGGGTGGCGACTGAATGCCCTCTTCTTCTTGGAATAGTTGTTACGTCGGGGCCGGCGGTATCTGTCGTCTTTGCTTTGCTTGGAGTTCCTGTATCTGCCAGCGGTGGGGAAGCTTCCAGGAAATCGCTGTGTTGTTAGAGCAGGAGTGTCTGGCTGCTCCGTTGCTGTGGACACCGTCTCTAGCTGCTCCTCAAGGCCGCTGATGTCACAATAACAGCCACAAACATGATGCGAGAGGGGCGAAGTCTTCCTCCTCCTCCTCCTCCTCCTCCTCCTCCTCCTCCTCCTCCTCCTCCTCCTCCTCCCCTCTCTGCCTGCATCTTCATTTCTCTCCACACACTAATCACTTCTTCTGCAAGTTCTAAAATTTCCCTGACGCAGCGCAGCTCTCGCCATACAGCCACTGTGACTCTCTCTCTCTCTCTCTCTCTCTCCCTGACGTTTCCTCTCCGGGGACCTGATCTTTTATTCAAAATGGCTGCCGATGTGGGTTGATGGCTATTTTTTTTTTCCTTCACACGATTTCAGCAGAACGGCAAATGTATTAAGCTAAAGTCAAAGCCACATTTTCAAAACGTTACTCTCTCACCTTCAGGCGCACCTGCCTACGCACTGCTGAAGTCGTTAAAAAAAAAAAATCCAAGGGGTCGACAGACAGGGTCACACGGGGTGAACGCAACACGATCCTCGGTCGCCTTCGCCGCCCCCCCCACCCTCGAACCTCACGTAACACAAATACACGCTATCTCTCCACACACTCTCACCCTGCCCCGGCCGCATGCCATTGTCGCTCTCTGGATGAGTGCTGTTAGAACCTGCTTTCAGCTCCTCTCGTCTCACACACACACACACGGTCGTCCACTTTCCCCACACACACACACCTCTCAGTGTTGTCAGTGTCAGAATTCTTCTGAATGCCAGCTCAGCTCGTGTGCGCACGCTTCAGCTCAGCCTGGAAAGTTGTGCGTCTGTTGAAGAAGTCTATGCAGTTTTTTCCTAAAAAAACCAACGCAGAGAGTCAAACATAAAAATAATCCCTCTCAGACGTCTCTTATGACCCACTAGAAAAGTTTGCCCTCTGCCTGTGTTTTCTAAACAGTTTGCCGTGTTTAGGATGTTTCTGGTCCTCCGCTCTCGTCCGGGAGTCTGTTTCGTCCGAGGGCGAGCCGAGCTTCACACACACAGACAGGCAGAGCGGAGAGGCGCGCGGCGGACATGATCGAGCGTGCGCTTTGGCTGTTTTCAGATAAAATCTGCAGGGTTTTGCAGGGGTTCGGGCACGTTTATTCGTGCTTTAGAAAGTAACCGTCAGAAGATACGTTTCATTTCTCTGTTCTCGCTTACGCTACTCGCTCTCTTCATCACCGCTGCTCCGTCTCTTTATGCAAACCCTGCTTCTTTATTTGAATATGTAAGGTGTACCGCACACTGCGAGCTGTTTTCAAATCCTGGTGTGTCATTTTTACGGCTGCGTGTTTGCGTTTGTGATTATGGACATTTTCATCGACAGTATTTTAGCCCAAAATCTATGAAACATAAAAATCTCAAGTTGCATGCTGGGACAAGGATTTAAAGGAAGACATAAGATATCTGATTTAATTTCTTGCTTCACTTAGCCCTTCTCTCAAGATTTTGTAAAGATGCTGACTCCTGACAAACTCTTCATCCATGTGATGAGCCAAAACATGGCTGTAATCCCGCTCCATTCGTTCTACATTCACCTGCCTTGTGCAACAAAATCTGAAATTATTTTTAAAAGGCCATCCAGCGGGAACTTGAGAGCGCAACTTTAGGCAAGTGGACAAAACCAAATATCTCAGAGGGCCCTCTCTTGCCATTTGGGTGTCCCTTATCTCCCCCCTTTCCCTTCGCACCTGTCCGCTGCTCCAGTGTCGTTGAAAGTGAAGGAGATGGGAAAGGGGGCTGAAGTCATGTCGGGGGTGTACGAGATGAATCCCAGCGGGGAGAGCTCTGTCAGCGAGGGAGAGCACAAGCTGCGGCCACCGGCTCAGCTGTGCCAAGGGCCTGAAAGCAAATACACGGCCTTCCTGAACTGCGGACGTGCTTGTGCGTGCGTGACGCGCATCTGCCACCTGTTATGCGAACACGACCCCCCGACGCGCGCGAGCTTTAATGTGTATGCGTTCTCGCTTGCATAAGAGTGTTCGCGTGTGTCGAACTCCTTCTAGACTCCGTCAAGACCGAATGTATAATTGGATACTCGGAGCAGGCAGCAAAAAAAAGGGATCCCGGTCTTAGATAATGACTCAAAGACTTTGATGTGTGACCTCCGGATGACTGCTGATACAATATATAGGGATCATATGAGTGGACGGTATTTATAGCATTAGTCGGATATGTAGCTAAGCGGGGCCTCATGACCCCCCTGGGCCAGCACGCACACACACACACACACACACACACACAGACATGGACACCCTGCTGAGACTGATAAAAATAGCAAGTTGTTAACAATTAGTGTTCGACTCAGCTCAGACCTAATGTGAATTTGAGTGTCCAGCATTTACAGCAGTGATTCACAACCAGCTACATGGAAATATTTGAAAAGATGGAATTTATGACTCGCTAATGTCGTGGCTAACGATTAAATGCTAAACGTCGGTGACAATGATAACTGATGTTTAGCAAGTGTTTTTACCATGTTAACTATCTTAGTTTAGCCTGCTGATATACTTATGTTAGCTAACTAGCTCTAAACAGAAAGTGTGTACAGCTCATGGGAATTTGTTTTGCAGGTATTTGGTCATAAATTAAAGTACTGGACAAATATCATTTTGGCGAGATGATGATACCAGAGGATCAACAAAGTTACAGTTCATACTGAAGTAGGGTGACCATATTTTTAAAACCCTTAACCGGGCCGTTAAGTGTGCATACACATGCACCATGGAGATGGGATGTCAGGTAAAGCCTCCTGGAGCTCTTTAGAAGCAGCGTACTCTCTCTTCTGCATGACAGCTAACTGTTAGCGTACTGACAGGTTCTGTCAGACAGAGCCGCAAGCTTCGCGGCCTCGACGCTTGCCTGTGACTCACAGGATAGAGGCAGCCTTGACAACTCCAAAATGCTGGATTGAAACACATATAAACAAATCGGGAATGCCACTCGTCACCTATTGTCGAGTTTTCAAGCGCTGTAGTGAAGGAATGTCTGTACCAAATATTCAGTAGTTTTCACTCAAAACCGCAAATCTCATGGTGGCGCCAGAGGAAAAAATCACGATATAACCAAAGTCGGTAGGATTCAGCGTCTGAGAACTGTGGATGTTTGCACAAAATGTTGTGCCAATCTGTGTTATAGCCTCTGAGTGATTTCAGTCTGGCCCAAAGTGTTGTAAAGACATTATTTCCAATGTGAATGCAGCCTATTCTAGCGTATATGCATCATTCTGACCGTTCCATTTTGTCACCTCTCCGTACCTCCTGCAGGGTCGTTGTTCCAGGGAGAACTGCAAGTATCTGCACCCTCCTCCCCACCTAAAGACCCAGCTTGAGATCAATGGCAGGAACAACCTGATCCAGCAGAAGAACATGGCCATGCTGGCCCAGCAGATGCAGCTCGCCAATGCCATGATTCCTGGCACGCAGCTACCACCTATGGTGAGAGGACACACACGTATGAACATACCACAGCTACTGCCCATGGTGAGACCGCATACGAGTAAAAGCTCAGACATAAACAGCTCCTTCACTCTCTGTGTGGCTCTTCTCAGTCTTTCCGTCAGTCCCTCTCTTTCCCCGTACAAGAGGCTCACAGTTTGAGGTTTTATGTCTTCGTCCACGCTCATTTTACCCCTCTGCTTTCGTTTCTGCTCTCGTCCAGCCCATGTTCTCGATGTCGCCAGGCCTGGCCACCAACGCCAGCGCAGCAGCAGCAGCAGCCGCGGCCTTTAATCCCTACCTGAGCCCCGTGTCACCGGGCCTGATGCCCCAAGAGATCATGCCCAGCACCCAGGTCCTCATGGCTTCCAGCCCCAACGTCAACCAAGTCCCCAACGCTGCCGCTGCCGCAGCCCAGAAACTGCTGAGAACGGACAGACTTGAGGTAACGCACCGATGAATAGGAACTGTTTGTTTTGGGACGTGGATGCACTAAATATCGTAGCATCATCCAGAGTTCCAGGAAAAACTCTACTCTAATAAACTCTACTTCATGATGTGTCTCTTTCTTAGTGGGAGCGGAGTCACCCAGGATGATAATGAGCCTGTAAGCAAAACAAGCGCTGTTAACAAGTGGTTTAACAAGCACATGAATAACGGCACCCTTTATTGGACTTCCATAAACTGTTTCAGAAGCTGCAATTGTAATATTAATAGCAGGTGCCATTATGCAAAGTAGAAGCCGAATAAAAGAAAATTAAGAAAAATCATCCAAGGTTCATAAAGCTGTAATATATGATCAGTTTATGATGTTGGGTGGTTTCCAAGAGTTGTTTTGTAAGTAAGAGTTGTTTCCTTTTCACTGAACCCACTCTCACTCGCTCGCTTAATCTGCCTCGTGTAATTCCGGCGCACTTTGTGCCTTTCGCGCAGCACGCTTCACAAACGGATTTAGACAAGCGGCACAGATGAGCCCGAACTTGTTGAATATTTATTTAGGCGGAAAGTGGACTAACGATTTCAATGGCAACCCTGATAGTATTGCAACAGCAAAGAAACACATTCTTTTATAGCGAAGAAAAACTCAGTCTTAACTTCTGTCATGGTGGCTCTGCGTTCTGGTCTGTCGAGGCCTTCTGCCAGACCAGATATCGCTTCTTCCTCCTCTACCACGTCTGGTGGTTTGAAGAAGAACGAGGCCTTTACTCTCTGTTTCTGAGAGAATTTCGCCAAAATGAAACTTAATGTTTAACCACAAAACAAGAATCCAAAGAACACATAATAGACTCAGAAATGCAAGGCACGTCCTCCAAAAAAAAGCTGTTTGGTAGAGTGTTAATCTTGCACAGTGAGTTTCCTCTTTTAAAGCCAGTCAGGGACATTTAGAAAAGGTGAAGTCAAAATGCGACTGCCTATCTTTATAGTCTTTATCTGAGTTCAACCACACACTGCTGATACACTCGGAGCAGAAAAACAGAGCAGATAGCAGATGAGTGTGTCCACGGTGCCTCAAATGTAAAAGAAGGTGCTGCCCTCTGGTGTCTCACATATAGACTTCTGCAAAACGCCTGAAAATGACTCACAACGCAGCTCTTTATGAAGAGAATCTTCATCATGAGATTAAAGGTTTATTGTGTTAAAGCGTTAAACGCTTCTGCATAACCTGGACCTTCCTCAGTTCGGTGTGTTTTCAGGAACTCTGTGTCGAACATTTCGAGTAAAACAGGAAGTGTGAGAGGGAAGGCTGCGAAAATGTTTTACACAGCAGGAGGAATATGATCTGACGAAGCATTTTAATCTATTTATCAGACTGCAGATCTCATGCATTTTTAAGTTTAATGGATGTTTGTAACTGTACACCCTCTTTAAAGACAAAGTAAAGGCTTGATGAGTCATGCTTGATATATTCTTCCTGTGCGTTCCTCTTTCCTGTATATTCTTCCTATGTTCTTCTTCCTAACTCTTCGTCCTCTCGTGTTTTTTTTTTTTCTCCAGGTGTGTCGGGAATATCAGAGGGGCAACTGCTCTCGGGGGGAGAACGACTGCCGCTTCGCCCACCCCTCGGACAGCACCATGATCGACACCAACGACAACACCGTCACCGTGTGCATGGACTACATCAAGGGCCGGTGCTCCCGGGAAAAGTGCAAGTACTTCCACCCGCCGGCCCACCTGCAGGCCAAAATCAAGGCTGCCCAGCACCAGGTGAACCAGGCCACAGCCGCCGCGGCCATGGTGAGCAATCCGTAACGAGCGGCGGTCACACTCAATCACACCCACACGGCAGGCTAAAAAGGAGCAATTATGGGGAAGCTAGCGTGCAGTAGGAAATACAGTATGTTGTTTGAAAAGTGTCCCACCGTCCTGGTTGGTGTTTTTGTAGCTTTTCTTTTTCAGTTCTGCTTTTTGCAAGGTCACATTTTTTTAAAGGTCCGCAAGTTTGATTGGGTGAAATCCGCTGTGAACCGGATGACATGAAGAAGGATCGGACAATGGTGCATTATTCCGTGCACTCAGCTGTTTTTTTTTAATCCCGATATCAAATATAACAGAATTGTCTTGTTCCTTTTTCATCTCAACCGAGAACAAAAAGCAGAGAGTCAGTTCCTCTCTCTCTCTCTCTGTGTCTCTGTCTGTCTCTCTCTCTCTCTCTGATGGCCTGGTCTTATTTGTGACACGGTTGTTCCTGTGCTTCCCATCTATTACTTCTCTTCCTCTTGACATTATTATTTTAAAAAAAAACAAAAAAAAATCATTGTGCTTTCAGTCCCGTCTCGCAGAAACAGCTCCTGTGAATATGATAGTTCAGCCACACTTGTCTTGTGTTTTTTCTACATGCTCTTATTGACGTACAGCGAGGGGCTGTGGGGGTGAATCACTGTAATGTGACGCTGACTACGATGCGCACAGTGACTTGTGCTCCCGTATCATTTCTCTGTCCAATACGATTTACCCAGACTTCAAAGTAATGACTGAATAATATATTCTCATCGCTATTTTCATCCATCTCTGTTCGACGATAACTAATGTAGACTGGTAGTTATCATTGATTATTGATGATCATTTAACTGTGTAGCTGGTAGAGCTAGTGTCCACACTGTGCATGCCTTAGTCCTGTTATCCCCTTGTATATTGCATTCCAATGATTTGTTTTTTTATTTGTTTTTGTTTTTTCTCACCTATACCCAAACTGCACTGCTGCCCCCATGATGCACCTCTGCTTGCTGGTTTATGTTAATGCGCTTGAACCCCATTGGCCCATTGCCATCATGTGCTCGCTGCCTGCTAATTAAGACTCAGTCGGCTGTCAAATCACTGAAGCGACCCCTCGACGCAACCTTTGACCTGGTACTATGACCTTTCACCTTTTAGCTTGGCATGTGGCTTTGTTGTAGAGCAGTGTTTTAACCAAAAGATACCTAGCTATTTTTGTTGTCGTTGTCTCAGTGCAATGTCTGTTTTTTTTTTCCTCCTGTTGATCTGTCATTATTGCCTGTGATAAAATGATTGTGGCTCGCGTTCCGACGCCCAAACAACTCGTGCAGAAAATCACCCCCGACACGAATTCGAACGTGGAATTTGCGACAAAGGAGCCACAATCAGTTCATCACCTCTAAGCCTATTTAACAACAGTCAGTGAGGTCTAGGGAAGTAGAGCTTCTATAACGGTGGCATGGCTTTCAGTCTTACGTCCAGAGTCAGTGTTCAGTGTCGTAAAAAAAAGCAGCTCAATCAAATGTGTGCATGTGTGTCTGTGTTACTAGTGCATGTCAGACGGATTAAGGGTGGGGCTAAGAGGAACAGTCAGGAGTGATCCCGCCATAACAAATGATTACAGTTCAAATGATCGTTCACTCCATCATCAGATCTTGTCACGGATATTCAGACCTCAGGGGTGGCCTCATGCCAAGACAAAATCCCCCCACAGAGCGTGTGTTTTTATATGGTGAAGATGTTGTGCTATCTGACTCGTGACGCTTGGCCTGAGACCACTCCTGACCTTTGTCTGAGAGTGAACCATCACTTAAACATGGCTTACACAGTTTATCATGGAGCTAGCAGTGCAGCCTCCCTTTCTCTGTGCTTCCTACCTGTTCCACCTCTTGTTAGCAGCCTTATTGTTTTAAAAAGTTAATGCTTGCTTATGTTGCCTTCAGTTAGCCGTAGGTACTGCAGAGTTAACAATCCAAGTGAGCTTCCTGATTAAACACTGTATTAAATGAATGCTTGTTAGCCAGTAGCTCCAGTAGGCACCATGCTCCTGCTTGTGTAGTACTTGTGTCAGACTGCTGCTTGCTTGCTACTGATGATATGATGATATTGTTGTTGTACACACAAGGATGTTTTGATGCCGTTCATATGATGTCCTCTAACGTATGTATCTTTTTTTGTTTTCTTTCCCGTTTTTTCCAACACACCCTCTCTCTCTCTCTCTCTCTCTCTTCACCACGCACCTCTCTCTCTCTCTTTTTCTATCTCTCTTTTTTTATTTATTTTTTTATTTTCTGTCTGACTGATCTCCCTCACGTCTGGCTGGGCAGGGCATCGCCCCTAATGTCATGGCTCCCCTGCCCAAGCGGGCAGCCCTGGAGAAGGCCAACGGGGCCTCTGCCATGTTTAACACCGGCATGCTCCAGTACCAACAGGCCCTGGCCAGCATGCAGTTTCAGCAGCAGGCTGCTTTCCTCCCATCAGGTATGGCTCCCAAAGCAACCACCACTAGTGCTCTGAGCGCCCAGAGGAGGCCTGGATCAGTGTGACCCGGCTCCTGCTTGGCTGGTGGCTGGTGCAGAACAGAGCAGTTTGGTTGTGGACTATTTACGAACAGACATTCAGATATTAAAGATCTCGTTAAATTCATCCTGGGCCAGTGAGGTTCAAACTCTTGTGTCTGAGTGCAGTTGAAAAAGCTAAAAATGCTTCAACAAATTTGTGCTTTGTATGGCATTGCATGGCCACTAGAACGAGTTAGATTGCTACTAATCGCCTAGATTTAATTGAAAATAGCTACCGGCATGGATGTTTGTCAGAGAAAGAACAGAGCTGGTTTACTAGATTTAAGCGTCCTTGGTGTGATCAGTCGTGTTTTCATGACATACCATTGCTGGGGCTTTGGCTTGGGCTGGGATGATCGGGGCTGGATGGGTTGGTTAAAGGTACCTCACGCCTCGATTTTGGCATCACACAGCAGGCTGCAGAGTCTGGCTTCTGCACTCTATCTGCTGTTCTCCTCACTTCTGTCTCGAGTGTGTCTACAATGTTTAATACCTGATAGTTACAATCATCACCGCACTATCGCTCCTGTTGTATTAGACATTCATACGCATCGCACCTCAGACAAAAGTTTAGATTCACACTCTTCATTTGATTAACAGATTTTCCTCACGATAAGTTCACCACTTCGCCTTTTTTCCAATCACTGATGACTGTGTCCAAGAGATATTAACCTTTTTTTCCCACCTTATCTCTCCCCTACTACTCTAACGAACCTTGTGATGGGCTGTTTTGATTTCTCCTCCCTATCCAATCCACTTCCTGTTGCACTGCATGATGGGCAGGCTCAATATTGTGCATGACACCTGCAGCCAGCGTTGGTAGGTTCCAGCTTTCCTTCTCCAATTGTCTGTAACCTCATGTCTGTGACTCGCACGTCATCAAAATTGAACCTACTCAGTGAAAATTTTACTTGAATTTATGGCCACTTTGTGATTTTTTGAGTGAGATTTTGGTGACCTGGGAGTCACTGTTTAGGTTGCGTGAAGATACTTTTTTGTGATTTGAAGCATAAGCAAGAGTCCACATAAGGAAAGACAAATATTGTGCCATTTGAATGTTGTTTATGACCTGTATGACAGATGTTATTGTTAATGATATCAAGTTAAATGACTTTTATTTTGTTAATTTCTCTGTGAATACCTTCTGTATATTGCTTGAACGCTCTCGTTCTCGTGCTCATTCTAAACTTGGCTTCTGGCTGGTCTAACCTGACACCTGTTGAAACCCTTTTAAAAACTTTTTTTTTTTTTAAACTGAGGGAGTTCAATTATAACCACCACCCTTATCACCTCTGCCTGAATGACTCTTATTCTTAAATGGACACTTCAACCCAAAATAAAAAATACATATTTTCCTTTTACCTGTAGTGCTGTTTATCCATTTAAAATGTTTTGATGTGAGTTGACGGGATTTGAAGACATAAGGTGTCAAGGTTTACACGTAAAGGGACCGAAACGTAACGACACTCGGAGGCCGACAGGTTCAACAACGAAAAAGCGAGCTTAGAACTGAAGTCCAACAATCTAAAAACTTACAGCAAGTAACTGACAAGCTGAAACAAAAAGGCAAAAAGGAGAATCTATGAAACAGTAAAGCCACGGGGAACAAATCCAGAACACAGGAAACACACAAGGAACGCAGACCACTGGGAACACAGGTGAGCAGAAAGCGGAAAAAGTCACAAGACACAGGCTACAAAATAAAACAGGAAATAATGTGACATCAGTCGACTTGTGATGCCGCTCAGCTGTAATGTTAGCGAGCTCAGTTAGCTGGCCTCTCGTCCAAGAGGGAGCTGTGGTTGTTAAACGTTAAGTGTGCCTAATTAGTATGACAAAGATCGCAATGTGATCGGTACAACACATGAAGTCTCATATTTACTGTACATTTCCTCTTATTGTGGCGGGGAGGAAATCTACCTTTGCTGCACATGGAAAACAAACCCCAGTGTGACGTATGAATGTCCTCGCTGGTGTCTTTAGCCTAAAGTTGCTCACATACATACAACTTTTGTAATAATTGATCTTTTCTTAAACCTAACGGACTAGTTTAGGTGCTTAAACTTGACCGAAACGTAACCAAAACCAACCATTTCACAACGTTAATACGTAATGTACTTTACGTCGGACACGTAAACATACCTTCCATGAGTAGATTCACGCTTCCCGCTGCACGGTTATACAGTTATACATTTCCAAAACTTGACATCTCACACCAAAACAATCTAGATGGATGAATATCACTACAGTTAAGAGGATAAATATGTATTTTAGATTCAATGGTGTACTGTCCCTTTAAGACGCATGTGACAGCATTTTTACTCGTGTCATTGTTTTTTTAAAACTCTCGACCTGGTGTTTGCCAGGAAAGCTCGATCTTGCTCTTTTTTGTGACTAATAATACAGTCAAATGTGGAAGTAAGTCTCCGCTGCACTTTGTGTCACACCGAGCTCTCAAATCACAAGACCTGTAATCAGCGTCGGCAGAGGGAAGAAAGGGAAGCAGTTAAATCGAATCCCTCTCTGACTCCCTCTCTCTCTTCCTCCTCCTCCTCCTCCTCCTCCCCTCATTTGCCTGGTGTGTATGTGGCTCCACTGCTCCTCTGTGTAATTTTGCTTACATGATTTTCCCTCCAAAAAAGTTCCCATGATGCACGGTGGTTCTCCAGCTGTGTCTGCAGCCACCACATCTGCCACAAGCGTTCCCTTCGCAACTGCCTCCACCAATCAGGTTTGCACCTACACCACCTGTCTCTCTCTCTCTCTCTCTCTCTCTCTCTCTCTCTCTCTCTCTCTCTCTCTCTCTCTCTCTCTCTCCCTCTCTCTCTCTCAATGCACCTGGACGATCCGGGGGATGCTTGTGTCTTACAGCTGGGGTGGGGTGGGCTGGGTAACAGGCGGTACTCCCTCTTGTTGGCCTACACTAGAGTCCAACATGTGTACACGTATCATACTGTGAGACTTTTTACAACATTCATGTCCATTTTAACCACAACGTTACCTTTTCTTAGATCACCTACCTGTCTTTCTGAGAAGCAAAATAACAACACTGTATTGCATTATAATGTTTGTCCTCATTGTAACCCCGATTTTTGTCCTTTCCCATTTTGAGGACTCTTCCTTATCAAAGTTGACTACCAACGAATACATGCAATTGGTATGTATGAGGTAGTTTTTTCTCACCGTTTTTAGAGCAAGTCGCACCGCTTGTGCAACAGTCGCTATCTGTGCCCCTTGGTGCTTTGCTTTTTTTCCTTTTTTTTATTTTCCCCTTTTTTTCTCCGCTGCTGCTTCAAGCACATACGGCATAGCTTGACCATGTTTTCCTCGTGTTTAAAAGTCATCACTAAAGTGAGGAAAAAAAGTCCAAAAAAAAAACAAACAGTCTGTTGGAAGAATTTGATTTCAGTTCAGTTGAAAGGCATTTTGTCAGCAGTCAGCTACAGTGCATTGCACAACTTCACAGCACCAGTGAAAACAGACTTACGAAAGCGTAGGGTGAATCATCATGTTGCTTAGTCTTGACCCAGTTTTCTGCATTGTATCGATGTGTGCAGGTCAACAACATGGAGGACTTAGATTTGCATGGGGGAGCCACCTCACTGACAGTTTCCCCTTTGCCCCCCCTCATCTCTCCCTCTCCCCCTCGATCCTCCTCTTCCCCCTCCCCTGCCGTCCACAGAGTGTCTGTTAATGCCACCTCTGAATGAACTCTCGCCACAACTGTTAGCCCAACTGCTTTTTTTTTCTGTCTTCGTCCTTCTCCGGCAATGAGCTCGTGTTAATGAACGTGGATGAGAAAGAAAAGATGTGTTGTGATCTGTTGTTCTGTCGGCCAGCGTCCTCTGTGAGTGTTTTTCAGTTTGGGATGCTTCATCTGGATCTCTGTCTGTTTTCTACCCCCAGATTCCAATAATATCTGCAGATCATCTGAGTAGTCACAAGTACTTGACTCAAATGTAGTTCCTCCCGAGAACAGTGAGTTCCTATTTAAATCCTCACATTACCTCTGTTCAGCACAAAGTTTGTTTACCTCGTCCTGAATCGTTCAGTGGCGGAGACTTTTTAAACGCAGCCTTTTTTTTTATTCAAGTGCAATCCGTCATGTCTTCGCAGATCAAATGAATGTGTGCTGGCACCGTCCAAGCCAAAAGAGTTCAGCCTTTATGTACATAACCTTCAGAATGTCAAGCAATGGGACAAAGGAGGGTCTGCCATCTCTCAGCCGGTCCACGACGATGGGTCTCATCACACAACTAAACATCAAGGGTGCAACACATGATCTGTGCCATCTTCCCACATATCAACATCAAGGAGAATTTGTTGTCAAATTCAACGTCCAGCCGTGGAGAAGAGGACATCTTGGTGCCGGGGTCAGTGTGTCTCTCCCTCCTCGGTGGGGGAGGGAGGGAACCTTCACATCACACCTCTGTGTCTGACTAAAAAAAATCATCGCACTCAATTTGTTCTAATTATTATCATTACTGCACGCACACAAGGTCAGGAGCGTGGTTGCGATAAGCAACATCCAGTGCTGGTACGTTAGTAGACCAAGATCTTTCTTTCCTTTTTTATCTGTTCTGCTTTATTATTATTATTTTTTTTTAATTGATAGCCATATTTCATAGTTTACAAGTGAAATGCAAACATGCACCTTGAATTTGAATTGAAATCTGAAAGGCACAATGATTTTAACAGGAATTTTATTCGCCAAAAGAATTAGGCATGTACAGTATTGTGTTTTTAAACGGCTACTAGTGAAACTAGATGTTGAAATGAGGGTCTTGGACATATGAATGTTCTGGGTAAACCAACATACCTGTGTACCTTGAAAGCACAGCCAGGCTAGCTTTTTCTCAACCTTGTCATGTGCCATCAAGGCCATACAGCTAAAACCAGAGTGTTATCTCAGCAGTGTTATTTGTTTACCGAAGGTAAAAAGTTTTGTATGGCTCTTTTTGTATCGTTTGTTTTCAGAATCTCCATTGTGAGTGTTTTTGGGTTTATTTTTTACTTTTTTTTTTTCTTTTCTCTAATTAATCAGTTTTAGAAGTGGGTTTCTCGCCAGTTTTTTTGTTTTGTTGTTAATTCTGATGTTTTTTTTTCTTTCAAAAATCAAACATGGAGGGTTTTTTCTAAAGTTTGTCATACCTCTTTTCATAGACTAGTTGTTTTTTTTTGTTTTGTTGGGATAATGTTGTTGCTCAAGTCCCTTGACTCTAAAGCCTGGTGAAGTAGAGGTTGTGTAGCTTCAGTCGACATTGTGTTACCTTGTTCTCCATCTTTTAAAGAGGAGCGACTCTAAAACTGTGTCTCCAAGAAGAAGCACTGTTGAGCCGTGTGTTGATGGGAAATTTAAAAAAAAGAAAAAAAAACAACAGACCCCGAAGGTCTATTAGGTCATCTTAAACCACATGTGCACTTGAATGATTGTTTGTCCGGTCACCGTGTTTTTTAATTTCAAAAAACTCATCCTAAGTGAACTTTCACTTTTGAGGAGAGGCAAACACGCGTTTGTGTTTCCGCGCAAAAACATGAAGGTCTCCGCTCATTTGTAGATGTGACTACAGAAACCAAAGCACAGTTTTTTCCTCTCAATCACATTCACAAAGGGGGGGGGGGTTACAGAAGTCATCTCTCAAGAGGCTCACACGATTAAGGAATTATCACCTCTCATTCATCAGTCCGTTTCACGATCACTTCCCTTCTTTCTGTTTTTCACAGATGCGTGTCGTGTGTCTTTACCGATTGTAATGTACCTAACAAAGCCTTAGATTACAATTAATGGGCCTCGGCCCAATCAAATGTACTTCAATCACCATGCAGGTAAAGAACACCAATGATGTTTTATTGTTCTCTCACATGCCGCTTATGATCTCTTTTGTTTTGTTCTCTCTCTCTCTCTCTATGTAGAAGTAACAATTACTCTCTTAAATTTCATTGAACTTATGTGTTATGTACTACTTAAGGATTTGAATCTATTTGAGGTATGTAGTTGTAGATTTTTCTTTTTTTTGCCTTACTATATATTACTTGACAACATTGATATAGCCGTTGTAGATTTTGAGGTAGTATGACATTCATAACTTTTTCAAACCATATAAATGATAATGTGTTGAGTCAGTTTTAAATATTCACTTCATTCATATAGCTGGATGTCTTTTTTTTTTTTTCATTTGATGTTACATTATCAGTTAATTTGTCGATGAAAGATTTTTGTGATACAAGGAACGAGATCAATTAAATCTCCGAGTAGACAAAGAGAAAAAAAAAACAACTAATGTTTTAACCGACTTAAATTTTCCTTGTAACATGTAAAGATCATGTTTGAAAATATATTATATTGAAATATAGATCCATGTTTTAGAGTAAAAATTATTTTCTACTGTATCCATTTCAAAAAAAGATATGTACTTTTTTGTTTGAATATTTCTTAAGTTTGCCCTGAATGTCAGGCCAAAACGAGCAGTGAGATAGACGGGTGTTTGGATGTTTTTACGGAGGACAGTGAGATTAGGAGGCGAGGAAGAAAAGCGAAGACTTTTTTTTCCCCGCGTCGGAGAAGTCTGAAATGCTGCAGATGATGAGTTCTAACCTAAGGGACGAAGGTTGACTTTTTGCACTTCTGTATATAGTCAAATGAACAGAGAAAAAAATGTGTATCATATTGAGATATTATTTTGAATAAAAAAAAAGATCTATAATTATAAGGAATTTTGCTAGATTAATTTAAATTCTTAAAATTAGAAGACCAGCTAAAAAGAAAAAAAAAAATTGCTTGCAAAAGAAGGGCACTAGTTTCTTGGCCAATGCATTCAGAGAAAGCTATGCGCTTTTTGTCTTATTTTATCAGTGGCTAGTATCGCCAGGGAATGTTGTAGGGGAATACATATCCCCACGTCATGCTAACTCCACCTCCTCCTGTAGGGTGACACCTCCAATAATGTCCATATATCATTTGTTGGACTTGGTCATGCAGTACTGCTGCTCCCATGGTACAGTCGATACATAAACCCTATCGAAGATTTATATTCTATTCTAGTTTGATTTGACTTGCATGTAAAAAGTACAAACATGTAAACAAAAAGAAACTGCGTAGTTATGTAAAGAACGATAACACACTCAGATTTTACAGAATACACAATGATATGTTCCTTTTTCTTTACAAATTCACACATACAGTAGATAACATCCACAGCGGGGAGAAATAATACGTCAGAAACAAGTCATCTTACTCTTGTGTGATACAATATTTTTCCGAGCAAACATGTTATGGTCATGGAAAAAAACAATAAAAAAATATTAGCACTCATCCACCCCAGATACTTTTTCTCATAGCCATATAATAATGACAGTGGACACTGACTCACAGGGAAGCTGTTCCTGCTATCATAGCTGTGCACTCAGCAGGTGAAGGCTCACCAAATGCGTATTTGGCAAATTTAAAAGTCTCTGAAATGAATGTAACAGTCGCCGGTCAACGTGTTTTCTGACTCGAGGCCGCTGTGTAGTCGCTACAGAACCAAAGCACCATTTTTTTTCTCCAAAAGCCACGTGTTCGGCCTCGCGGCTGCAACCGGGGTTTTTCTCTCTTCCCTGCTGAGGGCACATGTACACTTTGACTGCTTTTTACTTGTAAGTGCAACCACCGATTACGTATTTGCTAACAGTTGCCACACGATAATGTACTATTCTGTCTTCAGATTTGTTTATGCACATTTTATTGTTGCCATAATTGACTCTTGCTGTATGGATGAAAAAAATCTGAATAAAACAATATTTGATTTGCTCATGCAAACGCTTGGTGTGGTGATTGCCTCCGTGTGGACCGGGCGTGGGTGAGTCGAGTCTGGACATCAAAATTGAGATATTTACAGCTTTATTTTATTATGTACATTGCAGTGGCGGTTCTGGGGGGGGCCAACAGGGGCCAGTGCCCCCGTAACTCTGAGTCCTGACCCCCCTGTGGCCCCCCGAACAAAGAGTCTGCATCAATAATACAATGACAGATTTCTTGCGATCATTTTGTACTGAAGGGAAAGGCGGAAATAGTGTCTCAGCAGTTTACTACCCAATTAAAAAAGCTGAAATTGTAAACACTATTTGAAGTCTCATTTATCCCTTGTCTGAATGAGTCATTTGTCTTTTTTTACCGGGTTGTATGTGCCCCTAAAAAAGTCGGCCCAACCTGGACCCCCTATTAAAATTGGTCTAGAACCGCCACTGGTACATTGATGCCCTTTTGCTGAAGAATGTGCCTGATTGACAGCTCGACACGCACAGAGACATATTTCCCCATTATCGCTTCTGAACTTCAACCTCGTGAACAATTATCGTCACCTTGAGGGTTCAGTGTCAGCGAGACTGGAGCAGCTCCGCGGAGACTGACGTGTGACGGATGTGCTCGGGGCAACCCTCATGGGATCGTGCGCATTATCTGGGTTAAAATGGATCGTAAAAAAAGTTAAATGAAGCCAGTAAAAACCTCACAGGGTCGGGTCAGAGTACTTTGAAATGTAGTCAGCCGCTGAATGCAAATAACACGGCAATTTTTGTGATTAGGGACAAAACACAGCCACAAAAAATGGACTTCAAAATGTTTTTCTCTTTAAACGTCTCAAAGTATTTGTAATGCAAATAAGATGCTTTTTTTTTGCATATTCAGATCTTATATTTGCTCTTGCAACGCCAGAGGAGCACATGTCTGAGAACCTGTTTGTCAAAAGCACTTTAAAGAGAATTAACTAGCATGAAATTAAGTTTCGTAATCTTAAAAAGTACCACATTTTAAAGTCATTATCCAAAAATGTAAGCGTGACAATGTTTATTTCAATAATCTGGGCAATTTATATTATCATTGTATTTATATTTAGTTAGTTTTTGTAATCTGACTACATAATCCTTACAATATTGTTCTATATATATATGAACATGTAACATTTTGACGGTGGTGAAAGTCGTATTCAGATCCTTAAAAGTACTAATACCACACTTCCCTGAAAGTAAAAGTTTCACCAAGATTTATTCCTCAGAAGTAAAAGTACTCATTCTGCACTCACAACTGTTTACGAGCTTATAAAACAGCCTGTTGTTAGTTCAGTGACCAGCGAAGAGAGATACATGTACTGAACAGGAAGGGAATGAAAAGTACAATCTGAAAAGTAACTAGTAACTAAAGCTGTCAGATGTAGTGGAGTAAAACAGACTCCCTCGACACGCATCACCAACGCCAACATGGCCGCCAACTCAGCACAGAGGAGGTACTAAAAAAGAGGAAAATCACAGTAAATCTGGTGACGACTGTCGGCTGAAATCAAGTATTTAGACTTTATTGACTTGGGGAAATGTACTTTTAAATCAACAAACATCATATGTGAGTAATTTGTCTGAAATAAGGTCCCGTTGGATAATATTTTAACACCACACCTTTACTTTTACTGTAGTGTGACTTTTGGTTACTTTATACAACACTGACTGAAATTCATGTACCCTTCCTATAAAGTACTTTGACTCAAGTACAGGACGTGAATATTTCCTCCCCACCACCACTGGACCTTGAAGATTAATTGCACGATGAGTTAATGAGGGACCTCATTAACATAAATGCTCATGTATAATGATAATTAGAGGGACGGTGAGCGGCTGGAGAGCACTGCTGTCTGCGAGCACTGACCGTGAGCGCGTGCACGAGGCCAGAGGTCAGCACAGACTACGGTCAGCGCGCGCGTGTGTGTGCGTGAGTGCGTGTGTCTGGTCATCTGACTGCCGCTCGCGCTCTTCTGGTGACGGCTCCTTTAAGAAAACGGAACTGGAGCCTCGGTCGCTTGACGCGCAGGAGGATGTGGGCAGGAAACGCCGCGCAGCGAGAGCGCAGAGAGACGATCACGCTTTCCCAGCAGCGTTGCACAATGCAGTGCGATCGAAATGCGCCGTAACTCGGCCCGCTGATGTCCAGGAGCGGCCATTCTCCCCGGATCTCCACCCCGCGGCCCGCACGCAGCAGCAGGAGGCGAGCAGGAGGATCCGCCGGCGCGGGATTCGAGCGCCGTCCGAGCGAGAGGACAGCCTTCCCGGCCCGCTCGGGTTGAAAACATCGGGGCCGGTCAGCGGGTGGGAGAGGGAGAGGGAGTGGGAGAGGGAGCAGGCTTTCGTCGCGGAAAAAGGAGGCGTCTGCCTTTTTTTTTCTTTTTTTTTTTCTCCCCCACCTCGCTTCTCCCCCCCCCCTCCCCTTCCACAGCCATGAGGGAGTACAAAGTGGTTGTTTTGGGGTCGGGCGGAGTCGGCAAATCCGCGCTGACGGTCCAGTTCGTGACGGGCTCCTTCATCGAGAAGTACGACCCGACGATAGAGGATTTCTACCGGAAGGAGATCGAGGTGGACTCGTCGCCGTCCGTGCTGGAGATCCTGGACACGGCGGGCACCGAGCAGTTCGCCTCCATGCGCGACCTGTACATCAAGAACGGCCAGGGCTTCATCCTGGTCTACAGCCTGGTGAACCAGCAGAGCTTCCAGGACATCAAGCCGATGCGGGACCAGATCATCCGGGTGAAGCGGTACGAGCGGGTGCCCATGATCCTGGTGGGGAACAAGGTGGACCTGGAGGGGGAGAGAGAGGTGTCTTCCGGGGAAGGCAAGGCGCTGGCCCAGGACTGGAGCTGCCCCTTCATGGAGACCTCGGCCAAAAACAAGGGATCGGTCGACGAACTGTTCGCGGAGATCGTGAGACAGATGAACTACTCGACCGTTCCCAGCGGTGGGGACCAGTGCTGCTCGTGCGTCCTGCTCTAAAAGGCAAAAAACACACCCATCAGAACCGGTGCCACCCCTGATGTGGAGCTTCTCTCTAAGTTGTCCCCTCTCTCTCTCTCTCTCTCTCTCTGCTCACACTGTTGTCTTATTGTTGCACACAAGAATCTACGACGATGACAACAATCGATTATGTATTATAGTCTGGAAAAAAAAAAAAAGTGTTTACATGACAAAAGTACTTGAATGTTTTTTGGGGGAGGGTTGGGATTTTTTTATAGCTTTGTATATGACACTTCTCTGGAAATGTGCCTCAGTGGGAATGTCTTATTGTGAAACCTAAGAGACAGCTGTTTTCTGGTTATTTCTTATCTTTTATTTTAATTATATATTTTTTTTGGTGGTTTTTAATCTGTTGAGTTGTGCTGTTGCATCTTCTGGGCTGGGTCCATCTGTGTTGGTGGTGGTGGTGGTGTTGGTGGTGTGGGGGTGGGTGTTATTATGCCAAAATCCCCGTAATCGGTCGCCTGGAGGAGACCTGAAAGTGCTTCATAATCCGCTCTCAAACGTATCAATCACCACTCAAGCCTTTGCGCGGGTTTTTCCTCAAGTCTCCACCGTTTTTTACGTCGCCATCGACTCCAGGACTCGCTCAGATGCCGTGTTTTTGTTTTTTTTGAAGCTGTTGACTGTGCTGGAGTTGTGTTACGCCTACATATTCTTTCTTTATTTCCCCCATCCTCTCTCCGCCTCCTCCTCCTCTTCCTCTTCTCCGGTCTGGTGAAAGTGGATTTATCGTTGAACTTGCACTTAAGCTGACGGTGTCCCCTCCTCAGTGTGCACAACAAAAAAACAAGGACCTTCAGTGCATTGCTGTCGCTGCATGGGGGGGCTGGGGGGCCCCTCATGTCAAGTGCCTTCCTCATTTGAAAAAAAACAAAACAAAAAAACTCCTGTGACTGTGCCAACTGATGAGCCCTACTTCCTCTGCAGTGCGTCTTGATGGCAATCAGAACTTTTTCTTTGTGTTTCTTTTTTTGTCGGCAAGTTTTTTTTTCTTTCGGTATCGTTTTATTCGGTGTCACGGCGCGGAGAGCCTCTTCCTGCTTTTACTGTCAGGAAGCTCGTAAAACAGACGACCTGCTGCTTCAGGGTCAGATTCAGGCCGTTTCTTGAGGTACTAGTCCCAACAAGAACAACAGAGTAACTTTGACCTTACTAGGATCATTGGTTCAGTGAATGGCAAGCCATGTCTGTATTATTATTATTATTATTATTATTATTATTATTATTATTATTATTATTATTATCTGGAGGGTTTTTTTGTTTTTCTTTTCTAAAAATGTGACTTTTTTTTTTTTTGACTTACCGTAATTGTTATTCTCCCTTTGGACAAAAATCTTCTGCCATCCACCTGTCAGTTTAAAAGACTTGTAATACAAAAAAAAAGAAAAGAAAAAAACGCATTTTACGTACCGCTGTGTGCTGTGCTTGTCTCTGATGATAACATAAAGTGTCTACCTTTTTTTGTTCTTTTAAACGTAGTACAAGAAGTTTTTAAACAGGTAGTCTCAGTTTACTCCCGACGCCTCTATTAGACCCACATGAGCCAAACGAGACCGTCGGCGAGAAGACTGGCTGTTTCTAGTTCTTCTTATTGTCCGTCACAGGGTCGAATTCTGACTTATTTACGCGTCAATGCTGGGGATGAATTGAGGAGTCTCAAAGTTAACTTCGCTTCACCATCGTCATTAATCCTACACGGCCACAAGTAGAAATATTTTCCTCATCGCCGTTCATTCTACAAACAGCTGTGTGTATAAACAGCAGTTTTAACAGTGTTTGAATACAAGTACTGTGGCTGCTTTACAGTTTTAGCACGGCAACAGGAAGTCAGTTGTCTTTGATAATCAGTAGTTTAATATATGAAGGACAATCTCCAAACATTTCCTACTTTCAGCTCCACTGATGTGAGGATTCGCTGCCTCTCTCTCCGCCTGTTTCATGTCGTTAGCTGAATATCGTCGGACTGCACAATATGAAGATGTCACAGTGAGGCCTAGGCCGGGGCCGCAACTGAAACTTGATGGCCAAACGACGGCACCTGTTGTGTTAGGATGCAAAATGTCACTTTACGGAAGCCCTGAGAGGCAAAGTGAGAAAAAAATGATGGCGATACGTTTTTCTAAGTGTTTTCTCTCCTGTGTTTATGACTCAAGAAATATGTAAATAAAAAAAAAAAATGGTTCCTTAATTTTTTTCATTTGCCTCTCGGGGATTCCAGGTTTCCCTTAATCGACCGACTTCCTGCCCACCGCGCTCGGATTATAAAAATGATTAGGCGACCTAAATATTTAAAGAGCGTTTTAACTTCACAAAGATTTAAATAGCATAATGAGGAATTCACATTACAGTCGTTTTGTCATCTCATACACTAAAAGATTCATTAATTTACCAACTATTCTAACAATTGATGTAATGGTTTGAGTACTTTTATAAGGAAAAAAGTAAAAACTCTCAGATTTCAGCTTCTTTCATGTGAATATTTCTGTCCTCTGTGACAGTAAACTGAATATCTCTGTGTTGTGGACAAAAAAGACTTATAGAAACATTTGGCTGTCTACCTATCAAACAGTTAATCGATTAATCAAGAAAATAGTCAACAGATTAATCGTCAGTGTTGATAATCATTAGTTGCAGCCCTAACTAATACTAACTAGGTGTCCACGCATGAACTGTAAACATTTAAATCTGGCACAAAACCAAGAACAGCCTCAGCTCAACCGTGGAGGGGTTTCATTGTCGATAAATCTATTGGCTGTTCGGCCCGTAAAATGCCTGATGTTAAATGTTAATTAGTGTTTCCCAAAGCCCAAGATAAGGTTATCAAATGTTGTGTTTTGTCCACAACCCCAAAATATTCAGTTTAGTGTCACAGAGGAGGAAAGAAAACAGAACATATTCTCATTCAAGAAGCTGGAACTTGACTTTTGAAGATTACCAAGAGATGGTGATTAATCGATTAATCGGCGACTCTTTTGCGAGTCTTATTAAGTCAGTGATCGTGGCCATCGTGCCCCGCGTGAGTAAAAAAAAAACCCGTCTCAGTCCAGTTGTTTGGGTTGTGGGCAGGGTTTCCAGTAAGCGTGTTTAGCTGGGGGAGAGCCGTTTCCCCTCTTCCCGCCGCATGTTTTCTCGGCTGCAGCGTGGAGGACAGAGAGGGCTCTCTGTGTTCAGTCAGCCATACATACTGTAGACTGGTATTTGGTGGGCCACTCCTCGGACGGGCCAATGAGCTGCTGCCTCAGGCGTCCCCCTAACCACAGAGATTCAAGGTCAGATAAAAACTGAATTCAATCCGAGGACCCGCTCGCATTATTCAGGTCCGAGAGTAAAGAAACGAGCCGAGCGATTCGTACTTTGTTTGCGTAACGGCTGTCTGCGGGAGCTGCGACCGTCAGAGCGTAGTGATCTATGAAACTATCACCAACTGTGTTCACCACCGCAAACGACTCTTATCTTTTTTTCGGGTCGTGTTAAACTCCCACATACGTACTTTCTGTGAAACCCCACGTCTTAGTTGTTATTTGGTTCATACACATGAAAAGGTGCTAAAGATAAAAAAATAAAAAGCACAATTTTTTCATCAGAGTCGACCTGTGAAATTAAGTTTCATCTGCTTTTCCCTGGTTAGTAGAGATGTAAACAGAGTCACTGGCAGTGTAAACACAAGACACCATCGAAATGATTACTCATGAACGACGAGGTGGCAGTGATTACTTCCTGTTTGGTTAATTTAACTTCTCAAAAACAAAACAATCCTGCAACAGTTCCTGTTGTAGATCACTAGACAAGGAACGTAACGTAACTTGAATTCCTCCAAGAACTGCACTTTTTGAGGTACCACTTTACTTGAGTATTTATATTTTGTGCTGCTTCATACTCACACTTCAAATCCGCACATTTTACACATTAACGACTGAGTTGCATCGTGGGTAATGTAGGCGACAAGTTTCGAAAAGAGAGAAGAATGCTCGTAATGAAAAAGGGCGATATCTCTGCCGCTGTGTGCGCAGTGTCGGACCAGTGGGCTCGTTTAATTTGGTCGCTGGGATTTCTGGGAGAGAGTCACCGAGTGAGGAAGGAAGGACGCTGGGACTACACTTAACGTGAATAAATCTTTAAATTCACATTACCTCGTCCGTCAACATTTCTGCAAGGGTCACGTAGATGTGAAGACATCGACTTCCACACCACCGATCTGCTTTGTTTTGATTTGATTCAGTGACCACTTGGTGCAGAAGTTACGTACCGCGCATTTAAGGGCCCAAAGTGATAATAAGTCAAAATGGCGGACTCTTTTAATCACGTCTCGACCCCTCAGTGGTTTGTCTTGACGCTGGAAGCTGCCCGATCTCTCACCTGGACCACACGACCGAACTCTGTACAAAGTTTAAACTTAAAACGGTAAAACGTGTCTGAGCACATGTTGATCAGTATTAGAAGAGTCTTACGGATACCAGAGAAGATCCTGATGAAGCGCTGTTGTCTTTCACCAGGGCCGCAATTTAAAAAAAAAAAAAAACAGGTTTGCCTCCTCGTGTATTTTTCCACTCACGCTGGTGTTGTGCCTGCAGGGCTTCAGTCACATGACCCGTCAAGTGTGTCGCCGCGGTGGTTTCCCCGAGTTAACCTCGCATTTACGGTCATATACAGTGTTTACATGAGGGCCGCGTGCAACTCCTGAATGTCTCTGGATCTTCAGAGATCACTGAAGTACCATGTTTACAGAAGGATACTTTAACTTTAACTCTACTCAACTTAACCCAAATTCATTTTAAAAGCACTTTACACACAACAGAGATTGACACCATCCTCTGTTTGCTCCAACATTACACAAACCCTACACCTAATCCTGAATTTCACAGGCCGTATGGCATCATCGCGTGTAATAAATGTCAACTAAAAGCAGTTTTCTTTTAACTTTCGCTTACACGCTGCAACATTTAACCTGCGAGGTCTTAACGCCTCTACGCTATCGCCTCACTGCATGCAGATCTATCGACCACGCCTCAGCTGCTGCGTTGGGCTGTTTCGGAGTTTGGAGGAAAGGAAGGGTGGTTTATAGGGCGCTTCCTGTGTTGCGGTAACTTCACCTCACATCTGTGAAATGTTGAAACCGACGCGCAGTTCCTCTTCAACGGGTACAAATAAATGGTTTGCGTCGTCAAGGCCTGTCCTCCTCTTGGGTGCCCGTGACACATGACACGACCGCAGCTGTGCGACGCTCCAAGAAGTATGTACCCTCGTTCTTTTCTACACAAGCCGACCCCCCCATACAGAGAGCTATCAAAAGTAAGAATGAAGCGCTTGATGGAAAATGAAGGAGAACGACAGGGAGGGGAGAGGATGAATGGATTCCACTTGTGTGGCTGTTCTGCATGCGGTGACTCCATGTGATCTGATTTGAGGAAAGAGGCACCAGGACGATCATATGACACCAGTTTACAGTAGTTGATACAGCCGGGTTATCTATTAGACAGCCTGAGAGAGAAGCAGCCGCGTTCAAAAGATCATCTATATTCCCTGGAAAACACTGCAGACGCCTCTTCCCATACATTTATTATTGTTAAACCACTGAACCACATGAGCTCTGTCTGACTGCTGACATCACACACACACACTCAGTCTGACTCCGGCTGCGAGAAAGGCTTCACCATGTGAGAAAATGCGGCGGTAAGAGGGCACCACGAACTGAAAGTGAATGAGCCATTCTGACATTATCATCAGCATCATTCTAGCTTGAACTTTATTCCACTTACAGAGGGAATAACAAGTGGGCAGTGAAGGCGCGGTGCTTGTTGGCATTGTCAAACATCCAGGTGTCAGTGATGAGTCTCACGTACACCTGGTCTCCCACTTCAAGCTGTACTTCCTTGTGCAAGTGGAGAACATGCTCAAAATTAAAATATCTTAATGATGTTGTACTTATGTTATGTTATGTAATTATTTTGTTCACTGTCTTAAAGGGATATTCCGGTGCAAGTTTAATCCATGGTCTAACACACCTTGACACCGAGTAAGACTCCCCCTCGAGAGGTCAAGTTAGCTGACTGCTCGCATAACTAGTGTTAGCAACCTCAGAAAAGACCGCACGATAACAATACACTGCTGCTTATGTCTCCAACTAGAAACTGCCATCAAAAAACCACAATTAATGCTCAGAACAGCACCAAACTTCAGCAACAGTACATGTACAGTCCCAGCACACAATACGAAGCCTCAACCATCTGCTAGCTTTGCCAGATTGGTATTTAAAGCACAGCACAACTCACCCTCTCCTTCAGCAGCCTGCCTGTGTCGGGAAGCCCTGAAGAGTCGATTACCGAGTGCAGTAGATTTCCGCAGCTCAAGGACGAAAATGTGTGATTATTACTCCATGGAATGCTCAGTTCTTATTATCGAGAGCTGACAGGGAAAATAATGGAAGTAATGAAGTAATAATCATACATTTTCATCCTTCAGCTGAGGAAATCTACTGCACTCGGTCATCAACTCGTCAGGGCTTCCCGACACAGGCAGGCTGCTGGAGGAGAGGGTGAGTTGTGTTGTGTTTTTAATACAAATCCGGCAAAGCTAGCAGATGGTTGAGGCTTCGTATTGTGTGCTGGGACTGTACACGTACTGTTGCTGAAGTTCGGTGCTGTTCTGAGCATTAATTGTGGCTTTTTGATGGCGGTTTCTAGTTGGAGACATAAGCTGCAGTTTATTGTTATTGTGCGGTCTTTTCTGAGGTTGCTAAAACTAGCTAAGCTAGCGGTCGGCAAACTTGACCTCTCGAGGGGGAGTCTTACTCGGTGTCAAGGTGTGTTAGACCATGGATTAAATTTACACCGGAATATCCCTTTAAGTCCAGGTTTGTTCCTGGTCTTCAAGGTAATCCATTCAACAGTTTCTGAGACACTTCACTTAAAGCCACAACATGTCAGCCTCATGGTGGAGCAATAGGAACACTTCTACAACTTTTCCTATCGCGTCCCCATGAGGCTGACATCAACTTGAATCGGTCATGTGGTTGGTAATCACACAATAAAATAACCCACCACTGCCCGTGAAAATCTATATCATGAGACAGGGAATGTTTTAAAGTTTACCACAACTCAACCGTTGTGTTGTTTGTAAGACATTTTAATGCAGAAATCTTTTATCACATGTCATATCTTTAATGGCAACCGCTGTTTATTACAACAATAAAAGCTCCGCTCAAAAGTCTGCCCAGCGACAAACAGCGATCAGAGAAAAGTACAGAGTGGCCGGAGAACACATTCAAGCATCAGGCTGCTGAAGATCCGGATATTTGTCTCTGTGAAAACTGAAAGCACCTTCATCGGGGAGATAGGAACTTAATAAGTTAGTGAAGAAGCTCGGTATCTGTAAGTTTTCCTTTCCATGACCTATTTCTCTTTTTTTGCTTGTTTTGTACTTTACCTCACTCACAGAGGGAATAACAAATGGCCGACGAAGGTGCTGTGTTTATTGTCATTGTCATAAATCCAGGTGTTTAACCAGAGCCTCATGTACACCTGGTCTCCCACTTCGAGCTGCAGAGTCATGCCGTTGGTCGCCGTCTCCCAGCGGTTTCCGGCTGCGTGGTTGTACACGGTGACCATCTGCTCTCCGTTCTTCATCAGTCCCAGACCCATCGATCTAGTTGAGCCGTTGTGGCCGGAGAAGCTGAAGTAGTAGACTCCTCTGACTGGAGCGGTGAAGATACCTGTGGATGATCAACAGAGAGAATCACATTATTGAGCACAGTAGCTGCTGTGCTTTGCATTTCATCCTGAGTAAACCCAAATGTCTATAAACACATCAATATGGTTAGATTACCTGTTGCAGGGTTGTATGAGCCTGTGTTTGCGTAGACATTCTTGTAGGTCAGCGTGGTCTCAGTGTTAAAAGGTCCAGTATGTCCAACATTGCCGATAGATGCTCCAAATGCCACCCGGTTACCTTGAGAGGTCACATGAGAGCTGGAGGCTGTTATGTTTATTTGGAACAGTCTGACAATGATGCACGCACAAACACACAATAAACCCCTTCAGCTTTGTTACAGGATGTTCTTACCTCGGACCTCTCCCCTCAGCTCTTCTAATTGTTTCTCAGTGTTTCGCAGTTTGGCCTCCAGTTCTCTTAAAATGACGACTAGTTGCCAATAATTCTGGCTCCCCGTTACGTCGCCGCCACAGACAGAAGCTTGCTCGACGTTTGTGCCATTGTCCTCCTCTGCCCGTTGATCCAGCTGCTGGACCTCGGCCGCACAAAGATAGAAGAGGGACGGAATCAACACAACCAGTGAGGTCTTCATCTTTCAGCTGCTCCTGTTTGTTTTGATCGGCTCTCTCCGCTCGGCTTTATATACGACACGGGGATGGAAGTACCCCTTGGATTTACTTGAGAATGAAAGGCTGTTTTGTTCTGATAGACCAGAACAAAGGAGTTATTATCAGGGATATGATCAGTCACAAGATGACCAAAGGCTTATGTGAATATTGTTTTATCGCCCTTAGTCAACAAAACCACAGATTTTAAAGTTTTCTGTTTATTCACTTTGAAGATATTTCTTTATTTTTTTCTTCTTGTCAGCGATTCCCATGAGAAGACTTAGAGTGCATCACAATTTATTGATCCTACTGACAAGTATCACATTACATTTCAGCCAAAACATGACTTATTTATCCACTTGCATAATGTAGTGTGACGTCTATCTGCTTTACGACCTGCAGGTCCTTTTGCTTCTCCTGACATTACAGTATAGGTCTAAAGTTATCTCACTGCTTTTTTATCCAACACTTTCCACTGTTCACTGTGTTTATATTGTTAATGGTTTAACATTTACTTCTTGCTGGGAGCGTCGTACATTCAACTTTGACAGAGGAGCAATAGAAGAATCACAAAGAACAATATGTTAACCTGAACTGTGAACTTAAAATCTAAACTGGGTTTTACAATTTTTATAAAATGAAATCATGATTTTAGCTCGTGTGAAAAGAAAAGGGAATATTCTAAATGAGTTTGACGTCATTGTACCTTTATTGATATGAAACACTTGAAGACATACGATCAGTGAATGTACATATTTCATTTTCCACAATCATTCTTAACATCTTTTATTTACATTGATTTGATTTATTGAGTTGTTTTCATCAAGACTTTCTTATTTTTACTTGATTTCACTCACAGAGGGAATAACAAATGACCGATGAAGGTGCTGTGGTTGTTGCCATTATCATAAATCCAGGTGTTTGACCTGAGCCTCATGTACACCTGGTCTCCCACTTCGAGCTGCAGAGTCATGCCATTGGTTGCTGTCTCAGCGCGATTTCCAGCTGCATGGTTGTACACTGTAACCATCTGCACTCCATTCTTCATCAGCCGCAGCCCCATATCTCTAGATGAGCCGTTGTGGCCGGAGAAGCTGAAGTAGTAGACTCCTCTGACTGGAGCGGTGAAGATACCTGTGGATGATCAACAGAGAGAATCACATCATTGAGCACAGTAGCTGCTGAGCTTTGCATTTCATCCTGAGTAAACCCAAATGTCTATAAACACATCATTATGGTAAGTTCACCTGTTGCAGGGTTGTATGAGCCTGTGTTTGAATAGACATTCCTGTAGGTCAGTGTGATCTCAGTGTTAAAAGGTCCAATATGTCCAACATTGCCGATAGATGCTCCAAATGCCACCCGGTTACCTTGAGAGGTCACATGAGAGCTGGAGGTTATCATAATGTTTATTTTGTTTAACCTGAAATACATAAAACAATACAAACACCAAGACAGAAGAAAAAGCTGTAGCGTAGTTACAGGATGTTCTTACCTCGGACCTCTCCTCTCAGATCTTCTAATTGTTTCTCAGTGTTTCTCAGTCTGGCCTCCAGTTCTCTTAAGGTGACAACAAGTTGGCAATAATTCTGGCTCCCTGTTACGTCTCCACAACAGACAGAAGCTTGCTTGATGTTTGGGCCATTGTCCTCCTCTGCCCGTTGATCCAGCTGCTGGACTTCAGCCGCACAAAGATAGAAGAGGGACGGAATCAACACAACCAGTGAGGTCTTCATCTTTCAGCTGCTTCTGTTTGTCTCGATCAGCTCTCCATACTTTGCTTTATATACCTCACGAAGGAGGAAATGTCCTTGAATTTAGTGGAGAATAAAGGTTTGTTTTCTGCTGATGAACCAGATTAAGTTATGATAAGGTTAATAATAATTCACAGCCAGACCAAAGGTTTCTGTGAAGATTGTGTCATCACCTTTGGTCAGCAAAACCACTGATTTTATTATCTTCCTTTTTCTTCACATAAAAGAGTAGACTGGCTGGATATTCCTTTATTGATGTATATACACGATGATATAGACGAGCAGAGGAGAAAAGTATTTCTTTGTAGCTAAAACACGGTTTAATGTATTCCTCTGTGCAGTAGAGCTCCATGCTCATATGCTTAAAATGAAAATGCCTCACATTGATGTTTAGTAGGTATAATGTTTACCATGATTAGATCTTAGTTAAACCGTCGGCTCTGGAAAGTCATCAAAACCACAGGCGTCACTCTTATGATGATGCAATAGGAGAAGTGTCCACATTTCCACCAGATAGACTTTGAGATAGTTCAGTGGATAAGTGAGAATGTTTACCTTCTGGTGGCACTTGAAGAAAAGTCAGGGGATCACAAAAGTCATTAGGATTCAACCCCTCTGGGCACCACGAATGTCAGTTCATGACAACCCATCCAGAAGTTGGCGAGACATTTCACTAAAAACCACAAATGTTAACCTGATTGGTGCAAAAGGAAAAGTCAGAGGATCAAGGCTGACTAACACTGCAAGGCAGCCAAAAAAGGAGTTTGTCCGTTAAGTGTGTTTAGCCATAAAAATATAAAAATATAATCAACCAGGGCCACAAAGGGCCTCATGTGACTCCAACGACTGTCGTTACAACACAATAGAACACTAACGAAGTCGAAACCAACTTTCCACCATCCCCAACGACCATACTAACGACTGTCGTTTGGCAATAATGGAGCACATACAACCCATAGGCATCAGTGGCCTTGTGACCGCCTCCTGAGAGGTTAAATAGCTGGACCTCCACACCGGCTAGTTGGACTAGTCTCAGCCTAGTCAAGGGAGCAGGAACTGATGAAGCCTCTCGGATGAGAGGTGAAACGTCTTCAAGACAAAAACCAAATCCAGTTGCTTTCGATTCAATTTCCTTGGGATATAATCAACCAGATCCAGATATTTATTTTTTTACCGGAACTGTTGGGCACCATGAACTGAAAATGAAAGGCCTCTAAATGAGCCATTCTGACATTATCATTTTCCTTCTTGTCAGCGATTCCCATGAGAAGACTTAGAGTGCATCACAATTTATTGTTCCTACTGACAAGTATCACATTACATTTCAGCCAAAACATAATTTATTTATCCACTTGCATAATGTAGTGTGACGTCTATCTGCTTTACGACCTGCAGGTCCTTTTGCTTCTCCTGACATTACAGTATAGGTCTAAAGTTATCTCACTGCTTTTTTATCCAACACTTTCCACTGTTCACTGTGTTTATATTGTTAATAGTTTAACATTTACTTCTTGCTGGGAGAGTCGTACATTCAACTTTGACAGAGGAGCAACAGAAGCATCACAAAGAACAATATGTTAACCTGAACTGTGAACTTAAAATCTAAACTGGGTTTTACAATTTTTATAAAATCATATCATGATTGTAGTTCATGTGAAATGAAAAGGGAATATTCTAAATGAGTTTGACGTCATTGTACCTTTATTGATATGAAGCAGTTTAAGATATACGATCAGTGAATGTACATGTTTCATTTTCCACAATCATTAACATCTTTTATTTACATTGATTTGATTTCTTGAGTTGTTTTCATCAATACTTTCTTATTTTTACTTGATTTCACTCACAGAGGGAATAACAAATGACCGATGAAGGTGCTGTGGTTGTTGCCATTATCATGAATCCAGGTGTTTATCCAGAGTCTCATGTACACCTGGTCTCCAACTTCAAGCTGAGTCATGCCATTGGTCACCGTCTCCCAGCGGTTTCCAGCTGCATGGTTGTACACAGTAACCATCTGCTCTCCGTTCTTCATCAGACGCAGACCCATTGGTCTAGTTGAGCGATTATGGCCGGAGAAGCTGAAGTAGTAGACTCCTCTGACTGGAGCGGTGAAGATACCTGTGGATGATCAACAGAGAGAATCACATCATTGAGCACAGTAGCTGCTGTGCTTTGCATTTCATCCTGAGTAAACCCAAATGTCTATAAACACATCAATATGGTAAGTTCACCTGTTGCAGGGTTGTATGAGCCTGTGTTTGAGAAGACCTTCTTGTAGACCAGTGTGATCTCAGTGTTAAAAGGTCCAATATCTCCATTAATGCCAAGAGATGCTCCGAATGCCACCCGGTTACCTTGAGAGGTCACATGAGAGCTGGAGGTTATTATAATGGTTATTTTGTTTAACCTGAACAACATAAAACAATACAAACACCAAGACAGAAGAAAAACCTGTAGCGTAGTTACAGTAAGTTTTTACCTCGGACCTCTCCTCTCAGATCCTCTAATTGTTTCTCAGTGTTTCTCAGTCTGGCCTCCAGTTCTCTTAAGGTGACAACAAGTTGGCAATAATTCTGGCTCCCTGTTACGTCTCCACAACAGACGTTTGTGCCATTGTCCTCCTCTGCCCGTTGATCCAGCTGCTGGACTTCAGCCACACAAAGATAGAAGAGGGACGGAATCAACACAACCAGTGAGGTCTTCATCTTTCAGCTGCTTCTGTTTGTCTCGATCAGCTCTCCACACTTTGCTTTATATACCACATGAAGGAGGAAATGTCCTTGAATTTAGCGGAGAATAAAGGTTTGTTTTCTCCTGTTGAACCAGATTAAGTTATGATAAGGTTCATAATAATTCACAGCCAGACCAAAGGTTTCTGTGAAGACTGTGTCATCACCTTTGGTCAGCAAAACCACTGATTTTATTATCTTCCTTTTTCTTCACATTAAATATTAGACTAGCTGGATATTCCTTTATTGATGTATATACACGATTATATACACGAGCAGAGGAGAAAAGTATTTCTTTGTAGCTAAAACACGATTTAATGTATTCCTCTGTGCATCAGAGCTCCATGCTCATATGCTTAAAATGAAAATGCCTCACATTGATGTTTAGTAGGTATAATGTTTACCATGATTAGATCTTAGTTAAACTGTCGGCTCTGGAAAGTCATCAAAACCACAGGCGTCACTCTTATGATGATGCAATAGGAGAAGTGTCCACATTTCCACCAGATAGACTTTGAGATAGTTCAGTGGATTAGTGAAAATGTTTACCTTCTGGTGGCACTTGAAGAAAAGTCAGGGGATCACAAAAGTCATTAGGATTCAACCCTCTGGGCACCACGAATGTCAGTTCATGACAATCCATCCAGAAGTTGGCGAAACATTTCACTAAAAACCACTAATGTTAACCTGACTGGTGCAAAAAAGTCAAAGGATCAAGGCTGACTAACACTGCAAGGCTCCTCTTGTGTAGTTAAAACTACAGCTCCCAGCTGTTTCAGGAACCTATTAAGGCTTTTTTTTAAAAGATGTAATCTATATATTCACAACCTATTTTTTAAAATGTTGGGCTTCTGTGCAGGGAAAAATCCAACGTAAGCTGGGACTTTGGATTTGTTGATTAAAAATACATAGATACAAAGCTGATTCCAACAAAAACTGAAGCACTGTAATCCAAAAATAATAGGAATGTGATAATAAGCTCATCTTTTTTGACATATACTCAACAGAAAACAATATTTTATACATTATAAGACAATATATATTTAACATTTTACCACACCGACTTCATTTTGTTTTCTAAATACTTTTATTATGAATTTGATGCCAGCAACATGTTCAAACAAACAAGGTGGGACAAGAAAACGATTCAAGGAAGATTCTAGGTAAAAAAGACTTGTTGGTAACAGGTGATTGTACATGATTGGGTATGAAACCGGTGTCCTCGTTCACGTGCGAGGATGGGTTGAGGTTCACCACTTTGTGAACCACGTGACTGTTGAAGGCTTGTAGAAAACGTGCGCCTCTTATCTTAATATCACTTAGAATGACATTATAAAGACAACGATCTTGCAATTTGCATTCTCTGAACCTGGTGATTAATTAACTTTGATAGCGGTGCTTTATTGTGGCCATAAGATAACATGGAACAGAAAAACAAGTTGTAAAATATTATAACAATATAAGTGAGACATTGCAGGATGGTGGTTGTCAATCTTTAAGACCGAGTGACGGCGTTTGCACGTGACTGTCCAAAGTGTCAAACAATGGACATCAACTCTGTGTCAGAATGGACAGAAACAAAGAGGGCAGATATGTTTTTTCATGTAAGGCAACCGTTGGTTAGAATAAATACACATTTTGCTATAGTATTAAAATAAAATCATTTAATCCAGTTGAAATAAACTCTATGTGCCATTTGTGTGCAGAATGTACATTTTAAAAACAGTGTGCATACTTGAAAATGTACACTTACTGCCAAAATTTTAAGTAAGATTCCATCAACAGATAATTTTCAGTTTCAAATGAGTAGATAAGAAAACTTCAAAGTCAGAAAAATCTAATCTGGTTTTACATTTAAACTACAATCATGTCATAAAGTGATCTTGTACCAAATTAAGATTTAAGGTGAACGGCAGTTTGTAGTTATTTTCAGTCTTGAGTCACACTGCATGCATTTATAAAGGCAAACATATAATCAATGAATACACTTTTTTTTTCAATTTCCCCGATCATGATAGGGATTCCTCTCAACCTGCATATTTTATAAAAGTATTTACATTGATTCAGAATTCCCCGAGCTGCCATCATCAACACTAACTGTTCTCCAATGATAAAAAGCTCTGCTAAACTCACTCGGCACTCTCTGCCAAGGGAAACGTTTCTCTGGAATTGTTGGACACCATAATCTGAAAATGAAAGGAAGATCTACTTTATGAGCCAGTTATGGAGCTGTTTATCCATCGCCTGCAGCAATGATTACCACCATGACCCCATTGCCTGTTCCTCTTGATTCAAAGCCTTCTCTCTTTTACTTATTTTTTTTCTTGATTCCACTCACAGAGGGAATAACAAATAGCCAATGAAGGTGCCGTGTTTATTGCTATTATCAAAAATCCAGGTGTTTCGCCCGAGTATCATGTACACCTGGTCTCCCACTTCAAGCTGCAGAGTCATGCCGTTGGTTGCTGTTTCGTGGCGGTTTCCAGCAGCATGGTTGGCAATATGAAGCATCCGCACTCCGTTCTTCATCAGCCACATATACATTGATCTACTTGATATATTATGGCCGGAGAAGCTGAAGTAGTAGACTCCTCTGACTGGAGCGGTGAAGATACCTGTGGATGATCAACAGAGAGAATCACATCATGCACCACTTCATTTGAGCCAACTCAGTCGTCATTAACTTTACCATAAATCCTGTTCAACTTGCTCAACTCAAGTCTTTGTTCTGTGTCTGGATCCAAAGCCGTCACTGGTTAAAATAATGGCAAGTTTACCTGTTCCAGGGTTGTATGAGCCTGTGTTTGAATAGACATTCTTGTAGACCAGTGTGATGTCAGTGTTAAAAGGTCCAATATTTCCACTAATGCCAAGAGATGCTCCAAATGCCACCCGGTTACCTTGAGAGGTCACATGAGAGCTGGAGGTTATCATAATGTTTATTTTGTTTAACCTGAAAAACAGAAAAAAAATCCAAACACCAAGACAGAAGAAAAACCTGTAGCGTAGTTACAGGATGTTCTTACCTCGGACCTCTCCTCTCAGATCCTCTAATTGTTTCTCAGTGTTTCTCAGTCTGGCCTCCAGTTCTCTTAAGGTGACAACAAGTTGGCAATAATTCTGGCTCCCTGTTACGTCTCCACAACAGACTGAAGCTTGCTTGATGTTTGTGCCATTGTCCTCCTCTGCCCGTTGATCCAGCTGCTGGACTTCAGCCGCACAAAGATAGAAGAGGGACGGAATCAACACAACCAGTGAGGTCTTCATCTTTCAGCTGCTTCTGTTTGTCTCGATCAGCTCTCCACACTTTGCTTTATATACCACACGAAGGAGGAAATGTCCTTGAATTTAGTGGAGAATAAAGGTTTGTTTTCTGCTGATGAACCAGATTAAGTTATGATAAGGTTCATAATAATTCACAGCCAGACCAAAGGTTTCTGTGAAGATTGTCTTATCGGCCTTCGTCAACATGCTCATATGCTTAAAATGGAAATGCCTCACATTGATGTTCAGTAGGTATAATGTGTTCCATGATTACCATCTTAATTAAACCGTCGGATCTGGGAAGTCATCACAATCCATCCTGAAAGGAGCTCGGATGATTGTACCTGATTTCATGACAATCCTTTCAATGTTGAGACATTTCACTTAAAAACACAGGTGTCACTCTTACGACGATGCAATAGGAGAAGTGTCCACATTTCCACCAGGCAGACTTTGAGATAGTTCAGTGCACAAGTGAAAATGTTTACCTTCTGGTGGCACTTGAAGAAAAGTCAGGGGATCACAAAAGTCATTAGGATTCAACCCTCTGGGCACCACGAATGTCAGTTCATGACAATCCATCCAGAAGTTGGCGAGACATTTCACTAAAAACCACAAATGTTAACCTGATTGGTGCAAAAGGAAAAGTCAGAGGATCAAGGCTGACTAACTGTCACAAAGCATCACAAAGAACAATATGTTAACCTGAACTGTGAACTTAAAATCTAAACTGGGTTTTACAATTCTTATAAAATGATATCATGATTTTAGCTCGTGTGAAATGAAAAGCGAATATTCTAAATGAGTCTGAGGTCATTGTACCTTTATTGATATGAAACACTTGAAGACATACGATCAGTGAATGTACATATTTCATTTTCCACAATCATTGTTAACATCTTTTATTTACATTGATTTGATTTCTTGAGTTGTTTTCATCAAGACTTTCTTATTTTTACTTTATTCCACTTAAAGACGGAATAGCAAATGGCCAACAAAGGTGCTGTGGTTGTTAATATTGTCATAAATCCAGGTGTGCGCCCTGAGTCTCATGTACACCTGGTCTCCAACTTCGAGCTGCAGAGTCATGCCATTGGTTGCTGTCTCACCGCGGTTTCCAGCTGCATGGTTGAACACTATAACCATCTGCACTCCATTCTTCATCAGCCGCAGCCCCATACCTCTAGATGATTGATTATGGCCGGAGAAGCTGAAGTAGTAGACTCCTCTGACTGGAGCGGTGAAGATACCTGTGGATGATCAACAGAGAGAATCACATCATTGAGCACAGTAGCTGCTGTGCTTTGCATTTCATCCTGAGTAAACCCAAATGTCTATAAACACACCAATATGGTAAGTTCACCTGTTGCAGGGTTGTATGAGCCTGTGTTTGAATAGACATTCCTGTAGGTCAGTGTGATCTCAGTGTTAAAAGGTCCAATATTTCCATCAATACCAAGAGATGCTCCAAATGCCACCCGATTACCTTGAGAGGTCACATGAGAGCTGGAGGTTATCATAATGTTTATTTTGTTTAACTAGACCTGAAAAAACCTGAACAACATAAAACAATACAAACACCAAGACAGAAGAAAAATCTGTAGCGTAGTTACAGGATGTTTTTACCTCGGACCTCTCCTCTCAGATCTTCTAATTGTTTCTCAGTGTTTCTCAGTTTGGCCTCCAGCTTGCTCGAAGCTTGCTCGACGTTTGTGCCATTGTCCTCCTCTGCCCGTTGATCCAGCTGCTGGACTTCAGCCGCACAAAGATAGAAGAGGGACGGAATCAACACAACCAGTGAGGTCTTCATCTTTCAGCTGCTTCTGTTTGTCTCGATCAGCTCTCCACACTTTGCTTTATATACCACACGAAGGAGGAAATGTCCTTGAATTTAGTGGAGATTGAAGGTTAGTTTTCTTTTGATGAACCAGGTTACGTTATGATAAGGTTCATAATAATTCACAGCCAGACCAAAGGTTTCTGTGAAGATTGTTTTATCGCCCTTCGTCAACAAAAACATTGATTTTATAATCTTCCTTTTTCCTCACATAAAATATTGGACTTGCTGGATATTTATTTATTGGTGTATGTACACAATTATATACACGAGCAGAGGAGAAAACTATTGTCTTCATAGTTAAAACACGGTTTAATGTATTCCTCTGTGCATCAGAGCTCCATGCTCAGTGGATACGTGAAAATGTTTACCTTCTGGTGGCACTTGAAGAAAAGTCAGGGGATCACAAAAGTCATTAGGATTCAACCCTCTGGGCACCACGAATGTCAGTTCATGACAACCCATCCAGAAGTTGGCGAAACATTTCACTAAAAACCACTAATGTTAACCTGACTGGTGCAAAAAAGTCAAAGGATCAAGGCTGACTAACACTGCAAGGCTCCTCTTGTGTAGTTAAAACTACAGCTCCCAGCTGTTTCAGGAACCTATTAAGGCTTTTTTTTAAAAGATGTAATCTATATATTCACAACCTATTTTTTAAAATGTTGGGCTTCTGTGCAGGGAAAAATCCAACGTTAGCTTGGATTTTGGTTTTGTCGATAAAAATACATAGATACAAAGCTGATTCCAACAAAAACTGAAGGACTGTAATACAAAAATAATAAAAATGTGATAATTCGCTCATCTTTTTTGACATATACTCAACAGAAAACAATATTTTATACATTATAAGACAATATATATTTAATATTTTACCACACCGACTTCATTTTGTTTTCTAAATACTTTTATTATGAATTTGATGCCAGCAACATGTTCAAACAAACAAGGTGGGACAAGAAAAAGATTCAAGGAAGATTCTAGGTAAAAAAAAGTCTTGTTGGTAACAGGTGATTGTACATGATTGGGTATGAAACCGGTGTCCTCGTTCACGTGCAAGGATGGGTTGAGGTTCACCACTTTGTGAATCACGTGACTGTTGAAGGCTTGTAGAAAACGTGCGCCTCTTATCTTAATATCACTTAGAATGACATTATAAAGACGACGATCTTGCAATTTGCGTTCTCTGAACCTGGTGATTAATTAACTTTGATAGCGGTGCTTTATTGTGGCCATAAGATAACATGGAACAGAAAAACAAGTTGTAAAATATTATAACAATACCACTTATGGAGCTGTTTATCCATTGCCTGCAGCAATGATTACTACCATGACCCCATTACCTGTTCCTCTTGATTCAAAGCCTTCTCTCTTTTACTTATTTTTTACTTGATTTCACTTACAGAGGGAATAACAAATAGCCAATGAAGGTGCTGTGATGATTGCCATTATCAAAAATCCAGGTGTTGTGCCTGAGTCTCATGTACACCTGGTCTCCCACTTCAAGCTGCAGAGTCATGCCGTTGGTTGCTGTTTCGTAGCGGTTTCCAGCCGGATGGTTGGCAACATGAACCATCTGCTCTCCGTTCTTCATCAGGAACAGACACATTAATCTAGTCGATACATTATGGCCGGAGAAGCTGAAGTAGTAGACTCCTCTGACTGGAGCGGTGAAAATACCTGTGGATGATCAACAGAGAGAATCACATCATGCACCACTTCATTTGAGCCAACTCAGGCTTCATTAACTTTACCATAAATCCTGTTCAACTTGGATCCAAAGCCGTCACTGGTTAAAAGAATGGCAAGTTTACCTGTTCCAGGGTTGTATGAGCCTGTGTTTGAGAAGACATTCTTGTAGGTCAGTATGATGTCAGTGTTAAAAGGTCCAATATTTCCACTAATGCCAAGAGATGCTCCAAATGCCACCCGGTTACCTTGAGAGGTCACATGAGAGCTGGAGGTTATCATAATGTTTAACAAACCTGAAAAACATTAAAGAATACAAACACCAAGACAGAAGAAAAACCTGTAGTGTAGTTACAGGATGTTCTTACCTCGGACCTCTCCTCTCAGATCTTCTAATTGTTTCTCAGTGTTTCTCAGTCTGGCCTCCAGTTCTCTTAAGGTGACAACAAGTTGGCAATAATTCTGGCTCCCTGTTACGTCTCCACAACAGACGTTTGTGCCATTGTCCTCCTCTGCCCGTTGATCCAGCTGCTGGACTTCAGCCGCACAAAGATAGAAGAGGGACGGAATCAACACAACCAGTGAGGTCTTCATCTTTCAGCTTCTTCTGTTTGTCTTGATCAGCTCTCCACACTTTGCTTTATATACCACACGAAGGAGGAAATGTCCTTGAATTTAGTGGAACATGAAAGGCTTTTTTTTCTAAAGGTTCAGAACAAAGAAGTTGTTGTCGCAAATTTGAGAATTGGGTCGCTGAACAAAGGCTTCTTTGTTTTGTTTTATCACCCTTGGTCAGCAAATCAAAGATCATTTACAACATATTGTTTCTTTACTTAAAAGATAAGGCTAGCTAGACATTTCTTTATTTTCCTTATTGTCAGCAATTCCCGTGAGGAGGCCTATACTAGCAATCAATCAGTCCTGCTGACTTGTGGCCTGTTTCACTGGATGACTGTATCACAAATCAGTTTGAGTTGCATGCTAACATCAGCATGGCAATATGTCAGTGGATCAGGAGGATTCGTCCTGTGAGGAGCGAGAACAAGCGTACCTAATTTCATCGCAATCTGTTCAATACTTGTTGAGACATAAAACCCAAACGTCACCAAAGCATTTGGGATTCACCCTCTGGGTACCGTGAATATCTGTATAAGACTTCATGACAATCCATCCAATAGTTGGCGAGATGCTTCACTGTCAACCTGATTGGTGGTTTTAAAAATCTCAGTAACTTACATACATTTATATTTGGTAACAGGTGATGTTCTTCATACTTATCAACATGAGTTCAGATGGTAATATACCTAAAATAATGCATTTCGGTTCCAGTGCCTGTTTCATTTGGACATTTTTTTTATGATGGAGGTTAAAATGAGTTGCCAGAACTAATTATAACCTTTCATACAGTGTCCTGCAAAATTCCTAATCAGTATCTGTAAATGTATTTGTATTCCTTTTGATGATCCTCATTGTTAACTTTGTGTTTTCTTGCGTTTCTTGGCTTTTTTATAATTATAAAAGAGTGTTTTTTTAGGCCACCTGTTTTGCCCTTTAATGTGTGCTATATCTTTGTGATCTACAAAGGGTAATCTCGTTATCAAAAGTAGAGCCCCCCCCCTTTTTTATAGGTCTTCATTTGGGTCAAATGCGGTGTTTGTTTGGACTTTGCACAGGACTTGTTGATAGCAAGATATACACTATATTGCCAAAAGTATTCGCTCACCTGCCTTGACTCGCATATGAACTTAAGTGACATCCCATTCTTAATCCATTGGGTTTAATATGACCTCGGTCCATCCTTTGCAGCGATAACAGGTTCAACTCTTCTGGGAAGGCTGTCCACAAGGTTCAGGAGTGTGTTTATGGGAGTTTTTGACCATTCTTCCAGAAGCGCATTTGTGAGGTCACACACTGATGTTGGATGGGAAGGCCTGGCGCTCAGTCTCCGCTCTAATTCATCCCAAGGGTGTTCTATCGGGTTGAGGTCAGGACTCTGTGCAGGCCAGTCAAGTTCATCCACACCAAACTCTCTCATCCATGTCTTTATGGACCTTGCTTTGTGCACTGGTGCACAGTTATGTTGGAACAGGAAGGGGTCATCCCCAAACTGTTCCCACAAAGTTGGGTGCATGGAATTGTCCAACATCTCTTGGTATGCTGAAGCATTCAGAGTGTCTTTCACTGGAACTAAGGGGCCAAGCCCAGCTCCTGAAAAACAACTCCACACCATAATCCACCCCTCCACCAAACTTTACACTTGGCACAATGCAGTCAGACAAGTACTGTTCTCCTGACAACCGCCAAACCCAGACTCGTCCATCAGATTGCCAGATGGAGAAGCACGATTCGTCACTCCAGAGAATGTGTCTCCACTGCTCTAGAGTCCAGTGGCGGCGTGCTTTACACCACTGCAACCAACGCTTTGCATTGCACTTGCTGATGTATGGTTTGGATGCAGCTGCTCGGCCATGGAAACCCATTCCATGAAGCTTTCTACGCACTGTTCTTGAGCTAATCTGAAGGCTACATGAAGTTTGGAGGACTGTAGCAATTATGCGCCTCAGCATCCGCTGACCCCGCTCCGTCATTTTTATGTGGCCTACCACTTCGTGGCTGAGTTGCTGTTGTTCCCAGTCGCTTCCACTTTGTTATAATACCACAGTTGACAGTTGACTGTGGAATATTTTGGAGCGAAGAAATTTCACGACTGGACTTGTTGCACAGGTGGCATCCTATCAGAGTACCACGCTGGAATTCACTACGCTCCTGAGAGCGACCCATCTTTTCACAAATGTTTGTAGAAACAGTCTGCATGCCCAGGTGCTTGCTTTTATACACCTGTGGCCATGGAAGTGATTGGAACACCTGATTTCAATTATTTGGATGGGTGAGTGAATACTTTTGGCAATATAGTGTATATATATATAAAAAAGAAGTTTCAGCCATATCCTTTAAAGCTATGGTCTACAATCCTGGAGAGCTAGCAAGATTTCAAAGTGGCATCTCCTCTAAGTTCCATCCTGTCAGTGCTCCGTCCAAAGCCACGCCCCCACAAACATGAACACAGCACCGATGTTGACTCGGGTCCGACTTCTTTCTTTATCCAGAGCCTTTTTCGTTGCACCCTTTTCTGCCTCAGGCTGTCTTTTCCTTGCCTTTTTAGCGGGGTGAGTTGGTAGAAGTAACGGTGGCTGCACTTTCTCTGCCATTGTAACCAAATGAACTCCGTATTCCTGCAGAGGAGTGTGCTGAATATTTCCGGCATCAGTGAAACCGGACGTGTGCACGCGCGGAGGAGGGCGGGACATGAAGGCATCTGACCAATGAAGGCATCTGACCAATCCGTGCAATTCGGGCCAGATAGCACGGATTGGTCAGCTTTTTCTCGCTCATGCAGCTGCCACAGAGGTCTGATTATTTTTGCTCTTTTTTCTGAATACATAATGTATTGACTGCTCTCAGGACAGAAGGACCATTTCACCCAGTATAACAAAATGTGTTTCTGAACAACATCGTAGACCCTAGCTTTAATTTCACTTATAATAACAATATAAAGAATGCATGTGAATGCTGATATTGATTCTTATAAAGGTTTATGTTAGTGCTTTGTGTTAGGGCTAATATGAGGTAATACAGAAAAACAAGTTCTAAAATAAAGAAAAAAAACAGTATGGGAACACATTTGCTACAAAGATAAAGTGACAGCTGATAATCATTGATAATGCATCTTCACCTGATTGGCTAAAATAGCAAACTATTTGTGTGTAAGAATAGAGAGGGACAAAAGAGAATGGGAATGTTTTCCTGTTGGGCAACCTATGGTCAAAATAAACAGACATATTTATGCTAAAGATATGGAAGTTATTAATAATTGGTTAAATTATTTTCAGTGTGCTGTGAAGCACAGCCCGACTCATACTAGAATCAAGATCACGGTGCTTTTAGTTTTCATTATAAGACGCAGGGTTGCATGATGAAATGAAAGTTTGCAGATCCTTCATGCTACACAGACACAGAACACACATACAGCTATTTATATACAGGCTGTTTCGTTGCATAAACACTTAAACACCCAAGAAATAATTCTGTGTAGCATTTTTTTTTTTAATTCGCTTTGGGGACTGCAAACAGCAGCAACACAATAGTGATGATATGGCTTTCAGTCTCACATTAAAAGCCCCACATCTGGGAAATACTGTCAATCCACCTGGACTGAGTTTGAGCACTAAGCATCAACAATGTAAACATAGAAAACCTGGGTTTTGCATTTGATTTAGAATTTTGTCATGATTTTAGTTCATATTAAATGAAAATGAAAAGAAAATGGCAGATTGCTCCTTTGAAGAAAAAAAAAGGCATTGCATTTTTCAGGCTGAATCAGTGTAGCTTTATTGATTTAAAACACTTTATAAAGGCAAGCACAATATGATTGTAGTAATATATGTAGAATATCCCATTTTATATCATTTAACCAGAGTTTACATTTTAATAGACTGCTTCTCATTTCATTGACGTACGATCGGTGAATATGCATGTTCCATTTACCACAATCATGGTTAACATGAAATCTTCAATTTACATTGATTCAAATTTCTTGAGTTGTTTTCATCAAGACTTTCTTGTTTTTACTTGATTCCACTCACAGAGGGAATAACAAATGACCGATGAAGGTGCTGTAGTTGTTGCCATTATCATGAATCCAGGTGTTTGTGATGAGTCTTATGTACACCTGGTCTCCAACTTCAAGCTGCAGAGTCATGCCGTTGCTTGCTGTCTCCCAGTGCCCTCCAGCTGGATGGTTGTACACTGTAACCATCTGCACTCCGTTCTTCATCAGACGCAGACCCATTAGTTTAGATACCTGATGAATGCCAGTGAAGCTGAAGTAGTAGACTCCTTTGACTGGAGCAGTGAAAATACCTGTGGATGATCAACAGAGAGAATCACATCATAAAACATTTGGAGTACAGCAGCAGTTGTGCTTTGCATTACATCCTGATTAACCCAAATATCTATGACATCATCATAAGTGTACCTGTTCCAGGGTTGTATGAGCCTGTGTTTGAGAAGACCTTCTTGTAGACCAGTGTGATCTCAGCCTTAAAAGGTCCAATATTTCCAACAGTGCCGATAGATGCTCCGAATGCCACCCGGTTACCTTGAGAAAACAATAAGTAAATGAATAAATAAATGAAATGCAAGAACAAGAAAACAAGAGATTATTACCTTCATTTTGAGCCTGAAGCAACCTGAAAATAATACAATAAAAACGTTTAGCTTAGTGACGGTGTGTCCTTACCTCGGTCTTCTTTTTTCAGATCATCTAGTTGTTCCTTGGTCTTTTGCAGTTCGGCCGTAAGTTCTCCTAAGACGCTGTAGCAGAGTTTCTCCGGCATGGCTTCAGCCACGCTGAGGTAGAAGAGGGACAAAGTCAACACAGCCACTGAGGTCTTCATCTTTAAGCTTCATCTGCTTGCTTCAATTCCCCCCACTCTGCTTTTTATATCACAAGAATAAGGAAATTATGCTGTTCTTCCCCCCAGAAGATAAAAAAAACTTGTTTATCCTGTTTTCTTTTTCCTCCATTTCTTTTACGCTTGTCCACCTCAGTTTCGAAAACAATAAAAAGCTAAACAATAGGCCACTTACAAGGTCACGAGCTTACAAGGCGTGAGTATCGGGAACCAAGAGTCAACAGTGATGATGCTTAACTCAAGATTTTTGCACGCGGTTGACCACAGCGGCTTCGACTGAGGGGCCTGAGTTCTGCGGCAGCGGTGCCTTGCCGCCTGCAGGAGTCAGATTGTGTGCGAGTATGGATGAGTCACTCTGGTCTTGTGAAGGGAACAGTGAAGAAAAGACCTCACATATCCAGGGACTGAAATAGACTAAATGCTCTGCGTCTGCCTCTCACAGTGCACACTGAGTGGGAGGACGCAGCAGACACACAGAGGTGCTCACAGCTCCCCCACATTCATCCAACATCTCATCTCCGTTTTCAGCTGATAGACACTTAGGCCTGTGTATGAGGGATGTGTGTTCCTGTTGGTTGGTTTGTGTGTGTGTATCTATGTATGTATGTGCTTCAATATTCATGATTTCCGTCTGCCAGGCTGTGCGTCTCCTTTTTCTGGGTGAGCGAAGCACAAAATGTACAAAAGACTCTCCAGGCTCGACGCTGTGTGAGAATGTAAAACTGATTTTTTTTCCGTGGATCCGGCTGCCGTCTCCTCTCTGTTCACAAGAGGGCAGGCAGGTACAGCTGACCGAGAGAGAAGCGGGTACCCACATCTAACTCCATGTATAAGATATACTGTGTTTACACGCTCTTTATACGAATACATTTTCACATTTTGGGATCATGAAATAACCTCAAACACTCCCTCGCCCTGGATTCATGCAGACAACCGAACAGATAATAAAATATATGATTTGATATTTCCTGTTAAAACTATTAAACCTTGTTTAAGAAGGCTGTTTGCAAAGCTATTTGAAATGTGTTATCATAAAAATACACTTTCAGTGAGGAAAGAGCTCAGAGAAATGAAAAACGTATTACTTAATTTACCACATGTGTGTAAAAGTGCTTTAAAGGTGCTTTACTTTGTATATTTCTGTTTTATATATTTCTTTATTATACACTGTTGGCATTCTGTGGACAGCAAATGAAGAATTTCATTGTACAGAGGAACGTGTTTCTTTACTGTGCATATGACAATAAACACTTTGAATCTTGAATCTTGAAAAACATTTTAATAACAAGACACAAGGTTACATGAAAACACCAGCAAAGAAAGCAGATCTGTGAATCCATTTTGTACAAACGCTGTAATATGGTGCCTTCGTCTGGGACGTTATTAGTAAAATTTAAGATTTTACTAATAACGTCCCAGACGATTTAAGATTTAATCCAAGACTATGTGACTTGTGTAACAGCAGCCACACGTGTTAGTTACAAAACACCAATTGGTGCACTGTGTTTACCTCTTTGTTTGACTTATGTGATAAAATCACGGAACATGTGACATGCTTAAATGAAGCTTAACAATTGTGGAGGAATTTTCCTTCCTTCGGCGAAAGGTAAAGTTTCCTGGTCTCACAACAGGTCTGAGAATAACGTCGACATAAGTAAGGTGAACTGATTAAGTCATATCAGTTACACAGCATTGATTGGAGTAAGGATGTATTTAACTTTTCAATGTAAGAGGAAACAGCCTAATTTTCATATACAATCGCACTCACTGGAGCATATTCTGTACCTCAACCTCCATCAGGCCCAGTCCTTTATCCAACTCGATTGTCCTGTAACCACCCGTAACTGCTTAACCTGAATTTAAGCTCTCCAGATCTGTAACAGCAAACCACTAGGACATCAAAACAACGCAGATGGAATAGTAACCTCCATTATGTTGTGGAAGAATAGGGTGATAAAAAAGAGAAACAATGTGCTATCAAGAAAAAAGCCATATTAACAATTTTCAACCACCACAGAGCTCAGCTTGTGTGTCAGAAAGACGTCGCTGCAAGTTCTGACCTGATTCTGATAGAACTGGATCATAATTTCGGGAGACAATGGTTCGTGGTTTTTCCCTCTAATGCTGCTCTGTCTGAACCCTCTGTGACTAGATGGCTTTACTTGTTAGCGGTAACGGCAACTAACTGTCCCGGGCTCCAAGTGAACACAGCCGGTGTCGGTACCGAACGCAAACTCCCAAGTTCAACTGCTGCCAGATGGACGACAGGGAACCCCGTACAGAGTCGGTTTACAGAGTTTAGCTGCTGTTAGACAGTGAATGCTTACTCATTTAGCCATGCAGCTAACGTTGGCGATTGCTACTAGTCGCCAGGAGTCAAACCAGACAAGAAAACCACCCTGGTGCTGTATTCCCTGTTGCCAAATCACCAAAAGTTGTCGTGGTCTATTCTGGGCTAAGACCCATCTTCCATCCAAATTTTGTGGAAATTAGTTCTGTAGTTTCTGTCTTATCCTGCCAACAAGCCCACCAACCAACAAATGGACACGGGTGAACACATTACATCCTTGGCGGAGATTAATATGCAGCAAACAGAATTTATCACATGGCATATTCACGACTCCCAACAAGAGAGTCATTACAACATACAGCTGGATTTCCTCATTTTATTCTTTATTAAAATTGCTGTGAGTTTCCTGGATCTTGGTATCTGTGTACCAGCTGTTCACACAAAGAGATGTCTCTTTTCCCGTCATTTAATCATTTCCTTGAGATAGTATCAGCAGAGCAGACCGGTGGGATCAGATTTCTTTCGTCGTATTTATTTGCTGTACGTGCAACTCCGGTATGAGGAAGATATTTCTGACAAGCGGACGGAGACATCTCTGATATTTGCTCGGCTCGCCATGCAGGCTTCTCTCGCTGGAGCCGCCAGGAGCTCAAACAAAAGCTGCCTTTGTCTTTTAATTTGTCAGTCACCTAAGAATAAAGTTGACATCACAGGCATGGCGCACAGAGATGTTTCTGCCCCCCCCCCCCTCGCTGTTATCTTTAACACTCTTAGTATGTTCATCTTGTTTGTGTGCGTCTGTGTGTGTTTGTCCGGCTGTCTCGGCTTTGTCAATGCACATGTGAACTTTGTTTGATATATCTGTGGAAACTGTGTCGGGGTATTACTCCCTCGGCCAAAGGCATGGCAAGAACTCTCCAGCACACAAATACGGATATCCTCTGTGGTCCCGCATGACCGGCATTGCATTGCACTTACATGGCCAGGGTCCCTCCGCAGGATGACTAAATATATTGGAAAGGATTTGCTAACAAAAGAAAGTGTCCCGTCGGCCTGTGGGAGACGAGGTCGATCCAAACATGTATCTGAAGGCAGCCTGCAGTGATATCCCCGTGTCCAGGCAGAGAGGGGGGCCGAGGCTGGAGCGCTTCCCCAGTTCCAACCAGCAGAGGCAGGGGGCAGGAACCAAGTGGTACCCCTCAAGCCCCACCAGCTGCCTTCCAGGAAGCTTTGAGGCCAGCAGACCCCAAGAGCAGCAGACCTTGGAGGAGCTTCTTCACGTTCACAGCCATCTGTTCCAGGCGGCCGTGCGACCTTGCGCCAGCATGGTCTACAGGTAGGATATCACCTTCTGAAGACGAGCGCATGCACTTAATGTTATCTTCGTGCATTCGGGCCACGCTGTAGCGAAGGAGAGCTCGAGGCGTTTACAACACACAGCTCCTCATTTTGGCTTATCGTGGTGATTCTGCTGATTGAGCTTCTTTCGTTCTGCTCAACTTGAATCGAGTCCCATCAGGGCAAACGGGGTTAATTGTTTGTCAATTAACTCCGAGGTGAATAATTTATAACCCACTGGAAGTGAGGATTAAAGTTTAACTATGCTCAGCAGGGCTCTAGTCCTGTTAAATACCCAGTGCTTTCATCATCTCCTGATAAGAAAGAGCCCCTCTAAGCACAGCGAGGCCCAGCACCAATTCCCCTCCGCAATTAGACTTGACGTTTGGAGGCACACGAGGCCACCATCAGGCCCACTGCTACGTCTTCAGTGGGCTTCGGCAGGTTTCACTTCTGAGGATAAAAAGACCTCGGATCTGAATAAGCAATGAAGCATGGCGCTAACGTTTGATTGGAACAGCAAAGCAGAGAGCGAGCGAGCAAGCGGGCTAGCTGACGGAGGTAACGATCAGATGTGTCATTAAATAGAGTAGAACTTTCCTGTATGTTGTTTCGGAAACGTAACGAGTCAAATACATTTTCTGGTGTTTTTTTAACGATCATGTTTTTAAAGAACATCTAATATCTGAAATGCACTTAATTGATTTCTTGCAGCGTTAGATGAGAAGACCGGTAACTTGTTCGTACCCGAACCCTTAAATCTGAAGCGACGATAAGGAGACTGTTAGCTTTAATTTAGCATGAGAGCAAGCTGAAAAAAAAAGTCACATAAAGAAAACGGACCATACCGGCACCACTAACTTTTAATAATCAACATGTTACACGTCATTTGTTTCATCTGTTCAGAAACTCACGTGTAAGAACCACAAGTGAGGATCAATCACCTGCTGGACAGTATTTTATCTGGGCACTGTGATTTTTACGTTTGCATACATAAAGCTCACTTTTGAAAGCGTTCAGATGAAAAAATCCGCCCTCCCTTCAGGCCTGAGGGGCAACACAAATTGATGATGTTTACTCGTTTTGTCCAGCAAAATAATCTCCACGGAAGAACACAACTTTTGTGATTTGTGAAGCCGAAAAGAAAACGGCAGAAGTAAAACGCGGCTGACTGACTTCAGCGTCACTAACACTAATATACAGTTAGTATATATAGAGTATACACATTTCAAATTGATCAGTGTACAAGTTAGAGGGCTCAAGTTAGAATAGTTTGCAGCTAAAGTCCACCTGTAAAGAGGGAATACTAAACAAAAGAGTCTCCGTGTTCGCTGTGATGACGCTTAATGACAACCTCTATAGTCTCATTTAGCCACTTGTTGGCAACCACCATTTTTAAGACACATAAACACTATTTTTATTCACGTGTGGGATGTTAGCTGATGTATTTTATGCCGTAGAACAGATATGAGGCTTGTGTTAACCACAGACTTTATTTCAACCGAAATCCCGTTCAAAAAACTAATTGAGTTCGAGAAGAGCGAACGAGAGGAGCAAACATGCGAACTGATCGACGGCTTTTAGGAGTCACTCCTGCGGCACCCTTCAGAGAGGGACAGTCCCACAAGTCCTGTTTGTGAATTTAAAAAATCATTTTGTCAGTAAAAATAGTGGCAGCTTGTCGTAAAGACAGTACAAAAACATTACGTTTTGTGTGAAACTGCTCCGTGAACTTCATCGTCTCGCTCAAGGTACGTCACCGACGCCATCGTGGCCGTCACCTGGGTGCTGCAAAAGTGTTTTAAAAGGTCAAAGTTGCAATAAATCCAGTCATATTTGACAGCTGCAGTTATGTGAAAAGAGATTTAGTCGGTTCTGTGAGCTAGCTAATGGCTAACGGCTCGACAAGGTTTCATTCGTGGGTTTTGGTGGGCGACCGTTGGCTGTGTAGTCGTTCTAGTAACATACTTTAACTTTTCAGTAAAAAAAAATATTCAAAATTGACAGACATAATGTGTAGATCATGGAACAGTAGAATAACATTCACTACTATTCATTTTTTTTCTTCTTAAATAAAGTCCCCTGATGGTCCACTGGAAGGGGACTTTGCCCCTCTATGAGTATACGAATAACTTCACTAATGATCCCGAATAAGTGCAGTTGATTTGTACGTCGCGTTGCATCTGCATGGTGGATAACACTGCGCTGCCCCTGGAGTGTTTTATCAAAGCGTTTTATTGGGAACTGAACCTTCTCCTCAGTCCGTTTAGTACGAACTGCTCCCAGAGCCGACACATAAAGGCTAACGCTCCGAAGTGAGCTTGTAAACCATTTATCCTGAGGCTGAAACTCTGCAGGTACATAAACATTTCATCCATACTGAATCCATGAGCCACTGAGCGCTTCACCAACAGAAAAAAAATGAGCTCCGCATCCCTTCCTTCCATCATTCGATATCTCCGATATGAGGCCGTATGCCTGCTGGGCAGACACGTAAGGTCAGCGGGCATCTATAGGAGTTGTGACAATAAAGATGTCAGTGTGCATCAGTGTCACCGTGTGCGGGGGTTTCAAAACGAGATGAGGTCACGGCAGAAGCCGTCCTGATGCGATGCTGATGGTGACACTGGGAAATGTCATAACGGTAGTGGCGGATGTGATGATGACAATGGGAATAGTGGGCTATATATGGCGTGATGATGGGGATGACATGAACGGAGATGACACAATTAATGGTTTTTGGCGCTGACGATGAAGGACAGTTTCGGTGCCGCTCGTGATGGCGGTGACCTTGCGTTTTCAGTCAAATCCTCGTCATATTGTCCCCTCCTGTCAGATTTAGTGTCAAGCTTCTTCATCAGTATTTCACGCGTGTTCTCCGGCCCCCCCTGAGTGGAATTTGCAGCGCCTGATATCTGTGACCATTATGTCCACACAGAGTCCGAAACCGCCCTATTAAGGCAGATTAAACAAGCAACTCGTCCTCCTTGGTGCTCGTACGAGCGGCGCATCACAATGACTTGCGGTCTAATCTGCGGCGTAGGGGGACAGACTTGAAATGAGAGAGCGGGTGCCGTGTTAAATGGTGATTTGGAAAAAAGGGCGAGGGAAAGGCGATAAGAGATGGAGAGGAGACGAGAACAAAAGGGGGGGGGACACAGAGGCAAATACAGACGGACGTGATTAAGCAGCCGAGAGAGAGAGAGGGAGAGTGGGACTGCTCCAGCGGCAGTGACGTCACAGACAGCTTGGAAAGGTTTCCCCCCTTATTATCTCTCATCTTCTCAGCGGGAGGTTAGCGCTGATGAGGAAAAACTATCTATTAAACGCTGAATAGCCCCTAGAACAAAGAGAGTAAAACGTGGAGCCGAAAAAAATCTTTCAGTCAAGCGGCAGACTGTTTACAGGGCTGTAATTATGTGACATGGGATCTCATGTTGCCGAGAGCTTTTTTTAGATGGCGGTCGGTTATTATGGGTAAGACTTATGTTCTCTGTATAAATAGATGGAAGTGTTTTGGAGGCACACAGGCAGTGCTGTCGAGCCACGCTGACAGACGCTCCACATTGTGGGAAATCCAGGGTTGGGTTCGCGGGACTCATCGGTCCCCCGAGTGCTGCGTCATGGCCGCTCATCCGTTTTCGACATGTGCGCCGCATGGAGGTTTGTGTCTCTCTCAATAAAAAAAGTTTCAGAACTCTATTATCCGGTTCTCGCTGGAGCAATTAAAGCGGAGCGGTCCGCCTCAAGGTAACGGCGTGATCGCCCGCTGGGGATTCCAGCCGAGAATGTAAGATCTAGTTGACGCTTTTGACTGACACACTTTTAAATGGGATCGACAGGGAGGAAGTTGTAGCCTCGGAGGCGGCGGTGACATTAGAGGGATGTTCGCAACTTTGTCCAGCAGCGCTGTTACCTCTCCGGAGCGCCGCGGTACAGCGTGATCGAGCCGGAACAGGATTCGCTGGAAGGCTGCAGAAGAGAATGGCAGCAAAACAGAGATTAAGGTTATGTGATTCAAAGGACTACATCAAATCAGTTTACCCATCAGTGTTCACCCGCGGTGCTTCGGGGTGTGTGATAACCCCGACCCCGTGGCTCTGGAGGGAGATTTCCAAAGTCTGCTCAAATAACTCCAACGATGCGATCAGGGTTATTTCAGCTTGGGCTTTGAGATCTGACAGAAAACAGAAAACCATAGCTACTCAGGGCAGGAGTTTAAAAGACAGGCATTTACCACCCAAGGACGGTCCAACAGAACCCCTTGACTCTATCAAATTGCACTATGGGAAATGTAGGATCCAGAATCTTTGGATCTTTGGTCATTCCCCCAACGTAAACTGGCTATCGACACGTTCTTTGCTTTCATTATGATTAAATGTCGACTGCACGATGTATTGGCTATCAAATAATGAAACCATCTGCGTTTAGATTGGTTCCCCTGTAAACCTCACCTTAACTATTCAATTTTGTAAGGTTAACTGCGAACCCAGCAGGTTGGCATCCCGGCACCATTTCTGTCTATATAATACACGAAACGATTGAAGAAACTCACATTTTGTCCTGTGTTGTCGTCATTTGCAAGTAAACGGTAAGGAGTGGGGAAGTTCAAGGGAGTACACCTTGTAAGGAGTATTTGTCTTCCTCCAATAACTGCTGTCGCTTGAAAAGACAAAGGAAGTCATGATTTCAAATTCCGCAAATGTTGCGTGAAAGTCAGTAAGTTTTGGTCTCACCTCCGAAGGTCACATGCCAACAAAGTTTTAGTGGCCTAACACTTCATTGACATCGATGCTTTGCATTTGTAAAGAGAGCAAAAGGGTACCTGCAACACTCGACCTCAGCATCAGAAAACGTAGCGGGCCTGTCGAACCTACCCTTACAAGTGTCTGCAGTTATCGAATGCAATCGCAAGGATATAAATAAAGTCTGCGCTGGCCTGGGGGTTCGCGGATGTTCAATGAACCGTGAAATCCTGCTTTGTCACATTACTGCTCAGTGGGGGAGGAAAGACAAGACGCTGCGCAGCCTGAACGCTGGTTTATGCTTTTGTCTCACTGTGCCGTTTTACAGTAACATCTGCTCGGAGATGTTGGCGTAGGTCTCCGCTGGTTTCTTTTTTTTTTTGTTTTTTTGAAGGCTTTAACGAAGTGATGTCATTTTCTTGCAGTGCGAAACATGACTTTGCTGTCCGCACAGGGGTCAAACATTAGACGTCAGTACTTGTTGGTCGGTTGTGAAAGGTCACTGCGGTGTGAAGAGGACGCGCACCGTGGCGGCAGATGGGTTAGCAGATGAAACGCCTCGCAAGTGAAGCGTGACGTTCACGCGTGCCGTGTTTCACGGCCGGCCTGAGGTGGTGTAAATGAACACACATCAACTCAGCTCCATTGACTTCCATTCAGAATAAACCTCTATCTCTCTTCCTCTCTCTTCTCTCTCTCTCTCTCTCTCTCTCTCTCTCTCCCGAGTGTGTGGCGCCATAGTGAAAAACACTGCAGTTCTTTCAGCCAGTCAGTCGGAGCCGGTAGCCTATACACGCCGCCTCTCTCCCTCATTCACCGCCTGGCTCGCTCTCTCTCTCTCTCTTTGCGCTCAACACGCGCTGCTCTTCGCCTCCTCACTGCATCTGTCCTCTTCTCCCTGAAGTGAGGGACCATGCATCCTCCTTTCTCCTCCTCCTCCTCCTCTCCGCTTGTCAGTCACCATTCCAGGGTCCCTTTATCAAACAGAGCGTTCTTGCTGCAAAGCCGGGGACCATAGAAGCTGTGTTACTGTGCGCCAGGACTTTGGAGACGGGACAAGGCTGTTTTTTCGCCGGGTCTGAGGACAGCTGCCGGAGTCGACGCCGCTTCTGCCGGGATGCGGATCTTCGCGGGACCCCTGCTCGCCGCCTAACACCGCTTGATTCCCCCCTTCAAAGTTGCAGGAGGGCACACATCGGTGGAGAACCTTGTCCTGCTTCGTCCCTGTTTCTCAGAGAACTCGCTCTGTGTAAGAACACTTGTTTCAGTAAAGATGTCAATGTGTGCGAGTGTGCAGTCTTTTTTTTCTATGCAAGCGTTTGCTTTTCTGTGAAAGCATGCCCTTATTTTTTTTCAAGACGTGCGACGGGAGCGAGAGTGTGTCTCAATTGTGGTTGATGGTGCGTCTGCATGTGTGTTGGAAGGCACGGTGTGGTGGCGCAGTGTTACTCTCCTCACCCCAGGTGTTTGACTAAAAGGCTTAGCCGCGGTTCGAGGGCGAGAAAGACTCCCCAGGCGCCCACAACTCCTGGCTGCCTGCCTGACACAAACCTCCCAGACACCCTGAGGAGAAGCGAATTAAAAGAGGCATCAGAGATAGACTTTGTAAACAGGAATGGGCTAATTGGAGATAGGCGAGGGACCAGTGTTTGAGTTGGAAATGGGGAAAAAGTGCATGAGGTGAGGGAGATAAAACGGGACAGACACAGAAAGATTAAAACCAGATAGAAACGAGGAAAACTAGGGCATATCGCCACGTCGAAGCAGCTTAGACATACGCGCAGAAGACGTGATTGAACTGGAGAAAAACTGCTCCGAGAAAGAAAAAGCAAAGACGAGACAGATTTTCTCTCCAGTCTTCCCTCCTGGACATTTCCCTCTTCTCCTCACACCTTTTAATCCTCTCCCCTCTAACTCCCCGCTCCCAAGTACTCTTCTCAATTGGACAACTCATTCAGAACCTCTTCTCCTCCATCCTTCTCCCTCCATCTCCACCCTCTCTCATATTTCCAGGTGGAGTCGGGCCGGCGCAGGATCACCGCCTCACCGGGACTGCACCACTGCTATGTCCGATCTTGACGTAAAATCGGCTTGAGATTTTCCTTCCGAGAAAGAAAGTTCAGAACAATCTCGTGCTCCCGTCGTTCCTGCCTGTGATTTCCGTATGAGATTCAGCAGCAGCAGGCAGAACTGGCCTGTACCGCTGACTTTCAACTTCAAGGACGAAATCTAAGTTCTCGGACAGAAATAAAAAAAAGTACTTTAAGGACGCAAAAAGAAAAAAAACACAAGTTTGTCTCGGAGCAGCTCTAGCGGCCTTCCCGTTCAGCCATGCAGGTGTCCTTTGCGTGCACGGACCACGGGCTGAAGGCCCCGCGTAACGGCGAGCACAGCAAGCAGAACGCCACCAGCCCCAACACAGCGAGCCAGGCCCGCGCCCGCTTCCGCACCGTGGCCCTGATCGCCCGCAGCCTGGGCTCCTTCACCCACCGCTACCACCACAACCTCAAGGAGTCCACCGCCAAGCTCACCGGCATGAAGTACCGGTACGTAGACTGATGCTGGAGACTGTGTGAGGAAGGAGGAGGTCTGTTTAGTTGAGTCAGATTAGTTTTCTCTCTGCGACGAGTCTGAGAGAAACGAATAAATGAATGTGAATGACAACTTAATTTAGAGGACGAGAGAAGAGAGGCTGCATAAATTAAAAGAGCCCCGATGGAGACAATGACGATACATGAGCAGTGACAGGTGATGAGTGGGATGGTATGTGTGTGTGTGTGTGTGTGTGTGTGTGAAGATACAATACAGACATTATTTTCCAAGATGCAGATTTATTGGCACGTCTTGGCCTATAGTTATTTCCACAATGAACAGTGTGTGTTTTGTGTAGCGAACGGGGATCTGAGACGGTTTCTGGTTGTCTGAAGTGCTTAGACTTCGAGATATCAACACGGAAATGTAATTGCTCGTGTGCAATTTGAGGGGAGAGAAAAGATATTTTTGTGCGGTAATGACGGATGAAAAAAATACAAAAGAGATGAAGTTCTTCAGGCGCAGAGAGGAATTATATTAACAGCCTTTTTAAGCGTATTGGTTTGAAGCGACGATCGTCTTTCTACCTCACGGTGTCTTTGTTACGAGAAAAAAAATGGTAATGACGGATTATCGATGATACTAGGGCTGCACAATTAATAGAAATAATATTGAAATGGCAATATAGCCAAGCACAGTGTCCATCACAGGAGCTATTCATTCGTGAATGACGCCCAATAAGATTCCTCTGGACCCCAAAGGCCCCATTCCGCGACCAACATGTAACATAATCAAGTGAACATCAGCTACGTTACCGTCATTGTATCCGAGCTGCTGGGCGATGTCAAGCTCTACATTGTCCTTGACTTGGTTGTGGTGTTTGTCGTACAGTGTTGGAGACCAAATGGGTTTTCTCCTATTTTTATCTGGACATCAGCTGAAACGAAGGATTTCATCGGTCAAGCGTATATTTCCGCGGGTGAAAATCCGCTGGCATTGACTTACGTCCCAATATTTTGTCCCCTGCGCGAGTGTCAAAATCAGTTTTTATACATTTACGTGCAAATTTCTCGGACAAAAACTTGCAACTAACACAGCTGTGATCTATAAATCAGAATCAGAATACCTTTATTGCTAAGCTAAGCATGCAACGAAATTAAGAACGCAACAACAAAATCACAGGATATAGAATAAAAAATGTAAAAAACTAAGTATAAAAAGTGAGGAATCAGTTTTGCACATGAAGGTTGTTTCAGGTGCATCATGCTTGAGATGAAGAGTCTCGGTGTAATTTTGTGTTAAGTGTGCACGTGGCCTCGGGAAAGCAACCGCCTCTGGATCTCGAGGTGCTGCACCTGCCGTGTGATTTCCTCTTATATAATGCCAGTACAAATGAGGATTTACTCAGGAATAGGATCAAACGAGGAAACAGGGAGAGGAGACCGAAGCCAGACAATACATTTTTATGCGGTGGACTAAATAGCGGGCCGACGAACAAAACCCAACACGCAGGCTGGTCGTGTGTCACGGCTGCTCATTGTTCTTGAAGCTCATGCAAAGTTCAGCACGGGCTTGGACACAAACGGCAACAGCCCGACACAAGCAGCAGGAAAATCCCTTCAGTCAGGTCTAGACTTTGTTTAGACATAAGATCATTTCCACGTCAAAGTAAGGTTTGGTGGTTTTATGTTGTGCTGATAACATTTTTATGTAGACAAATCTTTTATTTCTTATATAATACACTCAGAACTTTGTAGAGAGGTGCAGAATAAATGTATCTCTTCTCCTTAAATACATTATTATGATGGTGAATTCATCATTTTGAAATGTTCCAAAATGATTGTTTTATTTACCTCTGTGTAAAAATTTCTGACGGGTGGTCCTAGCGTCTACCAATGGTTTTGGTGGTTGGCAGAAGTTAGTGGGCTCACATTTGCAGTGTTAACCATGGATCTAACTGGAGAAAGCTCGACTTCCTGAATATAAAAATACCTGGAGCGCATGACTTCCGCTGACCAAGCCAGCTGACTTGAATAGAGTTAAAATCCTGCAGCTCTTCTGGACTTTACACATTTTATTTGACTGAATGGCTCAAATTATGATAGTAAAACCAGTCATTTTGCGGGGGGTTGTGACAAAAAAAAAAAAATGTATGCATAATTTTGCAGCTGTTACTTTCACAACTAGTTTGGCCACTAAGACAGTTGGCTTCAAAGCCTGGCGCTCCTCCTGGGGGGCTTGACATTGACGTTAGCTGGCATTAGCAACGTTCACATTAGCTAGCTAGTGTTAGCAAGGTTAGGTAGTGCAACAAACGGGCAACCACTTGAAGAAGCAGTGTCACATTTAGTAGCTGAACATTGTTAATATCACCTTTGAGCTCGAAACTGACGGGAAGTCCATTTCATAAATGAGACCGCTGTCATTTAAATGATATTCCTCGGACATAAGGGAACATGTTTGTTTGGTACAATCCCCAGCAAAAACCACATCATTTTAAGGTATTTTTCAGCGGAGAAAAAAAATGCAAAAACAATATGACTGCCAGGAAAATTGACTCAAATAGCAATATATGTTAAAATATTCAAATAATGACTTTTTTATATATATCATTCAGCTGGATAATTCACTGGAAACAAACATTATTTCATCACAAAATGAGATGACCAACATACAAAAACAAAGAAAACACCTTTTGTGAGAGCTACTACATACTAATACCATGAAGTTAGATATTAAACTGAATCATTATCACCATAGATAGAAATACAAACTGAGATTCTGAGAATGAAGCTGATGAAGATGCTGCTGAACATCTGCTCCAGCTGTTTACACCGGCAAAGTCAGCTGTAAAGAGGGGAGCAGAAGGGATGCGGCAGGACTGTATGTATATTATAAGGCACAGTATGGGAGAAATAGACGCTGATCAATCGGGATGACCTGGAAAAGAAGCAGGTTTAATATGATAAGAAGAATGTAAACATAACATCACCGATAACACAGATTCAAATCAATAAATAACTGACATTAATTGCTCTCCACAGAGCTAAATAAATCACAGCGCCTCACTGTACCAAAGCTGAGAGTGTGACCTTTAAGGTCTCTCCCGAGCTCGTTCGATACCGCCGGCATCAGATTGAGACGCCGACCGCGCCGCGTACAGTTCTCAGTAACTGGCCGTGACCGTACAGTGCGTTCTGGAGAGTGTGACAGTAGAGCCGAGCAGAGCTGTGCAGCGGAGCTCTCCATGTGTGTGTGTCTGTGTGGGAGTTGTAACAAGGCTGGGCCAAGTAAACAATGCTCTCTTATCTCAGTGAGTGGGCTCTTAACCCAGACCGCGGGAGCAAAATAGTAGCGTTCACCTCACACTGTTAACACACTGTGGAGAGGCTGACATCACCGCTCACCGTGTCAGGTTCAGGAGAGGCACGGGGAGAGAGAGAGAGGGGGGATGACGGGCAGAGATGGAGTTGGGCAGAGGAAATAAAGGAAAGGGAGAACAAAAAGAGGCGGATTCAGAGATCGAGAGAAAGGGAGAAATTGGGGCACGCGGGTCAGTTCACAGAGAGGAGGCAATTAGCAGAATCGCTGCAGATTGGATGCGGAGCGGCAAAATGTGATAAGTGTCGGCTTGTCACACAATCTCATCTCGTTTCCATAACAACATTGAAATGGCCAACTTCAATCTGTTCCCGGCACCGAACGTGCCTGGTGACTCCATTGTGCTTACTGGTTCAGCATTCATTCATCTTTTTTTTTAAAAAAAACAAGAAAAACAACAACAGTTTTCTTTCTTTTTAATCTTTTTTTAAGTTGCAAATTGAAGCGACGAGGGAGCCTCCTGTCTCGGTGCCGCTTCTCGATGCAAAGTGCACGGCTTGTTAGATGCGTCTGTTTACTTTGGTTTGCAGCGCGAGGATTTGCTCGTCCTTGTAGCTCCCTCTTAAAAGGCAGGTGGAGGATATTAGCCGTAAAGCTCCCTCCAACCCGTCAGCAAATCCCCTGTTTTTCACCGCGGAGGAGCAAATATTGGATGAAAAAAAGATCTCATCCGTCACATCCCCTCTCTGCTCCCTGTTTGCCTCGTGCTTCCTGTTCCTCTCACTTCAGGTACCTTTCTCCAAACCTGACTCTTTGGTTTGGCTTTGGGCGCCATCTGACAGGGAATCTCTCTTTCTGTCGAGGCAAAACCAAAGTCCGCAATTAAATCTTTGAAGTTTTCAAGCCTGCGATAACAAATGAAGGCGCTCTTTCACAAGGACGAGAGCGTGTGTGTGTGTTGTGTGTGTGTGTGGGCGTACGCACTGGCACATTGCATTGCACACATGAGTGCATGTATGTGCGATAGACGTGTGAGGCTCCGCGCTGAACCTCCGAAGGCGTAGCAAGTCGAAGCAGGAGATGTGAGCGAGCGAGCACAAACTAATAATACCACCCTCCGCAGCATTTCGGTTGTCATGGCGATCCAGATATAGTGTACTTCTACGTGTGGTGTCCCCTCGTTGCAACCGACCACGGCTGTTTGACCTCAAAAAATATGCACAAACACACACAGGCCCAAATATGTGATGTAACGAAACACGGCGTTCGTTGCTGGCTTCACAAATCGTGCAGATTATTTCTGGCTCCTGGACTGGAGTTCATAATGGTCATTAGGCAGCAGACGGCCTTTTGACAGTCCAGGAGGTTTCCGAGGGAAGATTGCGGTTGGTTGGTTGGATGGTTGGTTGGTTGGTTGGTTGGATGGTTGGTTTCGGAGCTGTGCTGCAGATGGATGCAAAAAAAAAAATCCCTTCTGTTGGTTCCTTCACATGCGGGCTTATCAGCGTCCAGCAGAGAGGGAGGCACGCTCCGCTGTGCATACATCTGTGTGTCGACAGTGTGAGGAATGTACGACGTTTAAAGCGCGAGCCGGGATGACGGAAGTTTTCCCGTCTGCGGAGCAGCCCCCAGGAGCGCGTGTCATTCCTGCACTGGTGGGTGACTGCGTGCGCCTCTAGCCTCGATTCTTTTAATTAAAAATCTTCTTTTGAGTCTCTCGATTTAATAAACCAATGGGCTATCGGACCTGGAAGCAAAAAAACGCTGGTGGAAGAGAGATTTGGTAAACACTCCAATTCCCCTGATTCAACAAAATCATAGTTAGCGGAGGATGGATGTCTGCTGCTCGTATCTCAGGAGTATGAGAATTCAAATTTAGTTGTTTAATCAGCTTAGTCAAAGATATATATTCTTTTTTTTTTATACAATAGTTTGGCAGGGAATACACTCCAGATTCTATTAGCATGAAGTCAGCAGGAAATCTACATTTCCATTCACTTGATATCATTCGGCGGCTCCAGATGAGGTGTGCGGAGGCTCGTGTGATTGACGATGACACAGAACCAGCAATGGCGCGGCCTTGATGGCGATAAGACGACAGGCATTCTGCCGCTGTGGCTCTTTGTCGGGATGCGCCGTAAATCATAATTCGCTGCTCTCCGTGCGCCTGTGTTGCGTGGTGAACTTTTGTGTGCAGGTGTCTGTGTGTGCATACATGCGTGTGTGTGTTCGCATGACTGGAGCCCATCGTGCTGCTCTCGCTCAGAGACACGATGTTTGGCAGTGCGTAGCCCGGCGCTCTCGGTTGCTGTTTTGGGTTGTTTTTTGCAGCTTTTTTTTTTTTCCCATCATGCATCAAAAGTCTTCATCACCCCTCAGTAAGATAGATGTGTTTTATGTTCCGGCATTGTTTACCGCTGCGGTGTGTTCTGCTGTGATGTGTGGTTCTAATAATACGAGCCGAGGGTGTTGCACAACAGGAGCCCTGCGGCGTGGAGCCCAAAGACCAAACAAAGCCCCCTCAGGGTACGAACTGCCCAGTCTCTCCGTTAAAGAGCCGCAGCGTTCGCATTGGATTTAGCATTTTAATTAAAGGTCACACCTTCTATAAGCATAATGGGTTTATAATAGTGTTGCCGTGCCTGCCTTCCCTTTCTCTCCTTTAGTGTCCCGTGTAAACAGACCGCAATCTCAAAGATAATTGGAAGTAATAAAACTGAAAAGAAAAACGCTGCTAAAAACGCTGCTGCGAGCGTGCAGCAGTAATACTAACAGAATAAAATGTAAATTGCAAAAACACACCGGAGGAAAGGCCTCTTCAAAAATCAATGGAGAGACAATAAAAACAAGGTGTTTCTTGCTTGGAAAAATAATACAATCTGCCAACTGAACAACTGAAAAGTGTCAAACAACTAACAATCTAACTGTTTCTAGATAACTGTGTCTTATATTAAAGCCACAGTGTGTAGGAATACGTATGTATGTGCGATATGGTGCCCCCGCCGTTTTCTGAGTGCAGCAACGTGCCAGCTACAAACAAAACTCGGCACCTCAACTACAATGTCATGTCTTGAGGTGACACTCAAGTGGTTCTGCAATGCTGCAGTCAAAGTTTGCACACAGCTCAGATCAGTAACGGCGCGTGAAGCTAATGTAACCTGACCGAGAGACAGTAATGCCTGGCAAAAACATGCTAGCGGCTAAACCTCTGTCGAAATGGGCCGACTTCACTTCTGATCAAAAAACTAGCAAGTTAATGACTTTGCTGATGGCGCCAAGCCAACACAACACAAGACTTCCAGTAATTCATACATACATTCATACACTGATGGCGATGGCTGCCATGCAAGGTGCCAACCAGCACATCAGGAGCGCCAAGGACACTTCAGAAGTGCAGACCAGGGGAATTGAACCTGTGACCTTCCGATAACAAGACGCTGGCTCTACCCTGATCCACAGCCGCCCTTAAACCGGCATCTCCCGGCGCTGTGAAGCTCCTCTGATAGCGGGGTAGACATAAACACTCCCCAGAGTCAGCAAACAGAGCTGACGTGCAGGTACAGGATGCTTTCAGGAAACTCTGTAAATCAGAGAATCATGGGAATCAGAGGCGGTGTGATGTAGTGCGGTAAAACGTTACAAGTTTCCACCCACTACCTGATAAGGGGGGCGGATTGGCTGCGACAGAGACACCATTCACCCTATTACAAGTCACTGATGCATTAAAATGATTTTGAGGCTGTTATTTTACGGTGAAAGAGCGACATAATGTTGTGAGATATTTTATTATTGCAGTGCATGTTTGTCGACTGGGCTGAAACATCAATCTATGTGAGTCCTCACTTCTCTCTATTGTTATTATAAACCTACAGAAGTGTGGTGAGGTCAGCAGAAAGCCTATTTGGATGAGAAACAGAGTCCTTGCGAGGCACTGAATTGAAATTCAGCGTTAATATTCTATTATCGTTATCAAACCAGAGCGTCACAACCTCCCTGTAGTGATACACGAACAGGAAAGCGACTCGGTAATCCAATTTCCTCCAGAATCATCTCAAAGATCCTCGACAAAGGCGGTGAAAGATTCCTGCTCCGTTTTTCGAACAGAAAAACCTAAAAAGAGACCGTGACATACTTTCTATCAGTAATGTACGAAGCATCTCCAGTTATCATGATCTGATTTTTTTTTTTTTTTTTTTCCCACATTGCCGAAGCTCTCTCTGAAATCGTTCTGAATCAACCACTTCAGATCTGCCCACATGTTTTTCGATACCGGATCAACCCACAGGCCACTAGCTTCAATCATGCTTCCCAGCCTGAAACGCAGTTTTCTTCTGTGTGAGATCTTCAGCCCGTCACTCACTCCTTTATCTACTTTAGATTACGGTATGGACACGGTACACTTTTGAATGTAGCTTTCCACACAGTGTTTGTGATGGGTCTCTGTGTATACAGCATGAAAAAAATATATATAAAAAAAGTGGAAACAATGTGGCCCTGTGGTAAAACAGAGCAGAGAGCCGGGGATGGACTCTGGCTCTTCATTGCACTCACACTCGCTCCAAACAAACATGCGCGGGGCGCTGTGGGCAGCCGGCTGTCATTTCCTATTCCCCATTCTGTGTCATATAGAATGCTTTATCTGTGGAGGGCATTTGATCTGCTTAGACTTGAGGCTTGGACTTGCAATTCTGCAAGCCTCAGTCTGTTGCCAGTGTCTGCACGCCGTCTCCTTCCCCTCTGCATCTTTTCTCCTTCGCCCGTCATTGGTGAAGATTCGACCACGAGGCCGGCAGGCTTCATCAGTGTTTTTTTTTTCTCTCCTTAGCAACTCCGCTGGAGCTTGTCTTTCATTCTTAATGTATTCATTTTTTTTTCTCCCTGAAAAGTACTTTAACTTCCCTACTTTCTTCCCACCCACACAGGCCCCGGCTTTGGTATATTTAGAATAAGACCCGCCTTTTCTCCCCCCCTGCGCTGAATTATTTTGATAACAACATTATGGTTGACATCAGGAGAGCGGTGGGAGCCGAGGAGGTGGGTGTTGTCTAATCCCTCCGCCCATGAAGGTTGGCTTGTGTGGGTTTGCTTAGTCTACATTAATCCCCAGCGACGGAGCGAGGAGTTTCATCCGTCTGCTCGCAACCTTGACAAAAGTGTCAGCTGACAAACACTCATTCGAACAATCCAGTATCAGGAAATAAATCAGAAGAGTGTGACTAGAGAACCATACAAGCGCTTTCCAGGGGAGAAAAAAAACATGCATCCTCCCACAATAAAGGGCGATTCCTCTGAAGATTTAAGCACAATAAATCAGCCAGATGTTCATTTGTTATTTTTCTTTCGAACGGGGGTCCACTAAGAATAGAACGGGATACATGCGGCAACAGCTCGCAAGGATGTTCATAAGTGGTGACAGGTTTGTGTGAGGGGGCGTCTTCAAATGACTCATTTGTCATTTTACTTCAAGGCTTCATTTGGGCACCATCCAAGCATGAGGGACCGAGCCACACTCACTGGCTTTCAAAGTTGTTCATGTGCAAGTTTGTATAGACGCGTCGTCCTTTTTTTTCTCTCAGTGTGCTTTATTGCACCATTTACAAAATACTCAACCACAAGGAAAATGTGGGCATTGAACGCTTCTGCAAACCTCAGACAAGAGTGTGAATATTTGTATGTGTGTGAGCTCAGGGTCATGTCATGAGATGGATGGGATTGAAAATACAACATCAATCACTGCAAAGTTGCACAAAAGAAACATAAAGTCTCGACGTATCTGTCGTTTGCAGAAACATGCCAACATTTGTTCTGGTGACTGTGTTCTTATATAAAGAACTTGCGCCTCTGCATCCCAGCAGCCCCCATTTTCCTTCACACAAGCGCCAATTTTCTCTTAAATACAGAGTTATTCATTTTCTTCCCTTTGTTGCAAATGACATCCTGTAATCCCCTTAATCATTAGCTTCTCTTTCAGCGTGCCTCTGCTGGCACCCACTTCTGAGACCTGGACAGATCTTTTAATGCACTTTAGCGTGCTGTGTGGTTAATAATCAGGTTCGTGGCCGAGCTTCCGGAAACCCTAGAAAACACTGGGGACGGCGAGGCAGCTTCTGCGCCTGCTGAACTCCGGCTTTGTTTTTCTCCCGTCATTAAGACAGACTCTATGAATTTAAAGCACAAACGCTGCGAGTTTAGTTTATGGAGGAGTTCCAAAAACAAAGTTAGCTGTTTTCCAGCGACAGCCGGCTTTATTTGGAAATGGAACGTCTCTGCAAGCTCGTTTATTGTGTAGGTAGTGTGCATGAATGAGCCACTTTAAAACTCCAAAGCGGTATCAATGGAAACCCCAGCCAAATGTATGCACAATTTACACCAATTAAAGGGACAATTCAACACAAAATCTTCTTACCTGTAGAGCTGTTGACCCATATAGACTGTTTTGGTCTGGACGTCACAGCCTGTTTACTCAAGATAATCCACGGACCTTCTTGTGAGCAGTTTCGTGTAGGAAGCACTCACTTTCTAACGAACTACAACCAGCAACTGTACAACCGTGCAGGATAAAGCGTGCATCTACTCGTTGACAAGAAGCTCGAGCTCACGACAGTACAGGATGTAAACATTAATGATGTCCTCCTCAGCTGAGCTGTAACGTTAGCCATGTTGTCGCAATGTCTTCAATACAATATCTTGAAAAAGGTATGTAATCAATACCATGTTTCGATATCACGGTGAAAACTGGCACAACATCCAGGGCATAACTGTACAACAGTTTACAAAAAGAGCAATTACACTGTTTTATGGCGGGAAGCGGTGTATAACTGTCACGTACTGTGACAAAGTGAGACCTGAATGATACGGAAATGTTTTAGTAGGTGATGTATATTCAGACGATATTATCACATTTGTATTATTAACACATTTTTAATATTTAATCTTTTAATACATATCGGTGTATTGCGACAGTCCTAGGATTGATATTTAAATATTTTTGACAACGCTAATCGTCTGCTAGCTAAGTTAGCTTGCCTCTTGCCCATGAGTAGATGCACGCTTCCTTCTGTGCAGTGAAAGAAAATAGTTCCTATGTAAAACAGCTCACAACAAAGTCGGTGGATTATCGTGAGTAACCCGGTCATGATTTCTGGGAAGGGTTTGAGAGAAGGCAGACATCTTTACAGCCGCGATCTCTAAAACTCGACAACTCACACCAACCAGATGGATAATTAGCATTTCAGATTTTCGGGTGAACTCTCCCTTTAAGCTGACGCTTTGCCCTGGATGCAGCAGTGAGCGAGCATCCCCTATCATGAACCGCCCGTTGTCCTCAATAACCCCCGGACCGAACGCACACAGATTCCGTCAGTATGGCACTTCTAACCTAAAGTACAGCCCCCTCCCCCACACTTTCATGGATCAGAGCTCCCACTCTATAATACATCAGAGAGACGGAGGATACAATATCCAAACTCCTCCACCATATCAGAAACAAGACTGCATCCCACGATTTGTGACTGTGGAGGGATCTGTCTCTGAGTTTTCCTCCTGTCATGTTATTATCACTGCCTTTAATTACGCAATACATCAAAGAACCAAATCATCCGAACGCTTTCATTTTTTTTTCACCTTCTCCTCGTCCGTCTCGGCTCAACTCCTGTCTCGATGACTGATTCTTCCTCGTGTCGGGCAACTAACTGAATCTGCTGAGGGCACGGGCTCGGATTCGTCCGCCTGCGTCTTGACGGGGCGCACAGGCCATTAGTTGTCAGACATGCACGAGAAAACAACTGCTGGCAATTTTTTCTTCTTTTTTTTTTTGCAGCCTCGTTTGTTGTAACGAGTAAATGCCTGCAAAAACCGAGCAGAAGGCTCAATCCTCAAGACTGTAATTTGAGGTTGTTTCTGTGTCAAGAATTTGGGCAGATTCTTCCCCCGCAAGATGAAGTGTGTTGCACGTGATAGTGGCTGCGAGCGTGTGTGCGCGTGGCCCTCGACGGCGGCGCCAAACGAATATGTCTCGATTTCACAGCGTTTGCTCCGAATCATTTCCCCATCAGATGGCCGTGGCATTCCTCTGCGGGGGCTGTCGATCCCCCCTGTCACACTTTCCTTGTGCCTAAAGATGCATACATCACACTGTGGGAAGACACCTGTGGTTGCGAGGCCTGCTCCGCCGGTTTATCGTCTCAGCTGGACCCGGCGCCGCGCAGATTGTAAAACGAGATGCGAAGCCGGGGGTGGCGAGAACTCTTGATGTCTTAAGTTTATCTTCCGTGGTGTTAATGAGAGTTGAAAGTGCCGCGTTACGTTGCCGCTGATCAGCTGGATGTAAATTAACTGTAATCGAAGAGATGCATCTCAGGAGGTGCTCCGTTGCTCGGCTAATAGGTGGAGGAATGCATTAAAGGCAGCGGGAGGAGGATGGAGCGAGCGTTTGTGTGCGAGGAGCTATATTGAGAAATGCTGATATGATACAACCCGTGCGCTTGAGAGAAAGAGAGCGTGGCATCTAGTGGGGAGGAAAATAACAGTAAAAGGCCTGAGGACTGAAGTGCTCCCTGCTGAAAGAGGATGTCAAAGGCTCCCGGTGTAAGAAAGGGGGTTTGAGTGAGGTACGACGGGGGGACGGAGGGCAGCGCTTGTCAAAAAAGATGCGCGGCAAACTCCCCGCTGCTGCAGAACAAACCCGTAATTGGATTTTTTGCGGTTATGAGCAGAATATTTTTCAGGCTCCTTAGAGGACCCTCCCTCCTCTCCTGGAGAATGTGGGATCCATATTGGTGGAATAAATCAAACGTCCTCCCACCTGTAATCTCTCAATTCTGATTCATGGCTGCAGGTGTGATGGTGATTCTCCTCTCGATCAAACGTGAGAAGCTACCAGCGATTGTTTTTTTGTTAATCCCTGCATACTGCAATTACAATTGATTTTTTTTTTTGTGCCCCACAATGCAAAAATCATTTTGTTTGCAGCCTCTCCAGTTATGATGCGAAAACAACATAGATTTTGCATTTGTTTGGCCTGGGAGAGCCCAGAGCGGAGTACAGGAGCGTGGTAATTGCAATCACGTTTGATTGATGACATCTTGAGCCTAAACAACTCTGGTTTTGTTAATCATAATCTGTTTTTCCACACAGGAACCTGGGGAAATCTGGGTTGCGTGTCTCCTGTCTGGGGCTCGGTGAGTACTTTTAATTAGCATCAGAGGCAAGTGTCTAACGATTTCGTAAGCACCCATGCAGGCTTAACTCATCTGTGTGTGTGTGTGTGTGTGTGTGCCCAGAAGAAGATGTAAATCTCATTATATCATTTCATCTCATGCATCTTTCAAACATATGGAGAGTCATGAGAGACAACACAAAGCTGTTTGCAGAGCGTTGATATCTTCTGCGTTAATATTTAATCAATAGCACCGGTTTTCTGCAAACAAGTTGCTCAATTACCGCACATATCCAATGCACGCCAGAGCGTTTAACACTCTCATTTGTCTTGATAGGGCCGATCCGATTAGCAAATCTCTTTTGTGCACCGTGTGAGCAAAGTCACTTGAAGGGGGGCGTGTCTCCGCGGACAAAATGACTTGACAAAGCAAATAGATGATGCAGCGCCGCCCGGCAGATCCCGAAGCATATCTACTGATGGAGGATCTGCGAAACGAGTTGGTTAATCGTCTTTGTAGTGATTTTTGTTTTAGGGGGTCAGCCAGCGCGCTTTCAGCAGCAGCAGGGAGGAACAGTGAAGAGGGAAGCATCCCTCAACTTGAAAGGATTAGTTTCGAGCCTCCTTATTGGCAAGCCTGAGCCGCGCGGTCGTGCCCTTGAGCAAAAACATCGATTCCTCCTTGTACTGGTTTCTCAGTCGAGGAGAGAAAAGAGAATTTCCTTGCGGGGATCAAAACAAGATACTTTACTATTTGGGTCTCTGTGTTTCACCGTCTCAACTGCGTAATCAAATTTTTAAGGATTAGTTCATCATTTTGTGGAAAAGGCTCATTTGCTTTCTTGAGACTTAGATAAGAAGATTGATAACACTAATTGAGGAGCTACCGCCTGCAGTCAATCCACTTATCTTAGCACAAAGTCAGGAAAAGGGGAAAACAGCCCAACTCTGTCTTAGCATCTGTATCTCCAGGTCATTTTGTCTGGGCTGAAAGATACAATGAGTAACATTTCAGCATTAAGAATATCGAAAAACGACTAAAACTTTGTTATGTATTTTGTTGAAATGTTGACAATAATATCCCAAATGTTTCCCACAATGTTCAAACCCAGAGCGAGGAAGGAAGTCGATGAACGTGACATAACAAAACTGTAACACATTGCCTCATCCGTGAACGTTTCTGCCAGAGTCACATCACATCGGATAATAATTTTATATGCAATAATGGCCGTTAATCGATGAAGACAACAACTCCCAGGATCCCTCGCTACTTAACGACATCATCAAACCACTTCTTTTGTCATCGTTGTTGTGTGACACATTTAATATTGCAATAAACTAATGTTAACATCAGTACATTTAACATTTTCCAACTCTAGTATAATGTGCAAACGATAAAAGTTGTTAAGTTCTCTGATTCTACTCAGTACCAATGCAAATACTGATTCCTACCGACTGCTAATAGTTTTGACATCATGAGTCACTGTTAATCTGGAAAATAAACACATTTTTTAGGTACACATTACCATTTTTCAACGATTAAAACACATACTTTGAATTTAAATAAGATGCCGGATTGCATTTTTTTTAAAAAAGCATCAGAATAGAGCTTATTTATCAAAAACAACAAGACCCAAATCTCCCAAAATGCTAAAACCGCCCTTGGTCTGACGTTAACAGCATACGCCTACCAACACCTCTAAAGCTCCTCGCTAATTAACACGTCGTATTGCATGTGTTTAATCAGCTCAAAAAAAAAACAAAGTGTAAAAGACGACAAGCCGTGGTTTTACGGGGGCTGATGTGTTATTTGTTGGCCGGGTGCAGCTACTTCCTGGAAGCAAACTCCAGGCAAATTTTTACACCCCTGTATTTGTATGGATTACACAAACACAGCATAGCATGTTAATTAGTGAGTTTTAAGCCTAGAGACATAGCTAGCTGTTTCCCCCTGTTTCCACTCTTTATGCTAAAACTAACCAGCTGCTTGCTCTAATCACATTATAACCGTAGAGACAAGAGAGTGGTATCAATCTTCTCCTGTAACTCTCGGCAAGAAGGCAAAAAGTATATTTCCCAGCATGTCAGACAGGCGAACTGTGCAGCAGGTAATGTAAAAGAAAGTATCTTCTATTTGACCATTGCAAGTTTAGAAAAACTACCCAAAAGCACCAATCTGCTCCCGCTTCCGCTTCAGATTTAACACCAGCTTTTGCATTATTTCCTAATAGCGGGAGATGACAACAAGCAGCATGTGACAGGATCAGGAAACAGAAGATTGGCAGGAAAATATGAAAGTTCTCTCTTCAGCCTATGTTGTTTGGAGGAGGAACAGATGCTGCTTCTTTCTATTTAAAGTATGATTAATTCAGTTCATCATTGCAGTACGTGCCTGTATATGCACAGCCATTTGTGCGTGGCAACTGTAAGAGCCAAGAGACATGACCCAAGACTAAATCTGATGCCTGATTCAAGGGTGTTTATTGATAGCTTCAGTACCGCTATTACTTATCCAGTCTCTTTTAGCTTTTGACAGGTGACAGGTGTTCACCCTGTTTGAGGCCGGAAGGAGAAAGTGAGGAAAGCGAAGGTTAATGGAAGACATACAACATGCTTTCTCGAGCTTTATAAAGCAGCTTTAAAAACGTTGAGAGGAAAATAAAGAAGTAAAGAATAAAACATAAACTTGACACTAAGTATCTGCCATCTGAGAGCTACAGAGAGTTTGTCTGTTTACTCAAGCAGTTCAATGATTCCAACACCCGTCCTCCATAAAGTGGAGCAAGGAAACAGAGAATTTCACTCAAATCTGGTCAATTTAATAGTTGTTTTTCTACATGGGTTTCTGTGTTTGATTTCCTCTACTGTACTGGTCAAGATAATAATTTGATTTATTTCTTACTGGACCATTGACAGCTTAGAAATATCAGAGCGTCCAGTGTGAAATCCCCAAAACCAAAATTCAAAAAGCAAACAAAATGTCAGAGGAAACAAATAAAGAGAAATACAGTTGAGAACAAACCAGAACAGAGAACACACAAGGTCTGGGGAACAGGCACAGGAGCACAGGAGACACATGGACGAAAACCGATTAACCTACGAAGAGTGAGGAAACGACACAGGCTTAAAATAAAAAAAACTAAACTAACGAGGGGATTTTTCAGTTTAGGGAGAGGCTGGTTATGCACGTCATGATGTTGCAAGGCTATTAGGTAATCACATTAATGACAGGAAGGCAATGCCTCCACACTTACTTCATGCCACAGAAGTTAATAAAGACAGCGTTCTGATAACACTTACATCTTCATCAGGTCAAACTGTTCGAGAAATGACGAAAAATACCCACCCATATTTATACATCATGCAACACCAGTAGGCTGACAAGCTCTGTGATGGCAGGTGTGGTTAATCATCCACTGTCCGGAGTAATGAACATGCAAAACATCCCAAATCAATTTGATTTTCAGTCAAGTACAAATTCATGAGGAACAACAGTAACACAAGGCCAAATATCAAAACGTCAACATAAATGTTCAAATTCATCATTTAATGAATAAAGATCCAAAATTACCTACATGCACAATTATATAACAGATAAAAGAGAATTTCAGTTGAGCCATACTGTAATATGTCTCAGTGTATTGTTGAGTTTTGAAGCAACTTGTTTTGTGCAGCCATCTGCATAAATGACTGCATCATCAGCATATCGCTGGATATTCACATTGGGACAGACTAAATTAAAGTGTTACCAGTATAGATCCCTGTGGAATACCGGTGTAAGAGGGGTACTGAAAACAGTCGATCAATGTAATGAATCATCACATTGTGAATATGAATCTATACATTTGAGAGAATCAAGTGACGTATGTATGTGAACACAAAGTCAGTGTCAATTCATTTGTGTGTTAAAGTGTGTGTATGGTAACGAATGGCAACTGTATGACTTAACATGTCCTAGGAAATATTTGGACCCTTGATACATGAATGTTTATTGATAGCTTCAAAACTGTTATGACTAATAAATCCTCTTTTAGCACCTATTGTTGACAAATGGCTGTTCATGATAGATGGCAGTAAGAGGGACCAGGGCCGAGTAAAAAAATGTACTCACACAAACACAACATAAAAAAACATAATGTCAACAAACACATTCAAGAATTCATTCACATAAACACACAAATAAAACACCTAAAGCTGCTGTTTGTTTCCCAACGTTGGCGTCCAACGGACACTGGGGCAGACAGCAATGCTTGTCAATACTGAACCAATTGTCAATTGTATTGTTGAGCTTTAATGCATACAAAAATCATGCAGACATCACATAACAATTCTGCACACAGGTTTAAAAACAAGGAAGTCACTGCAGTGAGCCTCAACCCTGACATTTGGCTGTGATGGCTTCAGGACGGAGACGTTTGTCACGTGACCGTGCCAAAATGTCAGGGTATTAATTAATGCATTACTGAAATGGCAAAACGTCTTGTACTTTTTTTTGTTTGTACCAAAACTTTGACTTTGACGTTTCCCTCAACAGGCACATGGGTCACCTTTGGAGGTCAGATCTCCGATGAGGTAAGAAATTGTGTCAAATTGATCATTCAGCCGTCACAGGTCACGAGTCGACGCTGGCGTATATTATTTAGTGAGCAGTTGTGACAGTGTACAGCACCCATTTGTAGCCCCAATGGGAGCAATTTAGTGCAACTACATATAAAATAGTGTGAGTACAACACAGTAATGAGGACAGCATCAATTTCCTGACATTGCAGCCGGCCTTTAAGTCCCTGTTGGCTGTACCGAGGCCAAGTGGTCAGATCTTATTGCACCCTGTCACAAGTTATTAAGCAGAAGGCCTCGTCCAGTGCCTTGATCTGGCCTTGAAGGGTGGAAAACACTGAATTGGCGACAGTTTATCACTAACGTGATGACCACTGGGACTAAGTGTCACACACAGACACATACAAAGTCGCCAGAAACAAAATAGGAGGCGAGAATAAAAAGAGAAAGTCATCATGACAATATTGGCAATCCCTTGCACGGCTCTGAGCAAACTGCAGGCACAGGAACTAGGTCAAAACAGTCTGGGAAATATATTGAGCAGTAAACAACCTTAGTCAACAAGCAGCCTACTGTTTTCCTGGTGATGTGAGTCTCGGCGGCAAACAGATTTACTCTCCATGAGCTTCTTAAGGGAATTTCCCAGCCTCTTCTTTTTGAAGTGTAATTTGGTTAATATTTATAGTTGTGTATTATACAGCGCTGAAGTCGATGCGGGGGGATTTTTCTTGTCTGTGTCAGGTGGCGGAGCAGCTAATGACGATCGCCTACGAGAGCGGGGTCAACCTGTTCGACACGGCGGAGGTCTACTCCGGGGGCAAGTGAGTGATGCCTCTGATTTGTTATCTATCACACATCCGCACAGCTTTTTCTCGCTCTTGTCAGGCGGTTTTACCCAAAGGACACAAGATTTTAGCCCAGACCAGGCCAGGATTTATTCACCTGAAGAGCCCAAAAATGAGAGGAAGCCGTGACTCCGAAGTGATTTACATAATCTTATTCATCACTGGAGGCTCCACATAACGTTCACAGCTAAATCTAAGTTTATGGGCCTGGACATTGCCTCAGTGAGTAATGCGGGATTTCGATGTAGCTGTGTGGGGGTGAATATTAATTTCAAGGTTGCTGGTGAAATTATGGCATACAGTACGAGAGGCATTTATCCTTTATCTCATACCCCTTCTGATTTTTAATCAGCCATTCACGCCGTAGATTTGTGGCAGATAACAGTCACGCTCACAGGCTCTTAGAGACACGGCAGCCTGAGATTTAATCTCATCGCCTTTTGTGTGTTTCTCCCTTTACAGAGCAGAGATAATCCTGGGAAACATCATCAAGAAAAAGTGCTGGAGGTAAAGTACTGTTTCTTCTAAATGTGTTCCTCGAATAGGTTTTAGATGTGCGTATGTGTGATCCACATGGCCGAGTAAAATATGGACCTATATGTTCGCATTTTATTCCAAAGATGCCCCTGCTCTTCTGAAAAGGCTGCAGGGATTTGCTTCTCTTGTGGAGCAGCACTGAGGTCAGGCACTGATGTCAGGAGATTAACTCTGGCCCAGAGTTCTTGTTCCGATTTATCCCCAAGGTGCTGGAGGATGTCGAGGTCAGGGCTCTCTGCAAGCCTGTCAAGTTCCTCCACCCTGAAAAACCACTTATATGTGAGCGTGGGCACTGTGATGTTAAAACAGAAGAGGGCCTTGAGGAGACTGTTACCACAATGGTAGAGAGTCACGCTGTTGTCTAACACAGCTGTCGCAGGTTATCACAGGATGTAGCCTTAAAGTCGGGACAAGAGGTGTGAAGTGTAACAGCCTTAAGAGCTCAAAGTGTACAGTGTTACAGGAGAGAAAAGGGGGAACGAAATAGAAAAGTAATTACGCACGACCAAGTGTCTACGGCAGCGTTAGCATCTCTGTGAACCTGCACTTAAGCACAGTGGTGCAAATGTCAGCATGCTAACATTTGCACGGTCTCAAGTACGTGAGATATTTTGAGCCCTTTATGGCCACTTTATGTAAAGCCTCTTTTCTGTAATTACGCGCAGTTCGTAGCATTGAACATGGAGTTACCATGGGTTACCAGAGGAATGATTCAGATGACGGCGCTCTTGAACGTCTTGAATATATTTTTTATATACAGACATTTTCTAGATCACTACTTAAGATCTCACCTCTTCTCCGTGAAATAATTCTTTACTCGTTTATTAAACAGCAAAAAAGAAATAAGCTTTTCAAAACATGATGGAAATTTTCGCCTTAAAACTTCTGACTGAACACATTTCTATTTGTGGATATGTGTGCTGTGTGTTTTTTGTTTCTGTTATCATATGTTTTAAAGCCTAAAATAAAATGTCTCAAACCCACAAGGTAAAGCAAAATGTCCCAAAGTGCTGTCCCATTCCTATTTTTACCGTTTGCCCCGTGCAACCTCTCACTCAGACACTTGAAGGTGACGTCAGCTAAGTCTGCGAGGGCTGAAGGCCTGAGGGGGGGACACTGGGAATGGGCCTAAAAATATGTCCACGCATGTCCGCTTCCAAGCATTTTGCATGGTGAGCTGAGGTGTTGGAGATGGTAAATGGGTGCTAATTCACCGAAATCTCCCTGCAATCATGTGAAAACATCAAACTCGGTCACATCTATGTTTCACAGTTGAAACAGCAAGCAGGTTGCTGCCGAGTCTGAGCTTGTATCTGCACCAGAAAATATCAGTTCCATGCATCTATCTTGAATCAAAGCCACACTGCAGTGTTTCGCCCTTCTCTCAGCAACTCATGCCAGCTCTCTGCCTGGCTTTACCTCGACTCTGGCTCCTCTGGAGATCCTTTTTGAATTATTGATTATTCAAGCATGGGGGATTTTATAGTGAGGACGCCATCTTCTTATAGTTCAGAGAAAAAGGGGTCCCTCTGTTATCATTCATACCAGAGAAGTTACACGTTTGAAAAAAGCGGCGCGAGCCCATCCGCAAGACTTCAAACTGCAGGATAGAGGGTCACTCGAGGTAAGTACGATAGATGTAGCACACATGCATGCAGCGACATGCATCTTTTCAACTGCGACTCTAAAGCCTATTTGATGTGTCTGTCCGTTATGTCCCTCAGGAGATCCAGCCTGGTGATCACCACGAAGCTGTACTGGGGTGGAAAGTAAGTGTGTGTGTGTGTGTGTGTCCAGCATTTTCTCCTCAGACAGACGTTTAGGCTATCTCACCAACAACAGGCCACAAATTAAAAACACCCACCTCCAGCGACAGAGCGTGACATTGGATCAAACATTTTGGGAAACCTACGGGCGCACAGACGTGTAGGAGACGCTCAACAAAAGACAACGTGGCCATGTTCTCACCCCCTCGTGCTTCCCTTCATACTCTGCCTCAGCTTTCTTGCCATACCGCCAAGAGTCGTATCTGTTTCTTCCAACATGCTGAACTATTGTGCTCTCAATCTGCATTAGTCACATCATCTCTGTTTCTGAACGTCGTCAGTTTCGCGCTGAGGGAAGTGGAAGTACATCCAACGTCTTCCTCTGGTTCTGCCTTTGAGCATGATGTAGATCAGTGGAGTAGGACCCTGGCGCGATTGTGTAAATTTAATTTAAGCTCATCCCCTCAGACTATCGTCAAGGTAGCACATCCACGGTCTCCACGGCATTTGGATTTAGAGAACAACTGCTTAACCCCCTGCTGATCAAGCTTTGAGAGAGCCTGAGGAGCCTGTCAAGCATCTCATCATCTAAATATACACTAGATATTTATACACATTAATATCCTCTGCACTTCCTTACCTTTATGCACAAAAGGTAAGAAGACGCGACGGTATGGAAGAGGGACAGCATGTTCCAGTGCTCGTAAAACATTCTTATGACCTTAAGCAGGCTAGAACGCCACGGGAACGACAGAGATGGAAAGAGAAAGTGTGTAATGAAGCCAAGAAGACAAATAGCAGGCAACTGAGCAAACATAGAAACGCAGGAGCAGAGGGGAAAAGGAAGGAATAAAGTGGAAAAGGAGAATACAGACATGGGGAAAATCTCAAAGTGACTGAGTAAAACACGGGTGAGGCTACTTACAAAACACTGAAGCACAGCAGGCAGGTGTTTTGGTTTGACGGCCGACAACTTCACACTTTTTTTTTGACACTAGCCACTTCAAATTAATCAGCAGCTGTTTAACAGGAAAGGACAGCTGTAATAAACCCACTGTACAAGTCAGGAGGTGACATCGTGGAGCATTTAGCAGCTACTGAGCCAGATATTTACCCTCAGGTGGTGGTGGAGACCAAAAACGGAGCGTAAAAAGGAAAGTGAATATTGGACTAACCCCGACTCATTTGTTAGAGAGAATGCTAATGTTGCTCTGTGTCAGCTGGATGTGTAAACAGGGAATTGTTTGCTCATGCATTTGCCATAACAACTTATTACAACAGTTATTACATTATCTGAATTCTGCTTTTAAAATAGTACCGACGGTAGATGTAGTGAAGTCGACAGTGAAACATTTCTCTCTAAATAGAAGTGTAAAGTTGACTTGCAGTACAAGGACAAAAATACAGTATGTTACTTGAGTAATTGTACATTGTTACACTCCAGCCCTGAATCTGAAGGCTTCGCATTCAGCCGAGTGATTCTCCAGTTATTGCCTTGATAGATTTTCACGAACCAGGAGGTCGTTGTCAAATAGTAAACAGGACAGACAATGACAACAAGCCTTGTGTTTGTCCACTGCGCCGACACACGGTACAGTTTGTTCCATAGCTGCAGGCACACTGCGGAGCCTCGAGTGGGTGTACTGCTCTTCAGTGTTTTGTGGGTAATTTGTTATGCAGGCTCTTGTTTGGCATGTTTAATGATCTGCTTCAATTCCTGGGAGATGTGTGTTTGCGTGTGATTGTGTTGCGGTTTTGCATGTGTTGTTGACGCCCCTGACACGCACCTCTCTCCCTCCTGTTGCAGAGCGGAGACGGAGAGAGGCCTCAACAGAAAACACATCATTGAAGGTAACAGGTCGATTTCCTCTCCTCCGCTTTGTCCTTCACGTCACCCCATCGCGCCGAGCCCCGCTGCACTCCTGTAATCTCCCCCTTTTATCTCTTTTCCTCCACCCCTCGGTCTTCCCTCGTCTGTGTGTTCTCTACGTTCTTTGATTTTGCTCAACATGTTCACCCAGCTGAATTTGAAAGTACTATTCGCCAGTGGTACATCAAACCTTTGACAGGTGTTTTGTAGACTGTTGTAAAACCTTTTACAGGTGTCTTTTTTAGAGACATCAGTGCGCTACAAACCTTCAAGTTTCCTCAAAAGCGTCGTCTTACAACCTGTATTTAGAAGAGTTGTGGCGTTGCTCAATTCACAAGCCATTGGCCTGAGCCACCCCAATTCCCGAACAACTCGCCATTCAGTCCATAGCGCAATGCACCTCCTGCAGTGACTCAGCTCTCTCCCACATTATTAACATTCACCGCAGCCTCTGCAACTTTCTCCCCCAAACAAGAGAAGGGGAACGCACTTAGAAAAGGGCTGAAGGATAAGGGCAAAGAATGAAAAAGGAGGAGAAGGCGGAAAGAGAGGTGTCACTGCCAATTAGCTGAATGCAGTTAGCATCTCCAGAATATAGGTAGCATCTGTGAGAGAAAGGTGAAGCCTCCCTCTCTCCACTGGTGTGGCACCTGTCACCAAAGGGCTCATTAACTGGCCGAGTCAACCATCTGCTGACACCATCATCCTTTCTACTGGTGTTATTGCCCACCACAGGCTGGTCAATGAGTCATTTGGTGGGTTAAGGGACATTTGCTGGGCGTGATGGGGTGTCAAAACTGAAAGCTATTGGTAAGTTACTGTAGAGAATCTCCTAAAATCCCAACAGCAATAATTAAATAACTTGCTCTGACAAATTAAAAAGATCCCGGCACCTATGAAAAGACTGGACATGCTACCTGTCGGTCTACCTAAGTATCTGCCTGCCTTCTCGCACTGTCTGTTTGTGAAGTCATTGCGTATAACTGGAGTCTTCCACAGGGCTAGGTATTGATAATGCTATAAGCAAGCTAGCCACACAATAATGGAAATTTTCCAGTGCTAACATACCAGCTTGACAGCAGAAAGTCATGGACATATAATGAGGCCTGGCTGCAACAGCTTAGTTCACTGGCTAACGTTAGCACAAAGCACTCAGCTACAACAGTGAGGAGTAACTGTCTTAGCCTTTTCGGACTGAGGTATGTTCAACACAGCTATTTTACTCATGTTTATATGATCGTGGCATTTAAAAGACTTGTTCATGAATGTATTTATAAGTCTACAAAGCTAAGAGAACTTGTGAAACATAGCAAACTAGCAGCTAATACAGCTCCCTGCCGGGTAGCGAGAGCTACAGGGCGGTCTGTGTCAGTGTAGTCTGGCAGGTTGTTTCGGAGAAGTGACTGGAGGGAAGCTGTAATTTTTTTTTGGTGGGGTACTTCCAAAATTTAGCTTGCTGTTGCTGGTTTCTACAATCTTACCAACCCCAGCGTTAATGCTCAATAGCAGAGCTCAACGCTGAGTAATTCTAGAGTGACAGTGCAAGAAAATGTGAAAGTGTCTGAATAGCAAACGTTTACCTCACAGGACTAAGGAAATTCCTTGACAATATTATTATTGCTAAGAGACTTTCGTAGAACACATAATTAAATGCATTATTCATCACAGACAGCTTTGTTGTTCAACATCTTTTCTCAGATCCAGAAATAGACTTCCCCCCCAGTAAACTCAGGCTAATCCAAGAGACATAGCAAACTGCTGGGGATGACGGTGCAGGCTCCGATTAGGATCCATGTAATGGGTGTTTCTGGGGTTGCTGGAGTGCAGATGACAGAGGGAGGAATAAGTGGTTGGAACGATGGTGGGGAAAGCATAACTCTCAGATGGGATTAGCGGGCGATGATGAAGCCTCTGGCACTAATCTGCCATGCATGCACAAGTGCGCAAGAGTGTCTTTTGCCTTCACTCTCTGTTACTCTGCTGTCCTCCTTTGTGACAGACTCCTGTGTTCGCTCTTCATCTTTCATCTGGTCGTCTCTCTGTGTGTGCGAATGGTGACTGATCTGCTCACAATACTTTGTTGCCGTCTCTTATCCTCCCCTCAATTTTTTCGGTGTTTCGCTTCCAACCAATAGCGAAAAGCTGAGCGAGAGAGAAAGAAATCAGCGTGACCTTATTCTCGAGTTCTCTTCTTTTTTATCCTCCTCTCAGCTTTGAGTTGTGTGGTTCCTTCACCACCTGTCAAAAGTGTATTCATTTATGTAACAAGGATAAACGATTAGACCGGTGTGGAGGTTTTTCCACTTAGATCTCCTTACCAGGATGTGGTGGTGTGAACTCAGCTTGACACTGATTAATCTTGAAATTGTTCTTCAAGTCTCTGTTTGACCTGTTAAAATTCTCAGCGTGAGTCAAATATGATTATTTCTGTCCGGAGAAAACGTGTGAACCATGTTGAAGGATAGAACTACTGTTCAGTACCTTTGATAGTGGCCTGGAATTTAAAGGCCAATTAAGCAATCTGCATTTCATACTTTTAGTCATTTCTGTATTATGCAGTTTTACAAGATTACCCAAAAGTCATACCTGTGTAAAAGTTTATATACTGTTGAGAATATTACTTTGATAAAAATGGAAGTAATTAAGTATCAAAGGTAAGTTTTCTCACAATAAATGTAATTAAGTATTAATAGTACAAGTAAATTCTACATATATTTACATGTACTACTATTGGTCATCCGATTACTTTGCTTTAAAAATGTGCTTCTTTGGCTCTGATGGAGAAGTAACAAGTAACAAAACAGTTTTTTTGCATATTGTATATAGTACTTTATTGTTTCTTATTGTTGCTATATTTGCCCTTATGTTTTGATTTTACTATGTACTTAAATGTACCTGCTGCTATGATCTATCTATCTATCTATCTATCTATCTATCTATCTATCTATCTATCTATCTATCTATCTATCTATCTATCTATCTATCTATCTATCTATCTATCTATCTATCTATCCATCTATCTATCTATCTATCTATCTATCTATCTATCTATCTATCTATCTATCTAAAGTTATCAAATTAATGTAGCAAAGTGAAAGCGCAATATATTCCTCCAAAATGTAGATGAGTGGAAGTTTACTTAAGTACAATACTTCAGTGAATGTACTTAGTTACATTCCACCACTTCATTTAAGTGGGTCAGCCATATTTACTATGTCAATAGAGAGTCCAAATGTTTAAAATAGCTAAATGCTAAACCACTACCAGACTTTACTACTGAGATAACTAATTCTGCTTAGCATTTAGCTAGAATGCTTAGCTATTTCACAGCTGTACATAAAAAGTGCAAGCAGTCACACAATGGCTCAATATTGTCTGTTACTTAGAATGTGCTAATGTAACGTAAGCTAACATAGACACGTTAAGATACAGCTCATACCAGACCCAAGGCTGTACGTTTTCGTGCTTATGAATTACATTTTCATTTGTACGACAAAGAATGTGCCTTCTCTCAAAGGTGAGCTAGTCTCGCTTCAAAAGTGCTTTATACAACATAGTGAAAGCAACATTTGCATACATAGAACCTTTAATTTAAACAGAAAGAGAACAAGCTCTGCAGGCGACTGATTTGTCCAGTATTTCTTTCAGTCGAACATAAATGACTTTTTAACATGACCATTATAAGAAACATAGGTGTTATTTATTACATAACGATGGCTGAATTCCAATCAGGTTCCTGCTGTGCACGGTCACAGTCGTGCCTTACTGGGACATTTTGATGGAGTGGAGCTTTAATTAACGTCATTACTTACACCTGCTGGGACAAGTCAAAATGTCTGCCCTGAAATAGGTCCTGCTTATTCTTATTGAACCATAACTTCCAGCTTAGTAATTTGCCCAATATAAACCATTAAGGATTCAGCAATTTAATGTTTCTGCTCCATAAACGAGCACTAATCACTGTAATTACATTGTCAGAAAGAGCACATTACTATAAAGTTGATTATTAGGCATTATATCGGTACATAAAAATCATAAAAGGCTGCATGATCTTTGAAAACAATGCAGCATTTTGTTGTCTGGAAATAGTTCCCTAACCATGATCCCTGCAAGGGAAGTTGGGCTGAGTATGACGGCCCAGAGGCGAGCTGGATCCAAAGATGTGGCAGCCCAGATAGAGCTGGCAGGCCTTGAGTCACATTTGGTCAGCTGTCACTTTGCCATGTTTGTGAACGTTCGCCCTGTTTTCCTTTTAACCTCATTCTGTGGTTCAGATGTTTAATATCTTGTTTTCGTGCACTGTTGCTCTGAGCTAGGCAAATCTTTTCTTTTTTTTTTTTCACTTACAGCTGATTATGATTAATATTTCAAGAAATACACAAACAGAGATCAAACTATAAAACGATGGGGAACAAATCAGGAGCACAGAGGACACACACGGACTGGGAAACAGATTCAGGAGATGCAGACGAACAAAGATTGAGGAAATGCACGGGTTAAAATACACAGGAAATTATTAACTAATGAAACGCAGGTGTACACAGTTAAAAGGACAGAGAAGGACAAAGACAGGAAGTAGTAAGTAAGTAACTCGTGGCACAAGAGGATATAATCTACAAAATAAAACATTACTGCCTGTTATTTTGTTTTCTAATAACAACCACAGCATCCAGACAGACGTGGTTGGCAACTGGATATTTTCAGTGTTGGTAGAGACAAAAATAGAGCTAAAAGGAGAGTTAATATTGGACTCGCACGACTCCAAGTGAATACTCGTATTAATCTGTACCTGCTGGATTTGTAAATAGGGAACTGTTCATTATGATTGTGTTTTCCAGCTGCCCCAAAGTGCCCCCTAAAAGTGTGTTACTGCAGGCTTAAGCACGCTGCCAGCAATCCCATTTCAGTGTGAAGCCATTCCTGACAGTGTTAAATAAATAGCAATGAGAATTGGAGGGAATCACACGCGCAAGGTTATTATCACTCTTCCTCTGCAGATCCAGGCCAACGTGTACATGTCCATAGGTGTCGAGGGACGAGACTCTCTACTTGCTAACATGTCTGAATGATACTTTAATAAGTCTCCTCGGTCCACTGGCATTAGTGGAGGTATTTATGAGCAGGTGGGTGATACTCAGAGCTTATGTGGGCTATGATTAGTTTCCTTATTCCAAGAGTGTTAATCCATCCAATGGAAATAAAGGAATATTTCCTGATTGACTTTGTTAGCGCTCCGGTTGGTCACACGGATCTGTTCCAGCACTACAACAAACATGCTCAACGTTAATCCACATCTTTTCTCAACTTCTTCTCGAAAGGTTTAAAGGGCTCCCTCCAGAGGATGCAACTCGAGTACGTGGATGTGGTCTTTGCCAACCGGCCAGACAGCAACACGCCCATGGAGGGTAAGTGACCGCTGACCAGACTCCAGGGGGCCTCGGGTTGGGACAATGCATGTTTGTTCTGTAACATGAGCGGGTGAGAAATACTGTCTGCACCGGACTGGTGACCTTTGCCTTCGGCCAGAGGGGGCTTGTCTTTGAGGTCGAGTTCGCTTGTCCCCCTCTGACACATGAAACACACACACAAGAAATCTGACCACCTTGCCTCATCTTTTTTCTCTCTATTTTTAGTCGACCACTCTCCCTATCTTTTTGTTTCTGTCTCTGTGGGATCACCGGTTTCCACAGGGTCTCCGAGCTGCAACCAGCCCTCCCTGTTCTTCAGAAACAGGATTATCTAGGCCCCCGGGGGGAAGCTGGTGTATTTTTGGGCTGGTCTCACTAGATACAAGCCTCACTGTGCGCTCCATTCCTTCAACACTCCAGCGCTTCCGTTCCCACATATCTACCTTATGTCACCATGTATTTCTTTTTACATAGTTCCAGTTCCTTCCTCAATTACTTCTCCCTTGTGGCGCAGATACTTGGGCCCCTCTTCTGTCCTACAGCATGGGTCCTATTTGGCTGAAAGGATGGAGTCTCGCTGGGCTCACTAAAATATTTTCCAGTCTTTCCCCTTTGCCCCCCATGCCTCCTCCCCTGTGAGCCAGCAGACTGTGGGAGGCCAATCTGTTATACTTATCGTTCCCGGGGCGGCGCTGTCACTGGTAGTACCGGTGACTGGCAGGCAGACCCTGCGGCAAGCTCCGTCAAACCCTTCTCGTGAGATAAAGCCATGTCGCTATTGACAGCTGTTGCAGAGAAGTCTAATCTGATTGATGGAATGATTGATCGAGAGAGTCTGACAGGAGGATGAAAACCGAACACAGAGAGACGCCAAAGATGAAAAGCAGACACGGACGAATATCAAGATAGATAGTGTTTTGCTTTCAGCAGCTTCGCAGCCCGGTCACAGCCATTAATCTGTGTAAAACATTGGGCACGTTTTTTCTCCATCCTTCATTACAGTGGAGCAAGGCCACCGCCATAAATCACCGTGTTGAGGGTCAGTCACTTTTAACTACTTGAGAGAGTGGGACCGCATGTACAGACGCACGCAGAACTGTGTATCCTCGTACATCAGCGCTCAGACGCGTCTTAATAGCTTCTCTCGGTGATGAGGCAGCCGGTGCCTACATGCAAAAAAAAGTGAGACCTCTACATCTCTGTGGGCATCCGCGGTTCAGTGTACATGTCGAGATCAAGATATTGATCCGCGCGCCTACGTGTTCGCTGGAACTTCCAACAGGATTAACAGCATCATGCAGTGCACAGAATAACCCACTCTGAATGTCTTATTAAAAAAAGGACTGTTTACTAACTTGTTCGTGCATGCATCTGTGCGTAACTTGTGTTTGTATTTTGTCCCCGTGACTTTAAGCGCTTCCGACTTTGTGTGAGACAACACGTGTCCCCTTGGGGACAAAAGAAGTGATGTCATGGCTGCAGAGTCTGCCTTCGTTACCATCACCGCTTTCCTTCTCCCGTCCGCTCATCCTTCTCCTTGTGTTTCTCTTTTTCTCCCCCCCCCTCTACTTGTTCTTGACTTGTTTCGTCTTTTGGCTCGCATCCAATCCAACAGCATGGGCGGGCACAACTTGTGTACAAACATCCAACTTCCTTCTTGGCTCCGACTTTGCCCTTTCATTCCGCTCTACTGCTCTTAACTGTTCCAGCTGACACTTGCACAGATTTTCCACCAAAAGCGCATGTATCTGGGGTTTTAGTTGCAAATAAAGCTGCTAAAAATAGGTGATTGACTCCTTTCCAATTGCCGGTAGACAAGTTTGCCTTTCTGGGTTTTTTTTCCCCCTCTGGCTTGTCACAATCAACGTCACAAACACGTCAGAAGACAGGGGTCAGTAGAGAGCAGCATGGAGGCCATTGACGACATTAGGGGTAGTTACTTTTTTTTAAAATGCTCTGCTTCAGTCGCTCTTTCAAACTCAATGTCGACAGAACAACGTTGGAGTGCTGCTCGAACTGAGGCGGATGGAAAAGTATGAACGCACCAAGCACCACCTGATAGCAAAACTAGAATGACCACCAGGATGTAATGTTATCCCCACTGCAGATCAGATAATGATAAATAACCATGGGCAGTGCCGCTGCAAAGTGTAAGGGCACCCTAGTGGGCACTTCATTGTGTTTCATCTACCATAGTGGCATCCAAGAGGGCACTTTCGCATTGTTTTTGCAAATATAGGGGCACAGGTGGGACAATCGTCCTCCCTGCATCACCCCTGAGTCCACCAGTGTCAGGGAACGAATGCCAAGCGTACCCTTCACAGTTTAAACAAAAGGCAGACGTTATTGTGTTTTTTTTTTGTCCAGTGTGTTTCCACACAAAGGGGGGTTTAAGGCCTAGCTGGGATTTCGTCTCACATGTTGCCAGATAGTGTAGCAGCTAAATTACTCACATTATACCAAATGCGATGCGTAGGTGCCTCAAGGAGAAGCATCTGTGCTGCTGTGAACTCATTGTTTTAATAGGCACACTACAGCCTGCAGAATAAACCGCCCCAAGTTCCTGCACAACGTTGCCGTCCAGCCTGTCTGCATCATTTTTTTTTATTTGACAGAGCAATATGGCAGCAAATTGAATCCATTCAATCAGCGGAATATGAAAATCCCTCGGACAGAGTGAGTAAAGAATAGGAGACACGGCCGGGGGAAAAAAAGGAACCGTCACGGCAGCGATAAATAGACTTTATAACAATCCCTCCAGCCAAGGGTTTTTCACCGGAGAGAAAATGAAATGGTGCTGCCACAGCATACTGAGCACGAACACAGAGGCATCCACTCAGGACAAAGTGCCGGGATATCACCTCTCTCCTCAAATGTTCAGCAATAAAGAGCAGCATGCAGGGTGATCACACCCACTCAGAAGCTCGGTACTTAGATTCCCCTCGGCTGCACATTCACAGCCTTCTTTCCCACGACCCTAGAAATAAGAACGAGCTTCATCAGCCATTGGAGACCTCCCGCGGGGTGACATATTGATCACCGCCCATACCGTGTATGCATGAGGAGGATAAACGTTGGCTTAGAACAAATGTGAATACCACCTCCCTGTACCCTCACAAAGACACCTAAACATCCACACAGACACCTGCCCAGACAGATATGGACATCAGTGTGTCTGCTTTCTTTCACGCTGCATGCTGCGCTCTGCAGAAGGCCACTGTCACACCTGCTGGCTGGAGCTGACCAAATGTTCCCGACTCAGTGCCGTGTTGCTGCTGCTCAAGGACAGGCTGATATTGGCCAGCAGCCAGGCAGTTACCGAGCTCATTGCATTTGTCACACAAACAGGGATTTAGCCACATTGCACACATAAACATGAAGCTAAGTAAGTTTGAAACAGTGTCCTGGATGACGATACAGACAGAACATACATGACTAAACAACATGGCTGTGTTTCAGCATCTTCAGGCAAGCACGCAACATGACTAAGAATTATAGCTCAATAGTTTGACTTTTTGTGAAATAGGCTTTTTCATGTTCTTGCCGAGAGATAAATCGATAAATACCATTCTCATGTCTGTAATATGAGGCTATGGTTAGCTTAGCTTAGCATAACAGAGGAAAGAGCTCTGTCTAAAAAGGTGACAAAATCCACTTGTTGTCGCCTGTAAAGCTCAAAAATCGACACGTTGCATGTTTGTTTTTTTTCTGAAATCAAATCACAATGGCATGTGGTTTAACGTGGGGGCTATATGCCGGTGAGACCCCAGGAGATATAACATGTTATTCAGAATAAGGGTGCTCGTAGGACGATTTTGTTAGTTTTAAGGCCTTTACATGCAGCAACATGACGGATATACGACACAAATATGCAAATATGTCACATCAAAACTATACACAGTCGAAGCGACATAAATATAAGATAATATGCTCAAATATGGAAAGAGTGGTATCACATTAAAATTATATTTAGCGCAGACCAAGCAGGCCTGGCAGAAAAACGGGTGCCAGCTTGCATGGTTCCAAATGGGCCCTGGGGATCTCTGGGGTCACACTGCAGCACTGACCGGCTCGCTGATAGGTACAGATAGGTCACATTTAATGCGTTCATATCAGCCGTCTGATCGAGGCAGCGGTAGACTTGCAACTCCAAATGGTCTGTGAGGCAGAATTACTGTTTTTATCAAAGTGGTCTGTAGGATTCGAAGAGAGCACAGACGGATATAACAGCTTCAGTACCCCATCGGTAAATCCCACATACTGTAAATAACCGGCTGTCTGCGTGGGGAGCAGCTGAGGTTATGATCACAAATCACTTTTGACACATTGTCTTTATGATTTTGTGTCCTTTGTCATAAAAGACAGGTTGATGAAAAACAACCGGTCTGCCATTGTCATGAGTTGTGACACGAGTTACCTCATTCACGATGTAAAAAGCTCAGAAATTTACACCGCTGTAAAAAAAAAATGATGTCGCTCTCCATGTTAATGCACTCAAAAACACCAGTTGATGACATTGCAAACTAATGGCACAAAAACCAACAGCAAACAAAGAAAACACCTACAGTCTGTAAAGGCCTGAAGACAGTGCAGGACTATCTGTTTCCCCCTCTTTCCAGTCTTTATGCTAAGCTGAGCTAACCTGGATTAGTTCTGGCTGTACAGTAGCTACATGTGTACTGTGTAGATACAAGAGTGGAAAATTGTATACCAATCTTATAGGTTCAAGGGGCTTAATAATACAGTTCAAGCCTTCATACATACACACATCACACGCTCAACTGCCCACAACTTCACCCACATCGTCCTCCTTGAAAAGCTGCAGTGGGCTATTATGTGAGTGGGGTGTTGCTGGTGCACGCTGGACACCTCACCTGAGCACTACGCTCAGCGTGGCGTCGGTCGTTGGAGGTGATGAATCACTGCGGCCTCGGTGAAATGTAAGGACCGGCCGGTATGTAAGCACGGCCGTTGCTGTGAATCAAGTTATCATCCTCCCCTTCTGGCACTGAGGCGGATTATTCATATATTCAGAAGTTCTTATGAATCGTGTGTTGCTCCGAGGTTCCGACTTGGTTCACAGTTTTTTTTCCATCCGTCCTTACATCCCTCCAAATCCCTCGCTGCCTCCCCGTTGGTAGCAGATGCACTGTTATTCCTCTACCCTCGCACCTGCCTCACCCACACGCACACTTGCTCTCAGTCTCTCACTGAGCTACATTTCGGTCCAGAGAGAGAGCTGCTGATGAAAAGGAATCACTCGTTTTTAATCACACTCTGCGCTGTGGTCTCATCTCCTCACCCTCATTTCCCCCACTTCATATTTGGTCTGCAGGATTTGCGTTGTGCTAACGTAGCCGGTGTTCCCATAATGCAGCTACAGAATAAAGCAAGCAATTACAGACCAAAGAACTCACATCAATTACTCTATCACCTTGTAGTTGTTTTCCGGAGTAATTAGAGCGTTTATGCACAGCATTAAGCACAAACGCATTCGCAAGTAATTGCCCTATTTCCTCTCCTGATGTGAGATATCCTTGGTTTAAAAACTCCTTTGAGAAAGAACTTCACAACAGTTTTTATGAGATAATATTAATTCAATAAATTACATTTTGCATATCCACTATTCCCTTTCCACCTGCTGCTTCCTTTATCCATCCTGAGGCACAAAACACAAACCACTAGAGGCCACTGTGGCTGACTTCAACCCCTACAGTCGTAACTATTGCCGTGTTTTGTTCCTCTGCACAAGCAACATTCTGCCAAGGTTGGCTGATTCTTTTCATTTTTACCCCCTGCAGCGTTTGGCCACATAAAGTCGTATATGACCCCAAAAGAATATCTGCTTGCACATGAGTTTAAAAGGAAACAAGAGGCACAAAGAGGCTGAGTACACTTCAAGCATTATCTACTGCTTTTAGGTGCCAGTTTCACCGAAGGCTTTTAAAAATATTATTCAAGTCTTTTATGAGAATTATTATATTCTCTAATAAAAAAATACAACTCGTCTGTAATGTAGCAAATCAACCTGAATTAATGTGGTTTCTTAAAACTGTCTCCCTGCAGGTTATGTAAAAGTTGAAATTGTGGCGCCATCCACTGTTTGATTATTGACAATGTGCATATCTGCTCTTTAATATTTTATGTTTACAGAGATAGTGAGAGCAATGACACATGTGATCAACCAGGGCATGTCCATGTACTGGGGCACATCCCGGTGGTCCGCCATGGAGATCATGGTGAGTGATGGACGACATTTTTGCGCATCTTTGTGCATGTGATTTAGACCAACTTCACTCAAAAATGAAAAATAAATATACCAAGAATTCTCAAAGGAGACATATCATCCTCATTTTCAGGCTCATCATTTTATTTTGGGTGACTACTAGAGCTTTACTTGTCAGAAAACACTGTATTCTCTCTCCGTCTGAAATGCTCAGTTTTAGCTCCTGCGTCTTTAAAGCCCACCTCCGGAATACCCAGTCTGCTCTGATTGGTCAGTTCGCACATGCTTGAACCAGCACCGCAAACAACAACAAAGCAGATGTGCTAAATCAATTATTGCGTGCAAAACAAGCCACAAGGCATGAATTATGCTAATGTGTTACGGAATTAAAGGCACCGCTAATGACGAGGCATTTCAGGGGCAGTGTTTTCTGTGGCAGAAAGGAGCTTCTGTTGGTGCAGACTTTGAGCTTTTTAGCTTTCAAGATCTTTTACATGCACAATAACATACAAAATGAAAAACAACGAAAAAGCATAATAGTACTCCTTTAAAAACAATGCATTGATATTTGTTTCTTCCTGTAATCATACTGTGGAAACTTTTGTAATGTACTGAAACACATTTCTAAACCAATTTTCTGTCTAATATTCCGCTACAAAGCAAATACAAAGTCAAACATCTCCCAGAATGCTTTCAAAAAATGAGAAAATGCAGTTGAATGTGACTGTAACAGTATAGTGGACAGATGTAATGCCACAGATTAGAGTGGGAGATCTTCTGTTTAGTATTTAGTACCTATTTTGCCCTGTCTTCTTCAAACTGAAGAAGGGGGCATGAAATCCAAAATGAGCTGATACTGTATGTTAGAACATAATAGTCCATGTGGCAGCGGGATAAGACAATTCAAAAATATATATATATTTGAACGTGTGTCCTCGTCTCATGAACATTTCTCCCCTTTGCTTTTATTCCCTCTTCACATCCAATTAGGAAGCGTACTCTGTGGCCAGGCAGTTTAATCTAATTCCACCCGTGTGTGAGCAGGCAGAGTATCACTTCTTCCAGAGGGACAAAGTGGAAACTCAGCTGCCGGAGCTCTACCATAAGATAGGTAAGCCTGTCGTCAGTTTCTCTTCAAGCTGAGCTTTTTTTGAAAAGATCCTGGGCTGTGTGAGATTTTCTATCCCGTTTCTCAGTGGTTATTATTCTGCCGCAGGTGTGGGTGTCGTCTCTTGGTCACCTCTGGCCTGCGGAATCATTACTGGGAAGTACGAGAACGGCGTCCCAGAATCCTCCAGGGCCTCAATGAAGGTACAGGGGAAATACCTTTTAACCACCATCTCTCACTGATTTCAAGCAATAATTGTGACGCCTATCGTTTTACTGCTCCTCCAGCCATACCAGTGGTTGAAGGACAAAATAATGAGTGAGGATGGGAGGAAACAGCAAGCCAAGCTAAAGGATCTGGCTCATATCGCGGAGAAGCTCGGATGTACCTTGCCGCAGCTAGCCATAGGTAAGGGACGACATGAACACCCTGAGACCTTTGTAGGTCTCAGGGGGTTTCTTTACATACTGTCTAGTACATTTATGCCACAATATCAACTGTAAAAACTCATCCTATCCCTGACCATTAGCGTGGTGCTTGAGGAACGAGGGAGTGAGCTCGGTGCTCCTTGGATCCTCAAATCCAACCCAGCTAACAGAGAATCTGGGAGCCATACAGGTACGAAGACTATTACCTCATCCTGAATAATTCTGAATGATTACTTCAAACAGCATTGATCATGTGCTCGTTCTTTCCTTTTGCGTGCACCACAGGTAATTCCAAAGATGACAGCAGGCATTGCAACGGAAGTGGATCATATACTGGGAAACCGTCCTCACAGTAAAAAGGACTACCACCATTAGGATGGACCCTGTTTTAGTGAACTATGCTCAACAAAAGCTTATCAAAGCTCACTTCTCACAGCCATGGCACCACAAGTGCGTGCCCAACCTTGCTTGTGTGCGCGTATGACTGTGTATGTGTGACTGTGTAAAAGTGCTCCGCTTGGCTCTTTGTCCGTACGAAGATCAACCAGTACTCATTATTGTAAAGTGAGCTTCTTGACGAAAAACATGCATGCTACAGCTATAGCAGCCGGCCACTGGACGGAACAACAGTTTCAGCAGCAAGGTGATTTCTGGGGTGAAATTCTCTGACGCTTCAAAGAAAACTGTGCAGACACTGCTGAGGCACACATTTATATAAGCAGAAAATTAGATCATGGAAAAAAAAAAGTAACTTACTGCAAGATCAATCTCAAGCCGATTGAAACAAGCATGGGCCAGTTAGTAAGAGTTTCCCTGTAATTGTCCACAAACTAACACATAAACTCATGGCAGTGTAATAAATACATGAACGAAAAGATGTGGTGAGCAATGTTACAGAAATCTACATTACTAGATGTTTGTTATGTAAAAAAAGGAAAAAAGGAAAGAACAAAACAATGATTAATTTGGCCTCATCTCAGCAGACCGGATGATATGCAGCTGGAGCTGATCTGTCAATGTGACGAATCAGTACTGGATGGACTGAAAATCTGCTCACAATGTTGCCGCTAATACCAGGAGAGCTAAGTTAAACTAAAATAGGTTTTAAAACATCTGTACTGACTGTTATATATTTTCCTTATTAAGCAGCTATGACAGAATGAGCTTCTCACCCCCCAACCCCCCCGTGTTGTATTTTCTTTCTTTTTCACTTATGCAAAAGTACAGCTCGGTGAACTCTCCTGATATGCTCCTTCAACGCCTTTTTACATTTTGGACTATGCCAGACCTTCTGTCAGTAACGATCACGTCTGATTCGTTTAATTTCAGTCTGTGTTGTGGCTAAAAATCATTTGTTTGAGTCGAAGTTTGGGAGATGATCCTCCTGAGGGGGGAACTTCTGGATTTAAAAACAAAGCCATGTAGCTAATGAAGAGACTCAGTTAAAAAAAATAAAACCATATGGACCCCTGCAGTCACTGCACCTGGAATACACTTACTTAACACTTACCCAACTTCTCCCATCTTTGTTACGTTCTGTCTGTCCAAACATGTATTTTGATGTTGTTCAACAGATTTGTATATACAAATAAAGAGCTTATAATTCTCCATGTGATATGTTTTGAGAACCCGTAGTAATTTTTCTATTAATGTTATAGAGGCCTTCTAATTTTTCGCCCCTTACGAATTGAAATGAAGCTAGAGTAGACTTATTGTAATTGTAAACCGCAGTAATAAGAAAACAACCTGTGACTTGAAACACTCTGACGTAGTTACTGCTGTTTGCTGTTGGGGTTCGTCTGTGTCTTCCTGTTTTATAATAAAATAATGTGTGAATTAATCTACTTGTGAAAAGTATATACACCTTTTGACAAATGTTCCTCTTTTTAAATGATTTTGTCTTGTTGTGTTTTATGTTGTTGCTCTTGCGGTATGGTTTCCATGGTGACAAAGGCGGGCGTTTCCGGTGAATCGGCCAATGAGCTGTTCTTGTTTAGAAGCGTGATATTTGATTGGCTTCGAGGGACTTCCGCGAATCTCCTCGGCTGGCGCTCGAGCCCGCGGATTATGAAAATTGCTACCGGTGAAACAGCGAAAAAGTAGCACTAAAATCTTAAATTTTCCGTAATTATCCTGCTGGAATCGGGCCAGGGTTGTGCCGAGGCTACGGGAACGTCAGTTCGGAATTAAGTCGGTCAAGACTGCCGTGGGGACCCAGCTATCTCGGAACCAAACAAAGCACGGTAGCGTTTGTTTGTGGTGGTAGTTAGCTAGCAGATGGCTAGTTAGCCTGATAGCAGAGGGGAGGTAACGTTACCTTGTCAACTAGCGTCAACTGAAACTGCTCTGCTCTTTATCTGAAAGTGCAGTGCTCGTTAGCAGCGTTGAAACACAAGCCGCACAGTTTCTTTCCACGACTTGAGGTGAGTGTTGTGTCGAAATTCGTCTTTAAATCAGACGCTCGTCCCCGAGCAAATCAAATGTTATCAACAAAACACTTCCTCTGTTAGCTAAAACTGCTGTATTCGGCTAACCTATCAGCGTAAATTGTTGCTGCAATACATTCACTGTCTCTATTTGGGTCAATCGTTTTCAATCCCAGCTGGATAATTCACAGCAATGTCGCTGTCGACTAAGGCTCGTTTTGGGTTGAGCCAAAGCAGCAGAGGTAAAGGAGACACTATTTGTGTGGTGCCCGACCTCACCTCTGATGTCCTGGAAGATGACTTCGACCTGAATAAGTCCTACCCATGTACTCGGAGACCGATGTACAAAAAGAGCCTTTTGGCATTGCAACGTCGTTATTATCCTGGTTCCTTGAGAGGTGAGTGAGCTGAAATTACTAATAAATCAACTAAAAATTAATCTGCACAAGTTTTGGTAATCATCCTTTAAACAATGTATGAAACACAAGTGAGCAATATTAGTATTTGCTGTTTTTCTTTGTCTTTGATGAAAAGTAAATGTACTCTGGAACTTTTTTGGGAGGACAGAACAATCTTATCTAAAGGGACTTTTTGACAATGATTCCTCAAATGTGGTTATCAAAAACTAAAATATGGAACCAGCAGCAGTATATTTTACAGTTTAACAATAAACTTGTTTGTCTAAAAAGACATCAGTCCATTTAAACTGTAAACTTCATTATTCCAATTACTTTTTGAGCACTATCATCTTTAAAATGAGTTTTCATATTGGCGCATGTGGGGCAGCATATTCCCTAATATTGATTTATTTGATAGGTCAATATCAGCCAACCAATGTATCAGTCGGGCTCAATAAAAAATAGTGTGAAAGACAAAAATCATTGTGAGGATGAGGATGGAAGAAAGTGGCCTTCTAAAATCATCTGTCCCCATTTTTTGCTTGCAGGTGAACGTTTTGATGGTTGCACCTCCGTCGCAGCAAGAAACTGCCAGATCTCTAGCTTACATCCTTGCTCCCAGGTTTCTGCTGCCTCCCTGCCACACCTCTCCACTGTGCCTGAGTTGGAGGAAAGCTTATTCAGTCAACTATTCTCCGGAGATTTCAGCCCGCCAAGATCTCCAGCTGCCCTCAACCCCAACAAAGCCATTCTGACTGTCGACCATAAAACCAGAGAGGTACTGTGTGCTCAGTGAGCAGAATTCGATGTACAGTATTCCAGCAAGAGCATACCCTGTACATGTGTTTTATCTGACTTTTTCAGATTTTGTCAGCAAATGAACAGGCCTGCAAACTGTTTGAGTGCACCGCCAGTGACCTAGTTGGAAAAAATCTGTCCTGCATCGTGAAGAAAACCAGTCAGGTTCTGGAAGAAGCATTGGAGCAAGACTTTCCGCTAGTTGATGGAACTGTTGCAGCTGTGTCTGGGAAAGTGGTATGAGATGTGCTGCTCTAAAACTTAAAAAATGACTATGCTTGAGAGTTGATTAATTAGATTGAAATATTATCATAATCACAATATGGTCCAAATTGGAGGAGTTCCATTTTTATTGTATTTTAAATTATTTATTATCATGCTACAGAGAGGTTAGGTTTCCATCCTACAAATCATACTCACCAGATGTAAGGGTACATGATTGTTTGGTTCAGACCTCAGCAAAAATCAAATCATCCTCATCATTATTGTTTATTTATTTATTTTTATGAAAATGAAGCACAAAAATGATCAGTCCAACAAAAATCATGACTCATACTGCAATCTGTCAAAATAATCACAAAGTGTTTTCATTTTTGCATATCGTCCTGTCCTAAATTCTACAATTTTTCAAACACGATACATCAAGCTACTGTTTAGTCAAATGTCTTTAATATCCTACAACACCATTGCAAGAATGTGTCTAGTGTGTTTAAGATTATCTTTTCTCTGTTTGACATGCTCCTTTTTCCGTAGGTGGATGTTGTGACATCATCTGGAGAGGTGCCAGTGTCAGTATGTACCCACAGACAGTCACAAAATGAAGAGAACTGGCTTGTTATGATGGAAAATGTGGACCGGCTATCAGCCTTTCTGTCTTTTTCACAAGATGTGAGTGCCGCATTATTTTTCAGCCTTAGTAGTGTGTAGTGAGTAGTCTTTTTTTTCCACATTTTAAAGAGAATTTAGGCTTGCTCGTCTTTAAAAACGGTATTACCATCTTTACGTAAATGCTACTGAGTGAATATGTCACCATTTTCTAAAGTACTAAAACAATTCTTTGTTCTGTCTTTGTCATTTCTAGGGCAGCATTCTAACCTGTGACTCAGCATTTGCCCAAGTCCATGGATACTACCATCCCGACGAGTTAATAGGAGCGTCTGTTAAGGAACTAATCCCTTCTTTACAAATCCCCCTCCGCAGTAATGCATTGCCCAAAGTAAGCACACTTTACAACCAAAACTGTCTCACTCAGCTAAATAAAGAATCCCTTCCTTAAGCTTTGCTTTCAAGTTTCTGTTTACCAATGTGCTTCTTAGACAGTTCACAAACACAATGAAAAGAAATTGTGTCCCACAACGTTTAAGCTCAGGTATTTCTGTAAGTCTGCCATCTTTAACTTTGTGTTTCCCTCCTTTCAGATGCTAAGGGTTCAGAGAGTGTGTGGTAAAAGTAGAAGTGGTGCCTCAGTCCCACTGTGTATCAAACTTCAGGGGGAAGTGGTATGTGGGAGGCCCCAACACCTAAACAATGGGACTGGTTGCACCTGTCCAACAGAGAGTCTTGAAAGATCAGATGCAAAGGACACACAACCACACTCTCCTCTCAGCTCCTCTGTTTGCGAGTCAGGGGGCTCAAACCCAGAATACTGTGACCAGCCTCATGGAAAACAGCAATCCTCTGGTAAGATGTTTTTAAAAGACAAGGTTGGAGCATTATGCTCGGTCAGAGAAGGATTTGAAAATACTAAATATATTATTCTGGAGAAACTGGTGCATATCTATTCTATGTTGTGCTGCCCGAGCACTTTAAACATCCGACGGTATACACCCTTCATCCTCTTATAATAGAAAATATGCAGAAGCTAGATACGATGATGTTAATCCCTGATGGAAAAGTAATCAAAGTTTGAAGAAACTGGCAAACACTGATAAGAAGGAGCTGTTGTGAAGATGAACCCACTCGTCTGGAATACACAAGAAAAACAGTTGTCGCGGTCCAGTGAAAGCCAAGCTTCTCCGAATTTGGTGATTTGGAATTTTTAAGCTAATCTGAAGAATTACATGTTCCTTGAGAAAATTCTTTCCAAATACATTAGATCTGAAAACTGCACTGTCACAAAAATCCAGCTAAGACTGTAAACTAAACAGGCCTCCAGAATAAGTAATTTGCAAGTCACACTGGTGTTCCTGGTTATACAATTTAACCACGCTGTCTCCAAAAATGGTCACAAGATGCAACTTAATGGTTACAGTGTGGAGCCCTGACTATATCCTACATCCTGTCATGTAACTGACTTTCAATAACAAAATGTACATCTTCAACTCTTACAGAAGTCAAAGGGGACAGCATCGTCCTCCCTCAAAGTCCTTCACTAGGGTACTCTGGAACAGTGTGGGTGCTTGCTCCTCTGAGCGGTCTCCTCCTGCTTCACCCTGATGGCTCAATCTACAGCATCCGCAACCACCTGGCCCTCAGTCTGTTTGGCTACAACAAGGACGAGCTGCTAAGAAAGGTTAGCCAGCATGACCAGCTGAACATGGCTGTTTGAATAGACAATGAATGCCAACTCTCAATTCTGTCATTACTCGTTTGTCATCAACAGAGTGTCAGGTTTTTGATGCCCGGTTTCTATGGATGGATGTCTGACTCGGACGGAAAGGCCAGCTCTCTCTCTGAATTTCATGCAGAGGCTAATAGAAGTACAGCCTCATCCAAAATATCCAAATCTGGTGAGCATTTGTATGTCCAACATGGTAACCCACTTCAGGTGATTAGTCTTAATCCAAAGGTTATCAAGCTGCGAGGTGAGAGAGTTGAAGGGCAGGAGTGAAGTGAGAGGCAAACATAGTCTAGTTGCATGCTACTGTGTTAAGTCTGAGACATAATCCATGTGTTTTTAGTTTTAGGGTATCTTACCAAAATATCAATATATTCGCTGTCCATCTTCAATAAATCGCTTAGAAATTGCAGAAAAAAGACTTTTCTCAAACCTTCAGACCCTTATCTGATCATCATCATCATGTTTTTAGAATTAAAGTGAAGTAATAATAATACATGTTTGTACATCAGTCGGTGCACTGCAAGCACAAACTTCAGATGGTTGGTTGACATACTTTTTAATGGTCCTCATTTGTCAAAATGTAAACAAATACAGGCTAAAAACAGGGCTCAAGTTGAAGCCTGAAAACCCCTTTGACTAAACTGACAAACATGCGTAGCTTTATGTGGTATAACAAATATGTGATGTGTCTTTACGACCAGTCATTTTTGTGTTCCCATATGCAGCTCACAGTGGAGTCCTATTGTGCCAGTGCTGCTGCTATTGTTCTTCCACGCTGACTTTTTGCCTATTCTGTTTTATTTTGTCTTGTCATACAGTCGAGGCTGTGATTATTTTTGTTATTGCATAACCTGCTAATTATTTTCACAATATTTCATCAAATGTCAAATGTAAAATGTCAACAAAAAAGGTGAAAAATGCTCCTTTCAATTCCCCAGAGCCCAAAGTGACGTCTTCAAATTGCTTCTTTTGTCCAATGAACACATTAGAATCCAAAGACTCTGTAATTGCTGTCATAAATGACAAAGAAAAGCAGCAAATCCTCAGATTGAAGAGGCTGGAACCAGCAAAAGTTTGACTTTGACTTTGCTTTAAAAATTACTGAAGCAATTAATCACTTATGAATTACTGAAACAATTAACCACTTATCAAAATAGTAGGAAACGTACTCACTTTTGATCAATTAATCAGTCGAGTAATTGTTGCAGCTGTGTCCAGTACCATTTGATTACTCTGCCTGATTTTAATCATTTCCTTCTTTGTCTTAATCATAGACCCTTCCTCACTCGTGGCTGGTGATATGGCCACGGTGCATAATGCTTTCCAGGGAAGAACCTCCACAGGGAGAGGAAGAATCTTCACAGGAACCTGCACCAGGCTGGAGAAACCCTGCAGTGCTTTGTCTACTCTTTGTCCCCCTGCTGTCTCCTCTACTCGTGTGGTTACGTAAGTTGTTATCCTTATGTCCTTGTTGTCACAAGCCCCCTGAATGCTTTGTATTTAATAAATCAATGACTTCACATTTCAAGGATAATAAACTTCTTGAAAGTGGTCGTTATACACCTGCAGAGAAAATGATATCCCTGGAGACATTGGAATCGATCGTAAATCAAATCTGTGCTTTGTATTTTCAGAAATAATAGCCAGACAGAGGCTGCTGTAGCAGCATCCACGGACATGAAAGCAGCACACTGCATGTATATTTAATGTGTCTGGCAGTAAATCTGAAAACACAACAACTCTATGGTCAGCCCTGATATACTCTCTGTGTATCTAACCAGGAGAGGCACTGAAACTCTCTTTAAGTCACAGCTTCCCACTGTTTGTCTTTGTTTCCCTGAGAAAAGTTTCTCTAACATTTTAATCTCGCTCAAAATTATTTTCATAACATACAGGGATCAAATGATCCTGGCTGTGATACTGGAAGATGAAGCTCTCAGATTTGGATTTACAGTGTTTGGATACCCCTCTATTTTGCCATCTGTTGGACAAATTACGTCACAGCATGTTTGGTCATAAAAGATGTATTGATTTACAGTACAAGTGACCTAAATATTCAAAGTATTGCTGTAGACTTTATTATTATCACTCATTTATTACAAGCACTTGAAGAAATCAATGAATGCACTGATTATAAGCAACAATACTGCCAGAGGTTTCAACGTTTGTTCTGTGTGTGCACGTGTCTCAGATCACTATTTCACATCAAGAATTGATGTTGTAGTCTCTATTATGCTTCCGTTTAGTTTTTTATTGATGAGTTGTCTTCTGCACACTTAAGTATGCTGCTAATAAAGATCTTATAATGTCCTAGATTTTTATTATCTATATCGTTTACAGTATATGTCACCTATGTATAGTACCTGATTTGATTTATTTGTATCTATATGTTTATTTATTTTTTCCATTTTTTGAAAAATAATTTTACCATATACTTTCATTACATCACTTAGACTAAACCCAAGCCACTATTCCCTCAGGGCGGATGACACTACAGAGCTGATGGAAGAGGCAGCCCAGGTTGCTCCCTGCAGCAGCCAGCTGGACAGTGCAGACACCACTCAGGCACTCCTCAAGACATTTGCCTGGGTGGAACCTCCAGAAGAAAACACCTATAGCCTGATTACCACTGAACCACCACAACATTCTCAAGACCAGCAGCATGACTGTAAGGTTCAGGAAAATGATCGATCTGCTGTCAAGGTTATCCCAGGTATGATGAGTCTAAACTGTTCTAGTTTTTGTTTTAAATAATTTATTTGTAGTTCTTCTACACAGCTGAGCTGCAGTTTGTGTTGGAATGGGTGCTGAAACGCTTCCTCAGAAGAAAATGAACAAAACATTCTGCACAACATGCTACCTGTAAAGATTTCCTGTTGTGTGGAGGGATTTCATATTTACAGTTAGCAATATAATTAAAGGCTGAACATCTTTGAGAAACTGTATCAAGCATTTTACGATGTTTGTTTTTTCATTCTTTAGACACTCAGCGTGGAAATGCTGCCAGCAGGGCTGGTGGCAACTCTCCAGATGTAGGCAAAGACCGCCGCTTATCTGCCTCTGTCCTTCAAGACTCTAGCTTTGAGGTCATTTCGCTGGAGAGCAGGTGAGAGTAGAAGCTGCATTTCATCACATTTTAACACCAAATATACTTGTTTTACCCTTCTTTGCATGCAACCCCCCTATCTGATATCTAATTAAGACAGCCCATCTGTTATGTCAGTAACAAAGGCAAAAAGACGAGGAGAGACTGTGCATACCACATCATTGCAGTCATTAAAATCTTTTCCACTGTTTATTTTTTCATTACCTTCAAATTGTTGAGGATGACTGTTTGTGGGTTGAATTTCATTAAGAATGTTTTATACCTTGGTTTAGAAGAACACATATCTCTCCTGACATGACAACAGCCAAATAATTCCAAAGCATAAACATCTCTTCACTTTATTTACATTTACAGGCAAATAGACACTAACATAGGACAGAATGTTCAGGAATGTGGATGTGATGCACCTTAATTGTCCATGACATGCCAGGTTTACCTAAAATATTACCATCAGGATGTGTTTATTCTGAAAAGGTTTGCCAGTCTACTGCCATCAGTTGATGTTCTTTCTCATGACTTCATTGAAACTCAATTTCCCAGGTCCTCCTCTGGCTTCTGTGAAAAGTTTGCTGGCCATGGTGGTTCTGATCCAGGCCAGACTGAGGACTCTCGCTCAGCACACATAGTGGACTCCGCCAGCTGTTTCCTGGACCTCAACAGCAACGGTGATCTGGTGATCCACGCCCTGGCGGACCTGGATCTGAACAGTAGTATAGAGCTGCTCAGCGGCGGAGGGTACAATGATGATAACCAACACTCCATGATATCCTGCGATACAGATGAGCTCCTGCGTACACCCTCTCCTTGTGTTGTAGAATCTGACCATGAAGCAGAACCTTTTGAGACTGGGAACACTAGTGTTGGTGTAGAGGCCAGCAACCACTCAAGTGTAGAGCAACTACAAAAAGACCAGGTTGAGCAGGATCAGGCGGCAACTATATCTTCAATTCATAAAGAAAATAGCCAAGGGTTCAGCATACAAATGAACGGTGGGATTCAGTCAATGGCAGACATTCCTGCCACATCCACTCCAAAGAAACAGAAGGTGAACGGACACTCAGATAGTACAGAAATCCTGGAGGGGCGATACATAGGAAACGCGTATCGCAGAGATGGCACAAGAGTAGGTTGGTACTGCTACACATCTGTTTCTCTCAACAACAAAAAAATGGATTGTGTTACGTAAAGCAAAAAGACTCAAACCCGCACCTCATTTCTGTTTCCAGATTTGCAGTGTGATGTGCACAGGACTGACCTCCTTGATGGAAGTTCTTTGTTCTGCGTGTGGATGAGTCGGCCCGGCCAGCAGGGGACTCTGTTGCAGACAGATCGATCACTGCACAACCAATCAGGAGCCAGTCTAGGAGAGGTCAGTAAAGACCTTTAAATAGTATGAGTGTTAATATTTCTTTATCTTGTGCTGATTTCAACTCATCATTCTTTACTCATTTCAAACCTTTAGAGGATTTTTGAGGCCAGCCATGGGGAAGCGCTACGCTCCACCATGGACCTGGAGCAGTCTCGAGCCTGTGACGGGCAGTTTGAAGAAGAATACCAGCCTCTTAAAGCTGTGGGGAAAGGAGCCTTTGGTTTTGTCTGGAAGGCATTAAGGCGCAGTGATGGAGAAGAAGTAAGAACATTTTAGTCAATGCAGAAACACATCCCACTCCCATTGTATACAATATGCAGCGATTTCTATGTGCAACCCCAAAGATGCAACGCCAATTCCAAAGAAGTTGTGACACTTTGTAAAACATTAATACAACAGAATGTGATAATTCAGTTGTTAAGACTTGTGTCCACAGCCTGCTAACAACCAAGTTTTGATGATGTAGCCTCTTTATTTCCATTTTTTAAATGTGCAGGTGGTGGTGAAGTTTATTAGCAAGGTCAGGATAGTGAATGACTGCTGGGTAGATGACCCCATGCTGGGACGAGTCAGCCAGGAGATCGCCATACTGACGCGAGTACAGCACCACAACATAGTCAAGGTAACTGGGTTAAATAAAAACCTTTTATTTATGGTGCTTAATTATTTCGCTCATCATAACTGTGTTTCTGCCACCAGGTGCTGGAGGTGTTTGAGAATGGGAGTTACTTCCAGATGGTAATGGAGAAACATGGAGATGGCGTGGACCTTTTTGAATTCATAGACATGCAGCCGAGGCTGGATGAGCCCCTGGCCAGCTACATCTTCAGACAGGTAGATACCTAACCAAGAAAATACATATGTAAGGGATAATTAAGATCACTTTATTACAGTCCCATAAGGTACTTTGATTCAGCTGTTAGCCTGAAAGCTAATGTTATGCCAGCCAGATTCAAAGTCAGTAACGATTGTAAATAGTAAGATTGACAGCCAATCAGAAAGGTATTCGCCCCAGACCTCGTTATAAGACAGGAGAATGTGAAGTCTTAATTCATTAAGCTGGACGTTCTGTCTCTTCCCAGCTCGTCGCCGCTGTCTTCTATCTGAGGTCTAAGAGCATCCTTCACAGGGACATAAAAGATGAGAACATCATCATCGACAAATGTTTCCACATTCGACTGATAGATTTCGGCTCTGCTGCCATGATGACACCCGGCAAGGTCTTTTACAATTTCTGTGGCACTCTGGAGTACTGCTCCCCGGAGGTGCTTCGAGGAAATCCGTACGTACACAACATCTGAGAATGACAGGGGTTCTTTGCTCCTTCTCATTTAACAACAGAGAGGAAATGTTATACTGGTGTCTTTTAATGGTTTAGGTCAAAGGGGGAATAACTGTCTAATTGATTGTCTTTAATTAACTTTGTCTCCTTGTTGGGTTTTGCTGTAGCTATGAGGGTCCTGAGCTGGAGATGTGGTCTCTTGGTGTGTTGCTCTACACTCTGCTGTTCAGTGAGAACCCTTTCTGTGGCGTGGAGGAGATCCTGGAGGCCAAACTAAAGCCCCCATTCCCCCTCTCTGAAGGTATGCTGCTGACAGCAAGTAGCATTCATTGACTGTCACACAGAAAAATCTTTCCCAAATTTTTCTACACTCAGCACTGAAATGTTCTCTATTTACACTCTCAGACCTGAATGGTGTGTTATGTGGGCTGCTGCAGCCTGATCCCGCTCAGAGAATGACTCTGGACCAGCTGCTCTTGCAGTCCTGGATCAGCCAGCCCATTTCCCTGGCAGACTACAGCTGGACAGAAGTTGTCCCTGCGACTCAGAACTACGGTGGGTACCCTGACACTAGGGTTAGCCTGACAATGGCCAGACAGATTTGCCATTTCAGATAAGATTAGGCTCCATCTGTAATTAAATGTCACTTTGCCCTGCACATTGTCTTTTGAAATATCTGTAAGTGAATCTCTTTTCACCCAAATTAAGATGGTAGATTTATGTACATAGCTTTAATAAGCTGCAAACCCACTTAAGGTAATTGAGTATAAGCCTCCGACTGATATGTTTTTGAACTGGCCTTCAAAAACCCAAAAGGTCAAACTTTAAAGTAGGATGAAATGGCGCCTGGCCAGGCTTGTTTTATTCATTTTCATTTTAGAGTTTCTAAAATTAGTGGATATTTGATACTACTTTTTTCTGTGTGTAGAAGTTACAATAGAGAATGTGTCTTATCTGTAGTCCTCGCTGTGTGAATTAAAGATGGTGATATATTCAAGCTCATTCAATCAGCACTCTCTACTCTTTCAACAGGCTCACCACAGTACCAGGAACCTAGTCCTAAACTCTACATCGGGCAAGGTTTGTTCCCGGATCAAGGTGATGAAACTCTTCCTGATGATGAGGAGGAGGAGGAGGAGGAAGAAGATGAGGATGACAGGTTGTCAATGGTGGCCCTGGAAACAGAGCTTCAGAAGTACCTCCATGAGGATTGAAGACTGAACTTAAAGGGAGTGCAGCCGAAACAGCTGCCCAACATTTAGACTGCAACAGTGCAAAGAGGACATGAAGTGCAAAATAAGAAAAGGATAGCTTATGTTTGTCTAGACAGTAGTGTTTGATTATGGCCTTGGACTAAGTCTTTCAGAGACAAATGGACTTTGCCTTTTTTATGTATACACAGCGTTTGTGTAATGAATGTCATTGTCAAGCTTTTGTTGATCAGAATGTGCTTGTTGATACATTTGTGATCGCGGGGTGCAACACAAGAAGGCAAAGGCATCATGATGTACCAGCAGTTTGTGTTTGCTTTTTCTTTTATTTAATCTTTTTTTTTTATTTATTCTTAGGATTTTAGGGAAACGTGGAAACCTTAAAATCGTAGAAATGATTCGCGCACATTCAGCATTGCCTCGGAAACCCACAAGTGACCACAGCCTGGAGTCGTTTCCCTCAGAGACACTACACGGTGTAATTTGATTGAAGTTGAAGGAAATCTGTTGATCCAGCTTGTATTTTGTGCATTTGTCTTTTTCTTCTCACGATTTTTAATCTTGGATCTTTTAATTAAAAAATGTAAGTATATTTACAATATTTTATCTATTTATTTTTACACATGAATAAATATTTTAACACAAATATCTTTTTCTTTATACTGTATTTTTTAATGTGATGATGAAAGAATTGTGTAATCAGAAGTGTAGCAGCTTGTTTGTCATGCAAACATTGTAAATTTATTTGAATTTCATATTCTGCATGCAGCCAGTAAACACAGAAAATCGTTAAATGGCACTGCAATAAATTTTTCTGTTGATGTACCAAATATCACCAGCTGCTTGGCCTGACTGATTTAAGTGGAACAACTTCTTAGGTGGAGTTAATTTGTCAAAAATCTGAAGAAAAGCCAAATATTGAAAATACTACATGACTTGACTTAAAATTCTGCAGTGAAGTTAGTTTTAGGTTGGATATTGGACAGTCTAAGCAGTACTATGTAATAAAAAGAGATGTCTTATTTGTCCCATTTAGTAATACAATTCAGCATGGGTTTGGAGTCACTGGGTCACATGACGTGGAAGCTATTGAAAAAAAACACAAAAAACTGCAGTGAAGTTAGTTTTAAGTTGGATATTCGACAGACATTCGCTCAGGTTAAACCTCTAATTCGCTCCGGGTACACTGCGATCCGAGCAAGCCACTCCAACATTTCAAGTGCACCCGTATTGCAGACTTTACAGTAAACACATGGCAAGAGAAAAAAGGCTACAGCAAAATAAAAATGTGGGCTATTTAAAGCAGAGATATTGTGTTTAAAGCTATTGAGAAGCTATTGAACTAAAATGCTAATATTTACGTATAAAAATTAATTAAAAATATTTAGAGATTTAAAATGCAAAAACAAGAGGTGTGTCTCATGCAGCTAGTGGAGTACTATGATCCCACACTGATTTTGAGTCAATTGATCACATGACCCGGAAGCTATTGAGCTAAAATGCTAATATTTACATATAAAAATTAATTAAAAATATAAACAGATTAAAAATGCAAAAACAAGAGGTGTATCTCATGCAGCCAGTGGAGTACTATGATCCTACACTAACTTCACTGCGGTACATACTTTTTCAAAAATAAATACGTGACACATTAGCAATCGAAATAAGTGTGCTACATGAAATTAATTTAGTATTATTATTTTTCTATCATAATTTTCACTACTATCATCAAGTTAGCATGAAGAAATATTGTTTTTGTGTAAATCAAACAAACAAAAGGGTAATTTATTGATGGCGGAACCTTTGTCTTCCTGCGCTTCAGCTGAAACACGGAAGCATATGTACGACGGACAAGCATGGGTACCCGAGTTGGTGCGCGTCAGGTGAATGAGAACGCTACAAAACATGACATTTCTTTAACTCATAACATAAAAAAAATTGTAAAACGTTTGATTTAATGAACGAAACATTTTAAATGTGTCGGAGAAATGAGTGAGAGCCAGACGGCTGACAAACTTCCGCTGTAACCTTCATGTTTGCTAACTTTTGCTAATGATATCCCAGCTTGTTTATTAGCATAATTTCTGCTAACATCTCACCATCATCTTTCTCTGCAGCCATAACAGTGAACCAGTGTCTTGCTCTGGCAAATAACTGCTCTCCGTGTTTATAACCACGTTTTCTTTCCCTCAGTTTCTTCGGTGGACGATAAGAAATGCCTCTTCTGTTGTCAGCCCACCTCACTTTTGGAGATGCCGCCTCCAGCCTCTGTGCACCGGGTGCAGATTGTTGTGCTCCTCCAGCAGCCTCCACCATGAACTCATTCCTCCATCCAGGAAGCCAGACACAGAGCTGTCCCTGCGCATTTTCCTTGATATGGGATTCACAGACACCCAGGCAGAGCAGCTCTATGACACCCTGTCCAAACTGAGAGGAGGAAGTGCTGCCAAACATGCTCTGTCAACTCTCACAGCTCTGTTCGTCCTGGGCCTCAATCCCTCCAGTGTGCTCAAACTGCTGGACAAATGTCCTGAACTGTACAGTGTGAAGGAACCACAGCTTCAGCAGCGGATAGACAACCTGCGGAAACTGGGTTTGGGTGAAGGTGAGGTCATGATATTTGTGCAGCACAGTTCAGAAATTAATATTATGAATCTCTGTATGATTATCCAACTAGTGTTTTTCCTTATATCCCCTCTCTAGGCAGTATTCAGCGAGTGGTGGCCTATTACCCTCAGATCCTGACTGTGCCTGTGAAGACAGTAAAAGCTGCAGTGGGCTTCCTCAAGGAAAAGTGTCTGTTTACTGCCCAGCAGGTCACAGACATCCTCAGAGACAGTCCGGCCATACTCGTGGAAAACCTGGGTCAGCTGGAGTACAAGTTTCAGGTCAGCATGCAAAACCAGCTGAGAGACGAATGAGACACAGAAGAGTGTTTACAGACTTACTGACTGAAGACAGCAATTATTCTTAGTTGTAGATCTTTACTACAGCAACTTAGTTAACTCAGACAAAGAAAAACTTGAAGACATAAGTTTGGGTTCTGGAAAATTGTGATTTGCCTTTTTAGAACGAGAAATGACCATAACTTGCGGGCCTTGATACAATATAATACCTTCCATACAATTAAATTAAATCTACCCTCCGGGGACAGGCGGCCGTTCCCATGTTAGAGTGCTGTTCTCATGGTAAACTGTAGATTTACTGACTTCCTCAAAACATGATCAAACAGCATCAAAGGTCACCCTAGCTGTAAAAGATAACGCCAATGCAGAGGGGTTCCTGTTCAAACAGGCTGTGTACCAGTTCAGACTAGACACTAATTACACACAGAATGAAATATTTACTTATTTTTAGGTTATATCTTTATTTAGCATCTTACTAAACCAGTGAGATTTATTACAACTCCGAGCCGCTCGTCTGTTTCGTTGCATTGTGGGACAACAGCACACTGAAAACCGAGCACTTCTAGTTATGGACACTTTCTTAGCAGAGTTGTCAGTTTCCCGGTGTGAGCACGCTACACTCTCTGAAGCTGCTTAGCAGTGCTGAATTGTGACACTGTTATATTACTCCCTCTGGTGGCCATTATTAATCTCCACATCCTTCAGGCAACGGCAGTTCCCCTCGGTACCTGCTTTTTATGTGCCTGAAGAAAATGTAGTGTATCCCAATACATAGTTTGTTAAATGCAGTGTGCCATAAATTTCAGGATGTTCTACTGCAGCCATTCGCTTTTTTTACATTTTACATTCTTTTCTGGCTTTTCTGACCCATGATCCTCTGCACAGCCGTCGCCAAAAGAGCACAGACAGATGACAGCACATCGGCTGCTTTCCATGTCGCATGCTTTTTATTTTTACTTTAAATTTCACACTGCAGACTGCAAAAAATTTAAGAAAGATTAATTAAGTATTATAGCTAAATATAATATATAGCTATGAACTGTATAATTCATTTATGATATATTTCCAGTGAGTTACTTGTTATGCTCTTGCTGTAAGTACATAGTTTTTGTATAACAGCTGCTATTATAAGTCATTATTTGAATGTTTCAGTGATTTTTGACTCTCCAAACTGATAATTTGTTGTTTGTATCAACTCATCTTCCCACAGTACGTCTACTTCCGAATGGGCGTCAAACAGGGGGAGATGGTGAAGTCCAGGTTGTTCCGCTTCACTCTGGACGAGGTGCGCCATCGACACGGTTTTCTGGAGCGCAGGGGCCTGTATCAAACCCCGGACAAGAAAGGACAGACGGTCATCCTCAACCCCAAACTGGACAGCATCCTCAGCGTCGACGAGGACACCTTCCTCACGGAAGTCGCCATGGCGTCAGCAGAGGAGTATGACGTTTTCAAGAGACTGATGGCAAGGGAATGGCAGGAACAGGAGCAGCAGGGGGGCAGGATTGAAGCTGACAGTGATGATGAGGAGGCAGAGGAGGATGATGATGAAGAGGAGGAGGAGACTGGAGGAAGAAGTTCATACAAGAAGAGGAGAAAGAAATGACAATGGCGGAGGGACTGAGGAAAATGACGTACCTAATGATGAACAATCAAGTGTTTGTTGAACTGGAGCACGTCATTAGGTGTCACAGGAAATTCTTATCTAAAACACACATTCGGACGTCACGTTGTGGTATTTATATGTAGTTTGTTCTCTATTGATAGCAGCAGATTGTTCTGGGTGAACCCTCTGGTTTGAAGTGGATTTATGTGTTTATCTAAGCGGCCACAAGGACGCAAAGGTGGTTACGTCAGTGTGAGTTTATGCTGAAAAGTTACGTCTATATATAAATGAATTACAACGAGCATGGTAAAAATGTTGTCCCATACATTCATTTCACTCTCCAAAAGGTTTTTGACTTTTTGGTTTGAGATGTGTCGATGCTTGGTGCAGTGAAACTAAGACGCAAATGTGAATCTAATCAATTTAATCAAGGTGTTCTTTTAAATAACTTCTTGCCACCAAATCAGATTTTGAACATCTTGGGTAGAAAAACAGTGACAAAGCAACAGAACGAGGAGCAGCGGAGAGGACGAAAGCTCCACCCAGTTACTACGTGACGATCAAGTGGCCGTAGCTTTCTCCATCCCTGTATTATCTGTATGAGTCAACAAGGAGCGCATCAGATAAAGGCCAGTGTGTGAGACGAGTCGCAGCAGACAGCCATTGATTGATCGAGGGGTTAAATCTAATGGATATGCAACACAGAGAGGCTTTTCTCTTCTGGACATCAGGTAAGAAAGCTTACCTTTGGCCAATCAATAAATAGTCGATAGGTGTGTCGGAACAAAACTAGAGCTGAAGGAAGTGATTTTCTGTTTTTGGCTCAAGTGTTTGTAAACTTTTAGGGGAGTGGTAGTTTAATTATAATTTTTGTATTATACCTAGAAAAAACTATATTTTATTTATTTAAAACTGACGCCCATCCAAAAGTGTAGACAAATGTAAGTGCATTAAGATTCGCAATAAAACTGCAACTAAAGCTATTTGTAATGTTTTTGTTTATTTTAAATACTGTGATTGTAATAATAATGATATTAATGTATCATAACAATTATATAATATGTCCTTTGTTAAGTTAAATATGTTTTCTAATGTTTCTTTCATTAAGTTAATTATTTACAGCTTCAACTTCTTCATTTGCATTTTTTATCATTTGCAACAAAAGACTCGGGGAGCAGAGTCCATCACTACATGGGGTTCATATTTGAATATTGGGCATAAATTAACTGGGATGTTTTTAGTCTGAAGCGTTACAAAAGCTTTACCAGCCAGGGAGTGCATGGGGAAATATGTAATACAGGTGTGCCCAGCGTGCAGTATCTCAAGATGATGGATATATGAATACGTAGAGATATTGGTATTGACATTGGTTGTTTGTTTTTTTAACCTTCATTAAAAGACCCATGTTTGGTTATAGCTGGTCATTCAATCATAATGTGTTTAAAGGAAAAGTTCACCCAAAAAAGATTCAGTCATTATCTACTCGTCTCATGACAATGGAAAGTTTTAAAACTTCAAAAAACAACTGAAAAAAAAATGGCTCCATACAATTCATCTGACATAATGGGTGCACGGTCGAGCGCTTGCGTCCTTTAGATGGGGTGCGTGCTAACTCTTTTAGCTTAGCAGCAACAGTGAAGGTTTAACCTTTGATAAAAAGGGGGTGTAAATAACGGCTTTTCAAATCAATGGCGAATCTCGGTGCTTCTGGAGACTCCCGGAGAGCTGTGTGGGGTCATTTTATGTTTCTATCTCTGCCTGATATTTTATGTTTTAAAACAAGTCCCCATCTACTTCAGTTGTTTAGGAGACTGTTTTTGCTGTGACGCTCCAGAAATGTTAGACTAAAAAAAACAACTTTACCTGGCATGAAGGAGTAGGTGATGACCAAATTTATATTTTGGGGTGAACTGTTCCTTTAAGCTGTTTATATGAACTGTTCTATAAATGAAATTTGTATGCATTTACATCCTTTCACTTTAAAGTTGGTCCACGCTCTTGATATTATTGAGAAATCAGGCCTGGATAGGTGACCAGCATTGACCTGTGAATATGAATATGAATACTCTACAACAATATTTATTTATTTATGGTGTTTTCTTTCGCAGGAAGCTTCTGGAGGAAATAGTCAATAAACCATAAAACACACCTCCATCTGAGTATCTGTGTCACTGTTAATCAACAGACAGAATGACATCATCAGTGCTCATTGCAAACCTCACTCAGGATTGGGGGGAGAGCATTCGGAGGTGGCATCTCGAGTTTTTCTTCATCCCCACCACAGTCATCACTCTGGCCACTCTGCTAGCCAACCCTGTTCTCCTGACCTGCATCTTCCTGTCGCGTACCCTGCGCCGGGAGACGCGTTACCTGCTGGTGGCCAACACCCTGACGGCAGACATGCTCTTCCTCATCCTCAACCTGGCCACGGTGATCTGTAACACCGTGAGGGTGCAGATACCCTGGCTGCTGTGCGAGCTGGTCACGGCCGTCACCGTCACCACCTACTGCTGCGCCATCCTCACCGTCACCCTCATGGTCATGGACACCTACGCTGCCGTTCGCTGGCCCCTGCATTACCATGACATTCTTCCACCCGCCCGCACCCACCGCATCCTGGTGGGGGTGTGGGCCCTGGCGGCTGTGTACCCTTTCACCCTGGTGATCTTGATGGAGGTACAGAGGGGGAACCCCCAAGAAAAGGTGGCCGTGTGCCTGGTCCTCATCTCCCTCGGCTTCATTCAGCTCAAAGACGTGGTCGGGATCCACATCTACTTCTTCGTGGCTGCGCTCATCTGTACTGTGCTCATTTTTTACTGCTACATCCGGCTCTACATGGTGACAAGGACCCAGGGCATCTGGGAGAGCCGCTTCTCCAGGGCCCGGGTCACGCTGCTGGCTCACGGGCTGCTGCTGCTGCTCTACTTCGCCCCGGGCTTTGTCTTCGCCATGGAGCTCTCCCTGTTCCACAGGAAGGACATAAGTCAAGATGTTCGCGTGTGGATCAGCACGGTCAATATGTGCGTGTTCATGCTGCTGCCCAGGGCGATTGCTCCGTACATGTATGGGCTGAGGTACAGGGAGCTCTCTGACACTCTGATGCAGCTGCTGCACAAGGACAGGAGGCTCAGCCAGACCGCAGTCTCATGAAGACACTTATGTACTGTCTGTTATTCAGTTATTACATTTCTCCAATGGCATTTGAATATTTGACATGTTCAACAAACAAAGCTGTAACTACAAGGGCGGTAGCCAGGATGTTACAAATACTGAAGTCACGAGTCCAAATTCACCCGGTCAAACCCCACCACACTGAGAATTTGATTTTAATTTCACTAACCACTCGTCTAAATCAGCCCAGCGGTCCACCGCATAAGGCTTCATTTGTCCCAGTTAAGGAAACTTGGCAGTGTTGTAGCCAAGACCACCTAAACCGAGACAAAGTCATGAACAAGAGCAGAGTGTATTGTTTGAGTGCAGCGTGAGAAATGTCTTGATGAAATAATCAAAAAGCATTTCAGGGGTGAATTCTGTGTGTGTGGAATTTAACTTTGTTTTCTCCGAGCAAAAAAAACCATGAAGGGGCTGAAATCAACTGAACCATCTTTATTCAACACTCCTTTCCCATGTTTAACCGGTTTTGCAGGTTTTCTAGTTCACTTGTCTTCTCATAAAAACCGTTATTAAATACAATATGCATTAAAGAAATATTCAATACAGTGATGTCTCTACAGTTGTGGTCTTGACTGGTCTTGAATCAGACTACGCTCAGAATCTGCGACCGAGAACAAGTGTGGTTGATTCTGATAAGAGACCGAGACCTTCAAAAAGTGGTCTTGGTCTTATCGATTGGATTTCCAAATAAAGAATTCCAATATCAATATATCGGCTGATATACACACAAATATTAGAATGATCTCTCAAATGTGGGTATCAACCAAAAATTGGAAACGGAGGCAGGATATTTTACAGATTTACAATAAACTTGACTGTCTAAAAATGACTGAAACAGCAACTTTACTGGGAATGTAATTACATTTTTTATCCTTTTTTTAATGATCCAAAGCATCTCTTCCTGTGTTCTAATCTCTTCAAACAAAATGATCATATTAGCGCATATATACAATCATATACTCTGATTTGTTATTTCTGTCACAGGCCAACATCGGCCATCTGGTGTATCAGTCGGGCTCTGTTTTCTTCATCTCAGACCTGCCTTATTGTTGTTCTTGCTCTAATCTAAATGATACATGCCATGGCAACAGTCTGTGCCCTCGTGTGTGTTTAAAAGCACTTAATGGTGGCGCCGAGCGTGTTTTGTAGATGCGTGCCAATTTGTCTTTTATCAAGGCCATAAGCGCTCTTTTCCAGCCGTGTCGGTCTGAATGAGAATATGTCCCTTGCTTTCAAGTGTGTCTCTCAATGTTGACATCCTTTTTTTTTTTTTTAAATAAACTGTACAACCATAATGTGTGTTTTTTTTATCACCATCGTTATGTAACGTTAGAACCGGACACTCAGTTCTATGACCGTAGCTACGGAGCACTTAAGTCCTTCTGCACTTAGGGAGCCGTGTTTGTCTAAAAACTGGACGTCCGAGAGGATCATTAACAAACGTCTGACTGACTTGGCAATTTGAGGCACCGGAGGAGAGGCGTGGTGGATAGAAACGCTGAGTCAGACATCCTGGCTGCGGCGGCGGCGTCCTTCTGACTGTGCCGCGTGCCATCTGTGCCTGGTGCAATAACTGAACAGCAGAGGGACACATTCATCTGTCTGTCGCTGCTCTTCCCTGCAGCACACAGACGTCTGTTTGCTTGGTCTCAGTGAGCCACTGGGACTTGTTCTGAACGTGCTGCTCACTGCCAGCATTTCTATACCTGCGGCTGGGTCAGATGCGAACAAAAATCACCTTTGCAGTTGTTTGACATTCTTGTATCAATTTCCATAGCACTGTAATTAAACTGCTCTTTATCATCCGATTCATTCCTACTGACTGATGGACCTGTTTTCAATAGACGTATTTGCTCCTGGCATGTTGCCTGTCCTTCTAGTCTTACTGATGGTGATCTCTGATTACCCCGTTTTGTTCTGGCTGCAGCTGCCTGGAGGACAAAACAACCTTCATTGTGCAACGCTCTCACCTGTTCCTAACCTGAGCTCGGTAGGTGTATTTACCCAAGTTGGTCGGTTGAGTCGCTGGCGTCTCGTCGAGCGTCTCAACTTGTGAATGTTCCAGTTAGTGTGTAGCACTGATGGGGACAAAGAGCCCCTCCCACTGTACCTGTATGACTTCAGGGACAGAGACCTGTGACTGACGGTGTGTATATAATAGTGGAGGACAAAGACAGGAGTGTGTCATATCTTATCAGAATCAGAATCAGAATGCCTTTATTGTCATTGTGAGCTATTGAGTGCCACTCTGCATGGTGCAACAACAATATAGAATAAGATATAGTACAAAAAACAATAGATAACATACAAAAATATAAATATAAAAAGTGAGGAACCGGTATTGCACATGAATGTCAAAACATGTTTAAGATAAGAGTGTTGTTCTGTGTTTAGTGTGGATGTGGCCCAGGGGAAAGAAACTGTCTCTGAATCTTGAGGTGCGTGTTTTGGCCGACCTGTAGCGCCTGCCAGAGGGCATCAGTTCATAAAGGTGGTGACCGGAGGTGTGCAGGGCCTCCGCTGATGTTTTTGGCTCAGCTGAGGTAGCATGAGGTGGCGATCTCTTCCAGTTAACGCAGTGGACAGCCAGTGATTTCTTCAGCTGATTTGACTAATCTCTGCACGGATTATGGAAAACACCCTGAAATTTGCAAGAGAGAGCTGGAGAAGAGGTCATCAGATCCGGTAACATAAATCCCTATTGTACCAAAAGAGTTGTCAGTATAAATATGTCATTAAAAACATACAACTGGAGTAAATTGGGTCAGAGCAGGAGTGATGTTAATGGAAGACATGTTCAATGGGACAGCTGGGGTCTGATTTATATACACAGGAAACATGTTGTACCTGTTACTTGCATTCAGGAGTTATGGGGATCAATTTGACAGCTTAGGGAAGGACCTTATAGCATCAGTTACCAAATAATAAGGGTGTTAAAGGTTGAGTTCACCAAAAAATGAAAATTCAGACACCAAAATACCAAACCTTCCATCAGCATGAACCCGAGAAGATAATGACTGAATTTTCATCTTTTTGGTGAACTTATCCTTTAAGCTCACATGGGAAAGGTGACAACAATTTAAATGTTTTGATAAATACCTGGATTTCCTAGGTAGCGATGAGTGCCATGAGGATTGATATTCACGGGTCCTATCCCTGTTCACTGTGCATCACATTTACAGCATCTGTTTTTTTTCTTTTATTAGTAATTTTATTTAGCATAAGGCAATTTTTACAAAACAAGATGGGGTAATTTTCAAAAGTACAAGTACAATGTGAACAGCAGGGGTGGTAATGATGCATTGAAAAAATGTGAACACAAACAGCAGATTAAAGAAAAATACATAAGTAAATAAATAAGAACAGAACAGATGAACAAACAGAAGAGCACTTTTTTTCCACATATTACCAGCGACTTAAAATAGTTGACAAAAGCGTGTATAAACACGGTGAGGAGGGGGTATTACCATTCCACTTACAGGTGTATTTACAGTGAAGGGTTGTTATTGTGTGAAAGCTTCTGTTACACAGAGTCAGGAGGAATATTTCATTTTGTAGCCTGTACGGTTGTGAACTTGCAATGTAAGTTCAGATACTGAAAAATGTATAAAAGTCAGCTTAATAACAGAAAAACAGGATGGAAAGATGCCTGTAGGCACACTTCAACTGTGACTGATGATGTGTAAAGGGTAAAAATCAGCCCAGCACTACTACACGTGGTCCAAAAACAGAGCTAACTGGTTCATTCATCACACCATACCGTTTCAGAGAACTCAGCTGGGATCTCTGAGAAATATTTTGCAACGGAGTTGAGGAAGTTGTGACATCCTTTGTCCAAACTGAGCTCCTCCTTCCTCCTCACCTGGAAACAAAACAGACGTAGCATGCTGCGTTTCATCCTGTTTTCACATACCTATAGGATCACATTACAGATACACAGATATGTTTTTTTTAGGCTGTGTTTTTTGTTTGTTACTGTATATCTAACTATGAACTATATAACTACAAGTTCGTATAAGGCTGGTGTTTTGTTCGTATCGAAAACTGTAATAAATGACGTTTTTTAAGGTTAATCCTGTCTTGTTAACTGTTTATACCAGTGACGCAATAACACTGGTGTTATTCTGCGTGTGTTACTCAACCTCTCCCCCTCTCTGCTTGTTGTGAACTTTTTCTCCCCTAAAAGTTCAGTTTGTTTGCAAACAAAGGACAGCCACGTGGAGAACCGGAGGCGCTTGGGAAGTGTGTTTCTCACTGGGCAGACAGCAAGCGACAACACGTTGAGTTGAACTCACTTACCCATGATGCACCGGGAGCACCAGCTGAGTGGGCGCAGTGGGCCGGATTTTTTTTTTTTTCCGCCTGACAAGTATATATTGGGTCTGTGTTTACAGTGAGCTAGTTAGAGCTCTTTGTTTTGGCCATTACCTGAAAAATCAAAATGTCCCGGCGAAGTTACAGTCACAACCTTCATTGTTTGACATAACTGTTCGAGGGCACATGACATAAAAAAACATACTGATAAACTTTTTCAGGATAGGGATTTGTTTTCTCCTCCATACTTTTTTGTTGTTTTTTTGTTTTTTTGCTCCACTTGCAACTGACGAGGACGCTTCATCTGGAAACTTCTGCATAAGGTAAACAACTTTTAGCACCTAGCTACGACAAAGGATGTTGTTGACTTGTAAAAGTCTGATTTTAGTGTTATTTCTTGCTTTTTGCTCGACTTTTGTCACGACATGTCGAGTGAAGCGACGGCTCGGCTGCTTTATTTTTAAACTGTGTTGTCAAGGGCTAACGGTCGGCACGAGGCAAGTCCCCTTTGTCCGGTAAACCGAACTACGTACTGTCTTCTGCCTGTTTAGCTAGCTTAGCACTATCTGTGCACATAAACACCTTTTAATCGATTTTCTGTTATTAATACATAAAAAATAACGATATAAAAACAACATTACAATACATGAATATTTTTTAAATAGCCCCAAATAACAGTAAATAATGGTATTATTTTGTCATAACCGTCTGTCAAGTTAAATTTTAAGCTACTTTTTTTTCTCCTGGACACAAGACGGTTAAAACATAACTGTAATGCTGTTATATCATTTATCATCCCTTGTATTTTATGTCATTTTAGTGTTTTCATCCTCAGTGGATATGAGTCACCAAGTCTTTCATCTTTCATGCGTCAGACACCTGTGGATAAACCTGTCCTCCGGTCTTAGTGTCTTGGAGGAGTTGCTGCTGCTGCTGCTTGCATACAAAGCACGTGAATAGGTCGAGCCAGAGTTTAAAAATAACCTGAGATAAATGACCTCACAGGAGCAAAGGCTAGACCTGCTGCCAACACATGCATATGACCATAGATAACAGAGTCTAATGTTTAGATTGGACTTGAACTTGACTATTGGTTGTCCTGCATACACACAGTCTTTGTGAGGGTGAACAAAGCACCTTGATTGTTTGCTTTAGGTGAGACAAAGAAACAAGACAAATGTCTTAAGACTTCAGGTTTGACTTAAATAGAACATATTACCCAAGGTTATCAACAGACTTGACCTGCTGCACTTGTTTACCGAACATTGATTGTGTCTGATAGCATCCCTGCCCCCACTCTCTTTCAAAACAAACTTGACTGACATGTAGGTTGGCCTTCCAGCCGTTGCTCAACCTCTCTTCCCTCCTGTGTGTCTTTGTCATCTTCCGCCTCACGCACTTCATTGTGCCGCAGGGCACAACTGTTTGGCACCGTTGATGAGCCAGAGGCCCTGACACGCAGATTTATGTGCAGCTTTTATTCCTTGAAATGACTCGTCTTACACAGTGATGTAAGACAATTTAGCAGTACCCCATGGGCTTAAGAAAGTTGTTTGCAAGAGTCACATGTTTTCTGTATACACGCTCTGTGGCTATGCTCTGTGAGTGCTTTGTTTGGCTGTGGTGAATGTTCTCAATTTGTGCAACAGTGATCCAATTAAGTTGCTATTTATGACTTCATGACCTTTTCCCAGCTATCCCCCTACCACATCTGATATGTTGCCATAAAAATCATGCATCTTACAGTAAATTTTGTACCAAGAGTACCATGTGGTCTGCTCTCCATCCTCAGGTCATCTAAACTCTAGAGGAGGTCTTCGTTGAAGGTGGCAGCCATGGTGTTGATTCTGGGCAGAAGGATGAACAGGGAGGACTCTGGGATCAGAGACTCACCAGCTGTCAAACGCAAGGTACTGTAAAACAAACTAAGCAAAATTAACACTCAAACTATACAACATTGTTTATGTTCTCTATCTTGCAACTAGTCAATGTCACAATATTTACAAATCTTGCACATGCTATTGTCTTCTAAGGTGTTTGAGGTTGACTCCAAAACTTTAGCCAGCCAGGACATCTTGGACTTCTGTTCTGGCGCATCCCACTCAGAGGGCATCCTGCAGGTCTTCAATGAATTTCGCGACTGCCGCCTGTTCACAGATGTTGTGATCAGTGTGCAGGGCCGTGAGTTCCCCTGCCATCGCGCTGTCCTTTCTGCCTGCTCCTCCTACTTCAGAGCCATGTTCTGCAACGATCACCGTGAGAGCCGCGAGATGCTGGTGGAGATCAACGGCATCCTGGCTGAGGCAATGGACTCCTTCCTTACCTATGTTTACACCGGCCGTGCCAAGATCACCACAGAGAATGTCCAGTTCCTCTTTGAGACCTCCAGTCTGTTCCAGATCGCCACTCTGCGTGACGCCTGTGCAAAGTTCCTAGAGGACCAGCTGGACCCCTGCAACTGCCTGGGCATCCAGCGCTTTGCAGAAGCCCATTCCCTGAAGCAGCTAGCCAGCCGCTGCCGCGGTTATGCCATGGCCAACTTCGCAGAGGTGGCTCAGCATGAAGAGTTCCTCGACTTACGCAGGGAAGAGCTGGAAGAGTATCTTGGCAGCGATGAGCTGTCCATCGGTAAGGAGGAGGTGGTGTTTGAGGCGGTGATGCGATGGGTGTACAGCAATGTGGAGCACAGGAAGCCCATGCTGAAGGCCCTGCTGCACCATGTGCGCCTGCCCCTTCTGCACCCCAACTACTTTGTCCAGACAGTGGAGGGAGACCAGCTCATCCAGAATGCTCCAGAGTGCTACCAGCTTCTCCATGAGGCAAGACGCTACCACGTGCTCGGGAATGAAATGATGTCACCCAGAACTCGTCCGCGCAGGTAACTAAAGTGTTGACTTGAGCTATGAGGAAGGCGACAGTTAATGTTACCTAGATGTTATCTACACAGGGAAGCAGACACTGGCTCATAAATTCGTTTGTTCTGTCTCAACACTTTGGCTCGTGGAAGTAGGGTGACATGTTAGTCTGATGAAATGCTTATGATATATGCTGTGTGACAGTCACATGAATGATGAATGTTACCTCTGCTTTGTTATGCAGCAGTTATTTTCTATTGTCAAAGAAGACAAGATGCAGTTTGATCTTTTCTTACAGCCTTTTTGTCTTGTCTCTCCACTGCGATGACAACGTGTATTTTTAAGCAGTTAGTCGACCTTTTACCCAACATTGTATAGCCAGAGGTTACAACCAGCGCATGAACTTGATGCTCCTGGCTCTGTTGTTGTTGCGTCTGAGTGTGTGGGAGAGAGAGCGACTGGGAGGGTTTTTGTGCTGAACAGACAAGTGTGTCATTGACTGCGCCATGTTTTGTAACCCTATTTTGAAATGGAAATAATAATGAGGGAGGCAGGGCATGTTCGTACACGGACAGGTTGGCTGGATAAAAAAAAAAAATCACGTGCTCCAAGAATCAGCAATTATGAAATGTTGAGTCTTGTTATCATACCAGCGGTGTAACTCACCTGGCTGATGTGTTTTGGTTCTGAGAGTCCCCACCTGTTCGCTTCGTACCTATTATTACCAAATGGTGTCTTATTTCCGGTGTTTTTTTTGTTCTGTTTTTTTCTTGTTTGAAGAGTGTCCAGTTGGATGTAGTGTTGACTGAAACCTTATGAATGAGGTACTAAACAGACCATATGGTTGCCTGCTGTACAGCAAACAAGAGTGCAGCTGCCTCTGTGTGTTGGACCTGATGTAAGGGTTGTAGTGCTGGTGAGCAGTTGTCAGTTATTCCGGCTGTGTGAAGTGCATAACAGGTGTATTGTGTCAGTATCCGGGCAGATCTGTTCAGATCAGCAATGCAAGCCAATCAGACACTTAGTCTCTGCACTGTCGGCTTCGTTTGCCCTCAGGGCCAAAGCTGCTCCTGCTCAAAACAGATGCCTGCTTCTCCCCTTTCTGTGTCTACAGTGGGGCTTTTTTTTCCTTTGGAAGCCTTTTAGAATATAATTAATCACATGCACAAACATAAAGTCAAACCGCCCCTGGGCTTTTTCATCTCTTAGATGTATACAAGCCCATTTAACCGCCCTAATCTTCTACCTGCATCGCATACTGAGTAAACAAAGAGAGAAATGTGGGGGAAAGTGCAAAGAAAAATATTATTGTGCCAGTTTGTACTGACATTGGTATCTAGACCCTACTGGAACTTTTACACAGATAAGCCACTAGTCTTTATTCAGCCTTAGTATTTTTCGTACAATAAGAAAAGAAGCTGGTGTTAATTAGCTCCCCCGTAGGAAATGCTGTCATATCCACGGCATGTGTTGAACAGCCAAGCATTGTGATCATGGAAACTCAGCTGTCTAGCCCCAAGTGTGTTTGTGTTGTCCCCTAGATTGATACCTTTCATTGTAAGCTGAACTTTGCCTTGAAGATAAATGAACATATTCATGTGGAAACCACCACTCTGTTTCTGCTCTGGCACACATGTCTACCCTCTGTAATTAGAAATCCCTCCAAGTGTTGACATGTGTATGTTTACATGTCTTCATACCCTTTGTATAGGCCTACAGATATATAGTATTTAATTAGATACCATGTCTGTGATTTAAAGATGTTCTTCTTATGTTTGTGTTTTTATAAACTTCCTGTTATTCCCCTTCCACCTTTTAATTATCCATGTCTGTCCCTCCATCTTACCTCATCTGCTTCCTTCTGCAGGTCGACCGGCTACTCTGAGGTGATTGTGGTTGTGGGGGGTTGCGAGAGAGTGGGCGGCTTCAACCTGCCCTACACTGAGTGCTATGATCCAGTCACAGGAGAGTGGAAATCACTGGCCAAACTACCCGAGTTCACCAAGTCAGAGTATGCTGTCTGCGCCCTCCGCAATGACATTCTGGTGTCAGGTGAGAACCCTGCTACATTTGTTATTAACAGTTCAATGGCATGGTGATATCAAGGCTTTAAATGAACGCCAGCAAAACTGCAATGCACAGGTATCTAGTAGGGATATGTCTGATGGTGACTGACCGTCAATCCGATGCCGATTATTAGTAATCTTTGAGACTGTTAACTAATATTTGGAGCTGATACATTTGCAGTAAAAGTGAAAATCTTTAGAATACTGTACTTTTTGTGCTGAGTCTCACAGCCTGAGAAAAGAAGCTGCTCTGTAGTCTGGTGGTGCAGTGTGGAACCAAATTAACTGTCTTTTGTCATAAGGGCCGCCAGAATCAACAAAAACAACAAGTTCCTTGCAGTATTTTTGAGGTATTAGTTCCTTTGCAGACTGATTGGCTCTTATTTTTAACATGTAACCGATCAGACTGTGTTTTGGGACATTGAGTGCGACCAAAGAGTCGAGAGGTGGCTGCATCAGAAAAAAATATAAAGGATCTGATAATTGGCCAATCAAATAATCTGGCGATCCCTGTTGTCAAGTTACCGATAATTTAGCAGATGCTGAATTAAATTACAAACATTGATACATCTTTCCCAAGTGTGCTTAAGCCACTATTTCCATAGTAGGTTTTTCTACTTCTCTGTGTCTTTTAGTAACTTTAAATCTATTCCAAAAGTCCATTACCAATACTATTACACAGATGTCTTCTGTGCTAAGACTTTGTATGGTCTTGGTTGTTACAAAGTTCAGCTTACTTAATTGTTTGTAAAGATTGTGTCATACCAAAAAAAGAATAATTTACTAGTACACACTTAAGGGCCACGGTCAGTGTCTGCCCATGCTCAGCTTGCCATGTAATCCCCCAGTGGAGCGGCAGGAAAGGCCATGGTGGCAGTTTGCCTTGTGTTATTTTTACAGCCACAGCCTGTTTGAGCTGAAGGAAAATATGAGAGCAACATCTGGATGTTCACTCTGGCCTCCGTGCTAAGAGAGCATTGGCTGGCTCATTCCTCCTGACTTCCTTCTGCCAATCATCAGGGTCACCACCTTTTTACATCGGTTCAGCAGCTTTCTGGGATCTTCCTCATGCAACAATCTAACATCCCTTTTTGATTTTAGACTTCACTGATAGGTTGTGAGGTTACCAGCTTTAAACAAACCTTAATCTTAGATACTGTAGCTCTCATGGCTTCCTGGCAAGGCTGCTGAATTTTTGGTATTTAGCATGGGCCAAGTGTGGCGTAAGCCCCTTTTGGTGAAAACAAGATCTAGATTCAACAAGACATTAGTATGACATCATTCATCTCAACTGATGAGGTCAGGATGAAGGTAGTATTATAAGCCAAACACTGTGAATGTGAACATGTGCTGTGTACAAGACACAGTTCAGTCCGGTTGTTTGATGGAGGGGATCAAGGTTGAGAGCTTTTTCCTTCTTTTTCTTGTGAAGTTGTTTCCAAGAATATGCATTGAATTCAAATGTTCCTGCTAGAACTGTTCATGCTCAAACATGCTTCATATGAGCTGCAAAACAGTGCTGGACAAAAACAGCCATTGAAAGATATGGAGAAAAGGAAAAAAACTGCAGAAGGAGACAGAGGAAAAAAAAGACTCCCCCCCCTTCAACAGAGCTGCTCTCACCGTGCCAAGTCCTCACGTGTTCGCTATCAATTTACCCTCAAGCTCTGCCTGGAGAAGTCAACATGACCTCCTTCCCCCCTTGTCTCTCTGTCTCATACACATACAGTCAAGCTATTAACCTACATTATAGCATATTATCATCTTAATTGCAGCGTTTTTCTTTTTTTGTTGGCCCATATGCCTTGACACATTAATCCCCTTATTTTTATCTTGCACTCTTTCAATATTTTCCCACACATACCTCCATTATGACTGTCTGCCCCTCTCCTCACACTGGGAACTGGTGCAAATACCTTGGAGGGGCTCCAGTGTCGAGCACAGCTGCAGTTAGCTGTGGTCTTAAATAGCACGTTGCTCGACTGAGTGTACAAAACCCTTCTAGGTTTTGTACAGGAACAGGGACTCTCTTGCATTAATAACATTACAATCAGTCAGATCTGGAGTGAGCATGGTGGATTAACACTTGAGTGCTTTGACTTCAGGTGTACTTAAGATTACAGTTAGCCCAATTATGATCTAGATGTGTTATGATTGGTTTAATGTAGCAACATGCAATACATTTCTCTTTGCTCTCTTACCTCACTCCAGGAAATTAAAGGCATTTGGAAAATGTCAATCAAAACACATGCGCTTGCATCACACATGGCAAAGGGTTGAATGTCATAGTCACACTAGCATTTGCAAAAAAAACTGCATGGAACTGTAAGCAATGCATAACTCTCAAAATGTGGTCAAAGGGACCTCCCAACGTCACCGCCTCTTCTTCCTTAAGAACAGTGATTAGCAGCAGCAGTTGTCCCCGTCTTTACAGGGGGGAGTTTTTGGGAGAAAAGACCCCCTTTGGAATGTCTTAACTCTTTAAACTTTTTAGGTCTGCGAGGCTCTCTTTGAAGTGACGGAGCTCCGTCAGAATGCAAATCTTTGGAAACATATGCCTAAAGGGCAACAGACTGTCTGACTCTTACACTATCCGGCAGATTATTGAGCAAATACATGCGCAGACTAACTTCCTCCACTGTCTCCTCTCATCTGTGTGCGACAGTATAATTTAAAATGTTTAGCTGCTGATTTATTGTTTTTCTTTGTCTAATAATGTCTAATAACCTAACCCACCTGTTATTAGACATGTGTTATTAGTCCATGTGTCTGTCAGCTATGCAAAAAAACAACTCCTCTTTGTCTGCATGTGAATACAGAAGAGGCCTAGACACCTTTTGTCTTACACTTTTTTAGCCCTTATGATTGTTCCATATAACCACCCACATGGCTCTGTACAAAGAAAACACCCAGCAGCAAGTTGCAGACACTACCCCAACAAAACGTCAAGGATTGAGAATTTTTTTATTAAAGTATTTCTATCCCAGCTGTTAAAGAACACAAGTTTTGAAAGTGAGAGGTTTGATTTTTGATTTGAAGATGCATTATCTGTATTTTATTAATTGATGTTCCCATGTGAAATAACACAGATTGTCACTGATCTTTCTGTCTGTGTGCTTGAGTCTAGTTGGTATCTATGCTACACCCAAGCTCCAAGGTATAACTCTTCTAGACTCATTGTTGGTTAAAAGCCAGCAGATAATTGCTTCCAGATACCAGGGTGGGAGTCATAAAATTCACCTTGTTTTTCAAATGGATTTTAGTCAATATTACATTTATCCTTTATAACTTAAAACAGCTACAAGGAACTCTGTGTTTTGTTGAGTCCAGTGACTCCTGTGGACAGAAGTGGTATGAGCCTCCTGTCATAAAGATCTTGATCTGGCCAACATTAGCCAGTGATTCTGCTGCCATCTAGCAACACAGACGTATCCACTGCTGTACCACCAGACTACAGAGCAGCTTCTTTCTTCAGGCTGTGACGCTCCTCAATTCATCCTAATCCTAATTTAACGACCTATTTCCCAGTGAATCCAGCGTGATGACAGACATTAAGAATATAGAGAACTATAATAGAAATGGCCAATCTTCTCATTGTTTGGTTTGTAATGTAGGTCATATAGAGGCATCAGCATTAGATTGAGACTGATTCATAACCAGTAACTCCTCGTGGTGTACTGGATTCTTCCTGCCCTGATTGGTGAACCTACATTTATTCACGTCTTTGGCCATCCGCCATGCTAAACAGTTAGCTTGTGTTATCCACTGTAAGATCCGTTTTTTTTCCCTCAGTCTGTTGAGAATCAGCTCACAGGTGTGTGTGTTTGGTTGTGGAGCAGCTATAGGGGGAGTCACAGAGTGAATGAGGGCACATGTTAGGACTTGTAAAAAATGTGTCGGCCACAGCGTAGCCTGGTCGCGTGACTGTTATTATTCTCTACAGCTTCTCTGAGTGCATGTTTACCCAGAGACAACAGATGAGGCACTCAGTCATACTTCAGTGGCACTGTTAGGGGCAATAAGATCCTGATAAAGGCGTGTTTGCTTTGATGATCATTTAAAAATAGCCGGTTCTTGAACACAGGTGCATACATAATGAAACGTGATACTACGTCAATGTGTGTACGTGTGTATCTTTACATGGACTACAGTATTCAGTATTTGACTGTGTGTGAGAAAACCTTTTATTTGCTAGGTGAACTCATTAGGCACAGGTCAACTCTGCTCCAGTTATTACATAAAACATTACTTTGACATAAATTTATATCTGATTAACTGCATTAACAATAATGAGAATTTACTTCTACCACTTCTACTCAAATTGAACCCACAATTGTCTCAACTGTCATCTTGAATGTGAACTTTTATGTGGCATGTTTGTTCCTTCTGTGTTTTTAGGTGGCCGTATCAACAGCAGGGATGTGTGGATGTACAACTCCCAGCTCAACCTGTGGATCAGAGTGGCTTCACTCAACAAAGGCAGATGGAGACACAAGATGGGCGTTCTTCTGGGCAAGGTAAGGAGGGAGTCTCAAGCAGCGTTTACGCATCTGTGTGTGGGTTCACCCCACACTGTAGATGCCTCTGACGTAGGAACCGAAGTGTCAGATTTCACTCTTTGATAGCAACACAGGCATCTGTGTCCAACATTATCTGGCCCTATGTATACCCGAAAGGAAACGTTTTGATGTTTTTGATTTACTTTGTGAAATGGAGCGACTATGGAGCCGTAATCACAGCGAGAAAACTGTTTTTCCTAAAAATGTCTTCCGTCTCCTGATAATGTGAATATTATTCATCCATCCAGGTGGTCTCATACACATACCCGAACACATGGTTACATTTTTAAGGAGGGGCACGTCAGCTATGGATGATGCATGTGCGGCTCTGCTGCTACGCCATAGACCCCTTAACACACAAATACACAGCACAAGCACTTTCAATAAAGAGTTACAGTTTGGTTTCTCAGGAAAATCAAGAACTCAGAGTCAGGTGTGCTTCAGAGGAACTGGAAGACAATGCAGTACATATCCTTGTCTCATTACCTTTTACTAGCGTACCTTAGGTAAAGTGCAAGGGGGTTATATTACACATTGAGGAAATTCTGTGGAATCACCTCCTGTAAAGCCAATAAAAATGTTCCATGGAGCTATTTGACTGCTTTAGTTACACACAGTCATACATCTGACCCAACTGTCACACATACTTACCTGCAGGCTGGGAGGAATTCCAACACAGGTTTTGCATTCTTTGTGATGATTCACAATAACTATATAGTCCTAAACCTGAATCACTCAGCGATGGCAGAAAAACAGGTCACACTGAGTAATTTGAGTCCTATTTAGCCAGGTATCTTCCATGTTAGTCTTTGTATATTTGTATATGACGCATCCGTTTGTTGCCCCAGGGTTTGTAAACAACTGGTGCCAGCTCAGCTCACGCATCCCGGATACACAGGAGCGGTCTCAACAAAGAGAAAGAAGTTTGTCTTTATCAATACCAGCGTATAAATGATAGCCTCAGCTCCTGGAACGACACATGACGTACCCCACACATGGAAAATAGTTCAGTCGTTGCTTTTAGTTACTCCTACAAATTTTGTATTAAACATTTTCATTTCCTTTCTATCATATGTCCCTATGAATATCACCGTAGTGCTCTATATGTCAGATCCCAAACAGAGATCTGGCACCAGTATGGTTATGAAATTTCAGTAGAGCTAATGTCTACACGTGAGCTGATCATTAATCCCTCGATCTCTGCTTCCACTCTAGAGCTGTTTCTATTTACAGTCTCTAGTATAAGACTAGGTGGACGTTCTTGTTTAGGGCAGTGGGAGGTTAATGGACCTGTGCCAGCACTTCACACTTCCAAGTTAAGGACAAGCTTAGTCCCCTATCATGTTGCTCACATCTCTGCTCAATCACATAAGCTTCGAGTGGCCATAGATGGCTGGGAGAAGCCCTGATAAGCCTGTAAACACTCACTGAGGGCTTGCAAGCGTGGGCATAATTTACCGTGTAATATATATATACAGTGCAGGGCTGTTCATGTTCCTGCGGTATGCTGCATTCTACTTACAAGAACCGGAACTGTATCATTATATTAAATAACTACGTATATACCTAACCTGTAAAATGTTTGTAATCACATGTTGTGTTTTGAAATGCTCTTTAACCAGATGGTGAAGACTGTCTTCATTTGTAAGGACTTGATTCAAAACAATTGCTGCCCGCTTGTAAGACAATGGCATGTGTGCCTCGCGAAAAGTCCCCGAACTGTAATTATCTGTCATTAGTGTCTTGTAAAGGAGAACAGCCATTGATTGTCTTGGTTGAGTACAAACAGAGATGACTCAGACTAACACACCACTGACAAACAGTCATGTGTGTGCTGTAACCATCGTGCACACAAGTACACACGCTTGTATAGACACATAAGAAACATGAACACAAGTACAAGTATTCTTGGAAAGCTTTAGGCCAAAACAGCGCATTGTTTACTTTGTCAGAGGGGGCATGACTCGGGAGAGGGTCCTGTCATCTGCAGCAATTGTGCAAACATACGGTTTTTATTTTTATGGAGATCTCCTTCGGGCTGAATTGAATTGAATTTTCAGTGACTTCCAAACAACACCCAAAATGCTTAGCTGCCTTGCCACAGAAACAACAAACACACATGTGTGCCTTCAAACTACACACCTCCTTCTCCTCCTCCTCCTCCTTCAAAGCAGTGAGGTAAGCAGCTGGACGATCACACGGTGACAATAAAAGTCAGTAATTAACTTCAAAGTGAGTCATGCATCAAGGTATAGTGAAAACAAGACGACGGACATGGCTGCCATTTAACTTGACTCTTAAAGAACTTTAAAGGAAGTTTAAACTTTCTGATCTGCAGCTGACTGTCATGCAAAAATTATTTGATGCTAAAATTAGGCGGCATAGTAAAAGTTTGTACCTTATATGTACTGTATGTGCATACTGAAGTCCAAGGCCTGGCCACAACTTAGTAGTTAAACTGGCCAGGCACCAAACAGAGTATATAGGAGGCAGTGGTACATATATGGTGCATAAACACACTGTTTTTCCTTGAAAAACAGATTCCTTGGAGATATTAAATCCCAAGCCAGGCTCTTGTCTCAGACCACTTCCTGTATCTGTCACACACATGTGGTTATGTCCTCTTTTTTGCCCTACCCTTCTCTTGTTTTCTTCTTTTTGAAGAACTCTTAAGAGTTCAGAGTCGAGTGGGTTTGTCCTGTTCGGTACCTTTGGTCGGTTACTGCCCAGTCTGCTGACTGAACTCTGAAATTACCTTATTCTGTGTGCTCTTATGTCTAAGTGCTTCTTGTTTTATCGTTTTTCCTCTGAACCCTGCAGTATTTTGCTAATTTCATTTCCTCACATCTTTCCTCACATCACATCAGAAAGAACCTTTCCAGTGAACCCTTTTTGTTCATTGGAAAGGTTCTGTTTTCATTCCAGATTAGATACGCAATCTTATCTCAATTACAGACAGTATCTCTTTCGTTACGATGTATGTCTTTGTTGCTGGCTTTTCCTCAGAATTCATACCCCCCTCCTCCTGGGTTTGTACCCATTCATTTCCTCTTTCAGTCTGTAATTTCCCCTTTTGATGTGCAGCACTGATGCTCCAGTCACAAGAATGGAGAACCACTGATGAGTTCTGTAAACAAGCCTGCATTATGAGCTTGTTTGCTTTTTTCACGCTGCCTTCCTCCTCACTATTTAAACAATTTGCATCGCAGGTTGATATGTCAAATATTTCTTCCTTTGCACACACAGGAACGCCTCCATTTGTCTTTCTATAGTTGTGCACACCATCCATTTGCTACATCCATTCACTTAGTCTTAGCACAACCTTAGTCTTGGCTTCTGAAGCCGGGTCTCACTGCGATATAAGTAAAAGAACACACACACTTGTCAGTGTCCTGCATTCTGTCTTGTCCTTGTTTCAATAGAGCATAAGCAAAAAATAGGTCACCAGTTGTTTTCCTCTCCCTGTTATGGCTGCACTTGGTGACGGCTGTTCTCATCTATCATAAAGTTTCACTCACTCTCTCTCTTGCTTTCTTTGTTATACTGTAAGTCTTTCTTTCCCTATCTTTCTCTCCATCTTTTCACTACTACTTCTCACTTCTCTGCGTGCTAAGGAAGCAGTTAATCATTCAGCCATTGTAAGTGTTTGATGAGGCTGTGAGCGCTGTGTTTGCAAGTGTTTCCATAGAGAGTCATGAGTCATGTTAGCTCCGTGTTAATGTGATGACCATATACCTCGAGTCGATACAGAGTATGTGCTACCATTATCAAACTACTAACTTTATTGAGTGACTGCTGAGTGTGGAGAGCAGAAAGAAAAGAGCGATCCAGCGCTCCCCAACCCCCACTCCTTACCACTACTGTCTTTAAACAAGGTAGTGTCTGGATATTCTCAATGGAGCACTAAAGGGTCAGTTCACATAAATGCTGAAAAACGTTTGTGTATTTGTCCCTGTCCTGTCCCTGCTATTCTGGGTTATCCACAGAGTTCACTGTCAACAGTTTTTTATAGGGACTCTTTGGTAACAAGTAGTTCAAATAAACTAGAGCCAGACCAATATTCGATTGTTAAGGCTGATACCAATATTAGGTAGTAAAAAATCATGATATTGATGTATCTGCTGATAAAAAGATAAGTAACAGAGGCAGGATAATTTATAGTTTTACAACAAACTTTGATTGTTTAAAATAACACCAGTGTACTGAAACAGTAAACTTGCTCATTTTGAACAGCATATACACTAATGCCAGTACATCTGTGATAGGCCATATTAGTCAACGGATATATCGGTCGGGCTCTAAAGTGAATTGCAACGTTTGAGACATGGTTTTGGTGAGATAGTGCTGTTACATTGTTTGGTCAAATAAAACCTGCATGGGTTAAAAATACATGAAAGCAGCCCTTCAAAGCCAGTGGAGGAAAAGAAATGCTTTTAAAGCCTCTCTCAACATATCCAACTTGCACTTGATTAACTTTATCTCTCTGTGCCAAACACTCCTATTTCTCCATTGTTTCTCTAGAATCTCTTTCAATTTAGGCAACAAACAACCAGTATTTATGATTTGCTATCAGCTGTATCAAAGAGTATGACGATAAACAATTTTCAGTTGATCTCGGCGCCCATTGTCTTACAGTTTGGCAGTTGAGCTCCGCTGAATGTGGGTTGGATTGGCATGTTGTTTGTCATTGAAGACACATTGAAGTCAGACGGAGACAGCAGTACTTTGGGAGCACCACCTGAGAAGTTAGAGAACAAGTTCATGGTGTTTTTGTTTTTCTCCGTATCAAATTTTCAGTTGAGAAAGGCGGTAGTGCTATCAATCAGCCCAGGTGTTGATGCAAATATCCATGAGCCCCATCCACTTCCCTCTTTTTGTTCCCTCTTTCTCCCACAGCTTTCTTTTTCTCTCTCTCTCTGTCTCTGCCCTCTGCACTTGTTTATGCTTCAGATTTTGTGGAGAGACAGAAACAGCCCGAAGGTTTTTATTGCATAAGATCAGCCTGTTGGTGATCAGTGTTGTGCTCATAACCAGAAATGCCACTACTTTGTGATCTCCTCTCCAGAGAGTGTTATTGAGGAAGTACAAATTGACCATACCGGTAAATCTCTACCTGCTTTTCAAAAAACTTCCCTTCTCTTAATACATTTTTTTCCCCAGTCATTATGTCTCACATTCACAATTTTCTTCTCATTTTGCCCATTCTTTGCACTCCAGGGGGGGAGTATGTCTTACCACAAGGCACGTGTCGGAGTTCACATCTTATGTCAACACAATGCGTCAGTGTGTAATGCTTTGGCTTCCAGTCAGGTTTATATATGTGTATGTTTTGTACGTTGTGTGTGTTCCTGGTTCAGGTTTGATTATCTATTATCTCAATGCAAACAAGAGCAAACGAAAATGAGGCTCAAGTTTTGGCTTAAGGTATTCTTATGTTGATACTGGCAGTTAGGAGGAAGTAAAGTTCAAGGTAAGCAAATGCACTTGCGCCTGCAGGGATCCTGATAGAGGAGCAACAAGGGCAGGGATACTGGTGCTTGCTCAGAAGCAGTACGTCATGTTTCCTCTGCACCTGATAGACTGGTTCTCGAAGTGTTGACGTAGAAACTATTGTTCAAACTCACGAACTTAGTAACCTTGAATACATATGTGCTTCTTTTTACATAGTGTAGGCGGAAAAACTTGTATGTCGCACGTTAACATTACTCATAATTTCCATAACTCTCAATTTCATGATGTGTTTTGTGTGTCTGCCCTCAGGTCTATGCTGTGGGCGGCTATGACGGGCAGAGCCGCCTCAGCAGCGTCGAGTGCTACGACTCCTTCTCCAACCGCTGGACGGAGGTGGCTCCCATGAAAGAGGCCGTCAGCTCTCCGGCCGTGGCGAGCTGTGCCGGCAAGCTCTTTGTCATAGGAGGCGGGCCAGACGACGACACATGCTCAGACAAGGTGCGAAACACACCACGCACTTAGGCACATAGTGATGACAGCTGAGGAGCTTTTTGTGTCAGTGACTTGTTTTCAGTAATTATACCTTTAACAGATAGAAGGGCTGTGCGAAGGCACATTTTATTCAAGGTATGCTTTCAAATGGGTTATGAACTTTAAGTCAAGTTGAAAGGGGTATGTATTCAAATTAGGCAGTGCTTTGAATAAGCTTTTAAATAACAAGCTAAAGTGTTGTGTTTGCTGTAATAATAAGAGAAATACATTTATACAGTATGTAAAGCCTTGCTCTAGTTCACAGACTGCATTATTTAATGTTTTAAATGAATGATGAGACGTTAATAGGGCATACTTATAGACCCTCCTACTTGGCTTCTGAAGCGACAAAGTAAGCCTAGCCAAGTGTTGTGGTCTAAACCCGAAAGATAACATTTTTCCTTGGTAAAATGAATCCAAGAATAAAGAGGTACAGCACAGAAACAGAGGCTGCACCTCTTCCTGTTGAACATCACTGATTGGCAGTTAAATTGCTGTGATAACGCTTATATCCTGGACAGTCTGGTTGATCCTGATAAAACTGTGCAGTACTACAGGTTTTATTTCACAACAATGAGTCATATGTAAAAACGGATACACTTAATGAGATGGTAATGATGTGATGTGAGGCATTGTGCCAATTGAATAATACAGAAGAAGATTGCAAGTCGGATCTTCCATTTTGGACGTGCCAGCGGTGCCACTGTACAGTGCTGTGACCCAAGAGATCAGTACTTGACATTCATTGTGTTTTGACTGACAGCCGGGATGTTGGTAGTAAACAGGAAGGCAACCCAAAATTCAGTAGAAGCATTTTCTTTTCCTCCATGGAATAGTCGGCTTGTTTATGTCTACACAGGCTATAAAACACACATCCACCGACAGAGAGGCAGCCCGATAAGAGTTAACATCTGTGTTTCTCTAATGGCATGTTGACTGTTTGTACCTGGCTCTGCGTGGCCTAAAGGGACAAGAGATCTAGCTGGCTGCAGTTCCTTAGAACTACTTATCTCTGAAGTCTCCTCACAGGGTCGTTCACATACATCCCTAAGGTCCTAGTCCGTGTTTATGAGATCTTGTGTTCGCGTTAGCTGGAGTCGGAGACAAAGCTGTTTGGACGGAGTTTATTTTAAAGAGAAGTGGGTGAGGGAATGCTTGGATTGTACGCTAAACCCACATGAAGTCAGGCATTTGTCTGCCCACAGAGCAGTCAGTAAAACCTCAGAATGGGCTACATATATTTCATCTTTTATATTCGACAGCTATTTTCTCACCACATGGTACATATTAAAGACATATGAGGAGGATGTCCTTTTTCTTCTCACTGCACAGTGTACAATGAGGTTGAGTGAATGAACTTGACAGTGCGAGAAAGGAAAAGGAAAAGAGAACGATCCATAGCAATTGTAAAAGAGACGAAAAATATGAAAGCGTCAAAATAAGTAAACAATATATACAGTAGTTTACGTAGAACATTCCAGGCTTAAAAAATGCAGAAGAAACAAAGTAGTCAACTAACAAATAATAGAAATCTGAGTATTCCATGTATACTAGATTTACAAACTCCACTCCCACTAAAATATTGCACATTACAATTTATTCATTCACAAAATGAAACACAACTAACTATTTGTAACTGTATATCACAGGTTCAGTGTTACGACCCAGAGACAGACACTTGGTTGCTACGGGCCAACATCCCCATCGCCAAGCGCTGTATCACAGCAGTGTCCCTCAACAACCTGATCTACGTGTGCGGAGGTCTCACCAAGTCCATATTCTGCTACGACCCCATAGAGGACTACTGGATGCACGTGGTCCAGACCTTTAACAAACAGGTAATGGGATAGAAGAAATGCAGATGCAAAGCACTAGAACTGTTGGAAGACTTAAGCCGCAAGTGTCATGGTAAGCTGCTACTGCTAATTTCTCTCCCTCCCTCCCTGCAGGAGAGCTGTGGCATGTCAGTGTGCAATGGTAAGATCTTCATCCTCGGCGGCAGAGGGGAAAGCGGCGAAGCAACAGACACCATCCTGTGCTACGACCCGGCTACGGGCATCATCACAGGGGTGGCAGCCATGCCACGGCCAATCTCCTACCACGGCTGTGTAACCATCCACCGCTACAACGACAAGTACCACAAGCTCTGACCATGAACAAGCACGAAGAGCACGCACACACGCATGCACACACACACACACACTAAAGAACTTAAGCTCTTCAAGTTCTCTCCATGCACAGCACAAACACACACACACACTTCTTTCAAATGGGCACATTTAGTAGCTCAGTCCACAGTATCGTTGAGCTAATTTATTTTGACACAGTATCATGTAGCAGTACTCATCGGGTGCTCTGAATCTTTTGCTGTTCTGCACCGTAACTATAGCTCCTCTGCCGAAATTATCACTAGCAGGTAATGTTGATGACTTGTGTGTAGCCTGAGCTAAATTGGAGTCGGATCAACGCGGCAGACATTCTTGCATAAGTAGTGACGGCACAAGGTGGGAAGTAATGGATCGTATGTGAGAGGATTAAAGAAAACTGGTAACGATAATGAACATTAGTCTGATGTTTGGGGCATGATAACTTGTTGAATTACCAAAAATACTTGTTTTGATTATCATGTAATTGTAATTAGAGCTTGGAGATTAATTCTTAACTTTAGGATCATGGAGGAGCTCTTCATAGAGCTTTCAACAGTGTCCCATCAGGGTCTTGGGACGACACCTTAGCAAGTACCATTTGCTGAAGAAAGCCAGTGAATAATGGATATTTTAGTATTGAATTTTAAAAATGTTATTTCTAATTTGATACTAAATAGGGCTAAAACCTCTCATAACAGTTTTTAGTATTGATAATTAACTGAATCCTCTCCCGACGCTGTGCTTTCACTACTGTGCAGAGGAACTTTTACACTGTGATCTCGGTCGCTCATGAGCTGAAATGATCACAGAGTGTACTCATGAACAAAACAGTGCCTTCGGGGCCAAAATTCTAAAAAGCCCTCACGAGAATGAGCCAAGAATGATCTGCCAGCCGAATAAATGTATTTTTGATGCACGAATGAGCAGCCGGGTCACATTTCTGACCCCGCTGCTCTCCATGCAGTTACACACTTACTGGTAAAGAACATAAAAATAATACTGTCTTCCGTTTCTTAGCTCTTTTCCCTCTGGACTCAAAATGACCTGATAGAAATGTCGGAAACAGTCAGACAGCTGCCCTTCCACAGTATCAGTGTTCGTAGATACAAGTTGGTCCTGCCCGTTGACCCACAGCAAGGTTGACGGAAGGGTTAAAAAACAAGGGCTGTACGAAAATATTGGAACATAGCCACTGTTTGCTCTGCACCCTTGTTTCCTTTTTCCACACTTCTCTCCACGTTATCACCTCGTTCCACTTCCACATGTGTGTTTCCCCTTTTCTAGCTCCAGCTGTGTCATCGCCTCACAGATTTCTTATCCACATCGATATGTGCCTTTAAGCTTTATTTTGCTCCATTATAATAATTATTATCACACTCATTACTGACTTTTTATTTTTTTATTTTTTTAAGTTATACTTTTTTATATAATTGAATGTGTATTGTATTATAGGTAGCTTCAGTGTGTCAGTTTCATATCAATGTGTTGGTTCGTTGGTGTACTGGGCTTGTGGGTGGTTTTGTAGATGTGAGAAGCCTTTGTAGATCAAACTCGAAGACTGCTCTGAATAAGTGGTGTGCATGTTTGGTATGTATGTATGTCTGTGTGTGACTTTTACGACTCGGTCTGGTCTACGTTTGTTGGAGCCTAGGAGGTTTATCAAAGAGACCGTTTAGACCTGGCGTTGACTTTGCGATCTCGGGTGACCCGATCACAAGTGGACAGCTCTAAATACACGGGTAAATGACCACCAACACACATTCAGGCCACTTGTCGAGGTGGTCTGGTTTGCATTTGACCACACATCTTTTGCAGTGTAAACACTAATGTGTGGCAGCATGCCAATGTGAGTCCTTGGCCACCTTAAAGGGGCCACCTAGTCAACTTACATCCTCTGTGAAACAACAGAAGAAACCACAACAACAGGCGGAATGGATTACATGCAGCCTAAACTTCATTTTGTTCACTGTAATGAAAATGATGTTTTTGGGCTCTCTTACCTGCCAATGTAAGCAGCAGACTTCCCCATTATACTAGTAACTGCAATAACCCCAGAGACTCCCTTGAAAGATTACACAATTTTGAGAGTTGTTGATTGAAGAGAAACTTGGTGAAACCGCTACAACAAATTGTAAATCACTCCACCTTCTTGTAAATTTGGCACTACGTTTAATACTTTAGGTTGTTTCTTTCCTTGTTAAAAGTTTCCGTCTGTCGTGGCGTCGCGGTGCCAGCCTGTCTGCTGCTCCGTGTCTTACCTGCCAACATTTAGCAGCTGTGTGAACACACTGTTTCAACTGATTTCACCATTCGCAAATACAGTAAACAGTAACCAGCATAGGCTACTTTATTGACGCCTGTGGACAAAGTCCCCAGACTTCCATTTAAAAAATGACCCAATTTTGTTTAGTTGTTTAGTTAAGATAAACTTTGGAAATGTTTGATACTTCCTTGTTTATTCTACAAATAGTATACATTAACTTCTTTCTCTCTTTGTGTAAAAACATCGTATCCGTACTCATTTGCATACAGGGTGGTTAAGCAGGATCCGATCACCGGTGGTCACTCGAGACATGTTAATGCCGGGTATAAACGCGCTCGTTGAATTCTAGTGTAAACACTGCACTACTGCTCACTTCTGTCGACAGAACTTTTCACACTGATAGTGGCACCTCTCACCTGTGCATTTACATGTCGAGATGTAACTCGGGGTAACCATAGATACCTCCAGGTGTGTATGTGTGTATGCGTGTTCACTGGTCAGCCAAAGGTGTGGGTCGGTGTGAAAGTGCTATACCTCACACAGGGAAGAGGTTACGAGTTCTGAGTGATTTTGGGGTGATGTGGCTCATGGTCAGTAAAAGTCACCTTTTACTACAATAGGTGTTGATAGACTAGAGATATTGCTGTGAATATAACTTTAATATGTTTTCTTTGTTTAATTTGTATTTAAATGTATCTCTCTTGTTTTTTTTTTGTGTTTTTATTTCTGTAACTGAGAGCCCCAATTGTGCACTTTGACAGAATCCTGTTCAATGTAGAATTATATGACGATGATTTTCTTTTTTTTCTTTTTTTTTACTGTATCAGTAAATGTTCTTTGCTTTCATGTGACGTATGGTAGAGGCAGCGAAAGGGCCTGTCAGCTCCTCCTGTTGGCTGCTACCTGCTAGGGCTTTGATATATTCTGACATAACAACAAAAACTGCGACAGACGGAAGTCAAGAACGAGTGCGAGAGTTACAACTTTATGTTTTATATGCTGAAAGTGTTTCGAGATCAGCGGGTTCGTCAGTCGAACTCACTCAGAAACAGTGTGTAAAAGTGTAATATACTGAGCATAACAACAGGTGTGCTTCCGTCTGTCAGTCACAGCGACGAAAACAGATGGAGGTTTTTTCGGCTTAAACCATCCTCCAGGCGTTTTCCTAGAAGGATGAGGTCCGGTGTCAGGTCTTCAGCTGAAAAGAAAACATCCTCAGGCCCAGAAACAGTCCTCACGTAGTAGCATACTTCGGGTAACTCCAGAGGCCAACAAGAGGAAGCTGAGGGGTAAGAATGTGGTGAAGCAAAAAGAGTGGCAGTTAGATAAATAGTGAGAGAGAGAGAGAGAATTTGAGTGAGTGTGTGTGTGCGTCTGTGATTTCACTGAGTGTTTACCTAAAATTGTCTTGTTATGTTGATTCATTGATTTTTCATTATCAGCTACGTAGAGGCTTTTCCAGCATTGTTTACCTTGATGAAACTGTTTTTCTTTATTGTTCTGCTTGTTGTGGTGAGATGTGGGACTGTTGTGTTGCCGCAATATTTTGACTCCCGAATGCGAACGCCGTGCCTTTTTGATTAAACTTTGAACATGTGAGCATGCAGAATGGATCGGCGGGGTTTAATACGAATGATGTAAACCAAAGTGGATTTGATTCAGTCCCAGAGGTGACTAAACTTGTCAATGGGTGAAGTGTGCTTGCAGTGCGAGATGGGGGCTTTTAACCTGTTGCAGAACGCTGCCCTGCGTTGCCGCTGATAAAAGGTTAACGAGTGGGGGGATTAAATCGTATCGTTTTGATATAAAGTTTTATAAATGTGTGTATGATGACGTGATGTTTTAACACCACTTTCTTCTCAAAGGGCTCTTTGTCTAACTGCGAGAAAGCTTTTGGATTTTTGTAAACTGCAGTATGTTGAAATGTAACGGTTGTGTGAGAAAAACCTCAATAAAGTTTTTCTTTCTTTACACTTCACACTTGTGTCCTGTCTCTTCAGTAAAGAGGGTTCTTTGAACACTTGAGATTGTCTACTTTATTATTTTATCTATATCTTTATCTCTTTTCCATTCGTGCTATATTTCTATTTCTACTTGGCACGAAGCATCTGGAACAAAAACAATTTCCCCCTGGTGATAAATAAAGTATTCTGAATCTGAATCTGAAGAATGAAACTCGATACAAACTTTGATAGCCCTGTGTCTTTTAACCCACCCATAACTGCTTAATCATAATTTAAGCTCAATTTGTACTCACTCATAGATACCAGCCACCTAAATACACTTGTTTTTCCATCAAGATTCTTGCATTATTCCCTGAGAAATGTAAGAAAATGAAAAACAGGAAGTGAGAGAAAAATCCTGAATCCGCACCAAAAGTTAATGGGGTCTATTTTTTAAGACCCATCTTTCATCCAAGATTTGTGGAAAACCTGTTGAGTACTCCTGTAGAATAAAAAATATTATTAAGTAGGTAATAGGTTCACAGAGTTTTGTGGCAAGAGAGTTTTTAAAATTGAAAACTAGAATTTATGTCACTTTTTTGGTCTTTTTTTTACAGTCTTCTTCACTGCATGGTCAACATCTGATGGTAAATTGTGGTGTTCATCATCCTCATCATCACTATGCAAAAAAAAGAGAGAGATACTTGGAATAGAAGTTTGCGAGCGCTAACAAGGGTTTCAGAAATACTTCAAAAGTCATTTGTATCTGTAGTCAACTGAGCTATCTGAAGTAAAGCAGGACTATCCACCAAAACTGTGCTAATAAAAGTTCAACACACTACAAACGTCAGTATGGGTCGTTATAAGCTGCTTTCAGTCGACCTCTGGGGTCGTTATTCTGAGGAGGACGGGCTGAATAAACTTACGCAGTGCGGTTTTTAAGTTCCGACTCAGTACAAATGAAATTAGAAGATTGAGATGAAAGGCGGCTGTCATTTTAGATTTCAGTTACTATCAACACATCGGCCTTCGCTCATTAAACTGTGGAAGCCAAAGCGATTACGCTCGCTGTATTAATGATTGTACCCACAGTTGCTGTCAAGACCAACCAGACCACAGAGTTTTAATGAGGCCATAAATCCCAGGGAGGGCGGGGCGGACACGACCCCCGCATCCTGGAACACATATGATTGGTCCATCGCTCTAAATAATCATGTCATTTAGATAACATCCTTCATTTTTAAATGTTTCCGACTCCCAAGATTTTTACTCATCACTAATCTTCACCGTCACGCTTCCTGTTAGATAGCAGGGGGCTGATGTTTGCGAGATGTTTGAAGTCGAGTCAGTGACAGAAGGTGGTAATGAGCTGTAGGGTGAAAGGAGTCGCAGCGCTTCTTCTGGTGTTTCCCTCAGGAATTGCTCTTGAGAAAATTTCCCGCTACTTTCCCCTTCGTCGGATCTTCGCCCCCGTAATAAACTCACCGCAGATTTTTATCTAACAGCCAACAACAAGAAACACAAAATGAGATCTTATTAAACCCCCCCTGCAGTCCACTTTATTGGGCTGTTGCGTCTTATTATTATATCAAGGGATCAATCAGTCATGTTGCCCATTTTAATATGAGCCATTGTGTTGAACAAGAGATAACGGCTCGGTAAAACCGGCCACACTGGGATTGAGCAAGTCGTGCCGCAATACTCATTCATGAGGCTCCTTTCCGTTGCGCCTTGTGTTATGATTTATAGATCATGGTTTGACTTAATCAAACCCACAGACATTCCTCTCACAGTGTCTTAAGGGCACAATGTCCCTGGGTTCACTGTAAACAATGCGGGGAAAAAAACTGGGAGTACATCACGACTAAACCATTCACAGATGGGCAAACGATGTATGCATCAAAGTGTACATCGGCGTGTAAATTAAGCTCAATATGGCAGCATACCATCAGCTCATGCCTACTGTCTGGCGAAGACCACAGAGTCACAGATTAATGACCCTCCGCGGTAACGTGGTGGGCGTAATTGTTCTGGCCTCGACAAAAAGGAGAGAACGTAAACATGTGAAGCTGAGGAGAGAACGTAAACATGTGAAGCTGACCTACTTTTGAATCGTATAGATCTCTCTGTGCTGCTTTATGTAGAACAGTACATGCAGTATGTGGTAAGGTATCTTTTGGCACCGAGCCCTTTATGAAAATGTGCTGCGAGAGAGGCCGTTTTTCCTGCGGGGGAAAGTTAAACGTGAGCCCGTGAGAGGTTGATTCATTGCAATGTCACAGAAATACATTTGGGAACATAAGGATCATAAAACCCCCTGTTTACCGTCTAATGTTTATGGGTTCCTGCGGCTGCAAATGAAATACTGACACAGATTCCTGTTGTGCCAGAAACCTAGACGATGGTAGGCCACGTGTGACTGATGCAACTCCTCATCATTAGAAAACTTGTTCCTGCTCTTGTCACGTGTTGGCTGCACAGGTCTTATCATGCTACCTGACACTAGTATCAAGCTTAAACATGAGCGATTAAGAGCGGGCTCATTACACCTATAGATGTATAGCTACGATAGTGGCTCCAAAGGAAGCACGTGATGTTCACCGCTGTCCTGAAATAAACCGCTTCATGGCTCTGAGGGGTTTCCACATGAAGCTAAACTCCTCATTAAAGGATAAAGGAGTTAAATATCTGAAGAGTTCTTGTGTCCATGTGTACATGCGGGTTGCATGAGGTCATGTACCCAATTATCATGGCACTTGGTGATGCCTAGGCCTGCTCAGTCGTCCTCCTGGATCCACACTTTGTATGATTTACTTGTATCAGACATTCTGTCAATGAAATTGGTCAAATGTGATTTTGTTGTTCTGTTCTGAAGAGTTTTTCCGTCATTCTTTCATTTATTTATTCTATTTGAGCTCCACTCAGGCAGTGCAACAGAATTTCCTTGTGTATACATGTAGAATGACAATAAAGATATTCTATTCTAATCTACACGCAGCATCAATTGCCTGTCTATCCATCCTGGGAGGGGGATCCATTCCTCTGTGGCTCTTCCTGAGGTTCCCTCCATCTTTTTTTCTTGGTTAAAAGGTTTTTTTTTCAATATGGCAAGTTTTTCCTTACTCGAATTGAGGGTCTCAGGGCAGAGGGTGTCGTTCACTGTTCAGATTGTAAAAACCCACTGAGGCAGTGTGATTGGGATTCTGGGCTGTATAAATAAAACTGATTTATTTGATTTGAACTAAATGCTTGCAAGATGTCTCATGTTTTTGTTAATCTCACATCACACCCTTTTTTCCAGTGAACAAAACCACAGAAAGATGATGATGATGATGATGATGATGATGATGATGCCTCACAGTCACACAGTGCTCCTGAATGGCACCGTCTATTCTGTAGAACAGCGGCGCCTGGTGGCCGTTTGCCTGAACTGCAAGGCTAACGTTTACTATCCACTGCTTATAGCTAGCTTACTTGTCCACCTCGAGATTTTAGCAAATCTACTAAACACAAGTGTGTAAGATGACGGTAGTCTAACGCACAGGGCAGGCTCTCATTGAATTAAAAACACACGCCTCACAAAGAAACGCTGCTCCGCAGCACCGGGCACTCCAGTAAGTCTGCATTTGAAATGAATCGGTGTCTACAAATGTGTGCTAACGCTAGCTAAACAAGGGTAGCGGTTGCTAACGTTACAGTGCTACCGGCTGCACGCACGACAGGCACGGATTTCTCCTAGCAAGAAGAAAGCCTGGTATTGTAACGTTAAATGATTTTATTAACATTGGCGTCACGAAGGTTATTATTTTGTCATATAACAGGCGAACAGCCAGACATAGTTGTAACGTTACTGTACAGCAGCATAACTAGCGAGCCAGGCAGGCGCTAACGCTAGCTGGTTTTATGCTAGCCGGCTAATTCGATGCTAAGCACCATCACAACTGGCCATAGGGGAGCATGGATGTGACTGGCTAACGTTAGCTGTTTTGATATGCATTTGTCCTAATGTATCCCTCTTCGCAGGCAGCCATGTCAGGAATTAAACGGAAAATAGAAGGCAGTGACCCCGACTATGAGGACATTTCGCTAATCCAAAACAGTAAGAGAAACAAAGCAGCGGAACATAATGGTGAGTTCATGCTCTGGACCCAGTGACAGTGTTACACCTGCTTTACATGTTGTGACAGCTAACAAGTAACTGTACCCAGGTGATCCCAGGTCGTTAACATGTGTTTATCCTGCTTCTTTTCTTTTTTTTAGCCAGAGAAGCAGCAGTGCAGAAGATTGACACCATCATCAGGGAGCAGTTTGCTTTGGAGATGAAGAACAAAGAGCATGAGATAGATGTGATAAGTCAGGTATCTGGATGACACTGGACAAGTGTCTCTTCTTCATTACAGTACACTGCATATCACTGGTTCTGTATGAGTAGTGGAGAAAAATGTGTGATACATAAAGGTACTGACAGGACTGTAAAGTATGATTTTTGTATATTTGGTCTTATGTTTTTCCCCCATTGTTTTGCAGCGGCTCAATGAAGCCAGGAGGATGATGGACAAGCTCAGGGCATGCATAGTGGCCAATTACTATGCCAATGCTGGAATGACAAGACTCCCAGAGGTATGTTCCCTTTACTCAGACGTCTGTCAGCTGCTCTAAGACGCTGGTATGGTAGAATGGCAGTAACCGCCGTGTTCTTCTGTCGCCTAGCACGCTTCCAAGAGTGACCCCGCCGTGCTGAACCATCCAGCCATCCGCCGGTTCCTGGAGTCCCCGTCCCGCTCCTCTTCCCCCCTCAACCAGGGCTCCGAGACTCCTTCTCTGGCCCACTCGGAGTCCGAGTCCCTCTCGCAGCAAGGCGAGGGAGCCGAGAGGGACGGAGAGGGAGCGTGGAGAGAGGACGGCAGCAGGCAGGAGCGCAGGCCTGGACGCAATACAGGAAAAGTGAGTTAAACTGACCAACATGATTGGCTCAGTATTGATTTTATGAAAGCTGTATAGATATGAATGTTTCATCTTTTGTTCCTCATCATGCCTGACATGTTCTCTGTTATTTGTCACAGGATACATTTGGTGTGCCATCGTCGGAGCACAGGGTGACGTACCACACGACCGGAAACGAGGCCTCCAGACTGTATGCAAAGAAGACAATCGTGGTGGGAAATGTGTCCAAGTACGTTTAAACCAACACAAGCGAAAGTTTCATTCAGCTGTTATTCTTTTTGCATGAAATGATGAAACGGTTTCCAAGCACACACACACATTCCTTTATCTAGATGGGCCACGATTCAGAACGTTTGAAAGCCACAACCATAACGTCAGTGTTTGTGTTCTCATCAATCTCTCTGTAAACCTTAAAGATCGTATTTGGCAAATGTGTTGATAGTCATAATTTACCTTTGCTTAAAACAATGAAATGTTGATAACAATGAGATGTTATCACTTTCAATACCTCGAGTCAGATTTGAAGAAGATTTGATCAGTTTGAGATTAGCTGAGAGGTATAATTGAATCATAAATCATACATTCAGTAAATTTTTCAGCATGTAGGTACCTAATATATGTTGTTGTTGTTTTCATTTAAACATCATAACCAAATGATTTAGATATAGACACGGTACAGAAAGTGACTCAAAATACTGATGGAAGGTTTTTTTCTGAAGTGAAAAAACTCAAAGATAACTGGGTGTCGATGTGTGAGGTTTGATGAAAAGTGTGAACTGCACTGTGCACTAAAGGGGTTGTTTTTCATTTCAAGTCACCGCCTCTCTAAAACAAATACTCCTCTCCTTCAGTCACTTTGCGCCTGAGTGTTGATGTGTTTTTTAAAGCCCAGAGTCTTAGTTGAGTTTGTCTTGTTTTTGCATGACTGTGCATTGGAGAGTGAGCAATAACTCAGATTTTCTGCAAGCCCGGTCTTGATGCAGTACGTACTTCGTTTATTCTCCCCTGGGCCTGAGTGGATCCAGATGACTGAGTGTTCCCAGAGACCACTCGGTTCAGTCTAGGTACGAAGCAAATGTTAAATCCTTGAATTGTGATTGACATGGCCCATGTACAGTATCTCGCACTCGCTGATTGTCTCGGGGGGGTTCGATGGTATTAATCACATGTCGTGTGTTGTATCAAGTGGGAAGTTGTACATAATGTGGCGTAAACCTGGCACAGCAGTCATAGACGTTGATAAATGATAAATGGGATCGGATGAGTTTAAGTCGACCTAGATTGTCAACGAACTTGTGATTGCTTGTCATTCGTTCTCTAACAGGTTCTTTGTGAAGCTGCGTTAAAGTGTTTCCTTGCAACAATCATTCGTGGCTTGTTTCTGATGATCTGATTTGCTTTGAATTGATCTTCTGTTTGTTTTAACGGTTACAAACCATCTAATCAATATACACTATCCCTTGTGTTTACTGGTGCTTACTTTTCATTCCCTCTGGTTGTTTTTCCTCTTTGTCTCTTTATGCAGATGGTTACAGAGTACAGAGTAGTAAAATTGTATTTTTATCTTCTTATAAAAAAAGAAAACAAGCATAGAGAAAGGCTATCCTGTCGCCTGCTATTTCTATTTTCATACTCATTGTCCTGTTTTGCTCACTTCCTTGTTGTTGCTCTGCTGTTATTCTGTGGTGTGTTATGTGTTATACGAGAGGACCACAGTGGAAATGAGTCTTTGGCTTTATTGTGTTTTCATTCTTGATGATTCTTAACATGTGTTTTTGAATGCTGTGTTGTGTTTTTAATCATCAAATTAATGTATTCGTTCATTCATTCACCCCCTCAGGTACATTCCTCCTGACAAGCGGGAAGAAAATGACCAGTCGACCCACAAGTGGATGGTGTACGTCCGGGGCTCCAGGAGGGAACCCAGCATCGACCACTTTGTGAAGAAAGTCTGGTTCTTTCTGCACCCCAGCTACAAACCGAACGACCTAGTGGAAGTCAGGTTGGTTCACTGTCTGTTTTTCTACATATCTGGGACAGACAGACGATCCGTGTGTGTGTGTAAGCACTCCTCAATCGTGCACATGTTTTCTGATAAAGGCAGGGCTCCTCTCAGTGCTGTTTTTAAATGTGGTTACCTCGGGCAAGAATAGAAGTTGTACAGACAGGGACAAACTTGTTCTGGTGAGATTTTCCCTCCGTGGTGTTTTGCTGCCCTAGACACAATGTTGCTTCTAACCTTACGCTATTATTCTTACGTTAGTAGTTTGCCGCACCTCTTTCCACGGGCCATTTGCCAAGGTGAAGGAAGTGCAGAGACAATTTGGGAAAGTAGCACCTGGATGCCTAATTATGTTTTAATCATCAGCTCGTGATTAATTCAGGACAACTCTCACATCAGCCTCTCGAGTGCGAAGACAGTCTGCTGATAGTCACGTTGTGAAACACAGACCCCTGAAGTAAACGGACTGAAAATCCTCTAATAAACAGTGCCCCCTTGTGGATATGTGGCGGTGCAGATCATCCGTCAATCATAGCTGTCAGGGAAAAGGCGACATTTGTCTGTCTCTGACTGTGATACTTCAGTTAAATCTCGCCGGCGGCTTTTATTTAAGCAAACCAATAACAGACATCACGTCAGTATCCAGATTGTACACACACACGCACACACACATCAGTAGGTGGGGTCTGTGATGTTTTTGAGCAGATGATGAGTCAGACTGGAAGTTAACATCAACACGACTAATAGTTGGCACACCTAAATCGTACCGACGGTGCACTCACTCTGAGGAACAAACGTGTTCGCTGTTCAAGGACTTTTGGGCCCTCAGTTCTGTGATTTAAGATGTCTCATGTTCGACTTCATCCTTCTAAAAGGGGCAGAGGATTTCAGTTAGGCCATGGCTTCTGAATAAATGATCTCTTTCATCAGTCAGCAGTTCTTATCCTGAGCTCGAGCCTCCTGGCTGTTTGAGCTGACAAGGCGCTCACGTTGCCGTAGCAGCCGTTCGTAAGCTCTCCCCCGACTGACTCGAGTCTTGATTCCCAGTGAACCCCCACGCAGGCCCGGGCGTCTCTGCCGACGCTCGACACAGCCTGAATGTAGATGTGAAGGGATGAATGTCTCACTCACAGTGTATATACTTGAATAGACACATGATATGCCTGCACATACGCACGAGGGCAGCCGGATCAGTTTCTGCTCTGTGAGGATGAAAACGTCGAGCTTCAAAGGAGAAGAAGAGAACCCTTCAAGTCATTGATTTTAAGAGATTATTAACTCGGTCTTAGTCAGAAGCCAGGGTGAGAGTTTGGGATTTCCTGTTACAAAGTCATCATGTCGACTTCTATAGGTTTATTGTGTGTTTTGATGACATTACATAAGGCTTTCTGAATGTGTCTGTTCTCAGCGAGCCTCCCTTTCATTTAACACGTCGCGGTTGGGGCGAGTTTCCTGTGAGGATTCAGATCCACTTCAAAGACCCTCGCAACAAACGTATTGACATCATCCACCAGCTGAAGGTCAGACCAGATCATAGACCACATCACCACTCTGCTTGTTTTTCCTCTTTCTAATTGAGATGCAGTGTTTTTCCACATGCAGGTGTAACTGAGGCTCTTATAGACCTCCTGATATGTCTCCTGAAGTTACCTAACTGGTGTGGACACATTACCAAACATTAAACATTACAGGATTTAAAAGCGAACTTGATAAGAACACATATGTGCTGTTTGACAACTGTTTAAAGACAAAGCAAGATAATAAAGTTGTAATTTTACAGCAATAGAACATTTCCAATGTAGGGACTTTGACATAGTAGCTACATTGCTGTAGACACACTTTGTATTACAACCAGATCATAGAGCCTCCATGAGCATCGAAAGTAATTTGATTTATTAATTTTCTGCCTTCAAATGGAACTCGTGAGCTCGTGGTTATGACGAGGGAAGTCGTGTACACAGTATGCCTGGTGTTCAGGGGGTTAAGTCATGAGAACCCCGCTGCTAGAGGCAACAAGGAAGCCAGTAGACTCTTCATTGTTCTCTTGTCATCCTTTGCTGTTTTACAAGAGATGTTGACCTACTTTGTATTTCAACGCCATGGGGAGAAAAAAGAAAAACCTCTTACAATTAAAATGACAAGATATTAACAACTTACATGACCTCCACCATTTCTGAATAAATCAGCAAACATGTTACAACATGTGAACTCAGCTTCTCAGTAAATTTCCACTCTTGAGATTGTGAATACCGTAAGAGGTCCCTCGTGTGAACCTGATAAACACGATCCCATTTCAAGGCAGCAATTATGATGAGTATAATTGAGTGGACTTAACAACTGTTATCATCCAGCTCACTACCACTACTCTATAACCTGAACTCCACAGACTATCTTCATTTTAACATCTCTTTTCTTTCCCAACAGCTGGACAGAACATACACTGGTCTGCAGACACTCGGGGCAGAAACTGTAAGTGCTGAATGTTCACTCTGTTCCCCGCAGTGACGTGTTCCTCTCAGAGCTTCACTCTGACGGTGAGCTATATTTGTTCCAGGTGGTTGATGTGGAGCTCCATAGGAACTCTCTTGGGGACGACTACATCCCTCAGCCCTCTTCCTCCAAGGTGACTCACAGAGCAGCCAGCCCCATGTCGGCCGCCTCCTTGACCCAAAGTTACGGACGCTCCAGTTCTCCCATCTTACACGACCCCAGTGTAGACAAAGGTACGCACACAAAAACATTCGTCCTTATAGAAAAGATGAAAAAAAAAAGTTTAAACCATGTAGCATTTTCTTGCACCGAACCAATTTGTAACCTTCAACTGTAATACTCACTCCCATTACCTTCCAGCGTTCATCAAAGCGGAGATGGGGAGGTCTGCAGGTGGCCACAGCTCCAGCCTCACCGCTGGTGAACGCACCCCAACACGGCCCAAAGCCAGTGACAGGATCACTCTGGGTTCCCATGGCAACTCAGCCTTCCAGCCCATCACAGCCAGCTGTAAGATTGTCCCACAGGGTCAGCCGCCGAGCCCCGCCGAGTCTCCCGGGAAATCGTTCCAGCCAATCACCATGAGCTGTAAAATAGTTTCAGGTAAATGTCTCCACCTAGTGGCCACTTTGCATTTCATGTTTTCATAGAGGAATTTTCAAAGCTTTTCATGCTTTCTTCCTCATGAATAAGATGTTTTGTGAAATTGGATTTTGTCACTTAAATTTCAGAATGAAATACAACCGCCACTAAGAAATACTGACAGCCAACACTTATCTGTCTTGATATAAAACATTGCCAGAGTTCTAATATTGCAACTTTTGTTTGGCCTTTATTTAAAATGCTGTCCATTTTTGGGAATATGTTGTACCGCTCGGGAGGGAGCAAGACTTCTCATGAGTTGTTTCAGGCACACATTCACTGCTGAATAGAGAAATTGTAGGAACGGTTTCTGCAGAAAATTCAACGATGTGTCTTCTTCATCTGACTTCTCTAAATCTGCATCATAGATAGTTTGCTTTGGGCTGTATTTCTACAGATTCAGTCAATGTCTACTTGAGAAGCAGTGGACAGAGTGATATCACTGGTAGGCTGGTGGTACAAAGAGCAACAAGAGGGGAAAGAATAGATGTCATTTAAATGTTTATATATCGAAGCTGCATGAAGTTTGGAAAACCCGTAGCAAAGCAAGCATAAATGCTGATGATGTGTGTGATTTGATGTAGTTGTACACATTGTTAAGCTTATTCTCTTAACTGAGGTTATAAAAAAAATCTGATTTGGCATGTTGTTTCACTGAGTTAAGATAATATTCACCCAACCCTCATAATCATCCCTGGAAAGATTTATTTGGGTTAAATCATAATAAAATCAGAGAATCCATGTATTTGAAGCCATTTTAATTTCTAAATGTAAATAACATTCTTAAAGATTATTATCCGTCTAATAGTCCGTGCACTTTCTCCCCCCCGCAGGGTCGCCCATCTCCACCCCGAGCCACTCCCCGCTGCCTCGCACACCCACCACCTCCACCCCTGTCCACAGCAAGCAGAGCTCCTCATCAGTGCTCAACAACCCATATATCATTGTCGACAAGCCGGGCCAGGTTATCGGTATGGCTTCCTCATCCGCCGCCTCCGCAGGTACGCGTCTCCTACTCGGTGTCAGAGTGCCGCTTGAATTCGGAAATGTGGACCTGCAACAATATCGAGAAGCAGTGTCTGAGCCGCCCACATAGAATATAAAAATGGCTGTGAGGAATGTACTCCACAGCAGAACAGATGATGAACAATACCCTCCAGACTCTCTCTCTATTTTGGACCTTTTTTTCTGACTTGTCCTCTTTAACCCCTTTTAACTTTCTTATCTCGCTTCGTACTCACTCCCTTTCCCACTCTTTTGTCCCCGATTTACACTCACAAAGTATGACGTGCGGTGAGCCAGCAGGATGAGAGGTTGCCATGGTGACTGAGCTGCTGTGTTTCATTGCCAGATTAGGACGATGAGACCCCACGCTCACGTCAAGTTTTGTGTGTGTGTGTGTGGTGTGTGTTTGTGTGTAGTTCCCCGTAAACAAGGTGTGCAATTATCTGGAAAGATGAGGTGTGTACACTTGACGTGTGCGTCACCCATCACGGACAGAGTCATCTTACATCACCAAGGCTGTTGCATTTACTTCTTCACATCAGCAGCGTCAGTTCATATTCCACTTAAGAGCTCTTTCCCCTAGATTGCTCACCCGCTCTCAGCCACTCCCACACTTCCTCCACAAGAACTGGCAGCAGGGCTGGAGTGCTATTAAGTGATGTTTTATCAAGCTGGATGAGGCTGGTGTGGGTGGTTTTTGGCTGATTCACCAATCCCGGGATAAAACAGATTTTAATGCAGTAGGTGAGGAGCGAAACTTTAGCAGTTCTCGGCTTTGTGAGTAAACGCAGCGCCCAGAGCTCGGCTCCGACGCCCACGCTGAGCAATCCTGGCATCAAGCTGTCACCTCGCACCACAAAGGCCTTGATGTCTGTGGAAGAGGATGGCAGCAGCTGCAGTGAGCCATCACCAGTACACTCATCATCCTCCATGACTTATTTGTGTGTGTTTTTTGTGTGTAAATCACTCCACAGGAAGCCCCTCCGCCAAACAGTCTGCTGCTCAAGGCACTCGCTCTCCGGCCCCCAAAGTTCACACTGGCACCTTCCTCTCATCAGGGGTGAAGGTGAGTCGGGAGTGACTTAACAGTGTCACCCTTTAACGTGTGTTCTGAGCTAAAACATTGTTTTACTGATCTGTCCCTTCCAATGTGAATATAGTCTGTCCCTGTAGTATCTGTATCTTTAACAAAGCAGGGTGGTATTAATAGTAGGCCAGGCTGCTATCTTCAGCAGATGTGAGTGCCTTGGCAAGCTATTTAAATGGGACATCATTCTGAAGATAGGAGGGGGGGTGTGAGGGGAACGTTGCAGAGAGAATTGCATGGTTTCTGTTTCAGTCAGTGTCAATACCCCGCTGTAAAAAATCCTCCCACTCCCACATGCTCATCATCTCATCATTATCCACAAAGAATGAAGTACGCATTCTCTTTAAAATTTCTGTTTTATCACCACGGTGCTCTGATTGGCTCATAGTCTACACTCTGTTGTAGGCTGCCGGCAACTGCTGTAGTACTAAAGGCCAGGGCAGATGGGGAATATTAGAACATCTCCATGATGAATAAATGATGACGCTGATTTTCAAAAATCTGTCTTAAGCCACAAATCTCTTCTCACGCTGCCGTCTGCAGCCTGTTGAAATCAAAAGGTTACTTAATTTAATGGTCGCGATGGATCGTATTAACCACTCAATTTACACCAGTGATAACAGCTGCAATATTACCAACCTGTTGTGACTTTTGGCGGCGTGGCCATCCTGCTCTAATCCTTCTCACCATGTGCACTCACTTCTGGTGCAGGTTATTATCAAGCAGGAGCCAGGGGAAGTTTCAACACAGCAGCAGCAGATGGTTTCCACAGTAACCAGCCAGCAGCAACCTGCCGCTACGGCAGCACACCAGTTTGTCGCAGTGAAAGGAGGTCACATGATCTCCATGTCGGCCCAGAAACAGGCAGGAGGGGCCTCAGGGGCCACAACCAGCAAGGTCAGTCTCTCATGCATATACTCACACGGCCCCACACAGAAGAACCTCAGTCATTTACATTTAAATTGTGGTGAGATATAAATGTGTTAAAACTCCATATGACACTTCTCTCATTTCTAGATGTTAGGCATTCCTGTTAGCTCAACGCTTCAGTCTGCAGTCAAACAGGTTGCTATCAGCAGTGGACAGATTCTGGTTGCCAAGGGCAACCCTTCTGTCTCCAAGGTGATGGGAGGGAAGCAGGTTTTGGCTCAGGGAGTCGCCAAAGCCATCGTCAGTGGAGCCAGTGGCATGTCTGGTCAGCAGGCTGCTGCCAAGGCGGCTGGCGGTGGTTCAGGTGGCAAAAGTGGAGGTCAGAGTTCAAACACACATCTTCCACAGCTCATTAAATGCAGCACATTTTATTTTTGTCATTGTGTCACTCATTATTAGAAAAATTAGCAGAGGAAAATGTATTCATATTGTACTTTTAGCTCAATTTGCAGTACAATTTCAGAGGTGTGTAAATAGGTGTATATTTCTTTCTGTGTATGTCCTTAGTGATGGCTACTCTTCAGCTGCCAGCCAACAACCTGGCCAATCTGGCCAATTTGCCTCCAGGCACCAAGCTCTACCTGACCACCAACAGCAAGAACCCCTCAGGGAAGGGCAAGCTGCTTCTCATCCCACAGGGAGCGATCCTCCGGGCCTCCAGTGCAAGTGAGAAACGCCACATCCTATAATCCTCTTTTTAAATCCAGACATTGGCAAAAGAACCAACCAACTAATATTCAATTGATATTAATTGAGCCAGTTCCAGTCACATACTTGACACACTTCCATCAAGCTCTTGGAGTTTCTTTGACTGTCTGCAGAATTTCTGTGGCAGCTGGTCACAGAACATGAGCCAGCAGACGGCTGCCTGGGGTTATGTTGGGCTTCCCGAACACTTTAGCTGCCTCATGTACTCGCAGAAGAGAGATGGGTAAAGACTGGCTTGCATTAAATCCACAAACTACCCAGTAACACTAAAGGGGACTCAACCAATTCAAGTAGAGCACCTGTTATGAATGCATGAATATCAAGTATTACAGTGCAACCTCCACTTTTTAGTGTTTCCAAGAAAAAAACATTTTCCTTCAGCTCGGGTCTATGTGATGATTTAATGTCCTAGTACATTATTTCTCAGGAGACGTGTAATGGTATATATTGTGAGGTTTTATGGGGGTTCTTTTTGTTTTCTCTGTGCCCCACATGTACAGTTGAGATTGATGGCTCTGGGAACAGTTTGGGACCAGCTGAAACTAATACACCAGTGTGTAGGTGACTCGGTATCTGTGGTTAGTGTCCCAGCCAAATTACTTTCGCCCTGACATTTTCCCACCGAGCCTCAAGCCGGAGACGGCTGTATTAAAAATGTTGTTGCTTTGGGCTCATCATAAAGTTTGGGGAGAAAGTGAGAAGCCCACTTCTGCAGAGACTTACAGATTGTGGCTGCTGCACTACCTTCTGGACAGTGAGTCAGTGCTTGTCATCTATTTCTTTCCGCGGTTTATTTGATGTGCACTGCGAGCTAGAATCCCTCACACAGGAACACTTCTTGTCAAATAAAGAGATTTAAGACATTTAGCAGCATCCAGTAGTTGATGGAAAACTCCCATTTCACAGCAATAAACCAATTTTACTCCGTACAGCGGTGCTGCTTCAGAGTCATTTGTAAGCAAAGGAAAACATGCTTTTTTTCAAATCACTCAACTTAACAAATAGAAGAGAAGCTGTAATTTAGGATAAAGAAGAACAGGACTGTTTATCAGATGTGAGACTGATGTGTATGTGTCTGTAATTTAGGTCAGCAGTCCCAGAGCAGCTCGTCTGCAGGCGCTGGGGGCTCTCAGACCTCCTCCTCTTCCTCCTCCTCATCCTCTTCCAGCAGTCTGCCTTCCAACCTCTCCTACACGTCCTACATCCTTAAACAGACCCCACAGGTGGGTAGAAAACACATTTACGCTGTAACACAAACCTTAGAGACGCCCATACTCTCGTATAAAAATACTCTCTTTGATGTCTTTTGTGTGGATTCTCATCTTCGATCACCAGAGCATTAGTGTTTATTTGCTGGCATGTTTTGAGCAGTGTCTTAAGAAGTCTGTATGAAGTGAAGATGCTTTCACATTATCCATTAAATAGTCATCACCACAGTTACAAAAAAGTGATTTTAGATTTTATCCCGTGATAGCACGACAGGACTTGAATGCAGAGTTGGCAAACAGGGTTTCCTCTCCTTAGTGAATGTTGGAGTTTGTTCTTAATTAGACACACTCATTAAAGCAGCATTGATCCTGCAGCCATCTTTAGAACAGTGCTGCCTGCGCATTTAACCAACAGCACCTAATGAAGTTGTCTCCAGAGGGTTCCGCCTACATTTAAAGCAAGGATCTCAGCTGGGTTCGCTAATTATGGTCAATCTTCAGGGTTAAGAGTGTCCTCTAAGTGTTATTTTTTACAAATGTGCCTAAATATAGTGCTTAAACGGCTAAAGAGTTAGCACACACACACACACACACACACACACACACAAATGCCCCAGTTAAGAGAAAGGATTTAGAATTGATTTCAAAGACGGCTAATTACATTTTATCTGTAAGCTGTTTGGAGATATTAAAGATGAAACAGTTGCTGTCATTTTACATGGTTAGACGCATCATGCATGCACATTATTAAAGTGTTCTGTATTTTATAATGAGTTACATGTATCTGTGTTTGCAAGTCTTAGGGAGCACATATCATATCATATCAGTCCTCTAACCCCGCTTTCCCTTTCACCCAGGGCACTTTTCTGGTTGGCCAGCCAGCACAGGGTTCGGGGAAGCAGGGAGCCTCTGGTTCGGCAGGTCACGCAGCGTCATCTCCAGCAACTGTTACCCAACAGGCCATCCGGGTGACAGCTGGGCAGAAGGCGGCCATTCTGGCTCAGGTCAGCGTGGGTAACACGACACAGGGCAGGACTTGACCGCTGCCTCTGCACTGTGTGATACTGATGGAAGGATTCTGTAGTTACTGCTGTTATGTTTGTGTCTCTTAGCTGTTTCACAAGCATTCACAGCCCTGTTTCGATATAGTTACAAGCACCGTCTGTGATTTATACCCCAAAGACAAGCCGGTAAATATCAGAGGATCTCCCAGCACTCCCAGTACAGTTTTAAAGATCCAGTTGAAGAGCTTCTTTGGTGTTTGCCAGCACTTTTGTTCCTCCCGAACACCTCTGGCAGTCCTCTTTAATCTGCACACTGAGATATTGATTTTTCTTTTTTTCTTTAACCTCATTCCTTCTCACGGTTTCACACCACTTCTTTTATGAACTGTTCTTGCTGGCCTCTTTAACACTGACAGTATGTCACCCCATTTTGTTTCCAGTTTGACAACACAGTTCTATCAAATCTCAGGGTTTACAGGTTAAGCCCATGGTGGAAATGTTCAACTATTTAATGATGTCTACAGTGGTGCCTTGGACTGATCACAGGGATAGTATTGGAAAGTACCTTCTTTATAAAGATATTTCAGAAGTTGGCCATTTGTATTAAAGCAGGGAAAAATAAAGAGCATATAGACAGGGCTGTTAGCAAGAATCACTGTGGACATCATGCGCTTTGTACAAAATGTGTACTATTTTACACACTGCCTGATCAACCAGCCGCTAACCAAAGACATTTCCCACCAGGGACTAAGTCATCAAACCTCTTTCATGGGTTCTGTGATTCCTCCCAGATTGTAAGATTAGAATTAGTGATTAAAGAGATCAGTCGATAATTATGTCTAAATCCTCCTCATTTCTGAAATGCTGTTCTAACTTCCCTCTGTCAGTTAGCTTGATGAGTTTCTCTGATCTAAATTTTCTCTGTAGATGAAAGCGTGTTTCAAATGATTATTGTAAGAAGGCAGCATCATCATCAAGTCAATTTAAGATGGTGTAATCACTCTTTTTTCACCAGGGTCCTCTCCTATGTCCATGGTCTTTGACAACGGTTACTATTTAGCTTTAAAACATAATTCATTTGAGCGTAGCCCATTTTCATCTTGTTCCACTCAATATGTAAGTTGTGGCTGATGGAACAGTAAAAGACTCGCACACGCATCAGCTGGTTTAAATCTGACTCACCTATGTGCTGCTGTGCTGGGGGTGGACAGTCCTCTCATGCTGTTTAATCCTTTTGACTTTGCACTCTTCACATTCTCTGAGTATTTGCTGTAGGGAAAACAGTCGATTTAAACTGTTTGAGTTTGTCAAAGTCTGGAAAGGAGATTAATTTCAGATTTGTTATAGATTTTCTGTGATATTTAATTTTCTGCTCACTTGCTTCTTTGCCAGTTTAATTATGTTCATATAGATTGTTGTTGTGGATCGTAAGTGAGCGGTTGCTCATAGTTGCAAATTCTTAATTCAACTTTGTGATTTCTATGATCTGACAGGTGGTGGGCTCCCAGGGTGCGCAGGTGAAGCTTTCTGATGGGTCCGTTAAGACGGTAACGGCGGCGGCAGCAGGCCACTTGTCCAAGCCGGGGACTACCACATTGAGGATGACAGGCGGAGTCATCACTGCTGCCAGCTCCACCCCCGGCTCTGTCAGCGCTGCAGCAGCAGCAGCAGCAGCCAGCCAACAGCAGGCGAGTTTCACAGCCCTCATGTTTTTCTGTTTCATTCTGCCTGACAGCCGGTTTGAAATTACTTTTAAAAAGGGACAGACAGCTTTAACATTAAAACGGATTTTGAGTATTTATTTTATGCTTGCTAACTGGTATTTTTATTTTCAAGTACTCCATTTAGGTTTCCACCAGATCCAGTTTGAGATAAAGTTTATTTTTAACGATGGCGAATAATTGGTTTCAATGTGTGTTTTTGTGATTAGAGGATTGTTTTGCGATGAAGTGAGATTCTTCTGCCTGAGCATTAATCCCAGATGAATTTTCATTGTTTATACACTAAAACAGAGGGAATAAATTAAGAAGTGGGATAAATGTTTTCAATGATTTGCCACTGCGGTATGAAAACATGGAAAACAGGATAAGTGCAGCAGCGTGGTCAGTGTTGTATTTGTCGGAGGGAGCATTGAGTTTAGATGGTGTGTGAAGAGCTCTAAGCCGTTCATCAGCAGTGGTCTGTGTTTGGGTGATTACAGCTTCAGAGTCAGAGGCCAGGCCTCATTAACTTGAGAAATGAAAACACATAAAAAGACCCCAACACCAGAAAAAAAATATGTATACCGTATGTAACGGACAAAAACACTCTCTCTCGAACTCTGCTCTCTTGAAAAGATTGATCTAAACACAAAAGTGTAATACATCGCTGCTTTTCCAGTTTTGGAAAAACGGCCCTTTCAGGACTGTTAATTGAACGATGAGGTCACTCCATGAGAGAAGTTGACTCTTTTGTCTTTGAGAATTCCATAAAACCGGTGACCTGATCAGCATGTGTCCCTCTAGAAGCAGCACAGCACTGGGAAACAAATGTGACCAGAGCGCAGAAAAGATATTTATCCCAACCTCTGAAGTCCCGTCACAGCGAATTTAGTTTGAGTCCTCCCTCTCTCCTTTCTAAATGCATTTTTCTAAATGGATTTGTCACTTCAGAAAATTGTACATTCACTGTCATGTAACTGCAAAAGAAGTGAGATGTGTGGCCCCATAAAATGTTTTTCTAAATGTTGACTTAAGTATTTTATAGATAAGTGTTTTGAAAATGACAGTAGTCAAGCAAATAAACCAATTAATTGGAGTACAAAGTAAATAATTGCAGTTAGGGCTGTACCAAATAGTTCAAAGCTTATTCCTACAAAATTTACATCTGAATGCTGGGAAGCTCTTTTTCTTTGCATTTCTATTAATTCTGTTTGAACCCAGTATTTTTGCACAGTTTAGACCGATTAGACTACACTAATATTATTATTAATTAAACTATTTGTAGAATCACATTCCAGTCGTGGCCGTGTAGGATTGTTTCCAACTTGTGTGATCCGAACATTTCCAGTAACTCCAGAGCATCCAAAAGTACAAATTTATTCAAACATTATGTACATCCATTATCATAATTGTACACACTAGAGTAGCAAAGTTTGCCATCACAGCAGATATCAGAAAGTTAAACTGTGTCAGGACTCCATATGTTTGTTGTGCCTGGCACAGCTGACTGACATGCGCACTGAAAGAGAGCAGAACGACAGTGTTTGTGTTCGTCTCCTGATTGACAGCTGTGTTTCTGTGCACTCCCAGCAGGCTGGAGATGCTGGGAAGTCATCCTCTCAGCACCACTCGCTCCTGGTGGCCGCCAACCAGGCCGCGGTGATCAGCGCCGCTAAGAGTGCCAGCGCTGCAGCTGGAGGCAGCCTGTCGAAGGCAGCTGTGGCCACCTTGGTCAAGGGTGCCGGCGGCTCCGCCACAATGACAAAGAGTGCTGTCGGTTCAACCGGCGCCGTGGTAACAGTCGCCAAAGGCATCACCAACATGCCCGTCGTCAGCATGTCCAAGGGAGCCGGGGTGGGGACCGTGGTGGGTGTGCCCAAAAGCAGCGGCACGTCATTGGTCACCGCAGCCTCGTTAGTCAGCGGAGTGGCAGCAGGAGGAGGGAAGACAGGTGCTACTCTGTCAGGTAAGCACAGAGGAATATCACTGTGTGTTTATCACCTAGTTTGAGCGTGTGTTTTTGAACAAATCTAGCTCAGGTCCAGCTGCTAATAACTCTTCGTCTGGAATGTATTGCGTTTTGTCCGCAGGCATGCTGAAGATCCACTCCGGAGGCTCCAGCTCCCAGCAGACGGTCTTAACCATCCCTGCCAACCAGCTCAAGCAGCTGGGGGTTGGCACGGGGTCCGGAGGGCTGCAGACCATACTCATGCCTGTAGGGAAAGGTAGGCATCCCTGAGACGGCTCGCTGAAACACAGCAATCAGAATTTTATAACCAGAATGTCTGCATTCCACATGGAAGCTGTGTACTCGACCTCAAAAATAGAAATCATCATCTGAACGTGGATAAAAGGCAGCAAGGGCACTTAATAAAACATGAAGCAGTATTGACTATGGTTGCTTTGTGGGTGTGCCAAATTTCTTACAAGTTTCTGAAGAACAAAAACTGAAATAATAAACACTGTTCTCTCTAAGGATTTGAAGCGAGGACTGTAACACTGTAGTAGCTAACAGCAACTTCATCCATTGTATCTGTCTCTTGCTAATAGATAAGACTGCATAGTGCGAGTTATTTGAGACAGATGGTCAAAGACGCCATAGATTCTCCTCTCTCTGTAGTACATCATCTTCCTCCCCTCTCATATTTCATCTTACTGTTAAGCCTATTTACCTAATGGGCCATTGATCCATCCTGTGTGTGTGTGTGTGTGTTTTCTTCTGTGCAATAGTAGTGTCTAAAGGCCCAGTCTCAAGTACTCCTCCCTCCTCCTCCTCCTCCACCACCCCTGGAGCAGCTGGAGCTGGTGCCTCTCCCAGTCCTGCCAGCCAGGTGTCCCCCTCCCTTGCCCTGCCTCTGGCACAAGGTGAGAGGGGTTCATCCGCACGCCACCCACTCTTCTCTCATTCTTTACCTCTTTTATTCCCCACCTCAAGTTTCTTCCATTCTGTCAGTATGTATTACCGCCACTGCCAAAGTAGAGTTTTGGCACTGATACCAAAAGGACACAAAAGGAATAATAAATGTTTTTCCTACAAACACAAGAAAATACATCACTCTTCTCCGATACAAAGAACTGCAAACTTGTATTGTGAAATGATTTACTGAAATGAAACGTTCTCTTGCATTTGCTTTTCTGTCGCCACAGTGAAGACCGAGCCAGGTGCCGGCACAGCTGTCACATCTGGTCCGTCCCCCCCGGTGACTGCTCCTGTCCCCACTTCTGTCCATGTTGCCTCTGCGGCCACCACAGTCAAGCAGGAGCAAGGGGCAGATGGCTCAGGACACGACCTCATCAAGTAAGAACAAGTTACGATGCTGCGTTAACAAAACAGCACATTAACCGATTCTTGGTAGATGGATGATTTATTATCTGTTTAGAGGAAAGGTGCAAATGCAGAGACAGAGTCCTCAGAGTGAAACAGTGTTTTTCTGTATATTTATGTGACCAACAAAGGTATTAACGTCTTCATTTATAACTTGCTGAACTCCATGAAGAATCTTGTAGCTTCAGTTATTAAAGCTATCTGACAGTATGTAAGGGAGGGTTTGTAGAACATTTTCTCCTCCCGGCAGCCATTTCAGTGAATGTTTTCTCAGGGACGACCTGACAGCTCTGATTCCCTTTTCAGCACTGAGCACATAGAGACCATGATGCAGCTGCTGACAGCCGTGGTGAAGAAGTTCCCCCTGATTGTGCCGGATAAGAGTGAGCGACCTCTCCCGCCAGTTGCTTTAAAACCAACTCCACATATTAAAACAGACAGAAGGCTTATACACTTCAAGCTGTTTAAATCTGTGTTCTGTTTGTTTGTTTAGCTGAAGACTCCCATCCATTCTGCGCCTCTTCAACAGAACAGTATTATTCCTGGACGATTGGCAAGCGCAGAGCATCAGAGGTGACTTTTGGTTGTTTTGCGTGCTTGATGATGAATGCTGTACATCATCTCTGCCTATGAGGGATTATGAAACGGCAATCCCTAAGAAGCTGGAACCAGCAAATGTTTAAATAATGGATTCATCGACCAACTCTTATATCTGTATTGCCTTTGTTGAACACGTTTGGCTGCGTCTTTGCTGCTCTTCAGAAAGAGTACGGCAGGGTCTCTCCTTTCTCAGGATTAAGTGTTCTACTGAGCACATTTCACTGCTCTGCATGCAGAGCGATGTCCTTGAATTAAGGTTTAAATTAACCTCATTATATCTCACAGTGACAGCATCCACTTACTAGCAGTTACTCTCCAGTTTCCCGGGCGAGGGCGTCTGTAATGTCAGCGATAATTTGCATTGTTTGCAGTTTTGTTGTCTGTGTAATCTGTCTTGCTGTTCTGTGCCGGACCCCTGACTCAGCAGGCTTTCTGTTTGCCTCACGTCTTCCTATCTATCCGGTCAGATGTGCATCTCTGCCGGGTTGTCTCCTCTCATCGCTGCGTAATGGGTTCATCAATAGCTCATACAGTTCGCAGCCCATGTCATAGCTGTCTGTTCTCTTTCTCCGCCACTATAAAAGGCTCTCAGACAATTTATTTATATCTACAGGTCACTAATTTACTTAGGGGACTCAAAACACATCATTCGACAGTGCAGGGACAGGAAGAGATGAGGCTGCAAGGTAGTCATTACTGGACTGGAGGGATTTTAGGTGAGCAAAGGATGTATGCACATCTGGGGCCCCATTACAGACACTTCTTAAGTCTGAAATCCTTCCTTAACTCAGATTAGGATGACAATTGGGATTTTTGGTATTAGAGAAACATGTTACCTAACTGCTTTTAGGAATAAATCCTGTCTTATTTTAGCATACGAATTGAAGAATTTCCAGACATAGAAATCCTACATTAGGACGGCATTAGACACTTTCCTAAATTCAAGGTTTACTGACAAAAATGGCAGCACCACCGTTGTGAGGTCTGTATGACGATGATGATGAAGGGAATCACAATGATGTTAGCTTCTCAAACAGGTTAACATTGATGTTAGCCTATTGGAAAAGCTAGCATTGATGTTAGCCTGTTAGCTTTATATTACCCGTACCTTCTGTTAATGGGTATATATCCTCTCCTGCACCGACACGATTCATTTCTCAGATTGAAGAATCAAGTTTAGAGCTTTTGTTCATTTTCTTGAGATAAGTTACAAGGTCTGAGAAAGGACACAGCCATGAGTTTAGGATTTTGCTTCTGTAGTCTGATTATTTTCTTTCTACTGACAAGATGATCCCTGAATGTATGTTTACACAATATATTTTGCCGTATCTCTGTGTAGCTTCAAAGAGCGGTGGCGGTGAAGCGGGTCGTCCAAGACGTGCTGGACCGCTCACCCCGCCTGCAGGCCCTCACTCCCCCAAAGACCAGGGAGGTGGTGCAGTGGTGCCGACAGAGGGGCTACACACCGCCCGACCTCGAGCCCCAGCGCAAGAACGACGACGAGTCCATCGAGGACATCCTCACACAGATCGACAACGAGCCTGGTGAGTTTGCAAAGATCTTTGGTGCATCGCTCCTCATTTACTTTGGCCTGTTTTTGTGATTTCGCAGTCGACTCTTTTTATGTTTCGTGGATCAATATTCCCCTTCAGTGTTGCATGTGTGGGTGTAGCTCTTCTGCAGATACCAGTTAGTCCAGCAATGTGCTCGCAGTCCAGTAGTGTGTGAGGGTGGCCAACGTGCAGCTTCACTGTGGGGCCGTGTTGTTTTATTCACAGGGAGTTCTCATTAATTCTGCCTTTTATCTCAAAAGGGTGAGAGACGAGGCTGCTTAGCTCTGTGAGTCACACACTCGCCTGAGCCAGACAATATGATAATCTGCATTTGTATACTCCTCGTCTCTGCCTCTCGCACAAATACCTTGATTTATAATTGTCACATTATTGAACCGGTAAAATGAGCTGATAATTCACAAGAGCAGATATCGCACTTTCTCTTCTTTCCTTTTCAAACACGCAGCCACACACCAAGAGTCTGATACTGATGCTGTTGCTGTTTCTGCTTCGCTAGGACGCCGCTGGTTGTGTAACGCTGTGTAAAATACATGTGAATGTGTCCGCAGAGTGCCCGACAACCCTGAGCACCTGCGAGGAGCTGATGCTGCGGTTGGAGCAGATGCAAGCTCTGCTGAAGACCGAACCAGAGGAAGCGAGCGACGAAATAGTCGACATCGTCACCGTGACTCCACCCTGCCAGAAGCTAAAGGTCAAAGAGGAGGAGCAAGAGGCCGACGCGGAGCCCAAGTTCTACCTGGGCCCGTGCACGTCCGCCCAGTTTGTCAGCGAAACAGCTCAGCAGGTCAGGAGCCTCTCCATAAACATGTCGTTATTGTTCTGCTATAGCAGCTGAATTTATTAACTAGAAGAAGCTGCACCACTTTCTCCATTTTCATACGATGTCTCTCCGTCTCTCTCTCAGATTGGGGTAACCTTCCACCCAGTGGAGGTGGAGAAGAATGTGTTCGCTCCATCAGTGGAAACTATGATTTTGAAGGTCGGTCACTATACAGGCCAGAACAAGGGGGAAAAAAAAAAGCTCATCTTTACCTCAACATACCCTTGACCAGAATGATGAATGTACAGTGTGTATAAAATGTACACCTGCACAGTATTGTTGCGTGTTTCACCTTGCACTGTACGAGAGAGTGGGTTTCTTTGTGACTAATGGTATCACTGTGTGTGTCTGTGTGTGTGTGTGTGTCTGTGTGTGTGTGTGTGTGTGTGTGTGTGTGTGTGTCTACACTGCAGGCTACTGAACAGTTTGCCAGTGACATCCTGAGAGAAGCTCTGGCTGGGGCCTACGCCAAATCCCCTCAGAACAGGTCAGCCTCTGTTTTTTTTTCATTTTTTCTTTCTCTCTCAAATGCAAAACCTGCTTAGTGCTCCATTTTTCACTCCACTCATCATATCTAGGCCTCGTCCAAAACTACCAGTTTACCTCTCAGATTATTCGATTATTATTATTAACTCGTCCACAACAAGAAAAATCTTTCATGTCATAAGAACGACATTTTGGACTAAGGAAGTTACCTCAGCTTAACTTTCACTGTACTGCATTTGGTGGAATGCTGTGGACCCACCTCGTGGTCTTGATAAGCATGTTTGTTGGTTATATATTTTGATGATTGAACACTGAAAACACCCAAACTAACTACGACTTTATCTGACTATCTTTAGTATTTTCTGTGTATCCAAAGCTTCACTCCTCTGTGCCTCCAGAGCTCCATTATCCACAAATTATTAAAACACATCAATAAGTTATTCCATTTCACTGAGTGGCATCATCATTATGATGAACATTGCAGACACGTACCCTCCCCTACTGCTGTCAATACTCGCTACAGAGCTGAATGTATGTTTATCCGCAGCTGAAAATAGTCCCGAACAAATACACTATTTATTTACTATTGTATGAGTTTGTTAATGTTTTAGGATTTCTTTTTTAGCTTGTTTTACAATTGTGATCTATTTCTTACATCTCAAGCAGAAATAAATGGGTATGTGGATGAGGTAGGACAGGGGAGGGACGTTAAACAGTATTGAGATACAGGCTCATTGTTGGATTTGTTGACTTATCTCACCCTGTAAGAGTTTAGCTCATGTTAACATAAAGAGGTCCAGTCAGCAGCATTTGCCCCAGTAAGATCACTTACCAAGGACATCTACAATAAAAGCAATTGTGACGACAATTTCTATTATTAGCATTCCTTTAAAACTAAAAGACTGACCGAAGTAAATTAAAGTTGCAAGGAGAGTGTGTTTTGTGCTCCGCAATAAATCTGCAAATACTGGCAACATCTGCCATCTGTAGGAGCAGCTTACCTAAGCGTTTGCATGCAGAAACAAAAGAGCTGGCACGTTTTTTTTTGTGGAACCAGTCATTATATGCTTTGGTTAAAACCCCAGTTCCAACACATTCTCGCAGTTCATCTAACTTTGCATCATTGCAGGCATCAAAATCATAGTGTATTTACCAAAAAACACTAAAGTTGATCAGATTGAATGTTAATACATTGTCTTGTACTATTTTAAATTGAATATCCACCTTATTCCTTGCCCCCTTGTGATAGCTTGTGTGAAATATGAGTACAACCTGTCACTTTACTGGTAACATTTTCTTTAGAGCGATTGGTACCGCATGTTATTCATTCATTTAGATCGAGGTTAGCGACTTTATCGAATACTATGAACACAATTATTATAGCTAGGGCTACTTAGCTTCTAAAGCTTTGAAAGTGCAGACTGGTGCATCAGTTATTATGTTACTTGTGCTAGTTCTACCAAGCACCAGAATTATCACCCATAACTGTTTCCCCAGTAACCTCTTTAGGGTACTGTGGATAGGTCAAAAAGGATTCGTAGATGTTTGCATTCTCTTATTTATTAATGTTTTACGCAGCATCCCAACTTGTCTGGAATTGGGGTTGTCTTTACTGATAGTGTTTTGTGCCATTTTCATGTAAGACAACGGAGCACTGAGCCGATTGAACGCCTCAGGATGCATTGATTTAGAGCTGAATATTCAACAAGAAGCGAACCCCTGATGTCCCCATGCAGGCTAAACTCTAACTTTGTAACGTTTGCAGGGCTCCGAGAGAGATCACAGCCATGAACATCCACCAGGCGGTCAGTAGCATCCCCACCTGTGACTTCCTCACCAACGCACACATGGGTTACCTGTCGAAGGACAACTGAGGCAACACGAGAATGACACTGACATGGTGACTGACACAAACGGAGATGTGTGGACCATCTGAACTGCTGCTTACGACGGAGAGACTCGGTGAACTGACAGCGCTACTGTGTGACGCTTCACACCTGGAAGTAGTCCCGCTGCCTCAGGTTACACAGTTATAACTAACGTACTGTATTCATTAACTTGATCATAGAAGGGCTCAGCTTGCTTCTCACAGCAGCAGAATAACAAACGTTTCTAACACTCTGGGTATATTGTAACATTTTAGTCCTAATGTATCGAGAGAAGCCGCATTGTGGGACTCGTGTTATTTGATTTTGAGATGCTGTCGCGCTCTCGCTTACCTCATAACAAGATTATTTTAACGATGAAGTGTTTCCCCGCCAGACAGCCTGCTAGTCACCGGGGAACAGAAGCCTGAGTGACTTACAGGACTAAACGGTAACATGAGACAGCTGTCCCCCTCCGTTCTTCATCCTGCTGGGACGTTCCCCCTGAACTAGGAACAAGATTCGGTTCACCAGCAGAGGTGGAGCAGATTTACAGCGAGGTGGAAACACTAATGAGTATTAGAAGTCTGTATCCATGTCTGGCGGGAGCTTTGGGCGAAACAAACCGAGAGATTCTGATCCGTCATTTCGAACACCCTTTGATGTATTTCAGCGTTACCTGGCAGAGGTAATTATGACTCACAGCTGTTCTCAAAACCTCTTCAGAAGAGGTAACCGAGGCTAGTCTGTTATTTTTAAGTTGAGATTTCATCAAATCTGTTACTGTCGTTATGAATTCAAGACATCACTCTAAATATTTATCTTCTCTCCCTCACCAATCAGGTTCGATAGCCAGTTAAAAGAACTGCTTTTAAGTGTTCTGTTCTGTCACGTAATGTACACAGTGTGTATGACCAATATGAAATAGATGGTGTTTTCAAAATCCTGTTTTATTTTTTTACCCTGCAAACAGTAACGCCCAAACAGCAGTGAGTGTGTGTGTGTGTGTGTGTGTAAGTGGATAGTGGATGTAGTCATCACAGAACGTTATTGAATTAAATGGGAAGTGAGTGCTCGTGTGTGTTTCTGTCAGCTGATGTAGAGTCTGTAATTCTGTTTCATGTGGAGCTTTGCATTATGTTAATGTGTGGATGACTGGACAAGTGGAAGTGTTTGGCCTGAGTGGTTGTGATGCCTGTGCAACCAAACCTAGCGTAGAAGACACCGTTGTATTTTCATGTTTCAGTGCAAAACCAAAAATATAATCAATATTCTTGTAATAAACAAAGAAAAACTACTGGTTGTATTATTTAGTTAGCGTGTTTTGTGTTGAACATGTTGGTTTGTTTTATTAACACATGAGGGTAGACTGTAGACGACCATCTGGAGAAGCTCATATTCTTACACGAGGGCCATTGCGTAAAAACATGTTTTCTCACTTGACTTCTCATTATTGAGCTACGCGGATAGTTTGGTTTGATACGGCTGGGTTTTAAAGTCTTTCTTTTGGGAGCTTGTACAACAACATACTGGTTAGCCCACCAAAATGTTGAACCGTTCAGAACGTTTCGAACAAAGTAAAATTGTTAAGAACCTGGAAAGCTGGTTCCCACCTGGACCCAAGAATAGCAGGTTTTCCTTGACCTGAAGTTTAAACTGAGTGTTGTGTATCGTGCAATGCCCTCCATTGATGAAGCATCCGTTGTTACAACGGTTCCAGTCAAAGCTGGTGGAAGCACCAGCTTGTTTGTTAGATGACACCAAGTTTACGAGACTCATACCCGCAATTTGTCCAAGAACCAGAGCTGATTTGGTGGCATGTGAGACTGCTGCAGCCACTTCAATACAGCCGAGTCTGATCCGTCTGTCAAACAGTGTCAGTGCCAGTCAGGATAATCCTTAGAGCTCATTGTGAACATTATTCATATGAACTACTTCATACTTTCTAAAACGGATGACAGACAGAGAGCTTCTGGATAATCTAGAGTACAGCAACATCACTTCCTCAAAGACACAATGCTGGTGAATTCTACTGCTCAGAGGAAATAGTTAGACACTTTGGGAAATGGGCCTATTTGCTTTCCTGCTGAGAGTTCAATGAGAAGATCGATAGCACCCATGTCTGCTCTGAATTAGCCAAAGCTAATTAGCACAGTATGAAGAACCAGGTAACCATGGGAAAACAAATAAGATTGTATCCAATTTGATTTATTCTGCACTCAGTTGTGGTTTCACAGGGAACAAATTGCTTCCTGAGTCACTTTAATAAGTAAGGTTCTATTCTTATATCTATTTTATGTCTATATCTACAGGTTTGGGGAAGAATTACCTTTGTGAACAAGTGGTATAAAGCATTTTGTGGCTAAGAGGAAGCTGCACAATTGCCTCTAGTGATGTCGCTCAGTGGCCGAGTTGCATTGTGGGTAATAGTAGGCATTAGGTTTTGAAAAGATAAACAGTGATATCTCTGGTTCTGAGTCCAACAGTGTTATAGGAGTGCAAGCCAGACCGGTAGACTGCTTTTCAGAACCTGGCGCCGACATTGCCCACAATGCAACTGCCACTGAGTGACATCACTGGAAGGCAATTCATCAGATTACACGCAGTTTGATCTGGAGCCACGAGAGGCATTACACTAGTTTTGTTTTTCCACAAATCTGTAAACAACCTTTAATTTGTAAAACTGGTGGAGGTACCCTTTAAGCCTTTGTGCTAAGCTAAGCTAACCACCTTCTGTTTTTCGGGGTTTTTTGTGCCGTACTTAACACAGAGACATGGAGAATGGCGTTGATCTCTCATCCAACTCCGAAAAAGACGTCAAACGAGCGTATTTACCAGAATTACTCATTAAAACTTCTCTTGAATCGATCCATAAACAAATTTCCATTCACCTTCATCGTTGTGGTTGTATCTGTTGAGGCAGTTGTTGTTGTTTGTAATTTGAGTGTACTGAACAGTGAGCACTGAATATAAAGAGAGAAGGGGCAGTCAAAAGAACATAAATATCCTGTGATTGCCAATCATACTTGTCAAATTGCTAGACGGCTGTAATTCAGCTGACCTTTGGTATAACAGCAGATGACTGTAATCAGTACTCTATTCATCAAATCCTCTAAAACACCAACACCAGCCTGAACTGTGTGACACACGAAAGAAAAGAGCAGAGTGACATCTGATAGAAAGTGCTAAGAACCTAATATTCTTTTATTGTAATTTCACTTACATGATATATTTGCTCTTTTTTCTTTTAACAATAGATTTACAAAATAATAGACCGAACAATACTGTTTTTCTCAAAATAGCAAACTAATTGAATACTGAGGAAATAAATAACGTTTTTTTTTTCTTTTTTTTTTTCCAAGCAGATTTCTAGCAACACCAAAGGGGGGGGGTCGACATCTTTAAGCATACACACTTAACGACCGACCGCGTCATTCGTTACTGGAGCAGACTCAACGTCGTGTACAACAAAAGGACACACACACACACACAGACTCACACACACACACTACCACACAGAGCAGGCAGTTTCTTGTGCATCTATAACAGAACAAAAACCAAAAAAAAAAAGCTTGTTTTTAAAACTATTTCGTTACATGCATGTTCATTTCCACAGCGATCAGGGAGGAGGAGAGGAGGGAGGAGGAGGAGGAGGGAGGAGGGGTACTGACGCTGCAGCTCCACAGGCTTCACAACAATACATTCCCTTGCATAGATTCTTGTGTTTGTGGAATGGACTGGAAATCATTCCCCCGTTGATTCCTTAAAACTGAAACCGGTCAAAGTGGAATGGTTGGAGGACGGGGAGCAGCCGTCAGATGTTGAAGACCCTCGATCCGCTTTGGAAGACGGCGGACGGGTTGGGAGGGAACTTGGTCCTCACCAGATGTTCCTGAGACACGAGAGAGAGAGAAAGATACACAGGTGTAACAGCAGCAGCTTTTAAACCGATCGCACAGATGAAACTCGGAGAGGGCGGCGGGCTGCGGTGCTCACGCCGGACCCATGAAATGAGAGGAGACTGGCCGGGCTGTGCCGTCAGAAAGCATCAGGTCTGCTGTCGGGGCAGCTACTTCCTGCTTAGTGCTGCTCGGTTCTGCTGATGGCAGCTGTTCTCAGCACATGACCAGAATCCATCAGAGCTGCGGCCAAATGAATAAAAAAAAAGTCGCCCGCGTTCTTTCTGTAGCAATTATCGGATCTGTCAGTGAAAATTTCAATTTACTCGCTCAGCTGTGGCGTGTGGCGTGCTTTTGTCAGAGCTTTTGCGGAGATTGACGGCCTGCTGAACGTGGCCGTGCGGCGCTGTGGGCGGCGGGGAAGGCAGTACATGTTGTTCAGCAAGTCAGAGTGGTGAGTGAGTGAGTGCGTTCACCTCCTCCCACACACACACACACACACACACACACACACACACACACACACAGGCTTTTGTGCTCTGTGTAGCAGCCAGGTCTGCCTCGCTCCTAAATTAGATTGGTGCCAAAGAAGACTGCAACCCGATGCAACACTTTAACAGATAATCCATCAGATGGTGCTCACTAAGCCCTCCCCACCCTCCGCCTCCCTTTCATTCTCCATCACACGCTGAATCTCTCTCCTCATCCCCCCCCACCACCACTACCACCATCTTTTCCCTCAACCTGCTTTTTGCTTTTCCACTGCTCTTAATTCAATCGTCTCGTCTCCTCCACCCTGCCACAGTCCTGCCAACTTGGCACAGGGCTCTCTCCCCTGTCTGTGGTCCCGGGCAGCGTGGGAAAAGGGAAGAGGTCCAAGCGAAAGAGGAGGCGAGAGAAAAGCGGGGAGAGAGCCTGGCTTGGATGGATGTTAGAATAAAAGGGGGGAATAAAGAGAAAAACAATGGATGGAGGGATGAAGCAGCAGGAGAGGGTTCAGAAAGAGCACAGTTGGAAGTTTTAAAGAAGTGGCACATTTATCCAATGAATAAAAATGTGTAAAGATATTATTAATAGTTCAGTGTTGGACACGAATGCTAAATACAACAACCTTAAATATTCTGCTAATTGTAACCGGAAATAGCCAACAGCCATGGCTAGTTTATGAGACAACTGGCGACAGGAGAACGACGTGTGAAAGGCCTCCCCACCTCGATCGACGCACCCTGCCACACCACAAAAACCAACTACCCGAGGAACTTGACAACGAGACGAAAGGCGCCAACATGGCCTCCAAATCCCCCAGATCCCAATCTGATTGAACATCAGACACCAGACACCACCGGTCAGCCCCAGAGGTCCTGTTTACACGCCTCGACGGGTCAGAGCCAAGTCCAATAACACGGCTGGGCCTCCATTGATCGGATTTGTTGCGGCATGTCCCACAGATGCTCCATCTGATTGGGATCTGGGCAAGTTGGAGTCCAGGTCGACACCTTGTGCTCTTCGTCACATTCCTTGGGCCATTTATGAGCAGGGTGTGTTGAAGTGACATCAGCATGACTGCCAGGGATGATTATGATAACGGGATGATTATTTACTTCATGAGTGTTTTTAACGTTGTGGCTGATCGGTGTATTTGTAGGAGCAAACCCCCAGACTGAAAGAGACACACAATGGCTACAAACGCGCTCGTCTTTTTACATCTCGTTAAAGTCTTGTTTATATCTCTTCGTGGTTGTTTTGTATCTCATTGTGGTCATAGATGTAGTGAAATGTGCCATTTTTTTCTCCAAGTGAGGAAATAACAAGTTCACAGTTTGAATAATCTGGTTAAAATTTACATCCATCTTAAGCACTTGAAGATCCAATCATCGCGTGTCATGCAAGACAGCCAAAACATCAACAACAAATTATTACATATGGACATTCAAGGTGTGCTGACTGATTCACGATGTCAACTCGTGCTTTGATTTACATGCGAGAAAATGTTCCGCCGAAAGATGCCGGTAGTCTCTGTGAATGTCTCTCATCTCCTTGTGCTCGTTTTGCCTTCTGTTGTCTTTTTTGTGTCTCCTTGTGGACGTTTTGGTCGACTGGCTGACTTCACAACAAGAAATTCTACTGTGTCTCTTTAACAGAGGCTCTGGGCGAGAGGTCAGTACACCTGTTCGTTAATGCATCCGTGTTGTGCGTTTGTTTGCTTATAATCCATGTACCAAGGTGTGTGTGTGTGTGTTTTGAGATTTATTTTCCATCGTAGTGAATACCGCTGTGACTAATTTCCTTTTTTATCTCAGGCAGACATTTATATTTAATGTGCTCCTATTGTTGGGTTTGGTTCGGATGCAGCAGTGCCCTAAATCCAAAACAACTGTCTCACATTAGAAACCATAAAGTAACCTTGATTTCAACCATGTTTCTTACAGGCCAACTGCCCTCTGACTCAGGTGGAGGGGTCACCTCCCCTCTGTTCCCGCCCCGGGTAAGCAGAGACAGAGGAGCAAATTTTAGGCTGCATTGTCTCTGCAGACTCTTTGTGCTTTTCGTGCAGCTCAGGACCATTGTGCGCAGCGTTTCCATCCCTCCGCCGTGTGTCTGCTGGGTGTCGTACGAAAACACAGCGCTGTTAAACATTGTGCTCAGAAGTTAATCAGGGTTTGCCCGTGAACTCTTACTGCACAATCCAAAACAATCTCGAGGGGGAGAGGAGGGGACGACGACTGCTGCCTCTAAGCCGACTATAAAACAACCAAGAATGTGCCATAACCGAGAGTTTCCTGCTGAGGTTTCCGCTCTGCATGCTCAATGTGTTCCCCCGTTCAGCGGTTTTGTCTTGCTCATCCCTGACACACGCTCCGGATTAAGCAGCCCCCGTCCCTCGCAAAGCTGTTTGCCTTGTGTTGCGGTTGGCAGGCCTGATTCCTAACACGCACACACACACAAAACACACACACACACTGTGCTGAGAGTTCAGGGCCGCGCTCATTTAAGCCGGACGAGCGAGACGAGCCGGGTTTCAGGTCTAACACAGGTTCATTCTCTCGTCTGACAGCTGGCGACGGCCTCTCGGCGGGACGGTTTCAATCAGGTTTGCGAGTTCAGCGAGTTCGGTTGTTCTAATCGGTCGATTGTCTGCTGCGTGTCGTACAATTAGAGCCGTCGTTTATCTGCTGGGATGGATTTGATGCGTTAAAGGTGGCGGTGGGGGGCACACACACTCTGACAGATTGATTTGAGCATTAATGAGAATTTCACGGCCGCCCGACTCCTTTATCATCAGCGGCAGATTGATTTTGATTTCCAGCAGCTTAAAATGTGACTCAGCTATTGAATCTTTTAATGAGAAGATACAATCGGATCGAGGCTGCGTCGTCTGCTGCTGATAACGCACTCTTGGTGTATTTCTGCAGAGTGGCGTCCCAAACTGAGAATGCCCTCGGAGAGAAACTACCAGCGGAGGGCCCTGACCCGGTGTAATGCATGCCGGAGTGGGATGTGTAATGCTTGGTCAGACACCTCTGCAGGGGGCTGGTGAGTCAATAAATGAGTTGGCAGAGAGTGGGACGGCGGCGACCGGGGTGGATTATCTAAGATCAACTTGATTTGCTGCCAGGCTGGTTTGTGTCGCGCTGGCAGATAGATGGTACAGCTGAGAAACTCTTATGTGTGTGTGCAGCGTTCGGTCCCTGCGCCCCGAAACACACTGCCGGCAGCACATCCCTCCTTTAATGTGCCGTGAACTCTCGCTCCAACTGGGCCAGCGTTATTAATAGAGCCCGCGTCCTGCCGCTGACATCTCTCACTCCGACCTCCATCGGCATCGCCCAGGAGTCTGAGGGACACGGCTGCTTAACAGAGCAGTCAGTGTTCAGAAAATTATGCAAATAACCAGAAGGTTATTTTTTTTCCTGTCGTGCATTAATCACTTCGTCTGAAGTTGAGCAACTGAGGGAAGACAAGCACAGGCCGGCGGAAATGCTGAGGTCATTAGTTCAAGTCGGCCCCCCGCTGGAAAAATGTGTCACCAAAGTAAAAGAGGAAAAAAATAATTTGAAACATTTTAACCATTCTCCAAACGTAGGCTCAGGGGCAGCCGGTAATAATGACAGCTGAAATCCAAAATGCAAACAACAAAAGGCAGGCAAAGAAAAGTCCAAGGAGAGCACATGAGAGGAATACAAACCTGAAGGTAAACCAGAGGCCACGGAGAACAAAAACAGACGAACCAACAAAGAGCAAAGAAAAAAAAAAGGCAAAGACAGAAAGTAAAACATGACACATGAACACTGAACTAAAGACACTGCAAGTTCCCAACATGAATGTCCCATGAAGCCATGGATCTCCAAATTTCAACTTCTCACAACTAAAAGTAGTCAAATTTAAAACAGCTGATTCTAAAAATACTTCAGTTTAATCCACTAAAGCAGAAACGTAACCATCCCCGTCCTCCTAAAACCCCTGAACACAGAAGTCATCGGTTTCCACAATGGCAGCTACGACCGTCTCCAACACCTTCCAGTGTGACATTTACTGGGGCAGCGGACACAAACCCAGCCTTGACCCGTGCCAGCCCAACACCGACCCCAGCTCTCCGCTGCCAGATGGCACCGAGGGCTGTGGGCGGGGAGGAGGGATGGCACTAAACCTCTGGAGATTCCCAAAAACTCTCTCGCTTAGAGTCACGCAACAGCTGACCTGAGCAACACGCACCCAGCGAGCGGGGAAAGCAGGGGCGTGTCCCCTCACCCGGTTTATCCCACGATAATCTGGGTGAACAACCTGACTGAAATTGTCGCAGCTTTCCTGAGCAAATCCTCTCGCCTCGTTCTGAGTCGGTTCTGCTTCGACCAGACTGTGAAATCTGGTTCTTTGTGTGCCCGTCTCATTATGTCTGGGAGCAGAAGGGAATCTGGGACAAAATGTAACAACAATGTGATGTTTTTTTTAGTTGTTGTTTGCCACACTGCTAGAGCTGGAATAAATGAATAGTCACATATTTTAACAGTAAGTATGTTAATAATTAGGGCCCGAGCAGGTCACTGACCTGCGAGGTCCCTATTGTTTTTCATATGATTATTTATTATTTTTTTTTTTTTTTCTTTGTCCCAAATGATCGCATTTTTCACTGCCTGAACATACCCCAAAACTCACCAAACTTGGAATATAAGTCACACCTGGTGAAAAATTTGATAATCTATTGTCGTCCTGAACTTCCACCACTAGGTGGCGCTATAGTCAAGGAAAGTGCGTTTTGGCTTATAACTCCCATATACTTTGTCGCACATTCAAAAATCTTACATCCACGCGTTCACTGAATTGTGCTGAATCTCGTGGTATAGGCCACGCCCATTTCCGCCTACCGTTTTTTTTCGCAAATTCGCGAAATGTCGCAAACCTACTTTTTCGAACTCCTCCCAGGAAATTTCACCGATCTGCACCAAACTTTGCACACAGCATCTGTGGACCCTCCTGACAAAAAGTTATTAAAAGAGTTTTGATTACTCAAACAATACTCAAGTTATTAAATAACAACTTCCTGCAGATTTCGTTCCAAACAGGAAGTGCTGCATTTCTCCACATTGGTGTGTCCGAATGACATGAAACTCAGGTGACTACTTCCACATGAGGCCCTGAGGCTGTCTGCAAAATTTTGTGCCATGACCACTAGGTGGCGCTCTTTTAATGTAAGTAATTTATATCTCCACATCGGTTGGTTGGATTCACACAAAACTTGGTACACTTATTGCCAATGACCTCCTGAGGATACCTGTTGAAGGTCTTATTGATCCGCCACTAGGTGGCGCTCTGGTGGCTGTCTGAATTCATAATGAGTGTGTATTGCGGGAGCTAGAGTGTGTGACATGGAGAGTGCTAGAGTGGAGAGCAGCTGGAAACACTGAGGACTAATTCTCTTCAGCCTGATGTGGATCCCACATCTTTTACTTCACATAGACAATATATACATAGAAATGTAGGTAATCTTGTTGGCTTTCAGCTGATTGTCTTATTTCAGATGTAGGACTTACGGTTTTGGTTGTAGAAGCCCTAGAGCGACAAGCACTCCAGCAACTCCCCCATAAGCCGCCATGTTAATTTTGAGCCTAAATTTCTGGAGGAGAGCAGACATTACCTGTTCTGTCTCTCGCTCTGGCGACCTCATTTTTCACTCTACAGAAATAAAAAAGACATCACAGAGTTCAACAATGTCTGCTGTTACTCACTGTATGAATATTCTGGTGATAACCCATGCACTTTTTTCAAAAATCACAGGAGTTTGGGAGGCGTTTTCCCATTCGTTCTTATGGGGACATTTTCAACTTCGGTTCTGCCACTGCTGCAGCAGCCAGAGAAACTGTTCACCTTTTTAAGCTCTTTCAGCCCTCTTACCTGTCAGCTTTTCTGCCTTTACAGGAAGCAGCACACAGCACGCAGCAGGCCACGATTGCTGCACACCGCGGCGGCAGTACTCGCCGACACGCGCGGCCTGCGAGGGCCCGTTCATCGCTGCTTGCAGCTTTAATTTAAGTGGTGTTTCTCTGTAGTTTTTTATTTATTTTTTTGGTTTATTAAAGAGCAAATGTCCCTTAAGGTTTGTGTCTTTCCTTTAATACCACAAAGACATCGTGTTTGAGTGTTTGTCCACTGAGACAGACACGTGACAGTGGAGCACATGACTAAAAAACAAGAGTCTGACATTGAGAACAAAAACAAAGATAAAATATTAAAGTCACCATTTTATTGGCTGTAATTTCCGGCACTTAAAGGAGACGTATGATGCTCATTTTCAGGTTCATAATTGTATTTTGGGCTACTACTAGAAAAGGTTCACACGCTTTAATGCTCAAAAAACACATCAGTTGTCTCAAACTGTCCAGTGCTGCAGCTCAGTTTCCCCCCTCCGTCTGAAACGCTCTGTTTTAGCTCCTGTCTCTTTAAGGCCCCTCCCTCCTGAAGACCCAGTCTGCTCTGATTAGTCGGCTCACAGACGCAGCTCACAGACACAGCTGTGCTAAATCGATTCCTACGTGCCAAACTAGTCAGCCGGGCATTAATCATGCGAATGTGTGACATGGTGACGTAGCGTGATGTCACAAAGTCACTGAATTAAAGGCGGGGCCACTGACGAGGCGTTTGGGAGCAGTGATTTTCTGTGGGAGAGAGAAGTTATTAGGATTTATGGTTAGAATTTCAATGTATGTCTGAACAAGCATATTTAGTGGAATTATTTCCCTTTAAATGTTAAAAAAATAAATAATTTCCTCTCCCAGTGCAGCCATGGTCGGAGATTATTTTTAAAGTGACATCAACATATTCGTCAACATGTTTTATTATCTGCCCAAATTGGAGCACAGTTGGAAGAATCGCCCATTTTTTTTTGTTCTCATCAGGCACCAGCTCTATTCAGGTCAAAGTAATGAGCGTAGCACCAGCAGAGTGTTACCTAACGCGGTACATGGCCTGTTTTAAACAGCTGGGTCACTTTGAGCTGCTTAGGGACAGAATGCTGTATCACTTTTCTGAGACGGCCCAACAGCAGCGGGGCCACCGGGGAGACGAGTGAAGATGACTTTCAGGAGGAGCGTGCTGCAGTTCAAACCTCCGGTGACCTCGTTGAACTTGGTGGTTGGGTATGTCACATGGCGAGCAACGTTGCTTACCTCTCCCTTGGTCGTTCCACTGAGCTCGGCCCTCTCGGCTGGGACGCTCTGCTGGAGGCCCGGGGGGCTCGGCGTGCTGCCGGCCTGCAGGGCGGTGCTGACGGGCTGGGGGACGGCAGCGGGTTGTATGTAGGTGCTGGCAGACGGGATGATGTGCTCCCCCTGGTGCGGCCCTATGGACCTCTGGGCGTCCCCACTGTAGGCGGCCTGGTAGCTGGTCTCACGCGGGACTTGGGTGGCCTCCGTCCCAGGGCTGGAGTACTGAGCTGGAGGGTTTCTCCTCGCACTTTTGGCCGGTCTCGCCCCCGTCCACGGCCTGTACTCGTGCCTGGAGGAAGACAGATGCATCAGTAGGCTGACAGACGCTCTGTGGATTGGATTCAGTGGGCTGGAGGTTCTGTATCAGGCGTGTTTCTGATGTGATGCCTTTGGGCGCAGTGTGGATGGTGGATAATAATGGTGTTGACTGCATCTATGTACACAGCATCAGCAAGAATTAAAGGGACACTGGGCCTGTGGAAACGTCTTCTGTGGTGTTGGCAGAGGAAATAACCCTGATGATGTCAGAGGTTATCTAAAGACACTTTACAGTCCGAGGGTGTAGAACTCAAAATATATAAGATACTTCTAAGTTGCATTATACTAAGTGTGTTGGAGCTTGAGTGGAGATTAGGGCTGAGAAATGTATTCATATTTCTTTTCCAGGTATAAAAGGCTGTATTACAGAAACATTATGTAACTTTCTGAACTTACCAGACTGTCCTACTTGTTAAAATACTTTACCAAGTACCAATTGTCATCCCTACAATATTGTCGCAATATCGAGGTTTCCGGTCAAAAACATGGTGATATTTGATTTCATTGGCCAGTCCCAGCATTTATGAAGTACTTTAGAGGAGAGTTCAAAATATTGGGATATACTGTGTATCACTATATCATTGTGAGTAGGGATGTAACGATAAAAAACACCCACAAAAAGTTGATCGCAAATCGAGATCGAGAAGAACAATCTTGTTTTGGTTTCTGGATTTATTGGCCTTGGTGAAACGTCTACGCCTGTCAACAGGGCTGAAGGAACAACTTGCACATTGTACCTTTCAGAAAAACGCGTTAAGTGAGTAAATGCTACGGTTTCCAAACTAAAGTATGACGGTGAGATGAGGTTACCACCATTTATCTATCCTTTATTTGGGGCGGGAAGACCTTGTGATTTATGATTGCTTCTTTCAAATTCTTCGATTGATTGTTTCTTCAGATGTGTGTCCCATCTGTGATGCACTAAAAGTCTTTGTTCCCCGACAAGATGTGATGTTATAATGATTCCAGTATGTTTAAGTACAATTTTACTTTAAATTTTAACACTTTCAGAAGACTTTTAAAGATTATCGGGATAACATCGACAGGGTAATCGTGATTTTCAATGCTTAATTTTAAGGCCACATCACTCAGCCCTCATTCTGATATCTCAGCCTCTATGTTGGCCCTTATTTCCTCACAACTTCAACACTAAATCACTACAGCACCCCTTCAAATACTCTTATTATTATTATAATAACACTACCTGGAGGTATGGACCACCCAAATCTGATTACAAATTACACTTATTTTCAGTCTTTTCTCTAATTTCCGTGTAACTCTGAGCGGTTTAACTTCTCGGAGCCTCTGAAATCGATTCAAATCAATCAGTCTGACGAGGGATGATCACCCTTTGGTGGCTCTCATATCACATCTCATCATCTGTGAGAGAGAGAGAGAGGAGGGGGATGGTAGGTAAAGATTTCTTCTCTTTGGAGGCTCACAAGCCAAAAAAGGTTGACAACCACACACACACACACACACACACACATTCATACTTGAGCTGTCACATATATGAGAAGGAGACGTGTAAGAGAATTATTGATGACACCCATCTCCATGCAGGCTCTCTGTGTCGAAGTCAGTGAACTATGAATAAACGCGTGTGATGTGATGCGATCAGGCTCCATCAGCAGCACCAGCTCTCCAGAGGACGACATGTACCTGTAGGAGCTGGTTTTCCTCTCCTCCGTCCCCTGCTGCTCCCCCCACCTCTGCCCCCTGCCCCGCTCCTCTCTCTCCCCGGGGTGCTGGTGACTGTTCACCGGGCTGTCCGACACACTGTCCGCCCTGCTGCCCCCGTTACTAATCCAAGGGAAGTTCTCCTTCCTGGGAATGGGCCAGGGTTTGAAATCCTGCTTGTACTGGGTGACGCTGGGGAAAGGCACTCCGGGCGGGTGGTAGTCCTCCCGGGGCTTGTAACTGGGCTCCTTCCGCGCCCTGAAGGACCCCCCTCGGGTCCCCGGGCCATCCGCGGGCGCATGAGGGGAGCCGGAGGCGGCGCGCGGCTCCGGGATGGAGTAGTTGTTCCCGGGCGCGCGCTCCGACGCGGAGACCTGTTTGGTGACGGACCGCACCTCATGCTCGGTGATGTCCGAGTAGTTCTGGATGGTGAGCGGGACGGACAGGTCCGATTTGTCGAACTGGTTCCAGAAGCGAGCCAGGCAGCACACTCTGCTGATGCACGGCCAAGCCATCCCCTCCTCCGGAAACTGTTTGACTTGTGGAGGAGGAGGAGAAGAGGAAAAGAAATGAAAGAAAGAAAAAAAAGAAAGAGAAAAAAGAAGAAGCAAAGGATGAAGAGGTTACATTCAGACGGACAGCCGCCCTCCCTCCGCGTCCGTTTGCGGGAAGCTGAGAAAACACAGTGTCCAAGAGTCCATGTCAGCAGCGGAGATGAGCCGGTCTGTCGGGGACCGTCATTGAATATTCCTCTCACGTGGTCTGTGGTAGTGCCTCCACTATGCAGAGGAATCTGTGGCAAATTATTCTCCGCATCTCCAGCCGGATCCCCAGAGTCTGCAGCGATCTCATCGGAATAAAGAAGGAAAAAATGAGAGAAAAAGAGAGAGAAAATCAAAGAAATGTAATTTCCTCTCCTCTCCACCCTCAGAGCTTCACCCGGAGACTGTTTAAAGGCTTCTCCACCGGGCACCACCACTGATATTACTGCTGCTAAACTGTTGCCACCGTGCTGATCGAGGGGGTTACATAATTATGATGCGGCTCCTACAGTAGATGTTGGTTCATCATGTGGCAGAGCCATATGTTGCATCCACGGGAGACATTTTGACGTGACACAGTGGGAAAAGTACAAGTGTGCCATAAATAATAGGGGGGCACCGATTATCGGACGATATTCAGCATTTTACGATTATCGGTATCTGTGATTTTTCTGTCAGATTGCTGTTAATTAAACAACAACTGCCCACAACGATATCTGATTGGTAACACTTCATAATTAATAGCCTATAAACACTGAATAATCTGAATCTGCAAAGTAACAAGTAACTAAATGCATCAAATAAATGTAGTGGAGAGGAAGAGTAAAGTAGCAGAAAATGGAAAAATACTCAAGTAAAATACCTGAAATGTTTACTTAAGAGCACTACTTCAGTAAATTGTACTCAGGTTCATGTCATCACTAGTTCTTCAAAATTTTGACACAGTTTCATTTTTACTGGACATGAATATCGGTCCCAGATATCAGTTATCAGTCTCCTCGATTTCTAATAATCAGTATCAGCCCTGAAAAAGCTGTATCGGTCCACCTCTACTCAATAATAAACTGAATGATGGCTGGTTCAGTTTTTGGCACACCTAAGAAGTCAACCCAGAAACTAGAAAACGTTTCTGGCCTGCACTCCTGTTGAACAATTCTCACTGGATTTACGTGCCGATATATTTGCACTTGGGATCTGGTTAATAGATCTAGTACCTTACGTTATAGCTCAGCAGAGGACGACACCATCAAAGTTTACTTCCTGCACTGTCACAAACTCTTCAGCCTCTCATCCATGAGTAGATGCAAACTTCCTTCTGCACCGTGACAAGGCATGTAAATAGTTCCTACATGAAACCGCTCACAACGAGGTCTGTGGATGATCTTGGGTAATAAAGTGATACTTTGTAAATGTACTTTTTGGTGCTTCGGGCACCACAAGCTGAGTGTCATCTAGTTCCGTTACATTCAAGAGAAGGCAGACATCTCTGAAACTCAGCGACTCCCTCCAAAACAATCTCAGTCATCTCAAGAGAAAAAAGGCACCATTGGTCGTTTTTTGGACTAAATTCAAACAATGTTTCCTTTTTAGTGTTGAAGCAGGAAGTAACATAAGGACTCTTGGATTTGACACCAGAGAGTTGGCAGGTCAAAGTCACTCATATGTATTTTGATTTGATTTTAAAAGGTGACCTGTTTTGCCGTCTAGGTACGAGGACTTAATCCCCCTCGTGGCTCCGAGTAAATTACAGTATATCTGTTGACTAGCAGATACTCTGGTTTAGCCCAGTTACCACTTCTGGAAACACTGCGTGTCGGCTCCAGGATTTATCAGCAGCAACCAGACGAATGAGAAGGCTAAATAAAAAGTCATAAAAAAAACAACAACATAAAGATAGGAAGAAAAGAACCAAATCATCCTTTACATAATGCCTATGGACTGCCTTCCAAGGGCTAGAAATGGACGAAGAGACTCTGAAGTGGTCCCTGGTTCTGCTGAGATAACCAATTATTTGTCCATAGTGGCGGATTGGACTGCAGGCCGGAAGAAGCTCCTACTGGGCTGAGTTTATGTCGAGAATTACAGTTGATTACAGTTCAGCCACTGTGAAATGGAGGGATATGCATTAAGTTGACACAGTGCCACTTGATGCACGAAGGCATCGGAGCTGTTCACAGCGAGGCAGCCCAGCAGCATGAGAACCAGTTAGGTGGGTTTGACACAGAAAAAAAGGCAACTGTGGTCGATGAAGATGAACGGGGCACTCGCAGCACATAAATCATCCCAGTTTTACTTTAAAGTTCAGGCTCTCTCCGCTCTCGTTCACACCACTGTACTCTCGGTGATAGATGGCAGCGGTTTTGGGGGTGTGATTGCCAACATGAGCCAGAAACAATCGCTGCAGGCGACTTTTCAATGATGGGTAATGAAATAGGACCAATAATGAACATTTCCCTGGAAGTTAAATCTTTAGCAAAGAGCAGTGTGATACTACCCTCTGCAGGGGGATGGTGACATAACTCTCCAGAACTGAACTGGTGTTTTTCTGTTTCTTTTTCCACACGCGTTATGTCCAAAAAGCCAGAAAAGAGAGAAGTATTCAGATTTTTCACATAACTTAAACTACAAATCCAACTCCAAATATTTCTATTACTCATAAGTAAAAGTCATCTAGCAGCACAGAAGTCTAAAAAAGTCTTAATTATCCCTTTAAAATGCTTCGATTGATTGTTCTTCACTTAAGAAAAAGATGTGTGTCCCATCTGTGATGCAATAAAATGTAATGTTATAATGATTCCAGTATGTTTAAGTACAATTTTACTTAAGATTTTTAAGATTATCGGGATAACATCGACATGGTAATCCTGATTTTCAATGTCGTCCTGACATCTCAGCCTCTATATTGGCCCTTATTTCCTCACAACCTCAACACTAAATCAGGGAGTGGGAGGAGGAGGAGAGCGAAACCGGCCGTCCCACCTGAGAGGTCTGTCCAGCTCTCAATCAGAAGACTCAGTCCAGGGAAGCTGAGTGGCAAAAGAGATTTCACCTGCCCTGTATTCAATCTTAAATATGGAGGATTTAGGGGTGATGTTTTTAAAAAGAAAGGAAATTAAGGGTGAGCATGAAGCAGATCATGTGCCGTGTCACAGAGTTACTCTCTTTATGTTCTGCACAAAGTGTCTGAGATGCATCAAGGACTGGCTCCCTGTGGACTACAAGACTGAAACGATTGAACATTTCAAACTAGCAGGACCTGTGGTGAGTGTGTGATCTGACGCTCCACATACAAATGTATGCTTTGTTTCTTGTTCTCTTATGAAGTATAAGGTTTCGGTGCCACCCCAAAGCCATTTTAGGCAACACCAAACAGAAATAAATGAAATAAAAATAAATAAGTAAAAACTAAATGACTTTTTTGGGACTTAATGGTTGTAGTTGGTGCCCAGAAGGATTTCTTTGGTGAACTTTGTCCTGAAGCAGTTTGAGTGTTTTTCCCCTTTTTGTTTGTTTGGTTTCCCCTCCATGTTGGCAAAAGGGTTATTTTTTCGCATTTGAGCTAAATGAACTGAATACATTCTGGTCAGCCATCAGAATTTGTTTTTTGGAGTCCGGCCTGCCCATCAGAATACTAAGAACCATACACCGATCAGGCATGTATGTTGGGGGGCGGGGCCTCCATGGATCAGACCAGCTCAGCACGTCGTACAGGTGCTCGATCAGATTGGGATCTGGGGAATTTGGAGGCCCGGTCAACACCTTGGGCCCTTTATTGTGTTCCTCGAGCTGTTCCTGAGCAGTGTTTGCAGTGTGTCAGGGCACATTGTCCTGCTGGGGGGCCACTGCCATCGGGTAGTGTTGTTGTGATGAGGGGGTGTACTTGGTCCACAACAGTGTTTGGATGGGTGGTGCGTGTCAAGTGGCATCCACATGAATGCCAGCACCCAAGGTTTCCCAGCAGAACATCACATTGTGATGAGATGATCAGTGTTATTCACGTCACCTGTCAGTGGTTTTAATGTTGTGGCTGATCGGTGTATGTTTGCATAACTTTGTGCTGTCCTGAAGAGATTTGATAAAAAATGAAACTATATGAGAGACGGCTTGTACACTTACCTGATCTTTACCTAATTTAAAATTGACCTTATTTTCTTACCTCATGTTTCAGTTTATTTTTTCAAAGCAAATGTCTTTTTCTTTTGTTTCAGTTCATCTCACAATTGATGATCTTCCTCATCAATTTTGTCAGCGCAGTGTTCTGTGGTCACCTGGGAGAAACTGAGCTCGCAGGTGTTGCGTTAGCAATATCGGTGAGAAAAACACAACTTCATAAGTGTCTGCAGTGGCAGCTAACGTTTGGTCATCATCACATCATTAAATATTATACTATTGTATTATTATAATTGATGCAATAAACATTTAGGCTGTTATTGTTGTAGCCGGCTGTTAATGTAGGGGTATAAAGTAGCATGCAATTAAAATAGGTTGATGTTGACATTGGTTTTATTATTTTGTGTGTGTGTGTGTGTGTGTGTGTGTGTGTGTGTGTGTGTTTTGGACGCAGGTCATCAATGTGACTGGTATCTCAGTGGGCACTGGTTTGGCATCGGCCTGTGATACACTCATATCTCAGGTACAATCTCGGTCAGAGCTCATTTTGTCCATCCAAAGAAAAGGTCCAGCCCGTCACTGTTCTGTGTCTCCTTCTGTGGATTGTGTTTCGGTATTCTCTTTCAGTTCAATACTTGTGCACCCATGTCTGAACCGTGTTTTTGTCTCACGTAGACTTACGGGAGTGGAAACCTAAATCGTGTGGGAGTCATTCTCCAAAGGGGTGTCTTGATTCTGCTCCTGGCCTGCCTCCCCTGCTGGGCTGTCCTCATTAACACGGAGCCCATCCTGCTCGCTGTCAGACAGAGCCCAGAGGTGGCACGGTCAGCGCTCATCCACTAATGTCACTAATACACAACAGTGTACAACATGATTGCATAGCTGGATTAACCTTGTACAGAACCCAGGTGTAAAAATAGGAAGTATCAGGTCCCTCATTCCTCCCAAGGTTTGAAATGTTATCGGTCAGAGATTACTACTCACAGAAAAATAATGGTTCTTAAATGGTTCTTCAAAAGGCTCTCTGGTTCTTTAAAGAACCATCACCGATTGAAGAACCTTTTTATATAGGGGATGGTTCTTTGCATGATTTATTTGCTGAGTTATTTGCTGGCATGTAATAGCATGAAATTAGGGCTGCAACTAACTATTTTCATTAATCGATTAACCTGCAGATTATTTTCTCAGTTAAGACCCAGAAATGCAGCAGATTCTTACATTTTACTTTTTTTGCTTGTGCCGCAAAGAACCATTTTTTGATGGTTCTTTGAGGCACCTTTGGGGGTTCTTTAAAGAACCATTTGCAGGAATGGTTCTTCAAAGAACCTCTTGCTAAAAGGTTCTTTGTGGAACTAAAAATGGTTCTTCTATGGCATCACTCCAAAGAACCATTTTTTTCTGTGTGTAGTTACCATTTTAAAGAAGTAATAAGTACTGTAAGTGTATTAATTACTTCATTAAAATTAGCCAACCTAAGCTACTGGTCATATCGGACCAATTGCAAAACAAATATGAATATATGCATATGAATTTACCTTCTTATTTGTCAGAGGAGGAATGTTATTTTTTTTTAAGTTACATAGTCCCGCTTTAAGGCCATTATCACTTCAATGCTTCACTGTGAACTTCGGGCTGCCCAAGGGTTTGGGGCACAGCAGTTGCCTGATTTGCGCAGGTGGCACTCCAGTCTTGCGTGAAGACGACCAGCAATAAGTTATTTCCGCTTAAACAAGTGTATAACCTTTAATTGTTCATATACTGTCATTTACTTGTGCATATTTGAGTCATTTTATATCAGTTTCACATATAATATATACGTCTCTGTGTTTGTTGTACGCAGAGTCTCTCAGCTGTATGTGAATATCTTCATGCCTGCTCTGCCAGTGAGTTCAGTCTGCACCAGAGCAATACATACAGTATATTCCCAGTAATTTTCCCATTTGTTTGCATTTTGAAGTTTGACTCGCTCCTCTTCACTGTCCTGTCTGCAGGCTGCTTTCATGTTCCAGCTGCAGGGACGCTATCTACAGAACCAGGTACGGTGCACATCTACAGAAACACACGATGACAGCTGGAGAACTGCTGTTCAAGTCCAGACTGAGTCCCTGTTTGGTTTGAATTTGCAGGGTATTATCTGGCCTCAGGTGATCGCTGGATTCTTTGGAAATGTTCTTAACGCAGTTAGCAACTGCATCCTCCTCTACGTGCTGGATCTGGGTGTTGTGTAAGTGTACCGACCATCATACGGAGCTGGATAATAGAAACAGAGGTAGTTTGTATCATTATGTGCATACTTTCTTCTCAAGTGTCTCCATATCAGCCTTTCATTTATGGTAAAGATTTAATTTTTAGGACTTGGAACGTCAGTGAAAGTTCGCCTGTTCTTTGTAACTCTGTTGTGAACTCTACAGTGGATCTGCAGCAGCGAACGCTGTCTCACAGTTATCGCTGGCACTGCTCTTGTACTTCTTCATTCGTTGGATGAAATTACACAAGGAGACATGGTCTGGTGAGTTTTCTCTTTTCAACATATGATTCAGCATATGATTTTTTATGTATTTTTCTAATATTATACAAAGGAAAAAGGCGACAGTAATAGTAGGAGCTCTTCACTGTAGAGTTCAGGGTTTGTCACAGTGCAGAATTAGTTCAACATTTCCCTAACTTGTGAATCTCTGCCCTTTAGGTTGGTCTCTGGACTGTCTGCAGGAATGGGGCCTGTTCACCCAGGTGGCCGTCCCCAGCATGCTTATGCTCTGTCTGGAGTGGTGGACGTTTGAGATCGGGGGATTCTTGGCTGGTGTGATCGGCGACGTTGAGCTGGGAGCTCAGTCAGTTGTTCATCAGATGGTCACCATTGCCTTCATGGTAATTCTGTTGCGGTTGTTTGTTTCTGCAGTTATTCGTAGCTCGGATGTGTTCATTCCTACATGAACTACATCCTATATAGCTAATTTGTCCTTTATTTTAAACCATATTAGAAAATCTTGATTGTTGCTTGGATGTTATAAGCGTCCACTGGCCAACAATGAGCACAAATAACAGGTTTTCAGGTCACTATTTTTTGTATTTTCTTCCCCCACTCTTCATAGTTCCCTTTTAAACAGTGACACATTATGTTCTATCTCCACAGTTCCCAATGGGATCCAGTCTAGCTGCCAGTGTCCGGGTTGGGAACGCCCTTGGTGCTGGGAACACTGAACAGGCCACTGCAACTGGCAAGGTCTCCATCATCTGTGCACGTAAGAACAAACACAAGCCTTCTATAGAGGATTATAGAGTCACTGGGTGTTTTTTTGACAGATATACATTCAAACTTTGGCTTCTTCGTTTTTCCTGTATTTAATCCAGTTGCAGTCTCATGCTTTGTTGGAATTATACTCGGATCATCAAAGGATGTGATTGGTTACATCTTCACGACAGAGATGTGAGTATGATATTTCAAGTCTCAGATCTAATTGATTGATTGTGTCAGCTTCACAAAGAAAAGGAACCAAAAGCAGACACAGAGTCAGGCAAGTTAAACAACACAAAACAAGCTTGAATGAAAGCTGATAACCAAAGAGGCAGAACACTCAAGAGTAAAACAAAAGCGGAGGACAAACGATAAAGACATGGGGAACAAATCCAGAACACCGGGATCAAGAGAAGACCATGGAATAGACACACACAGGCAGGCAGGAGACACAGGATGACACCAGATGAACCAGAAAGACTGAGGGGAAAACACAGGCTTAAATACACTGGGAGCGATTGATTAACGAAACATTTATACACAGAAAACGTGCCAGAAAACAGACGAAGACAGGAAGTGGTAAGTGAACATGATGCAGGAGAATATAATTTACAAAATAAAACAGGAAATAACCAAACTAGTCATCCAAACCATGGCCAAGATTCAAATCGAAAGCCTTCACAGAATGTTCAATTTGTTAAAAACAGAACGTACTGAAGCGATGATGAGTATGAAGACAGTGTGCTACTCTAAACATTTAAAAGGACAAAAACATTTCATTCTTTTGCATTTCTGCTCCTCATGTAAATCTTTGTTTACATCTTTCAGAGACGTTGTTCAGCGGGTTGCTGACGCCATGATCATAATTGGATTCTTCCATCCTGCAGATGCCATGGCGGTAAGGGAGCAGCTTGAAGAAATGGATATAGTGTCAAGGCCGAGCACAGAGCCTGATGGCTGTGTTTGATGTGTGCAGGCTGTGACAGGCGGCATCTTACGAGGAGCGGGGAAGCAGAGGATCGGGGCCGTCTGTAACTTGGTGGGATATTACTGCATCGGCATTCCTATCGGACTGTCCCTGATGTTTGCTGCCAAGATGGGCATCGTAGGTGAGGACGCCGCCGTGTAACTCTGAAGTCTTCATGTGAAACAAGTCTGAGTGATTTGTCTCCTCTGCGACAGGACTGTGGCTGGGGCTTCTCATCTGTGTCACCCTACAGTCCACATTCTTCATCATTGTCCTGTGGAAGCTGAATTGGAGAAAGGCAGCTGAAGAGGTGAGTGATCACATCTCGAAAAGTGTTTTACCACCTTAAACCGAGAGTACATCATAAAGAACACACTCCGTGGTATTTTCTGCCCTCTACAGTCACAAGAAGGAAATGACACTAAAGTTTTAAATAAATCAAATCATTCTGTGAATGCAATTTACAAATCAAGAGCTGTAATTTCAGTATAATTGTTCATGTTCATGGACTGTTATTGCGTTTGATGTGCTTTCACAAACAGCTGTCATAACTGTTCATGTGCAGGCAATGGTGAGAGCAGGAGTCCAGGTCACAGAAAAGAAAGAAGAGCTGTCAGTGCAGAAGGAGGGTAAATAAACGCTTCACCTTCCCTTTTCATTGCATGTCCTCCTGTGCACAGAACTGACCCCTCTCCCCTCTCTGATAAGCAGGTCAGAGTGAGACCCAGGTCCACATCATTTCTTCCAACATCCTGAGCTGTGAGAGGAGGCGGGACTCAGACCTGCAGATGCTCCGATCAGGCTGTGACGAGACAGTCGATGCTGCGGGTCCACGGCCCCTGTCGGTCAGGCAGCTGCTGTTGCGTCGAGGCCTGACTGTGCTGCTCATGGTGCTCATCCTGGCAGCTGGGATACTCACCAGCAAAATGCTTCTCAGGCTGCTCAAAGACCCGTAAATATCACACTGACTGCTGTCTGATGTCTCATTTTATGACAGAGCAAAAAAAAAAATATGTTGAAAACAGACTCTGGTTTTGGATATTTTATTTTATTATTTTTTCTTTTCATATTCCTCAAAGTAAAATGTTATTTCTTTTCATGTTCATGTCCTGTAAATGTATGCTACTTGTGGTTTAAGTTTGATTTGTTTGCAAACAAAAAACAAAGTTGATTAATGAAGTACAATGTTTTTGTTTTTTTTTAAATATGTTTTGCAATTAAAGGAACAGTTCACCCAACATTTTGACTGTTTTGGCTATATGATCACTGATTACTTATACAAAATAAACAAAATATTCTGTAGATCTAAAAAGCCCCTTTAATGTAAAATTTATTTGTAGGTTTTATGACAACAACAACAACAACATTACATTATCTAGGCTACTTAAATTGTGAAAGTAAATTATTTAATCGACTAAAACCAAAAGATGTTCATACAAAGCAGAGTAAAGCAGTAAATCCTCACATCTAAGAGGCTGGTAACAGAGACGATGATGTCTTTTTGCTTGATAAAAGACTTAAATGCTTATTTGATCATCAAAATCTGTCATTTCTTTCTCCATTAACTCAATTAATCAACACTTGTCCTGTACTTTTAGTGTCATCTGTTGTTGTCATCTGTTATTGTTATGTATCTGAAGTTCCTGATGATGCGTTCTCTAAACCTCGGAACTCTTACGATCGCGACCTCTTACAAGCAAAAACAACATTTGACATCGGAAACGCCGACCCGTCCAACTCCTACCTAAACTTACCGGAAAAACTACGTGCCCTGACTTAATGAACTGTGTATAGCTGCAGTAAACGTATAAAGGCGTAAAGCTATGTATTTGCATGGAGTCGGAAATGGTAAATTCTAAATTCCGACCACTGACGCTGACCTGAACGCAGCACAGCCTTCGCGCATGCTCTCTGATACACTTTGGCGTAAAACTACAACACGTGGATTTACTCACAGTTACGAGCTGGTGTGTCACTCACAGAGCTGCTGGCGTCGACGAGGAGTCGGTGAGTAGCTGTTATGTGAAGTGTGCTGTGTTTAATCTGTGTTGTAGCCTGAACATCAAGCGTTTAACGTCAGAGTGTGTGAGGCTCATGTCTCACATCTCATCCCCGCATGCGCCGTGCAGTCAGCGTCAGGCTAACACCTGGAGTCACGCGCTCCTCTGGCGACAGGACGGCTGTCCCCCTTCTTCTTAACGTGAAGGGACGTCCTCGGTCTGTTCACGTCTTGAGCTTTTGACGTGGAAACAACATGGACGCTACAGAGAAGATGTATTGGATGATTAGTGAGAGCCTCTGAACAACATGTTCGCAGTGTGGAGCTTCAAGTTAGAGCAGTAAAGTGACTGTCTTCACACACCTGCGTCCCCTAAAGCCATTGACATTCCTGTAGAAATTCAAACTAAAAATTTTGATATTTACAATATTAATGAGGTAATAATACAACATTTATGAAATACTTCATGTGTAACATTTGCCGAATTTACAGGAAGGCCCAAATAATTAAGAATTTGTCATTAACAGTGTTTCACAAAGTTTAAGTTGCTCACAACTCAGCAACTCAGAAAATGGAGAGGTTTTTATAAGGGAGTCTGGGCAGTTTGTCTCCCTCTCCCTTGCTGTGGCTGCTTTGACCTGCTCTCTGAAGTGTTGTCTTTCATTTTCTGGAGGCGTTTCTTCATTAGAAGTCATTTATATGTTGGGTTTGAGTGTGTTTCTCCCGCAGACTTCAATACAGCTGTCACCACAGTCTGGTACCACAGTGAGATTCAGTGACAATGACCCTTCCTTCTTTTTTAGGTTCTATAGATCAGAGCTAGCAAAGTTTAGCCACAATAAAGAAAGTTAAGAGTGTTTTACTCTGGAACAGACAATGATTTGATGTTTTTTTGGTCACATTTACATCTAACAGAGAATATGGACCACCTGCCGGACAACAACTCCAGGTACAAAGATGTTGACTACTGGGACGAGAGATACAAGACGGAGCAGAGCTACGACTGGTTGGGCAGCTTCTCCAAATTCCAGCACATTCTGGAAAAACACGTCAAGAAAGAGGACTCTATTCTGATGCTTGGTAAGTAGTGTTTTTGTGTTTTTGTTTTTGTTGAAAGCATCTTCTCCACGTATTCAAATGTCACCATCTGGGTTTTTACATCTACTTTAACTCATTTTAGACTGGAATCTTTTTGCTTCACTGAGGTTTAACATGCGTTGAAGCAGAATCCTGTCGGCTTTGTGTTGAATATGTCGTATGCACCGACCAGCCACAACATTAAAACCACTCACAGGTGATGTAAGATTGATCCTGTTGTTACAATGCAATGCTCAGCTCAGAAACCTCGGGTACTGGCATGTATGTGGATGCCACCTGACACACACCACCCATCCTAACACCATTGCAGACCAGGTACAACCCTCTCATGACAGGGGCTCTCCCCAGCAGGGCAACTCGTGACCCTGACACACCACAAAAAACGGCTCAGGAATGGCTTGAAGGACATGACAAAGAGCCCAAGGTGTTGACCTAGCCCTCCAAATTCTCCAGATCCCAATCTGATCGAGCATCTGTGGGATGTGCGAGAGGCAGTCTGATCCATGAAGCCCCCACCCTCCAACATACCGGTGCGAGACACCACAGGAACACCCCCAGAAGTGTTTTCCGACCATGCCTTGACAGGTCAGAGCTGTTTTGGCTGCACGAGGGGAACAAACACAATATCAAGCAGGTGGTTTTGACGTTGTGGCTGATCGGTGATTGATTTAGCCATCGTTATCGCTCCAAGTGTGTGAAAAGTGAGTGCAATTCCCACAAACGTCCACAAGATGTCCCTGTCCCCTCACAGATATCACCAGTTGTCTTGCACTACCTGCAGTACTTGTTCATAAGCGGCCCTGCAGCTCTGAGTAACCTGCTATAAGAGCATCTGAGGCATGAACGCTGTTTCTGGCTGCTGAACATAGAATAGATCTTTATGTGAGGTTTTGTGATGTGGAGGCATTTTCGATATTAGCACAAATTCTTGACTGGGTTCCTCTTGGTTTAGTTTGCAAAATGTATCCGATCATAGTTTGCATATCGACTTGCTCACATCACATCACAGCGGGTTTGGTTTTTGATTGTCTTATCTTTTAAATCCTGATCAAAACAAGCACTTTGTCCCCGAGGTGAAGCTGAGCACTTTGATGCAGTCACTTCTGGATTAGTTGCAATAAGTGGCATCGTCGACAAAGACCAGATTTGGACTATTAAAAGGTTTTTAAGAAGTTGTTTTTTAATAATTTCTTGTTAATCTTTAGGACGAGTTGTATGCAGAGTGTTAAAGACTGATACTGTGAGGCTGTTATACCTCCACAGAAGCATAGAGGGCTGTGGTGCTCCGTCTTTTTCTGATGCCAGCCTTGTTTATGCATGCTCAGTGGTGTTTGTGTGTGTGTGTGTGTGTGTGTGTCAGGGGGTTTGTTAAAATTTGTGTCAGGGAGTGACGGGGGCTTCTGCTGCATGTGTGTGTGTGTGTGGGTAAAGGGGGAGGGGGACCGAGGAGGTCGTCAGAAGTTGGATCTTCTTTACTCGACATAATTCCTCCCCGCGTGTCGCCGCCAGACAACTTTATTCCACCTGGGGATCTTCTCTTTCTAATTCGGGGGACGGTGGTCGGGGGGGGCCCTGCTGGTTTAGGAAAAACTGCATTTTCAAACACCTGTCTAAGTGAGGACGTTGACGGACGCGCAGATAGTGTGCAGCCCGACTTTTATCTAGCAATGCGTCACAGGCACACCTACAGCAGAGGCGTGAGTGGGCTCCAGAGGCTGATATAGAAAATAATCTTCTCCTGCGTTGCACTGCAGCAGGCAACACCAGGGCAGACCACTTTCTGCACGCTGATTTAAACCCAAAGGAGAGCCATTATATCGCTTGAGAGCTCTCGTCTTGGAGGGCATCTCTCTCTCTCTCTCTCACCTCGCTCTCTTTCCAGATCGTGGAATCGCACGTTTCTGTCACCAGCACGTGTTGACGTCTCCTTCAGCAACACACATGCACAGATGAGGAGCTGTATAGATAGTAGAGGAGCCCACTGTAAGGATGCGCGAGCCCGCACGTGTTGTTAAAGACGTTAAGAGCTCTTCAAAGCACTTGTATAGCGCCACGCTCGGACAAATGCCCGCCACAGTTGTACGCGTCTCCCGGCTCACTTGTCAAGTCTGTAAAACCAGAGAGACCACTGGCTCGTATAAAATGACACAATAAATTATCATCACTATAACAGTGGTGGGGGGGCCGGGGCCTAACTTGGGAGACAGGAGGGAAGACGTCAAAGGAAGACTCGAGGCACCGCGGCGCTGCTTGTGCGGGTGACGGGTGGATAAAGGGAAGAGAGATGGAGGGGAGGTAAATAACTAATCAGGTTTGGGCCACTCGGCTGTCTCTGATGGAGGTCATTTCCATTTAGATAATCTGTAGAGCACAGAGAGAGAGGGACACAAAGGAGGGAGGGACGCACAGATGAGGAGAAGTGGAATGCTCTGCCGCATGCTGATGACAGTTTGAACGTCTTCCTCCTTCGTCATTTCGTTCCCGTTTCAGTCGGCGTCGTCTGTTTGTCTGTACAGTTACATTTTTGTTGACGCCCCTCTCAGCCTCCCGTCTACCTGCTTCCCCCCACCACCACCACCACCACCCTTCTCCCCACCTTCCTGGTAACCCACTTCTTCCTTTGTTTATTCTGTCTTTGTCATGAGCTCCTACTCAGCAGTATGTCTAGACTGTAGCCACACACAGTCCTGTGTCTGCATGTCAACAGATTTATGCCCGCCGGGAATGGAGCCAGATAACGTAAGCTCGATATCTGCTGTGTTAGCCAGTTGATCAGTTTGGATTGATGTTGCTACGTTCATTCTTTATGATCACCTATCAACTTTATAGAGGCAGTAGGATCATAGTAGTTTTAAAGATGAGGTTGATGACATCCTCTATCCAGGAAGTCGACTCCTTTCTTCTTTGTGATATCCTGTAATAATTTAATCCATTTAATTGATCATACTAACAAGTAGGACTCTCACTTTCACTGTTTTTGGAAATTATGTAGCCTCTTCATAAAAAACAAGTGCTAATTTGAAATCGTGAATGCGTTGGCCTTCCCACTGGAAGCAACTTGAGGTTCACGTTCTGTTTTTTGACACACGCACACCGAGGTGAGGAGCTGGAGGTCGCACCGCCAACCCTGTGATCAGTGGACGGCACGCTCTCTCTCCTGGGTGGATTCTAGAAATAGGATACAGTATTGATCCTGCAGTCTAGGTGGGAAAATCATTCATAATAGCATAACCTAGTTTAGAATCAGCTGCACGGCCCACTCAGACACCCACTTCGCCCACAGCGACATCAGGTCGGTGTTGCTTCTGCTTCAAAATGATCCAGAAAGTTGCTCCTTTAGAGCGCAGTGACGTTTCTGGGGATGATTGATACGGAGGCACAGTTGTATCGGATATGAAAATGAATATTGAGGTTTGATGGCTCATGAATATGCCTGCGGTTCTAACACTGCTCACTTTACAGTCTCATAATGTGACATAACTGTGCTCATTAATGGGTGCATGGTAAGCTGAAGGCCCGAGGTTGTGTGTGTCATGGCATTGCGTCAAGCCGTCCGTGCCCCTCCGCCTGACCTGTGTGTGTGTGTGTGTGTGTGTGTGTGGTTATGAGCAACGTTAGCATGCATTAGCAGCGATCGACTCACACACGGTCCAATTCCCGCCTGCCACACAACCACGGCTCCTCTTTTTTTTTTTTTTTTTTTATGGCTTGCTCCGGGCCGCTGCCAGTGATGTAATGACCCCTCGTCTCCCAGTGGTCAGCGCTCAGGCCTTGTTCCCCCGAGGCGATGGGCGATGATGTAATGGCTCTGTTCTGCGCGGGACTTGAGATGTGTGTGAGGTCGCATCCTGGGAGAGCGGATCTTCATTTCATGTTCTGTGCATGATAACGTCAGTGCACCTGGTACGGAAGGGCATGACGCATGAGTGTGTAGGTGTGTCGTAGCATCGGTGCTGATGGAATACTTCTTTAACTGGAGTTTGTCGTCACATACAAGAGGTTATTCAGGAATATCTGGAATTTACAGAAGCTTTCTCAGAACAAGACACATGAAGGGAAACAACTGATGGTATAATCTTTAGGTTTTTAAAGGTTTGGTGGAGTTATGAGTTTGCTTCATTGGCTTTTTACCAGTTTGACCTGTTTATATACAGGCCACTGGTTTTGTTTTGTCACAATGTTTTTGATATTTTATGCTTTAATGAGTTGATGAATTAATTTCTCAACTGACAGAAAATAACTTCCAACAATTTTTTCATGCCTCCGTGACATTTTTGGGTTGTACGTACATACATGTCCCATTCTTGGTGAAGTAATTCGAATTTGGTGGCAAAAGGTCAGAGGTCAAGGTCACCGTGACGTCACAAAACACATTTTTGACCTTACGATAGAATTGGACATACAAATATCTAATCGGATAAAATGAGGAAGTTATGACATTGTATATCCAAAAGGTCAGAGGTTGAAACGCACTGTGATGTCATAAAAATCTGCAAATATGTTTTGGCCATTATTCATCAGCACCATAGCTCTGGAACAGCAACTGGACGGGTGCCTAGATGTGATAAGTCCGGCTTTAATTGATTGTTCTTGTAAGATACTTATTCAGCCACTACTGAAGTAGAGGCTTCTCTTCATACAAGTAAAAATTACATCAGAATTAGCAAAATAAACAAAAACAGAATAAAATAATGAATCAACAGCAACAGAACTACTAACTTGTCAAGCAGAAATGCTGAACATTTCCTGGACTGAGCCCCCGTCATAACAACAGCAAGCTTTAATAACATCAGCTGAAGTCCAAAAGTCTAAATCAATGTGCAAGTAACAAAAAGCTGGCAACAAAAAGGCAGCAAGTCTAATCCAAGAAAACTAAGGAGTATAAAAAAAAGAATTCAGGACAAACCGTAAAGTGTTGTAGAGGATGTTTACAAAGTGTTTATGCTGAAGCCCAGAGAAGAATCGACTCAGAGCCGGGGATGCAAAAAGTGGGTTCTGTTTATTCCTGGACTGACAAATCATTTATTTACCTCAGACTCTGTTCATCTGTTAACACAGTTGCGTAGTGATGACCTGGACCATCACCAAAATGTCACCGTGATCTTTGTTGTTGTTCTCTCAATGTTCCACGTCTTTCCTGGGTAATTGTGCAACGTCAAGTAACTCCCTCTAAGTTTGTGTGTGCATGCGTGTGTGTGTGTGTGTGTGTGTGTGTGTTCATCCTTGCTGACTGGACCATACTTGCTGGTTTGGTGTGTAGACTTCCTGTTTCTCACTGTTTTGGAAAGTTCTGGCATCTCCATGTGGTTATGTGTGTGTGTGCTTATTAAGTGTGATGTTATCAGTACATTCTGTTTATCTCAGACCCCAAAACAGAATAACACATTCATATTCAAACTGGTCGCCTAGTCAGGCCAGATTTCTCAATAAAAGCCACGCCGAACAAGTGAGGAACACAGGTAACACAGGAGGACTGGGGAACAGACGCAGGAACGCAGGTGACGACAAGGTGGACTTAAATACACAAGGGCTGATGAGCACATGAGACGCAGGTGAGCACAGAGAACAGATGGGAAAAAGACGGGACAGGAAGTGGAAAGCCACAACAAGACACACGAGGATGAATTCTACAAAATAAGACGGGGAAACATCCAAACTGACCGTGACGATGCAGCTTTTTTGTCCTTCACGATAGGAAGCTGAATATCTTTGACTCACAGTTTAACTTGCACAATGCTCACTTAGTGTCTTTTTCCAGAGCTTTCATCTGCATCTCATGGCGCTCTTCAGCCGGTGACGTGACGACGAGGAACCTTTTTCTGCTGATGAGGACGATGAGATGCAGTAGAACGGTCCAGAAAAAGCTCATTTAGGATTGGATTTAGGAAAATATCACTGAGGTTGATGAGGTAAAACATTGAATATATTGTCTTTGAACTGTCTTCAACTATCAAAAAGGAAAAGGAAGGGGAAAACCGGATTGTATAATCAGCAGATTAGCTGCTCATAACAGTTTCTAGCTCAGCTCCACTGTGCATGTACTGGACTCATAGGTCATGTTTTATCCTCCCTCAGTGTCCTGCATCACTCCCTTCTTTTAGCTCACCTCCTGACGTCACTGTCCTGTCACTCTCTGGGTTCCTTCGGCTCCTGAGGCTGATGTAAGCTGTGTTTATTGGCAAAGGAATACGTGAAGGACCGTGAGTGTGACTGTTCGCTCAGCTGCTGTTTCACTATGTATAGCCCTGTGTGCCTTGACTACAATGACATTATGCCTTCTTATATAGAACATGACTGCACGCTAGCAGCCGTGTAAAGACGTCCTGCCTCATGCGCGCCCCATCTCGTCATCCATATCTCACACCCCTTCCGTCAACTCCCGACACCGCTCGCCTCCTCCATTCCCCCCTCGCTGTCTCACCTCCTTTGTTCCTCGTCGACCGTTGCCTCACTCACACCTCCCCCTGCCCCTCCCCTTAGCCTACTTGTCAGTATTTGGTATCAAAGGCGTCCACCTGTGCGCCGTGAGCCGGTCCGACCTATATATAGCCGGAGCAGAGGTGTTTACAACAGTGTCTCGAGCTGTGGGAGCGCCACTTTTCTCAGGAGAGTCCGACTAACTGTTGGTGGCCTATTATGTTGAGCTACGGCTCATTCAGAAAATTGGCCTCCCACGTTTCCAGGTTAGCTATCAGTCAGTGCTGCGGCTTGATTTTTTAATTTGTTATGTAGCATTTACTTCCAATACTCAGTGTTTAATCTGTTATACAGCAGATTCTGAAGGTCAGTTTTATGTTTCTGTTCTTATAAAACCCGTCCACATAAAAGCGTCTGTTTGTTAAGGACCTTGCCCAACAGGATCAACACGTACGCAGAGCAGGAGGATTTGATTTCAGTGTTAGCAGGGCGATCTTAGGTGACAGTCCTCTCACATCCCTTTTTTCCGCAGTATTGGAAATGCACACACACACACAAACGCACTGACACAAAATGCTGATGGGATGGAAAGTCACTGGCAACACACAGAGAGTGTGTGGGTGGTGAGTGAGAGCGATTTGAAGTCAGGAGTCATGTCTTAGCAGCTGTTGGAAGATGCAGCTGATATGTGCTGCAGCCCTCATTTTCCAAAGTTTCTACGTTTGTCCCTGTAACCTTTCCCTCCTTTTCCCCCCTTATTGCTCTCCCTCCCACTTTTTCTTATTTGCTTCCATTCCACATTTCATCTTTTACACTATTCTCTCCCCTTGACTCTTCCTCCCCTCATGTCTCTCACCGTCCACATAGACGAGCACATGCATGCACACACCACCACCTCCTCCTCCTCCTCCTCCTCCTCCTCCTCCTCCTCCTCCTCCTCCTCGGCTGTGCCGGGGACAACAACCGCAGCGAGGCCGCGAGCAACAGGAAGCTTTCAGAGGGATAATAGAACAGAGAGACGGGCCTCGGCCATTTCACGCTTGCCCTTCCTCTTATTGATTGCAGCCCTTCCTTCCTGTGGCGGCTGGAGGCGGCGCGCGTCTCATCAGATAGGCCCCTGCATCAGCTCCGTCCTCCCCTTGTCGCTGGAATATACCGGTTTCATGTGTTTAACAGTGGCCTCGTTTTGAAGTGAGAGTTCTGTATGTTAATCACGCGGATGTCGCGGTCTTGCATCGATGGTACAGAAGGGTTCGCATGTCTTGTTTGGGAATAACGGGCGCTAATGAGGTCGTGGTTTTGTGTTGCTTTTGGATTAAACCCGCCAGGAACGAGGTAATGCAGCAAAAAAAAAAAAAAAGTGGAGCTGCTCAACAAACAACGGCAGCAGAGGTTGTTTAGTCTGCAGTGTCCTCTGGCCTGAACAGAGAGAGATTACACACACACACACACACACGCATACAAATATATATACCGTCACCACACCTGTCTGTCCTCGATGTGTTGAGCAATCGACAGCAGACACAAAACTGCAGCAGATGAGCTGTGAATGGAGGGTTGAGTCAATGAACGGCTGCAGGGATGAATGAATGAATGAATGAAAGGCAGAGGAACAGAGAAGGTGGAGGAGGGTGTAGTTTGAGGAGGATGGATTCTTACCCCCCCCCCCAACCTCTCTTCTTCTTCCTCCCTGCCCACCCCCTTTTTTTCAGCATCCGGATTGGCTGCTTACAGTTTTTCAGGGAGCCCTCACCATGCAGCAGTCAGTAAGTCAGTAGGGGCAACCCTCCCTACATCATCCCCCCCCCACACCACCACCACCCCGCCGCCCACCCCCTTCCTCTCCCCTTCTTTTTGCCGCTGTAAGGAGTGGTGCTGTTTGTGAATGAGCCTCGGCGTCGCAGAATGTGAATGAAAAATAAGAGAGGGAGCGGAGCAGATAAGGGGGTGCGGGGCTGAATGAAATGCAGCAAAGCGGGGAAGAAAAATGGAGGAAGGATGCTGAATGAAAATCACAAGGGGTGGGATGGGAGCGGGGGGAGGGAGGGAGGGAGGAGGTGCGGGGGAGTCGGTGGGCGATAGATATGAGGAGAGAATGTGAAATATTATTGGTGAGATAGCCGCGCTCCAATTGCTGTGTGTGTGTGTGGTGGTGTGTGTGTGTGTGTGTGTGTGTGGTAACGTCCAGCCTCATAGGTATGCAGATCAGGAGGGGATGCTGGGAAGGAGGATGCCTGGACTTGTGGCTGCTCTGCCTATGAGCCAATGGGAATCTCCACTACCTAAGTGACACGCACACACACACACACACACGGCCCTACACACACACACACAGAGCGTTCTCTGCAAGCTGGTGCTCCGTGCTTTGAATAATAATGGGGTTACCCGGGCAACCAGGCTCGGATGATCGATGGGCCCAGCCCCGATAAACAGAGCACAGAGCTCGGTGTTGGTGTGTGTGTCACCGGGCTTCTGATGTCGCAGTGGGAGTTTCTTTGTTCTGGGACAATTAGAAGATAGCTTATTATCAAATCTCTTCTGACCTGTGATTACGTGCATGTACGTGTGTGTGTGTGTGTGTGTGTGTACAGTATTCCTGCGTGTGCGCATGTTGGCGTCAGAAGAAGTGTGTGTGCTGTTTGTGTGTGGACATTTTTTTTCTTTTCTTCAGCGAATGACTCCGTTCTCAATGACACCGAGCGACCTTGGTGAGAGGGCTGGTGCAAGGCGGACTGTGGGGGTGACCACACGCGCCACGCACACACACACACACACACACACTCTCCTGACTCACTCACTTACGGTGATAATACGGCCGTCGGAAACAAAGAGGCTGCGTGGCTTTTACTCGCCCCTTCAGAGAGCGCAAATTATACAGCGAGCCAACGTGTCCGACTGAGTACTTGATTTGATTAAATGCGGGCTGCACACAAGTGCTGTTGTCGTGAGGGTAAGCTCGCATGTCGGGAAACACAAACTGGATTGGATGCACGTGGAAATCAAAGATGTAAAAAGGCCAATGAAGGTGGCGCAGTGAGCGAGCGGCACACAGAGAGAAGGAACGGCTCTGCTGCCACGTATTTGAGATAACGGTGAAATAAGAACACTTATTCAGAGTCACACTAAGGACAAATTAATTAAATCCTAACGGGTTCAGAAAGTCTCCAAATGCACTGAAACCCACAATTAATCTGGCATAAGGAGCATAATAGTATATTAGAATCTCATCAATATTAAATCTCTCATAAAGTGGTACATTTTGAATCTGTGTTATGAGGAAATGGAGCAACTAGTCCAGTTTTCAGTCATCCTCCTCCCCTTCTGCTGTCTGTATGAACATGATAAGCTGGTTACCTTTCTTTTGCGTCTGGTTTTTGAAAGCCAGGGCTCGCCTCCTCCAAAACAAGTCCCCCCAACACAACTTTGCAGGGACACCATTGCCTTGACTTTGTGCCGTCCAGTACATTTGTGATTGGTTAACACGGTCACGTTCTGACCCATGACTACTCAGTAGTGATTACTACTTAAGTGAAACCACGGCCATCTTGGAGCTCGGCCTTCACGTTGACCTCAGTACACACCTGTAAAGTCTCCTGAGTGCATCTTGCACAGTTGGCAAGACACCAACTTTCTTCGCACTCGGCCTTCAGTTTTGATGTGAAGACCTGCACACCTCTTAACCCTCTTGACTGCATCTTGCAGTTGTGATGCCATCACGCTAACAAAATTCTGTCCAGACTTATTAAACACCTTCCAAAATACTCAGTCAGAGAGTTTTTCCCTCATTGAAGAATTACAATGCGCGCATGCTGCTAGGCCTTTCTCCAGTGCTGGCAAAGCACTCTGGAGAATCGGTCTGGCTGTACGAGACAGTGGAGCAACTGATATGTGTTCGCTACAGTAATGTGAAGTACCACAAAGTCCGATTAGAGATTTGTTTTAGTCAGAAAAACCTACTGTCTCACTAACTAATGGTATCTAGCCATGGTGATTGTCATCACTTGTACAAGGTTTAAGGTGTGTTGAGATAACAGCGTCCAACCTAATACAATGGCAATAAATGCAATAAATGACATTTTCAGTTTTTGGGGCCTGAAGTATTGAAGCAACGTCTCTTGTCCAGAGATGGAACAATGTCCCCAATAAGCTGCATAATCCTCCAAACACAGTGTCAGGAGTTTTTAGGGGCCATTTGAAAACTGTTCACCAGAAGGATTATCCAGAGTGAAGGAGACGCTGATATTGGAATGATAGTTTGGTCTTCAATGTTGTTTTCAACACTGACTCCGTTTACCTCCGTTGTGTTTCGGTGGTGGTAGAAGTCACAGAGATGGATGTGTCCGTGGCTGCGGTCCACCTCATCCAGATGTGTGGAATCACATTAAACTGCACTGTAGGCCTCCATGAAACTGTAGCGAAACAGTCTCTTTGGAATTAATTGGTTAAAGTTACAAGCACAATGCTCTAACAAACCTGTGTCTGTCTGTTGAGGCTGGGGAATACAAAGCTGATCGGCATTAACGCAGCCTCCTCTGTCTGCACCGCACACTTCTGCATCACATTACCCTCCCTCCCCTCTCCCTCACCTCTTCTCTTCCCTTCCTCCCCCTCCCCTGGCAGAGAGGAGGAGGAGTAGGAGGAAGGAAGAGTAGCTGCTGAGAGGTGCATCTGCAGCCAAAGTCGCCTCTCAAGAACTGAAGTGTCATCCTGGAGCTCGCTGTGCATTTCTCACAAAGACATTATGTCGACCTCAAAGGAGGGTCATCTGAGCCTATTCAGAGCCGCACTGCTCTTTTGTCGTGAATACCAAAAGACGAGCTCCCCTCGCTGTGACAGTCGCCGCACAAAGAGTCACTCCTCTGTGACCTTGTGCGCACAAATCTGACGACAAAATCAACATGTAAGACATTAAAATGACTGACGGGACTGTTTGTTCAGGCCGATGAAGCTTTGAGAGAATTAACCGATTTCACTGTACTCACAGAGCGATTAAGAAGTGGCACAATGAACAACACAGATGTGCATGATGCAGGAATATTAAAGCACATGTGGCCCTGCTATTAAGCCGACAGTGACGTAGCATGAAGTGGTATTAAGCGAGTAGAACGAGGTGTGCGATTTACTTTTGTGGTTCTCTCAAGATCAGGCACTTAATGTTGAGGATGCATTTGGCTCTTAATTGCTCACCCATATATAAATACGGTCATGAAACACCCTCCCTGTCACAGCTGTCAGATTTTAAAGTGTGCACTCCAGGCGAGGTACCAAACAACCACTGCAGTGTCAGCGTCGCTTACTATGTGGCAGCGAGACGGACCGTTACGACGCTGGACCTCTTAAAGGCACACAAACACGCTCACACACGTAGCTAATTACACTGTTTGTGAAAACCCGAGAGGTTCGGTATCCAGGGGTTTGTGAATGAAAGGGAATTTTGTTGTGCAGAGTCGCTGGTCAGAAAAAGAGAGAGCTACGCAGACGCTGTGTCCCGAGTCTCGATGGCGTCATTAACTCATCGTCACGTCGCTCTGAGCAGGGAAAGCCCTGTCAGCGAGGTAATGTGTGTGCGTCACCGATGCCCCGTCGCCGTAGTTCTCCGCAGTGACGCACCGTTGTTACACACTTCAGTCGCCTCCGAATAAATGAGGTGCCGGCTGTATTTTGTGGTTTGGGAGGGAAGTCTCTGCGATAGAGTGAAGAGCTGCAGTTGCTCGTGACTCTGAATGCACAGACGGCTCAGGAGAGAGACAACTGTGTCCTCACTCCATTCTAAACACACATTTTCCACAGTACGTAGAAACTGGAATATTTTACGAAATGCAACTTTCGGTTATTTTCTCATCTCATTCTCAAACGACACAGCATGCATGAAAGGATGTCAGTCACTCCACACCACCAACGTCCTTCCAGGCAAGTCTTGCCACTCGGCAGCCCTCTTGGCAGCGGCCCCTGCCAGTCATTAGAAGACCAGGCCTCCATTTCAATGAATGGAGGGAGCCAAAACTTTACTTTCAATGGTCACAGAGAAATAAAAAGTGCATGAACAGATTCACCAGTCGGATTTGATGGACGCTTAAAGTGCTTGGTGACTTTTAAACTTGTCGTGAATCTTTCAAATGTGCGCTGGTGTCAGTCCAACAACATGATTGGCTGATGTACTTAATTTCTCACCATATGCTACTTGACCGACAACAAATGGCAGACACGCAGTTCTTGGTTGGCTTTGTTGGTTACGTTCTTTATGCTTGACTCAAACTGATAAACTACACACTAGCTCTAGGAGGTAATATCTGTTTTCTTTGTGGTTAATGACGTGTATTTCTGTGGACAAACACACCGATATCTCTACTGGTCTTCTGTTGCCACCCTTTGCTGAAACCCTTCGCTGAAACAGTGTATCTGGGTTCCTTCAGCAGAGCGGACTGGCCTGTCCGCTCTGCCTGACGAGCCCAGAGACACTGCAGCTGCAGTTAAAGCTTATTTAACAGTAAATTCACCATTTATTATCGAAAGTTATAAGAAAGTGTTACCATTTTCTGACTTTGAGATGCTTGTTGATATCCTATGTGCTGTAGCGTTCTCAGTATTTTCACATACCATAGCCGGAAATCCACAGATGTTGTAATTATGGTTTGCATTTCTACTATGTTCACCACTTCCACAGGCCGCATTTAGTTGTTCCCCCTGTGTGAAGCCCCCTCAGCATGAGTACTCTTTGTAGTATGAGACACAGATTACACCACCACATCCACCGTAGCTGTGTGATAACACCACCTTGGCGTCTGTCTCCTTTCTTCTACCTCGTCAGCCCGTTATCTTTCACCAGAACCTTGCATCGCCGTATCTTCCACATATGTCTGCAAATCCCCTCGTCATCCTCCCCTGTAAGACCATTACCGCAGCTAAGTCGTTAAATACACTGATTTTATTGTGTGCCTGTGTGTGTGTGTGTGTGTGTGTGTGTGTGTGTGTGTGTGTGTGTGTGTGTGTGCGGCCAATCGGATTTTTAGGAGAGCGCTGGCTTTGTGAGAGCCGGCCCCCAGCACTCTTACATAATACTGCTTGTAATGCTGCAGGCACAGACTAACAGACCTGAACCTCTGCATCTTCATGTCAGCCTACATGTCTGTCTGTCTGTCTGTCTGTCTCTCACAGCCAGTGTCTCTCTCTCTCTCTCGTCTTGTCGCTCTGCCTCTTAGTTATGTGCTTAAACATGAGTCAAAGTATCTACATTAACTGCTAACCGACAATATTGTGCCTCTTTGTGCCTTCTCAGCTGACAGATTGACTCCCCGAGTCTCTGTTTTTCTAATTCTCTGCCTGTCTCATCGCTCTGCTCGTGGGCCCAACTCGGTGCCAATCTCCAAATCCTTTTCTTTACTTTCCCGCTGTCTGTACATCTCATCTCTCCATCTCTCACTTCTGATATGGCATGCATAACCGAGTTAGTTCGGCTCGGTCGTGATATCCTTACGTAACTCTCCATTTGTCTGCGCGCTCTGCCTTGTCTGAAAGACACACACACACATATACACACATATACATACACAAGAGATGTCGGATTCTGAGAGAGAAAAAAAAAAAGAGTAATCAGAGTTTTATCCACTCAGAATTAAAATTACATTGTCCTCTCAGAGTCTTTAGGGAGAGCAGCTTTTTAATAAACTTACCGCTTGTGTAATCTCGGTGTGTCTCGGAGGGTGTTTGAGGCTCCCGGCTCGCTGACGTTTGTTCGGAGTGACAGCAGAGATTTTCTGGCCAGTTTTGATGCCCTTCACAGCTCTTCAGATCACATTTTGTGGTGGCTCTTCAGGTGGTTGTGGTTTGCAGAGTGCTTGTGCCAGTGCCGCAGCGTTTTTTTTTCTCCTCACCGTCAGTGGAAGGTTTTTCTTCATTGAGACTCATTTTGTTTCCTGATTTTGTTGTTCCTTTGAGGCTTTTTTTTTTTCTCTTCGTATTACTCTCTGACTCATGTTAGATTTGTTTTCATCTCTGCCACCTCTTCCTGCGCACCGTCTATCACATTGTGTAACACAATATTGTTGACTGATCTCTGGGAAGTTGGATCACTCGGAGCAGATTTCCCTGCTTATTCAGTTACCGCGGTGTGAGATTGTATTAAAGTAGAAATTACAATTTCGGTTTTGATGCGAGTTACCTCGCAGCTCTCATATATAAATGCAGCAGAAACTTATTTCATCCTGTAAACACTATTATAGGACGGAGAGTCGGAGAAATGCGAGACCACATCAAAAAATCTCTACTACTGTCACATAAACCTGGAAATAATCAGGAAGTTTAAGGGACTCAAAGTGTCGAAGCAAAGAGCGGCTTCCTTAGCGTGAAAGCATGGATGGACTCAAGCTTTCTACCTGGACAGTGCATGATTCTTTACAGAAACCGGATCAGTTGTATCCGAAGCTCGATCAGGCAGATCCAAAGGGACCATCGGTACATCAAACTTTGTTCCCTGAGAGATAGAAGAGCAACTTCATCACTGTAACAGAATTAGCTATTAACTGTCAACTCATGCTGGGATAACATGAGTCATCAGGTTTTGTGCAGACTTGTGGAGTCCAGTCCCGCTCGAGTGCCTGCTGTCATTACAGCCAAAGGGCGATACACTAAATATCAAGATATTCTGAAATTCATGGACATCTTTGAAATGTACTTACTAACTTATATAGTAAAAAAAATATATTATTATATTCAAAACAAATGCAAAATAGAAGTCTTGGCTCGTGGTTTCAGACTTTTGGACCCCACTGATATGACGTCAGTGCTGACCCATTCCTGCAAGAGTCTGATTAGTCATCGCGATAAATATTCAATTGAGTTTTATGAATTCTTGTCAGACATGACTAAGGTCAAACAGACATCGCAAACCAGACTTGTTTGTGATGACATAAGCCAGGTAAGGGAGAGATAATGAGCTAATTGGAAGCAGCGTTTCGTGCAGAGTGATTGATTTGATTTTGTTTCACCCGATATAAACGAATGCTTTTCCTTCAGAGTAAGTCAGTTAGTAATTTCAGAAGTAGTCGTTACGTACTGCAGCTATCCACCGACCTGTGACCCACGGATGCCAAGCCGGATAAGAATCCGTGAGCAAGTATTAATGGAACTAATATAGATCCGCCCGACGCTTTTCTCTCGAGGACAATTGCACTCAGCGGCTCTTCACTGCATGGTCTGTATATATTACTGTGGGCACTGCTGCTCGGATGAACTGTCCAGAAAGGAAATTAGTGCGTTCAGTGAGACAAGTTAAAGAGTACGGGGAGGGTGAGATGAGATGTGTGTGTGTGTGTGTGTGTGTGTGTGTGTGTGTGTGTGTGAGAGAGATTGAATTGATTAATAGTGGAAACCACTCAGTGCAGAGTCTGGCCTCGCTGAAAGCCACCTGTCCCCTCAGTTCCATCACTGCACATCACTGACTCCGACCGGCCTGAACGTCCTCTGATCGCTGCGCCGCTGGGCTCTGCAACGAGCTACTACCACACCATTTATTAAAATAAAACAGAAAACGTACAATCACTTATACTGCAATATTTACCACCAACAATGGCTGATGCTTATTGTTGCAGGAGCACAAATTTGATCATACAAATTTCTAAAACAACCTTTAAGCATAACTTTCTTCACTTGGAAAAAGATTTGTTTTAAAGTAACTGCAAAAACCTTTTATAAACTACTATACAACTACCTTCTCAACGATAAGAATGCTTCTGTGCTTATACAGCTTTAACAACCGATGTCAGAGATGTCAAGCGCCAAATCGATGTGACCCCGTCTGATAAGCGTCGGACGTTGTTGGTGGTAAATGTCATCTTATTTGCCGATAGGCCGATAGCCGTCAACAGGGCAAATATCAGCCGATACCGATGTTTGCCGCTGAATATGTTTACGTGGCTCACCTCTATAACCAGATGTCAGAGGACAGAGACGGCACATAAACAAAAGTTAACTGTAGCTACAAGTATTGACGTTTCCCTGATAGAGTGGAACAAAATAATTGCAGACGTCAGGGAACGACGCCCGCGGGCTCCGCCGCTCGTCACGATCGAAGCGCATTGAACTTTTCTCGTTTAGAAGAAGATAAACAAGAGTCTGTGTGTATCACAGTGATGCCGTGAAAGGTGTTTCGGAGGAGGAGTGTCACGTTTGGAAACAGGATTATGTTGTCCAGTGGTGCTGGGATTAACCAGCGCCGTCAGAGCGTAACAAACAACTGTGTGTATGCGTGGCCTATATTAGCCCGTACGGGAGCGAGAGAGCAGATGGTCCGCCGTGCTCGGTTCACTTCACCATCCCTTTACACACAAGTGAAACAAAGTGAAAGTGAGGTAGAGTTTTGGTAAGTCGACTGAGACGGACTCAACAAGCCCATGGAGTTTCAGAGTCCAGTCTTCGGTTCAGTTCAGCACACTTGATCGAGACGAATCCATCCCGTCCCTGCAGCGTTGAAGCATGTTGGAGTCTGAGAGAGAACCGAGACACAAACCCGAACCGCCATCGCAGAGTCAGTTCCTCTGCCTGTTGCCATGGCTACCTTCTCCCTAAGACAATATTTATTTAAAAAACACATTGTTATGCATTAATTTCAGTGTCGGGCTGTAATAAGAAGGTGGTGTTTTTGTTTCTGCTTGTGAGCTTAATGAGTGGGAGAGCCACGGCGGACCGCGGCCACATCATACGCTCTGCGCTGTGAGTGCATTGTATTAATACCTCTGGGAGATGGAGGACTTTGTAAAGCATTGGCATTCAATTGACTGTTCGCCAAGTCTGCCAGGCTCCCGATTTAAAACAATATCAGTGACAGATTTACCATTTTTAATTTGTGGTCCTTTTTAAAAAGAACACTGGGTCCTAAATGTCAGAAAGAAGTATGCACAAGCAGCTCGCTTGCTAATTAAACCGGCAATAGGAAAACGTTTTTGCATAAACTTTTAATTCTGAATTAAATACTGACTGTTCAGAGAACAATGACACCTTCCACGTAGGATTGGTTCCCCGTAAACCTCGCTTTCACTCTGCTAGTCGCCACTGGACTCATATTTTCTCACAGAATAAATGAAGGTGATGAACCTGTGAACTGAAAAACTAGTTTGTAAATTATTGTCGAGGTTACTTTTACGTTGGTAGATAGAAAGCTAGTTAGTCGGAAATGCTAACATTTCCAGAAACTTTCCAAAAAATGCCAAAATAGCCTTATAGTCCCATCACCACCTCAACATGTGGAGGAGTCTTGAGCTCGACGGGCCTTCTGTGTCCAGTTATGATTGGACAATCGCTCATTATGGGGAGGGGCTTAGTGGACAGGCAATATACCTGCTAGTGGGTTCATGAAGAAGAGGGAAAAAGAAAGGCAGGAAGGGAAAAAAAAGATTAGGAGAAAAGAGAGAGTTGAGCTGCAGATTTTCACAAATCCCACTGTTGGGAGTCTTTCCAGACCTTGTGTCCCCATGCAGATTAAATCCACACACACACACGCACACACACACACACACACACACACACACACACACACGGGGGGAGAGAGAGACAGAATACACATATTTAAACTATGTCACCCATCACACATAAATCCAAACCCGGGACTGAGGGAGCTGTGCTGTCACACGCTCTCTTCCCATTGGCTCTGCGTGTCCCAGTCGATGATGTCGCTGCAACAAGACATAGCTCTTAGTTTAAAGAGCCCCGAGTCCCATTTGCCCGCTGTGCTGTGCATTATGCTCGGACGATAAATGCAGTTCCTGTCACAGCACGCCGCTCGTGACGCTGCGTGAGAGCTGACGAGCACTCGGGCCGCCGCTGTTTGATGACGGAGGTTTTCTCCCTCTTCAGGTTTCATACTGTACAGCTACGCTATAAAACATTGACACGTCCATCACGTCATCTCTTTTAAAAAAACGTTTCCTAATTTTCCTCCTCATTCCCTGCCCTCCTTCCCTCCCATCCAGACTGTCTAACTCCCTCTCTATTATGTATTATGTCTCCCGTTCCCCCATACTCCCGTTTCTTTTCCTTAAATTGATGCTTGACTCTTTCCTTCGACTCTCTTCTTTTTTTTTCTTTTTAAGAGGCTCCTCACGACTCACGGCAACGGCTCCCCTGCCTCACATCTCGTTCCTCCTCCTGTGCATGATCCGTGTTCCGGTATGTTTCTACGGCTGTCTACATGCATCTGTCTTTACCGTCGCTACCTTTTTTGCACACCGCCTTTGTGCTTTTTCATCCCCGGCAACCTCCTCTGCTCGGGGAGTCTGCAGTTCAGGTTACATAATATACATTAGAGAGAGGTGTGTGGAAGTGAGGGGAAGAGGGGATGGAGGAGGGGAAGAAGATACCCTGCTGCTGCTCCTCTCAGAAGCCTGATGTTCTCATCTGTCTGAGCATTTGATGCTCGACACAACACAGTCTGGGTTTTAGTTTTTTCAGCCCTCAGCTGATCTGCTGTTTGCGTGCTTGTGCAGGGTTTTTTTTTTTGGGCATGTGTGCTGCGTTTACTTGCTTTTCTTTCATTTTTCCTCCTCATGTTGTTCAGATTAATCCCCTAACCCTCTCGTAAGGTATATGTTTTTGTAACATGTAGCCTTTGCTGCCCGTCCGGCTCATTTTCATCTTCAGGAGCTGACATCTGGTCGGCCCGGCCGCTCCTCCCTCCCACTCATCCCCCCTCATCATCTCATCTCGATCATGATTACACTTTGCCTTGCTGACCTGCGGTGATGTAACTACTTTTTGGCAGCAGACTTTACCCTCGCCGAAGCATTATCTCCCACTTCTCTGAGAACCGTCCCCCCTTCTCTCTGCCTCTGCCTTCAAATATTCCCATTTGGACCATTTTTTTTAAGGTCTTAATCTTGTTCCTAATGCATTTCCCAGCAATGGCTCAATGTGGGTGAGGGGTGGGGTGAACGAGATTGATTGGGAGGGAGAATTTGGGAATGTTCCCAGATGATTTGGTGCTCCAGTTGTTTGACTATAAAGACTTAAAAAAGAGGGGGGAAGAAGCTCTGTCGGACGTGGATGTTGCTCCCATTAAGTAATGAGTAAAAGAATGATGGCTGAATGGCACTTAGCAGTCCTTCCTCCAGGCATCATCGTCGTCTAAGTGATAGTTACGAGCGTTTTGGAGTCTGTTGGCTATCTGTTCCTAACCCACACTGCGGCCCACAATTAAGATTTGTTCAGTGTTTCAAAGATGTTTCATATTGTGACCGGTTAAATGGCAGATTATAATAAAGTAGGTCTAGATGCTGTATAGATTTCAGAACATGGGCCTTTAAACGAGCTGTCAGGACTTCCGTAAGGTTGTGATGTCACAACTATACAGTCACCGTGGGTGGAGCCTGCTCAGACCTGCAGGAGCTGACCAATAGGAGCAGACTGGGCCTTTTTTAGTAGTAAGGGGACCTAAAGAAGAAAGGCACTAAAACAGAGGGTTAATAGAGGTGCTGCAGCAGTGGACAGTATGAGGAAAAATAATGCCTTTCGGAAAATTAACTCGGGTAAACATTTTCTTGTAGACATCTTTTAATAAAAGTATGAATGGCGATTTAAAACTTCATATTGGAGCTTTAAATCGACAGCTTCTGTTGCATTTATTGCACACTTGATCACTTGCTATTGGGAATTTTGCTTGTTTATTAGCGAAACAGTGAAACTGAACTAACAGTTCAACTTAATAAATGTATTCGACTGTTCTAGCTGAGTGATATTAACAGGGAATATTTCTACTTTTTGTCATTTTACAGTATAAACACCAGCACTCATCCACCAAATATCACATTATCTTTCATTTTTGTGTATTAGGTCAAAAGTATTATTTGATTTTATTCCTGTTCCACAGTCCCGTATAGATGTTACATGACTAGAATCACACAGGAAGTAATGGCAAGCAAGTCTCGAGTCTCATTGAGAGACAGTGAACATCAATGTAAGACTGAAGGATGAGTCACATCAGAGACAGTATACGCTCCCACTGAGGTAGAAGTGGCATATCACAAATTAAAACTGTTTTTTTTTGCCGCTAACCATAAGATCTGGTCTCCAATGTCACCCCTTAATGAAGCATGAATTATACATGATGTGCAAAGTGTTGTTTATACTTGACAGTGACACCACTTAGCTCAGAGGAGAACAGAGGTGCACACACTGTACCCTCTTAACTTTCACTTCGGATCTAAAAAGAAGTCACGCCGCGCTCCGTGTTCAGCTGACTTTCTCATTTTCTTTATTGACTTTTGCATCACATAGAGCGATCCGTCCATCCTCCTGAGGACGCGGCCCCTTTGTTGTCATTGTAATTTCACCCCGCTGCACGTTAAATCCTAACCTGACTCAATCCCTGTGCAGGTGTGAGCTCAACCTCGGCGTGGAAACGAGGTCGTCACAGGATTCTCTGCGAGTCAGCGTCCGCAGCGGCATGACATCGCTGTCTGATGACTTACGCTGGCTCAGTTTACTATTCAACTTTGAATCTAATATGTCATCGATTGCCTGACACCTCTCAGCCTTGGAAACTCGTATGTACACATAGAAAACGATATGTTTAGCTGTTCATCCACCAGCACGTGAGTCCAGAATGTGTGTGTGTGTAGTGTTTGCATTAGCGTTTGCTGAGGGCAGGCTGGAACAGGAGGGGAGGAGGCTACTGCAGTGCTCAGTTTTGAAGAGGACCGGCTGTTAGAAAGTAAAGCTGATGAATAGATAGACTCTCCTCTCTGTGTTTAACGACAGCCAGAGAGAGACTGCATGTTTGCCTCTCGTGTGAGAAATCATGATGCAACTTTCTGTGTACTTTTCAGGGCCAGTGACATCACTGCATTTTATACTTAAACATGTGCAAAATGTTCCAGAGTCGGCCTATTTGGGGACGAGCGTCGCCTGGTGACCTCTACTTACATGTAAGTAGAGGAGGTCACTTGTAATAACTGCATAGGACGCTTGTGATCTTAAACCCGTGCGAGTCTGCCATGTTCGTGCATGTTTCACCAAATACAGAGGTTGTGTGATTACATAAGTCCTGTGCGAATCAGCATGTCAGTGATTTTGGGTTGTATTTCTTTTTAACATTAGTTTTTCTGTATTCAGACAACTGAACACGTGAGATATTTGATTGTGGCTTCATAATTTGTGACAGCTGTGATATGAGATCGGCGATATCGACGTTTAAAATGAGTGAGATAGAAAGTTAGGAGCAGGAGATCTAAATGAGCAGGGTGATATCCAATATATTGTCCTCGACAGCAGCAGAGATATTCAACAAATAACAACATGAACACATGATATTGTATGCACCAGGCCTGCTACATGCTTTATAGATACAGTGTGCCCTTTCATATAGATGTGTTTGTTTATGTCTGTTGATGCATCATTAAGCGAGCTAGCTCGATAAGAAGCTACCTGCGCGCTCACACATGCACGATGCAGAAGTATCATGTGTTCCAGAGGGTACGGCGTGTTTCTTTTTCTTCAGAACACCTTCAATAAACACAGTAAACAAATATTTGTTGGGTGGAAAGCGGTTCTGAAAACAGTGGAAACCCTCTGCTAACCTGCTGTCTCTGCTATGTGTGTGTGTGTGTGTGTGTGTGTGTGTGTGTGTGTGTGTGTGTGTGTGTGTGTGTGTGTGTGTGTGTGTGTGTGTGTGTTGGCACATATGTGTGTGAGAGCGAGAGAGAGTCAGGCAGCGGTAGCAGTGGGTTCAGGATCGGTGCCAGACTCGGCGCTTAGCCTGGCACTGCCTTATCAAACAGAGTGTGTGTGTGTTTGTGTGTGTGTGTGTGTGTGCAGAGACTTGGGACCTGTGCTGGCTCTCTCATCAAGTATGCGGTCGGAGTCGACGCTGCAGCAGAGATGCCTAATAGAGAAAAAAAAGCAAGAGAGAGAGTTAGAGAAAGACTGTGAATACGTCATACCACCCGCGCGCCTCCAGCTTCCACCTCTCCCCTCTTCACCGCCGCACTCGCCAATTACTCCTTTTCACGCTCATCTATCTCAGCCCCGCTCTTCTCCCCGCATCTCTTCCCTTTCACTCTCCGCCCCACCCCCCTAAATTCACCCACTCGTATCCCCATTCACAGCCCCACAGCCGTTTACATCCTTTCTCGCTCCCGTTTTCCACCAAATTGAATGTCATTCATGCCCCCCTCTCGGTCCCCTGCAGCCTGGAAAAGAGGCGCCGTCGAGAGTTTGAGCGGCACCTCCTCGCGCCGCAGGTAGCCTCCGAGCTACCCAGATATTAGTTCGGTGACAGGCGCCGCTCCTCTCGCGGGTTCCTGCTCCAGTGACCATATAAGTACTTCCTCTTGGCTGAGTGAGTGACATCACAGCGTTGGCCCGGCTTCTGCAGCTGCAGGAAGTGCCAATAAAAGGTCAATTTTTTTTTTTTTGGATGGGGTTTAAAGGGGAGTTTGCTGGGAGATAACTTCTGTGGTATCTCGCACACACACACACACACACACACAGTCTGACTTCTTCTCAGGTCCTCCTTCTCACCTCCTCCACGTCTTGTCTCTTTGCTTTTCTCATAAACGGAGAACATCCAGTTCCTGCCAAACAGGAAGTGGTCCTGATTCAGTGAGAACAGACTATGTGTGTGTTTCGGTGTGTGTATCTCGTGCTGTACAGTACAGGCTGGTCCAGCTCTCGGTCTCGAGGGTGGCAGATGCTCGCAGGGCAGCCTTCCTTCACCCGTCCTCTAGTGTGCAACTGTAGATGCGGACAACTGAATGAAATCAAGACGCAAACGAAGCAAAGATTGATAACCGTTTCCTGGTGACGTATCAGACGAGCAGCTGGAAGACTGGATGAATCAAAGTGTGTCTGTCGGAGAGCGATGGAGAGTAACGATGAGCCATCGGCGTGTTGCATGTCGCGGCGGACCAGAGGAGAGGATGAAGCATGCGGCATTAATCACCATCTTCATCCACCGGCCTGTCACACAGGGGCTGACTCACTCTTCATTAGTGACTTCACTTCTGTCAGATGCTCACTGGTGGCCAGCGAGCAGACTCCAGACATCACTGTCATGTCAGCACAAACCCCGGGAACTGTCCCGGAGCACCTGTTGGAAGCACGGCCGGAAAGTCCACAGTTTTGAGAGGATTAACGCAACTTTAATTTACCGTTTTACTCTGAAGTGCCGGTCCCACCTGGCGCACGCAGACGATCATTATGACGAAACTTTACAAGTGTTTTTATGTGGCTTTATAAAGTGTCGACACCTGCATCGTTTTAATACAGAGGCGGGCGGCAGGTTTAGCTAGCTGGCACAGATGTTAATAGTCCCTCAATCAAAGGTCGTTTCACAGCGCGGTTTGTGCACATAAACGAGAGCGGCGGTGCTTAATGGAGCTGGCAGTCGAAAATTTTAACGTGAAATGTTTTTCCCGCGGCTAATTGTTAAAGTGCTCGTTGAAGGAAACTCACCGGGCTCTCTGTCAGAGTTTAGCGTTTGGTATTCTGCACACTTCTGCAGGAAGAACATTTCTGAAGTTTGGATTGTGGTTCACAGAGACACAAAATCCTGACTGTAAGCGAAGATTGGAGAGGAGGTGGAGCTGAAGAAGAATGCCTTTCTTTTTGTTTTATTAGAATTAATCTCGTTTATTTATTTATTTTTTTTCCAACTTTGTTTATTGGGTTTTGCAGATTTATACAACTGTATTAAAACATTAATACAGAGATAAGTTTAAATTTTTTCTTTTTTAAAAAAAACAACAAGAAAAAAAGGTGGTTATTAAAATATTGTCGCATACCCAAACAACTTACACAAAAATAAGAACCAGAATAGCCACTGTACAAGTGTAAATAAATAATATGAAAATAAATAAATGAACAAAACACAAAAAAACCCAAAAAAAAACAAAAAAAATCGTGTTTATTTTTTGCGGTGTTTTTGTGCTGGCGAGCTTTAAAAAGGTAAAGGAATTATTGCACGGCCGTCACTTTCTCAGCCGTCGCTCCTCAGTCGACAGTCAGCAGACCCTTTTCACCGCAGACGTGTCGACTTGTCACAGCAGGAAGAGCACAGGTGGAATTTATAACACAAATGACGACTGCATTCCATTTAGGTGAGCTGCGGCGCTTCTGCAGTAGCTCTCGTATTTGGCGTGCTTACTCACTGCCTGCGTAGACGTTACTGCTTTGACGAGTCCAAACGTCTGCTGTGATGAGGGTCTATTACATGACGGGGCCTAACTACAAGATTAAACTCTTGACTTTTGTCTGATTATTACGCTCTCAGCATGCGGGTGTCTGTACGTGTGATGCTAGACCAAATAAGGTCGGTTGTTTAATCTGTGTATCGTTTTGACATTTAAAAAGATACGAGGGTTGATCGTTGAGAGGTGGGCCTTTTTCTTGACTTGATGAGAAGCTTATGATTGTGGCTGGTACAAATATCTGGAGTAGAAAGAAATAATTAAATAATAAATAAGATAGAATAACAATCACTGAAAATGATATCCAACAATGGGACGGACATGAGGGAAGCTAATGTGTTCAGTTCTGGAATATATATGAGCTTCTGGCTGTGAAGGACTTCAGCATCATCTCCAGGATTGTGTTCAGTGCTGTAGGTGATATTTCCCAAATGCACAACACATCTGATGGAGAATCTTCTGTGATCACTGAACGCATCACGGCGGCTGATGGGCCAACACTTACGGGAAAACACCCGATTCTCCAGAATAAAAGACATGACGACAAGAGCAGCTTCTTACGAGCATATGCCCGACATGAATAACAGGAAGAGATGTAAAGCACCACTGTGGGATTTTATCATATTACTCTGACTCACTGACTGTTGTGTGACTATTGTAGTAGCTTATATTACAATCTGTTACGTAGATTCTTCCTGGTAACGTCTGCATGGACATGCCCTTTGCACTACTGACTAGAAATTAATATGCTTGGCCTCTTTTTCTTTCTTACATAATGAAAATGCTGCACCGTCACGCACCAAAAAAACAAAAAATCACCAGTTTGGTAGATAAACAAACCTTTATTCTGTGATCATCTAAGCCAGGAAATGATAATGTGAGCTGCTGTCATGAGCACCCGTGATTCAGACCCAGATTTCTGATCGGACGGCGACACAATGACACTGCAGAGACATGCCATTTCCTCCTGCAGGGATCAATATGCTTGGTCAGCCGTAAAGCTCCCACACCGGGCCGGCTCTCGTCTCTTTAAACCTGATCCATACTGCATAATCGCGCCAAGGTCAGGCGGCGGAGCCATTTACATATAGACGCAGGCACCTTGAACTGACAAACTCGCCCGCCTGCCAACCAGGCAGAAAATTAACCAGTCAAGTTTGGCCTCTGTGTGCATGTGTGTTAAGTGATTGTGTGTGTGTTAAAACTTAAGAGTACCTGTGCTGCTTCGGCCGTTTCATTTTGTCACAGACGTGGTCTTGGCAGGTGGCTAATTGAAAATGCCTTTACTGCTGTTACCTTCGCTCTCCCCCTGCACACAACGGTGCGCTCGCGTGTTTGTGTGTCTCCGCGAGTGTGTTCCTCGTTCGCAGCGTGCGTCAGACTATCCGTCGACGTTGCTGAGATTTCTCGAATCTGTGGCCTCATTTAAATCTCACCTCACGCTCAAATTAAGGAGAGAAAAAAGGTCGGAATGTAAAGTTTTCCTGGCGGCGAAGCATCGGCTCGACATCTATCTCGCGCTAATTGACGTGCAATCTCTGAGGGATCTCCGTCGGCTCGTCTCTGCACCCTTCCGAGTCTCATTTCACACACTTTATCTCCCTGACTTTGCCTAATCTGTACTGTTACTGTGCCGCGTGAGGCAGCCTCGTCGCATGCAGATGTAGCTGACGGCCGCAGTGCTGTCTTTGTGTTTCTCCGATCTTATAGCTTCATTTCTTACGTAAGTAAACGATGTTATTTGAGTGGAATCAATCTAACTTTATCTCCGTAGAGTTCGCGAGTCCGTCTCTGATCTCAATTTGATTGCGCGCACATTTACGCGCTCGCAGCTTTCTTGCTGAATCATGACCTTCCTCCTGTGCCGCCACGCCGCCGCGCTGACTGACAGATTAGAGCACCGGCAGTCACAGAGAACAAACAGTACAGGCGGGCACATACTTTCTTACCAGAATAGCAGGATGGAAAGATAAATACTGGTACCTCCGCGTCTGACTCAGCATGGCTATAATGAATATCAAGGGGAGGGAGAGGAGGAAGCCGTTGACAGACACAGCTGTTCACACAACTGTGCAAACACAAATCCTCGGACGAACTTCTCTGGTTCACCGCAACTCGTGTGGGTACTGTAGTACGACACGACAGAAGGCTGTGGTGATATTGATATTTTCACTGCAGAGATAAGATGGCACACTGGTTATTGAAGCCATTGTGCCAAATTATCATAAATGTTGTTGTGTAGCCTATTGTGAGCAACGATGATCAGAGCCTGTGATTAAAGGATAGTCAGAATGACAGGTGTGGAAGGTGGCATATGGCAAAGTTAATCCAGTTAATTTGCTTAAGGGTTCTTTTTAGAAAACTGCAGCTTAAATGATTTCACGGTCAGATTCTGGATCCATTCTGGATGAATTTGGCAACTTAGGGTACCTTCCAAATAATGTTTAGCCACATCTGGCCTTGAATCACAGTGTTGACTCATAATCCGGCTGCCTTAACTCAGCCACAGGTCCAATATATATGGGCCAGGTGTCAGGTGCGTTGTGGACCAAATCTGGACCAAAAGTTATACCATATCGGTACCTTACATAAGTCAGGCCTGGACCAGGCTCGGGCCAAATCAGCACGATCGCAATAAACCACAGCTCTACCTTAAATGGGCCAGATGTGTGCCAGATCAGGGCCATACTATGTGCTCACCATGTGTGGGCTGCATGTTTGGTAAGGTTTGATCCAGCTCTGGGTCAAATGGGTCTAGCAGAACTAACCACAGCTTAGCCTTAAATGGGCCAGATAAAGGACCCCAACGTATACTCACTCTACATGGGCATGTTGGCCCTCATGTCTGGGTCTGGGCCAAATGAAGGACAGATGAATCAACCAGAGCTTCAACTTACATCATCCGTACGTCTGGCATGTTGTGAACGCCAGGAAATGACCACATGTTTACCTTAAATTGTCCGTGAGATTATGTAAGAGTGTTTTTTCATTCCTCGAGGAGAGATCCAGAGATGCAAATCTGTCCTCCATCTGTATTTATGACAGCGGGTGTCATGATGTGATGATGGCTGTGTTGTGCATACGCTGCGTGGGGTGTTGATGATCTAATGAGAGTTTTGCGGAGCCGCTTCAGTGGGATGGAAGCTGGGCGGGAGACAGCGACGGACACAATAGCTCCCGAACACGCTGCCCAGAAAGCTAATTGTCTTCAAATCTCATCATTCGTTCCATTATTTGTTGTCGGTGTTGTTTCTTGGAGTCCGACAGGCCACAACAGCATCCTGTACATGGACCTGACTTGTGTTTGCCCCCGAGAGCTCCTCAGTTACAGCAAAGGGCAGATGAAATGGCATCACCCTCTCCCTCTCTCTGTCTGTCTGTCCGTCTCGCTCTTTGACTCCCACACTGAGTCACCCCTGTTGCTCTCATCTCGCCCACTTTGTCTGACGGCTGCCCACCCTTCGTGTGAGCGCTCCGTCCATCGCTCTCGATCTCCAGACGTTCACAGCGGCACCGTTGTGTTTGTTTCGAGGGGGGCTGTTGTTTGACCCCGCTCGGGACGGAGAGGGACTTAAAATGCAGAAGTGCCGCAGCTTCCACCGCCGAGTGTTTCTCTTTGAGCGCAGAGCGAAGTGTAAAAAGCACTCCAAACTGGCAGTTTTCACAAAATTATACGCGCTGCAAATGGTTGACCGCGGTATTGTACTAATTCTGGCGGGGAAGTTAACAAGGCATAAATAGTAATATATAAAAAGGGATGTGGGCGCCTTTCAATAACTGTTAGCGCCGGCTGAAAGGAGAGAAAAGATGGCTCTCTCCTCTCGCTTGCCATTTGCTAAGCCGCCCGATCCCGGTGCCTGTTGGTGTTTTGGATCCGAGAGGAGCGTTCGGCTCCGTGCCACAGCAGAGAGGCAGATTCATACAATGGAGTCCTTCCAAAAGTCCTCCATCGCTCACACACACACAGGCTCACACTCCATCCAACAGTCACACTGTCACGGGCACACGTTAATTATTCAGCCGCTAATTATCTCGTATACCCGGTTACGTAACCGAGGTTGCTTTTTTGTGAGCGGAGGGAAGAGGAGAGCTCGTGAGGAGCGACTCGCCGGAAGAGCCGAGCTTTTTCAAAGAAAGAAAAAATTTTCATCTGGCCCCCGCCGCTGATGCAACTTCTGTGGAGCATCTGAAACTGCTCGGAAATAAAAAGAAATATCTAAATGTGGTGAAGATGCGGAGATGGGGCCGTGTTCGGATCGGCTCGCGTGTACAAAAACACACTGAAACACGCATTCGTGTGTTTAAATATTGCTTCGTCACTGTAAATGGAAGCTAGCTGGTGATGTATGTGATTTTAAGACAGTGGGATGAGGAAGAAGGATTTATTCTGTGTACTTCGGGTCATCTCTCTCCCTCCTCTCCCTCTTTCACTTCCTCATCTGCTCCCCATTTTTCTCCCTTGTCACGCTTTAGTACTGTACTTCGTCAAACCCCTTCATTCTTTTCTCCTCCCCCTTTGCGTGACTTCTCTCTCACCCCCACTGTTCTTTAATTTTTATGACTCCCCGTGTCCCCTCTCTCCTCCGGTGTCTTATCTCCCTCACGTTCCCTCCACCTCTCACCTCCCTTCGCTTCTCCCCGTATCTGCTCCGCTCTCACTCCTCCTGGTCTCAGTGTGAGGCCTAAACAAGCTGCGAGGCTGGTTTTTCTCTTCCAGTCAGCAAAACTCCTGAAAATTGTGCATTTTAATCAGAAACTCAGCTTCGAGCAAACGGGTGCACTTCTCAAGCTCTTTTTTTTCATCCTTCTGTCACTGTTGGCGAACACAGAAGGAGCGCAACGACACAAATATCTTCAAGGTGAGACTGTCGGAAGGTCCAAAACTTTTTCTTCATATGCTTGCATGCGGTCGACCGCGCTGTGATTCAAACTTCACCCCAAATTAAACGCACAGTGTGTGATTTCTGCCACTCTGGGTCTCTCAGTCAGAACAAAACAAAAGATGCAAAGTAAAGTAAGTAAGTAAGTAAATTGGGATTCTGGGAGTTGTTGTCTTCATTGTTAAACAACCACCAGTGCTGAAGATCATCTATTTATGTGCAGAAATGTTCATGAGTTTTGAAGTTTTAAGTTCATGTTATGTTTAGTCACGTTTGTCGACTTCCTTCCTCACTCTCCGACTCTCTCCTGGAAGTTACTGTGACAGGCAACCAAATGAAATGCACCGTTACGTTCAATAAAGTATGGCTGATCTGACTTTGGACTAGAGCCCAGTCAATATATATATCGATAATAGCCTCTCACAGATAAATGAGTATTGGCATATATGTTGTCCGGTATGTGTCAGTCTGAAAACTCATATTTTTTTAGAGACTGTAATGCAGCAAAACATGCTTTTGGATAATTTATAATCATCAAATTCCAAGTTAATTCTGTAATTTTCGGTGCTCTGATGACATTGTTATCCTGCCTCTTTTACATATCTGTGATACAGGTGTTTGATAACCACATTTGAGGAATCAGTACAAAAGAAAAGTGTGTATATCGACATCAACCAAATCTTTTACTTCCTTATATCGGTATCATCATTGTCCCCAAAATTCAAGCATCGGTCAGGCTGTAGTTTGAACATGTTGGTAATGTAAGTTCATAACCCAACAATATATACAACAAAGGTTTATGTAGGAATGTTTCATGTTATGTCTTTAAGAGTTCATCAGGGCTGCAACTAATAACTACTTTACTTATTATTGATTAATCTGTTGATTATTTTCTTGACTCATCGATGAGTTGTTTGGTCTATAAAATGTCAGACAATGGTGGAAAAAGGTTCATCAGTGTCTCCTAAAGTCGATTTACACTATTGAAGTAGGCCTGCATTAAAGCAACATTATGTAGAAATTGGCATTTTGTGCAATTTGTGCCCCAAAGTTCCTGAGCGCATCGCCTCTGTCGTAAATACAAATCCCAGGTGTGTAACAGTTTGTCAGACGTGATGTAGGTGCTGACTGCAAACAAAACTCATGACGTCATAACAGTGTTATGTGTTGAAGTCTACATGTGGGAAACACTGGACTCAGGTTCCTGTTTTTTCCATACAGGTCAAATAAATTAAAGGCCCGACTTTGTGCATCTGTGTCTGTGATTGTGTGTAAATGTCAACAAACGCTTGTCACATAAACTGCAGCGCTTAATTAATCAGAAGACAGTGGACTCTAACTTAGAGGGAAGATTACGAGATAATTGGTTAAAACAAGGCCCAGCGTGACGCCGTCTCCTGTCATCATTGTCACGGTGTGCGCATGCAAACACACGGACACGTGTTTCTGATAACCTGACACGACCGGTCGCAGTCAAGATTAATCACGCTTTGTGCACAAATCTTCACCAACACGAGCTCCGCGTCTGCGTGGATAATAGAAAACTCTCCTGCACCTCGAGTCTCATAAAAAGCAAGTTGAATAGACGTAATCGTACTGTAAACGTCTGATCCTCTGTTTTGACAGAATCGCACCTTGTCCACACATTCAGCGGGCGCTGAACAAACACCCACACACACACGTGATGAACGTGCGCGCACACACACAAAAACAAAGCCTCCACTTGAGCACTTTTCATATGTTGACATTTACAGCCGGTGCAGCTGAACTTTGTGAGGCGTCATCGGGGCATCGGTTTACCTCGGGGCTAGCCCAGAGCCCGCGGGTGGTGGCGGTGGTGGTGGTGGTGGGGGCTGAGTGTTGTTGCTAGAGCACATGCGAACACCACCTTTCATCAGCGCTGGCCCCGCTCCCTCGCCCCTCAATGCGTCCAAACCGAGGGCCGGGACGCGAATGAATACCCAGCGTGCCTCTGACATCATGGAGTTTCCACTGCCGCTCCGGTCTCACCTCGGGGATAGCAGCTTTGATATCGCACACCGCTGGCTCGCTCGCAGGGGTTCCCCACCCACCACCCCTCCTGACCATAGATGGACGGTTTATGCGGAGGATAGCTCAAAGGTCAAACCTGCAAGCGTTCGCGTTGAGTAAGAGTCGGGGGGAATCTTGTCGGTTTGAGGATGGGCTCCAAATAAGGATGCGAATGTGTAGTTTCGATCACATTTTTCAGCAAAATATTCACGTAAATGCAGATTTTATGATGGAGGAGCGCTTTCTAGGTGTGAAATCAAAACTTTTGCAAACTTTTTATGTAATCATGAAAGTTTACACTGACTAATGCACTTCTCTCCTGTAACACTACCCTATAGGCTTGTGCTATAAATGAGGCGATCGCCCATGTGGACAGCCAGCTCGGTGATTTACTGCGGCGTTGAATGGGGTGCTCCTTGTGGAAAAATCACAGAGACGTCGGCAGGTGTCGGTTACACTTTTTTTTAAAAGGCAGATTTGATTCATAGGAGTTCCTCGCGTCTATTTTTACGACACGGACTTTATCGATTGAGAAATGAATAGCTTGAAACCCCCGGTTGTAATTTCGTTCCTCCTGGTAAACCAAGCGTGTGCGAGCAGCGGAGGAATGCTGCGTTATTCCACCGGATTACCCCAGAGGTTTCCTTCCCCGCGGTGCGTCTCCGCAGCTGCGAGAGTCACATGTCAAGCTTTTTTTTTTCCCTCTCTTCCTGAATATCATAGGGTTTGTCAGGTCAGCCGCGCGACCGGAGGCCATTGTTGCGACGTGCATCTCCGAGTGTGCAGAGAGAGAGAAAAAAAACCACCTCCATGTTTGGCGCTAACGGCCGGGTTTACTTCTTCGTCTATTTTTACGATCTTTGTTTGTGCAGAATTTCCTGTGTGAGTGGACGCGGAGGGACAAACACGACGGGCTCGAACTAACAAACAGTTTACGCATGTCACAGGCGGGATGACGGATGTCCAGCGCCGTTTGTTTTTGTCGATTTTGTTATGAGTGGTATGATGCTTTTTAAGACCCGGACTCAGATTTTCCATCACACACACAGACACACACACACAGACACACATGCACACTCACACAGCCAGCAGAATGAGGTGATATGACACCTCTAACTTTAGTCTCCCTCTCCGCCCGCTCTGGATAATCCAGTTAGGATGCGCTCTCTGGCTATCAGGAGGTTTTTTAGCTTCCTGGCTTCCAACTGGAGGGAAAAACAAGACTCCAGGCTCCAGACTGGCCCGGACTGGTATCCTGAATAAAGCTTTATCGCTTCAACACGTGACGCGAAACACTCCAGGATCTCCACTGCACACTATCTGATCCCTTTCTTGGCGGTTACAATGAGCCCTAAAGGACAGAAACACACAGGGTTGTTTTGGCTTTTTCACCATATCACTGCAACTCTAGTGTGTGCGCAGGTACGGTGGTGAGGGTGATGTGTGTCAGTGTGTGTGTGTATGAAGGTCAGAGGTCGCGGGGGCCACCAGCTGATGTCACGGACCCCAAAACGAGAGTAGTGTCCTTGGTGACAGCCTGGCAACTATAATTGTCGTGACAACCCCTAGGAATGAGCCGTCATGTGACACCCCTTCCTCGGCGCCGAGTGCATGGAAAAAGAAAACACCCGCGCGCACACACACACGGCTGTGTCAGCGGGGGGAAACCCTCTGGAAACAATGTCCGGCATGCTCGGGGATTCGAGAGGGGAGTGCAGCGAGCGAGTTAACCCGCTCTGGAGAGCACCAAATCTGGGCATGAAACAAGGCCACGGATGCGACTTTTACCCCATAAACTGGACGTAAAATCACTAACGTTGTTTCCTTAAAGGACGGTGCCACCAATTTTTTTACGACCCGTTTCGAGACGGAAAGAATCCCCAGCGTGCCCGTAACTCACGTCTTGTTTGTCAGGTCGCCTCCTCCTCCTCCTCCTCCTCCGTTACAAAATGTATTTTCCAAAGGCCGCTGCTCGCTTCTGGCACACGTGAAGTAAGATTAAAGTTATCCAAAATAACCTGTCGAGGCCGTGTAATTCAACCCCGACGTATTCTCTCATATTCCAGCCGTCCATAAAGAAAGCGTTCAACTATTCGAGCGTGACGAGCGGCGCTGACATATTTCCCCCCTTGTTTCGAAGCCAGCGTCACGGGGAGAGCCATCAGGGGGACGGCACGGCTCCAAGGCCCTCTGATGTCCGCAACGTACGCGCGCACAACAACAACATTTACGTGCATGAGCAGCGAACGCGAGTGGATTTGGCACAGGGTCCTCTGTGCTTTTAATACATCTGTGGCTGGTGTTTCTTCTTCTCTCCTTGTCACCTTGAATCTGTTTCCATAGTTGCCATCACATCTGCCGGCTCTCGCTGTTTCACGTATGTCTATACGTGCAAACGAACGCTCGCTGCGGGTGACATAACATAAGGTTTTCCGCGCAGGCCGCGCTTAAATTGGTTACGAATGTGTTGTTTGGCGCGCGAGGCCGCTAACTGAATCGCTCGCGCACACACACACATGCACACGTGCTTTTGGAGGCTGGTAATTAGTCGAAGCAATAAGGTGATAACAAGCGCCAGCCACACGTTTGCAGCGGAGGTGTCACTGCCAACATGCTGCCGGAAGTCACAGCCCCACCTATCTCCCTCCCTCCCCAGCATCCCAGGCACATACCCTTAAACACAGATGTACACACACACACACAGGCTTCATTAAGTAGAAGATAACAGGACCGTTCCCCAGGCGAACACACACCAACTTTAACTGAAACAATATCTGCATCAAGGCAGCGTGTACGACTCCCCCATGTCCTCCTCCTCCTCCGGCTTCCTTCCCCTCTTTTCCTTCTGCCTGTCTTCGCCACCCACTCCTCCTCCTCCCGCATGCACACGATCCATGAGTCATCTGATCCTAAAGGTGAGATGCTGCATTCAGTGGATTATTTTCATCTCGCGTTGCCACATGAGAGGCTCTGTTAACTTTTTTTTTTTTTCTTCTGTCCTCTTTTATCTCCCTCCCTGGCTTTCATCCACCCGTCACCCGCTGATGAGCTACAAGTTGAAACCCTGTCGCTTGTGACGGCGTTTGTTCGGCGCGAGGTCTTCTCCTTCTGAGCGCGCTTTGATACGGGCCGCACGCGGCGCTCTGCCGTGGGAGTTCTCCATCTCTGCCTGCTCGTCAGTCAGAGGAGAGGTCGCAGCGGTGACGGCAGCAGCCTTTGTCGACATGATAACGATGATAACAATCGTTTTTATGTATGTAGCACAAAGATGCAAAATGAGGAAAGGATAAATAAAAACAATATAAACTAGGAAGGCACTCAGTAGAGCGCATACCTCTGCCAAGTCCCAACAGTCCCCTTATTTGTACTCGCTCATAGATATCAACTACCTGAATACTTACTTACTTTACTTAGGCCTTTGTATTCCTTTCGGAACATAGGCCATTGATGAATTGATTCCGGCCCCGTCTGTCTTGTGCCATCCTCTCCAGCTGTTTCCACGTCAGTCCCTTCTTTTTCATATCTAGCTCTGTGCTCCTTCTCCAGGTGTTTTTGGGCCTCCCTCTGCTCCGTTTGCCTTGTGTGTTCCACGTTAATGCCTGTTTGGTTATTGCCGTTTTGCTTCTTCTTAGTGTGTGACCTATCCAGCTCCACTTTCTCCTTATCAGCTGTATCTCTATTGGCTCTTGATTGGTGCGTTCCCACAGGTTGGTGTTACTGATACGGTTTGGCCAGAAGATCCTGAGGATGCGTCTAAGGCAGTGGTTGATGAAAGTCTGCAGTTTATTGGTGATGGTATTGGTGGTCCTCCAGGTTTCTGATCCATACAGCAGTACGGATTTGACGTTGGAGTTGAAGATTTTGAGCTTCGTATTGAGTGAGATGTTTTTAGTTTTCCAGATCTTATTTAATATGTTGAATGTTGTTCTTGCCTTCCCTATTCTTGACTGAATACACTTGACTCTTTTTGAATTAACGAAAATGTCGCAAAACGTCCTATCTCGCAGTGATGAGCTAAAGAAATAAATCCTGGATATGTGCTTTTATGCAAATCCGCACCAAAAGCTAACGGGTTCTTTCTGGGCCGAGACCCATCCTCCATCCGAGCTTCATGAAAATCTGTTCTGTAGTTTTTGTGTAATCCTGACATCCAACCAATCAACCAACAAATGGACACAAAGGTAATAAAACACATATTAAACATTCAGTTTGCACAAAAAGAAAGGTTTTAAGAAGAGATTTAAATGTGGCAAGGGACTTAGTGTGTCTGAGATCAGTAGGCAAAGAGTTGGATAATGTGGGGCCCTGCATGAGTCCACCAGGACCAGTGTGGATAATTTGTATAAATAAAATTGCAATCATTTTCTGCAACATGCATCACATGGCGTAATGATGTCATCATGCTCGTACAAGGGAATCAGGTGGAACACAAGTTTAAGTGTCCTACTGCAAAAAGAATGAATGTTGCTGCTATTAAAGCTTTTTATTTTAAACAGGTCGCCAGCAACAGGTCCGTTTCTCATCTCCCAACACGTCTCAGTTCTCCTCCTCTCTCCTCCCTCAGGTTGTGGAAACAGCAGTCTGAGTGGCGACATGTACGTCGCCGGCTACCGCTCCATCACCAACGTCGACTACTCCTCCGTGTGCATCGGCGCCATGAGCGCCAGGCACAGCGACTGTCCCGGTATGACCTGGCGCGAGATGGACGTCCGGCAGCTCTCCTTCCCCGACGCGTCCTTCGACGTGGTTCTGGAGAAGGCCACGCTGGACGCCCTCATGGTGGAGGAGAAGGATCCGTGGAGGTTGTCTCCTCAGACCACCTGTTTCCTTCACAAGGCGCTCACAGAGGTATCGTTAAAGATCTGTCAAGTGTTTATTGAATTGAGATCTGAAGTGTTATTTTCTGACATGACCGTGATAAACACACTACACACTGCTGATCCGTCCTCTGTGTGTATTGTACCGGCCGTAAGAGTCTTTACACGCCTACTGTATGATGATTTGAATGCTCTGCCACACTCAGCGTTGATCCGTAAATGATTTCTCTCTGACAGTGGAAATCGGTAATAGTGGCACTTTACTTCCCCACTCCATCTCCACAGTCCATCAGTTGACTTACGTTACGTCGAGTGCCCTTCAGCTGCCGGCTGCGCCGCTAACCACCACTGTGTCAATGTGACAATGACAATGTTTTGGCCATTAGCCATGCTTGACCTTGACACGCTAAGACAAGAGAAAAGCTGCCATCAGCTGGAGTAGGTGAATGCCGAGCTCTGAATGGGGGAAGAATTACTCACGATGTACTCGCCGCTGAATGAGCGAGAACTCAAAGTTTAGTTTGTAATTGCAGGTTCAGTTTAGCCTCAAAACACAGGCTGAATATGTAATTACAGTAACAGCAACAGTGGAAAAGGTCACGTTGTGTGAATCATTTTAATGGAAGCAGGTAGAGGGGACTAAGTGCAACCGGTGCTGACGGAAAAGGTTTTAAATCGTACATAAATGAAAATATTATGAGGCGTTTCAGCTGAATATGCAACAGTGTAGTAGGCTGCAGGCATTGTGTCAGTGCTGATGACTCGGACTCGTTTAGTGTTGTTGAATTAGTCCGGAAAAAACTGCCAATTAACAAAATTGAAAAAGAATTGCCAACAACACGCAAGAGCACGTGAGCCAAAACCCCAATTTATAATCCAGCTGCTGGTTTCACTCCGATCGACAGGTGGTGGACGTAACGCAGAAATACACAGAAGAATTGTAAACTTTTAATGATGGTAGAAATGTACTGAATATGTTTGTCTGCCTTTAGTTGGGTCAGTCGGTTTTGTCCAAGTTCCTTCGAGTTAAAAATCAAATTAGATAACACTGTCCAGTATTTTCTAAATTGTAAAATAAATTCATATAAATACTGTTGCATACTGTAATATTTCCCATTGGTTTCATACTAAGGTTTCAGGTGTGCTAAAAACCTCACAAACTGTTTTATTATACACATTGGTGAGACATTTTGGACGAAGCCAATAACTGAGCTGGTGGCTAACGCTCGCAAAAATGTGAAAAAAGCCCAGTTGTCCCCAACAACATCTCCTCCAACAAGCTAATTAACTGCATAAAGATATCGATGAAGATGTTGATGTCTCATGATTCATGAGCGCAGCGCTGGCTGCAGGCGTAGCCACATCAGCTGTAGCCTGTGAATATTCTCATTCATCCAGGTCATAGTTATCTCAAGGAAATTGAATCGAACGCAACTGGATTTGGTTTTTGTCTTTGAAGACGTTTCACCTCTCATCCAAGAGGCTTCATCAGTTCCTGCTCCCTCGACTAGGCTGGGACTAGTCCAACTAGCCGGTGTGGAGGTCCAGCTATTTAACCTCTTAGGAGGCGGTCACAAGGCCACTGATGTCTATGGGTCGTATGTGCTCCATTATTGCCAACGACAGTCGTCAGCTGTAGCTGCTGAGCTGTCAAAGACGATAAAGTCTGACTTTTTGATATTTGATGTTTGACCAGGTTACATGTTCTGGTCAGCTCTGTACTGCAGTAAGTGTTGCCCTGACTCACTGTGACTTATTACTCTGTAGTCCCACTGTAATCCTGTCAGAGCCCCTATAAGTACTGAGTTAGATCAACCCGACACAAAACAGACAGGATTGCAGGATGCATCATGTGCATGTCCTGCTTTGTTCATCCCTGAGAGACGATGATGCCGGCAAATGTTATCAGACTCAAGTATTTAAAGGATCTTTCGTTCTCCTCAATTCAACTCGGACTGTAATGCCGCGAGCTTAACCAGGGACAAGTTTACCCAACAAGCAAACAACGGCATATACTGCGCTGTGTGTCGGCCAAGTTTTAAAGGACGGCGTCTAACAATACCAGCACACACACACACACACACACACACGTGCATGTGAACGCAGGCAGTGTCCTGGGTGTTCTCCTCCAGCAGAAGGAAGCATTAAAGGAAGGATCAGCGAGTGTGTTTGGGTGACAGATGGCGGGATTTGAAATTCCCTTCAGAAGAAAGTGAAGCTGAACTCACGAAGCGGCCCTGACTGAGAGTCGAGATGTTTCGCACTCGTCGTCACCTGCTTCCCTTCGCGCCATCTCCTCTTCTTCTCACTTCTGCCTCTCGCGCCGTTTTTTTTTCTTCCCCCCTTATTTCCACTTTCGTTTTTTCTCACCTGCTCTCCGCTCGGGGCTGCGCGGAGAGACGGGAATGTGCGATTGTGTTCGCGCTGTCTTTGCAGTGTGCATCTTTATGTGTGCAAGTACCGATGTGTGTGTGTGTGTGTGTGTGTGTGATCAGAGAAGTCAATAGTCCTCTGCGCTGGTATATTTCTGCTCTCTCACTGTGGCTTGTTTGGGTACAGCAGTCACGATTCCACTTTATGTGTGTGTGTGTGTGTGGGTGGCGGGTTCATAGCCTTCTTTAATTTCTCACAAATAAAAAAAAAAAAACATTCTCACAAAAAGGGACAGACGGAGGGAGAGGAGAAAGAAAAGGCGAGAAGGAAGGAAAGAAAGAAAGGAACGGCTCTGAAGATGCAAGAAAAAAACGGCCTGCGAGTTGGTGAAAAGGGAGGAGATCCCTGAAGAATCGTTTACTGGACTCGACTAAGGAGGGAGGAAGAGGAGAGAGGGGGAAAAAGAAGGGGAAGAAAAGAAAAAAGGAGCTGGAGACAGAAACCAAGACTGACAGGAAGCTAATGAGCAGTGCGCCAGTGTGAGACCGATGGGAGGAAGGTAGCGAAGGAGAGAGAGAGGGAGAGAGGAAGGGAGGGAGCGCACTTTAATCTAAAATCTGCTTTGAGAGTGTTTCCTAACAAAAGGCGAACAAAAAAAAAAAAGAAATATTCCGGGGACAATTAGCAAACCGACGCAAAGCCAAATGGATGTTTCGGCATGTGAAGATAACAAGGCACTACGGCAAGAAAAAACCCTGCAGAGAACAAACAGATCAAATGCAGCAGGAATCAGGACACACACACTGTATCATGGTACAATAGGTGTGACAACAAATACAGCTTTATTTCTGCAGCCGCACACACACACACGGTGAATCTCACAGTCGAGGCCGTTGTGCACCGAGGTGTGAAATTTATTTCACAGCCTGACATGCTCTGTGAATCACTCTTACTGTTGCTATGGAGACTCCTTCGTTGGATATCATCTCAGACTAACACTTTTAATTGCTAACCTTTAGTCCTGTTTAAAGAGGTAAAGACGAGTCCTTGGGCTCGTTTAGAGAGGGACGAGCTGGGCTTTAGTGTTTTTCAGCCCCTGTTTTAAAGAAGTAAATATAAATCTGCGGTTTGACGTGATGCTTTTTTGATGCACGTGGAGTTTTTTTTCTTTTTTTTTTCGACCTTCACTGGACGGTCAAAGTGCAGCGTCAGCTGAAGAGCAGCATCCCTGGAGAAGAAAATAGTTTCCCCTCTCAAGGACACTGAAGTGGAGATTGTTGATAATGCAAGGTCTGAAATTTTAGCTAAGTATACAAGTTTGGTACGACTGCATAGTTTCAGTGCATTAGTGAGAGAAGGCGAGTCATCGTTATGTGCAACAGATGCTTTAATACAGACGATTCAAAACTTTATTAAAAAGAGAATTGTCTCTGTTTCGTGTTGCAGAAACTTATCTCAGAAATGTCATGTCTGAAACTAAGAGAAGCTTTTTTGTGTGTGTTTTGGAGGCTGTTATGTTGATGATTCAAGGGTTCGAGCTGGATTTTTAGTGTACAATTCGTTACTTGGACTATTATACTGGGAAAGTAGAGGTCAAAGAAACAGCTGTCAGAACCTCGGATAGTACTCAGAATGTCAAAGTGCCCAAAAACTAAAAAGTGCTAAAAGGGTTAGCTAATGCTAGGAGTAGCCTGCCTCTATTCTATTCACCTTAAACATTTGAATGTAAATAGTTAGAAGGATATTTACGACCACGATACCACAATATAACTGTTATTGTCGTTCACTTACCAACTGATCAAAACATGACTCAGAAAGATACATTACGCTCAGCTTAAAAAAAAAATTGGGCTGCAGCTAACAAATATTTTCATTTTCCATTAGTCTGCCGATTATTTTCAAAATGAGTCGGTAAATTTAGTCTGGAAAATGTGTGTGTGTGTGTGTGTAAAATTATGTAAAATGCTCATTCCGACTTCCTGGAGCCCAAAGTGATGCCTTGAAATTGCATCTTTTATTCAACCAGCAGTCCAAAACCCAAAGACTCTCCGTTCGTTATCATAAATGACAAAGAAAAGCAGCAAATCCTTACATTTCAGCAATTCAGCAATTCATTTTGCTTGAAAAAATGACTGAAACGATTAATCATTTATCAAAATACTAAGCGATTCATGTTCTTGCCATCAACTAATTGATTAACTGACTCGTCATTGTGCAGCCCTTCATTTTGAAAACTTCATGCAGGGTTGTGTTGATGGACGACGAGTTAACGACGTGTCCTGCAGTGACTGTATCCGGCGCGTCTCACGCAGTGTGACGTGGAACAAGAGCTTCAAGGCTCTAACAGCGTTCTGACAAGGACGTCACCAGAGCACCACTTACATCACGTCACAGGAAAGGTGGACCTTCCCATCAGTTCTCTTCTGTCAGGTCTTTTCACTTTCTAGTCCTGCCGCCGTGAGTCTCTCAATCAAAACGGAACAAAAGATGTGACTAGCACCGGATCGTGGGGGTTTTTGTCTTCATTGTTAAACAGCCACCAGCGTTTATGAAAATCTGTCGTGACTAAGACGTGATGCTCACCGTTGAGGAGATGTTTTTAAGTTTGATTCATTATTTAGTGACGTCAGCTGACTTCCTGAGTACACAACTTAACAAAATATGACAAAGGTCTACTAATTTTTAGATGCAGAAATGTACCAAGTAAACGAGGGACTGGAGATGGGGGTGAATCTCCCGCCTCTGCAGGGCGAACGTATTGGAAAACATACGCCTGTGAACCCGCCAACCCGTCACGGCGGAGCGGCCCACGTCATGACATCACCCCGAGACATTCATTGGCATTGATTGGTTGTCCCTGGCTCCTGCTGTGGAGAGTTCTCCCCTTGCTCCATTACCGGGAAGCTTGGACGCCTGCCGGGAAGAACGGCCCCGGGGGAACATTCATCTCGTTACACACATGTAGATGGCAGAGCACGTGGCGCACACACCCAGAAGCTTTCGTCTCATTTCCTCGAGTTTGTGAAGTGTATTCTTTTCGAGCTCAAATTACGCCGAACGCTCGGTGTGTGTGTGTGTGTGTGTGTGTGTCTTGATGTCGGCATGTTTTCTCTGCTGTTTGAACCTTTTGTGCCAGGATAAACTGGATTACACCAATCCACTTTATTGTCTCCCTCCTTCGCTCGCTTTTCACACTCTCCCCGTGCTGTCTCACCCCGCTGGAAAATGAAGAGCAATTTGTAGGTTTCAGCTTAAATTCTGACACTTTTTTTTTTTTTTTTTAACCCACAGAGCGGTTTGGAGTCTCAGCCAAAATCATAATTTGGCATACATGTGTTATATCCTTGTGTTTATTTAGCTCCACACCTTATGTGTGAAACTTTGCATTGTCACCGATCGGCCTCAGTAACGTAAAGGGATTTATATGTGACAGATTTTTGATTATCAGAAGGGCACTTTTGAAGGCAAAATGCCAAAACGAGCTAGTTTAAAACCAAACGTTATCGTATACACCTCAGCCAGCCAGGTGAAGGCAGGTAGCGCGTGAGCCACAAAATAAGCAAATAAGCACAAGTGGAAAACAAATAGACTTGAACCCAATGACACTGGAAATTCATTAGGATTTTCCCAAAAAAGGTTTTTAAGGATTTAAAGGGAACCTGATGATAAGGAAGGAGGTTTTTGTTTGATTTCTAGGCTGATTCATAGAGGTTTCAACGTGATGGGCATCAGAGTTATCCTTGAGAGTGTGAGCTGGAGTTAAAACAGGAAGAGAAAGTGCAAATTGTGCCCCATCACTTCACCCTACCATAGGGTTTAGTGCGTTTACGTCTCTGGGTAGGGTCTCGATTCTTGTTGGGATGGACTGGTCGGGTTGAGTGTTACGGCTACGTGGTCCAAACAGAGGTTTCCAGTGGCACACTTCAAACCACCTTTTTGTTTAACCCCAACAACAATACCCCTTTCAATGGTTAATCTCTGAGAGGATGCACGTTCCCACTGTGTTTTCATATCCAGAAGGGATGTTCGTTGCTCTGACGATGCCCACTCGCCCGAAACATCAGCATGTAGCTTCTCTCCGTGTGAAAACTTCTGTCTTAGTGAGTAAAAATTAATTTGGAGGTCTCTGTAGGTCTATAAAGGTTTGTGAGGGAAGAAGTCGTCCCAGCAGCCGCGCTGATGGAGTCGATGAGTCATTAAACATTAAACCAGATTAATGCTGAAAGCAGCTGAGGCATATTTAATTTTTTTTTTTTTATACATCGCTGCTTGTGTGTTTGTGTTTATCTCAAAGCCTCGTGAGCCCACACACTTTCCATGCATACGTGCTGTTTAATTTGTGTGTGTGAATCCCAAACTGCAGATTTATAGGTGTGTGTGTGTGTGTATTCTTGACTTTGCAGATGATGCTTTGCATTCATTGCCATCCATGTGTGCTTTCTACATATTCCTACATTCTGTACACATACCTTTGTGGTTGGTGTGTGTGTGTGTGTGTGTGTGTGTGTGTGTGTGTGTGTGTGGGTTAGGGGGCTGGCCCGATGAACCCTCTCCTCCTCGGCTGCAGCAGTGGGAAAGTAGAGCAGTGGAGCACACGTGAGGGAGAGGGAGCGTGGGTGATCGCGATCCCGGGTGCGCATGTGTGGAGATGTGAGGACGGGGATCAAAGACGGGGTGTGCGAGTCTATTTGTGTATGCTTGCTGAGCATCTTTTTCTTTTATTTATTAATTTACGTGCGGGGCTCGTCGGTGCACACGCTGCTGTGTGGGTGCACACGCACGCAGCAGCATCTATACGAGTCATATATACATGTGTTTTTTTTTTTCTTTCTTGTGTAGTGTGTGAGAGTGTGTCAGGGGACGGAGCCGAAGCCCTCCGAGCTCTCCGGAGATTTTCACACCGGTCAGGCATGAGTCTCTGCACGTGCTCAGCCATACATACACTCGGCACTCACATTGGCAGATGGCCTCCCCCACACGCACAACTACACCGATCCCAACACAAAAACAACACACACATGCGCTGTTTAACATATTTATGTGATGCTACATGAAGTGAAAGCTATTTGCATATAGGAGTTTTTTTCCTTTTGCTAATGAGGAAAAATGGATTCAAGAAACCAGGACGGGTGCACAGCTTCCTCATTTTACTTCCTTCCCTTTGTGCACAATTCCCACACATTCCCTCTCTGTCTTTTGTCCCAGTTTCAACCCAATTCCTCTCTGCACTGTTCACCTCGCACTCACTCTATCTGTGGACACTTCTGCTAATCCAGCATTAAGGTTTGTCCCAGCTGTGAATAGGGAAGCCCCCGGAGCCAGACGCAATCCCTCTGTTCGCTTTTACACACACACACACACTCTCCCTCCCTCCCCTTCACACACACACAGACACACAGACACACACAAGCACACACACACTGACAGAGACCATTTCAAGTTTACAGAACTGTCCACACGGATATGTGGCGCTCTTTAATGTGCTGACACGGGATGGCAGATGCAAGTTAAACATGAGTCATTGACTACATGCTTTAATGCATGCATCCACACACACTTTGCACACACACTTTGCACACACACACACACAGTGGTGGTCTCAATTCTCTAGCTCTCTGTCATGTCATCTGTGCACCTGATTGCAGAATGACTGTGGGAAAAATGTGCTGCCAGATTGTTTTTTCCCCCACTTTTTCACATGTACAATATAATCTGTGTCCAGGACAGAGATTATAATCTACAGGGACTGCCCCTTTAGTGTTGTGTGTGTGTGTGATAGAGAGAGAGAGAGAGAGAGAGAGCAATAAGCAGAGAGAGGGAGAGATTTAGAATATGACAGTACATATGTGCACATTACTCAGGGATGAAGTTGGAGAAGAAAAGCGAGGGAGCAGAATTAGACATCAGCAACATGATACAAACTTGAGAGGAAAGTGAGGAAAATGGCTGTGCAGGCCGGTCGAATATCTTTTAAATGTAAATAATCACAGTTGTTTCCCCATGATGTGGAATGAAATACATTTCAAACACACGAGAGGTGACGAAAACTTTCACCGAAAGTCATAAAAAGGTGTAAAAAAAACACACCTGCAGCACTGCAGAGGGGGGCAAGCCCAAATCAAGTAAACACGTGACGTGTGCACGCGCACACACACACACACACACACACACACACACACACACACTCCTGCCCAGCTAGCCGTTGCCTAGGCGACTGGCATCGACTACAGAGCACTGTTCCTATGGAAACAACGGATGCCTAAAGGAGGAAGATGATTAATTGGAAATGGAGAATATAGGAGAGAGGGATGAGGAAGGCCAGAGACGAGGGACAGGAGGGGAGGATAATGAGGGAGAGAGGAAGTGTGGCTCGGCCGCGAAAACACACACACACACACACTTAGGGAAATAAATGATCGTGAAGGCGTGCTGTGGTGTTTTTTTCACTCCGTGTTGTTTGTCTGTCGGGGGAAAGAACGAGACGAGCGCAGCCTGCTCAGGAGAAAAAGACGAGGGGGAAATCCATATTTAGAGTGGATGTGTGGAAAATCAATGTAGGCCACAGTGAAGTGCAGTGGAGTACACACCTTGAAGAGGGTTAGTAGACTAAACAAATCTCCCAGGAGTGTGTGTGTGTGTGTGACTGTGTGTGTGAGGATGTTTTTTTTATAATCCTGAGCCCATCACACCTTAACACTGTGTTCTTTTCAACTGATTTCAAAGTCTTCGTCTCTTTTTCGATCAAGTTCGCCACAACTCGGATGTTTCAGCTGTTTTATCCGTCCGCCATCTTTTTCCAGTTCCTCTGCTCCAAACACATGGCTGTCAACACGTCGCGGAAAAACGTGTTAATTAGCGAGCCTTAAGCCGGGCTCGGACTGCACGGGTTTTAAAATCTTAGCTGATTTTGACATTGGGTTGCGTCACACACACAAGGAGAGACTTTACAGATGTTCTCTCTAATCTCAGACGCGCGATCGCTACGAGATTTTCGACTAATTGAGCGTCGCACTACGAGCTGTTAGTGAGACTATTGTGCAACAGAAAGCGGCGCACCACCTGATGTCGCACGATCTCAAGGGAGGCAAATATGAACCAAATGGAGACTGGCGAGGTGCACATCAGTAGTAATGGTTTGCAGTGAGAGACAAAATAAAGGTAGGAGGATAACGAGTCTGGATGAGCGAATGGTCAGGAGACGTGGTTATCTGCTCATCAGCGAGAACTGAAGGTGAGATTTTAACTGTCAGTTTTAATATCTGTCAGCTGGGGATGTCAAGATTTCGAAAAATAGATTGTAATTGATATTGCAGAGATCCTCTATTGATTTCTTTGAGAAGAGGGATTACTCATGGGGGAAGAACTGAGCTCAAACAATTCCCAAGTATTGATTTGCCTGGGAAATGGTTTGCTCGGGACAGATTTAAGAAAGCAAACCGACTGTCTATTGTTATCTTTTATTGTTTATTGTTGAATCCCTCTGTGATCTTTATTCTCCACAATCTTTGCTTGTGTTGAGCACAGTTTGGACTTGCCGAACCACTCACCTGTCGCACTGTTGTTGTAAAATGCTCAAATCTTTTTTAAAGAAGAATTGAAAAATGTTAATGACAGTTGTCAGGGCACGAAACCAACGATCTGTTGATCACGTCCAGATGTCAGTCTAATAATAGCACAGCTGGCAGCGCGGAAAATTCGTATTGTGGTATCATAACCCAGGAAGTCAACAGTAGTGTGCTGGCTCACGTTAGCCTCAAGGGCTACAGTGTTTACCGATGCTTGGCAGCACTGTCATGGACACCGTCTCCTTGTTTCAATTGCTGTGTCACTTGGAAGGTACTGACGTAATCATCTAGATTTTAACTGAACGCTGTCTAACTCGCTAAAATACAGTTATTGGCCTTGTTTCGGACTCGCCTGACGACTCATCATGTGCAGGTTAAACAGTGTGCAGGAGTTTGTTTGCAACTTGCGTTCCACCTCTTCCTCTCCTTCGCATGTGACTAATTTTTGTTTTGAACTCCTAAATATCACACAGGTTTGAAGTTACCAGGTCAGGTCCTGATGAGTCTGTGAGCAGTTCAGGAGGGGAGATACGGGGATAAATTGGCCCAAAAGCCTGTTGCTGGTACTACAGGCGAGCTGTTTCCTCGTGTTTCCAGTCTCTGTGCTGAGCTAAGCTAAGCTAAGCTAACAGGCGCTGGACTTACCCTTCATATTCATTGATGTACGTGAGTCTGGTGTCGACTTTCTCATCTAACTCAGCAAGAAAGCAGTTTTTCACAAACTACTGCTACAACAGTCATTCATTTTTTCCATCCATAAACATATTTTGTTGTTTTCAGGCCTTTTGTTTCACAGACTGCAGAAATAGAAAGAAACATTAAGCAGAGGCATTAAGATGAATCATTATTCCTGTGTTAAAGAAGTCTTAAAAACACTTGCACACACACTGTAAGCGAGCACTAATGAGTGTTTATGCAATCACACGTTTCTATTTACATTTCTGTTTTACCGCCCCGGCTCTCAAACACAAACTGCCCACACTGTAAAGCTCTGAATCTGTTAGTTTCTATTATTCATAGCAGCTGCACGGTTCCTCGGGTCGGCTGCAGCGTCTGGAAGCTTCTTCGATGGAATGCGCGCTCCCTTTTTCCCTCTCTGCCTCCGTCCTTATCTTTCCTCTCTCTCTTTTTGTTCTTCGATCACAGAATGTTAAGAAACCAGGAGAATCGATGGAGACGCTTTTCTCTCATTAAGGCCTTTCAAAGTCAGAGAGGAGGGAGGGAGCGAGGGAGGGAGGGAACGCTTTGTGTTTATTTGTTACTGTCTCGCTCTCATGGTGAAAGTTATCGTTCAAGTTGAGGAGGGTTGAATTCCTATCAGTCGACACCCGTCATCATCATCATCATCATCACGATGTTTGTCTCTAATTACACGTGACCGACGGTGGATCCGTTCATGCGGCGCACATTAAAAGATAATAAATACCTCGAGCAAACACGCGGGCTCATGTTCACGAGAGTGCTGTTAATCTCTGACGTAACGCTCTGTACATTATGTGTGCGTTCGCGTATCTGGAGAATCAGAGGGGCGTTATCGTGCATTATGCAAAACACCTGTTGTTTGTGTGTCTGTGCGTGCGTGTGTTTGGAAGACCGAACATTCAGGTGTGTGTGTGTGTGTGTGTGTGTTTAAGGTGTTCCTGGACAGATAGGACTCATCCAACTGTGAAAACAGTCTTCTTCCACACAGCAAATCAATCAAGCCTGCAGCTGGGTCACTTTCTCTCCTCCGCTGCACTCCATTTTTCCCGCCTCTCCTCCGCCTGAACCTTTTTCGCCGTCCGCCCAAAAGCCGGCCCGGGTCGATCTGCCGAGCCTTGTGATCCTCCGTCTTCCCGCACTCCGGTCCCACAGCGGACACATAGGCGAATCATAAGAAACTGTTTTTTTCCCCGTGCTGGCAGATGTCCCAAAACGTAACGCTGGTTCCATCTCAAGTGACCAAAATGACCCTCTCTCTTTTTGAGCTAATGGACCAGAGCCGACAGCAAAGGTAGCAGCTATTTGCCACTTTAGAGGAGCGGCTGAAGCAGGAGAGGCCGCTGATTTAGACTCTCGAGGCTCGACCCTCTCGCCAGAAATAGACCTGATTCCTGCAGGTACAAACAGATCATGTAACTCATCAATTGTCAGCGGCGGAGTCCTTTTGGCTGATAAAGACAGAGACCTTGGAGCAGGCGCTCTGCAGACTCCCATTGTTAGTTATACAAGGCTGTTTTTTTTCCTTCTCTCAGCACACACGTTAAGTAACATTTCCTTTATGTTACGTGCGGTCGTGGAGTTGATGTAGATTCAGATTTTGCTCCAAGGTTCCAGGGTTACTTTATTTAGACCTTACAGAAGAGATTTTTTTTATACATTTAAAAGGCGATGTGGAAGTTTAGTACAGTGTGTTCATGAAGTGAAGGAGAAAATGATGACTGACTCTCCTGACTTTTGAGCTGAATCCTTTAGTTTACATCCAGATGCAACTCAATGGCATTTTTTCCCTCCCTGCCTGGTAAAGTCCTCCATCTTTCAACACTGAGACTCCACCTCCTACCGAACAACAGAAGATATTAGTGGCGCGACAGCTCCTTTAAAGATCCCCTGACATGTTTTAACTGATCATTCTGCAAAGTGAAGCCTAAACATCCAAGCGAAGCAACGCCGGCCAACCCAAGGCCCCGGTATTTGACGACCCCGGGCATGAGACTGAATAATCACCTCTCTGTCTGATTCAGCTTTTAATATCTGACTGCTTTTTGCCCACATGCTCCAACAACTGTTTGAGAAGTTAGACCAGGCCCGGTGTCAGACACTGTCGTGTTATTTTCACCTCTGCTGCGTCGAGGTCAGACAGGACTTGAAATGTGACAAACCTACCGTACGGCGTTTGTTTTCCTGACCTTAACCGTTTAAATGGTGTTAATTACTCCTGCCACCACAGCTTCAATGACTATTACTTCTCAGACTACAGGAAGAAGAGGAAACATAAGAAAGCGTTTTCAACTTCTCTCTCTGTCTCAGCTCGAACGCAGCTCATCCCCAGGTGTCTCGTTGCATATCTGCCTGTTTTCATCTCATTTTATGAAGCTAAATCCATCTTTTCATCTCCTTAAGCCCTCTGCCACCTCCCCTTTGTCTTTAATCTTTGATCCCCTCCTCTTCCTTCTCTTCCTCCCATCCCCCCCTTCACCGTAGCTGTACGGTAGCTAACCCTCTCAACTCCAGGCCAGATGTGCACGGATCCCGCTGGTGAACAGCTGGACGCCACTGCTGAAGACGCGCCCATACGTACATATACATACATGACACGCACACGCACCGGATGTAAATAAACGTGACACAGATGTGCCCTCCGGTGCCACGGCTCCAGATGTGCAGACAGAGCTGTGCTGTACGTCTAGTTTCTTTTATACTGAAAAGACGTCAGAGATGCGGGGAGCTCGTCTTTTCTTTTTTTTTTTGTTCTCTTTGAGTCAGGCAGCGCCGCCTCGCACTAAACGGCTTCTTGACAACCTCCAGATAATTATACATTTATTTAACTGACACCACCCATGATGGCAGACGCGTGACGCTGTGACAGTGACTGCTGCATCCACAACACAAAGAGCTGCCAGCGGCTGTCAGCAGGCTGTTGGCAGACAGTGCACCTCACACACACACACACACACACACACACACTCACACACATTATTGTACATTTAGAGAAATGTCTTGATGGTTGCTGCGTTCCAACATAGTAAAATGACGAAGAAATTTGTAAATTAAGTCCAAGAATGTCCTGATGTCTCAGAATATTCGCCATTTAAACAAATATTGATGTGTAAAATGTTGTGGAACAGTATTTGCCATTAAACGTACCTGGGTACTGAGCGTTAAACTGCAGGTTTAAATGACTTCACGGTATTTGAAGGCCTCATTAACTCTTAAAGTTACTTAATGTTCTACCTGTCTCCTATTACAGGTGGCTGACTTATGTTTTTGTACCTCCAGAAAATAACATTTACGGCTTTACCACAAGTTAATAAAGACAGTCTTTATCTTCAAAATAATTTGCAACTGTGAACTGGAGATAGAGGTTAAACAAAAAGTAAAATCGCCTTCTCATGGCATCACAAATATAGATGAAACAAGAATGAAAGAAGAAGATAAAAAGGTCAGAGATGTTCAGCACTATCAGACTTTTGGACGCTCTTTCAGCGGGCGGTTGTTGGTCGTTTCGTCGGACAGAAGTGGGGTTTCATAACATTTTCACTCCCATTGAGTTAAATCGGCTCCTTCAGTAACGACCGAAGTCATTGTGAACCTTTTATCCAGTCGTCCGCCGAGTCTACAATTCATAGAGCAGAATTTGTCTCATTTCTCTTCTTCTTCTTTTGTTTTGTCCATCAGATTTTCTCCCTATTCACTGCTACCTCTGATTTTCTCATCCCGTCAGTGGTTATCATGGGATTTCATTATAAAACATGTGTACAAGTCTGGCTGAAATGTGCAGCTTAACTTATAAGATGTGAGTGAAACATCTTATTTGAAAATATATGAACAGTTTTTCATTTGTTTACTTGTAGAGTTGGGTTCTGATGGATTCATTTTCTATCTGGTTGCCAGTTGACAAAAATACTCATATTCCTTTAGCTCTAATGCTAACAAATCCCTCATCAAACCTTTTATCCCCTTGTTTTATATTAGCAATGAGCAATATAGAAAACATTCAGGCTCATGTCTCATGTCTCATGTCTCATCGTGAACAACGAACATGTCTGTTGTTAGCACTCGCCGCTGTTAGCTAGCTTGCGAGATTCGGGACATTTTTGGCTGCATTTTCTCACTATTAGCTTTAGCAATACATCCATCAGAACTTACTGGAGAGAGAGTGCACATGCAGGTATGTGTAGATAAGCGAGCAGGCCATTCAGTGATTGATTAATGTTCAGAGGTTTTCAACAAACATAGCAAAAAAAGGCTTTTTAAGTAATTTGCTAATCGTAGTTGTAATGTGCTGCACAATTCCTCAAAGGAAAGACTCGCTGGTGTGAGAAGTAAACTTTGCTTTCTTGCCGAGTTGAGAAGGTCGACGCCACACTCGCGTCTGTACGGGAAACGGGGTGAAGCAGCTGAGGCTCGAGTGGAAGAATACACTTACAAACACCTCTGCAGCTCGCTAATGGACATGTTTGCTTAATCCGTACAAAACGTGAAGAGGTACTGCTGGTGATGTGCCTGGCTTCTCCTTGTCAGGACCTGTTGCCTGGCAACCAGAGGAGACACCAGGAAGTCACTGGCCCTTGACAAAAAACAGTCCAGAACATGTTCCCCATAAATTTACATGAAGTGTTGAATTTTCTCTCCTTAAATGTCTGATTGTGGGGAAGTTGAATCACTAAAAAACGGTTGTGTTTCTGCTTTGTTCAGCCAGCAAAAGGTGATTACAGATCCGAATGATGAGCTTTTAAGGGATTCAGATTCAATACTGGATTTAGATTTGCTAAAATACAGTCAAATCCCAACCCTGCACATGGAGCTGTGTTCATCAAACACGTATATTGTTTACCATCAAATATGTCTGTTTTGTTCTAAATGTAAATGATTATAGAGTTTCCAGAGCAAAAAGTCGGCTGTGAACATATTTGTGTGTGTGACTCAGGGGGTGTACAAGGTTAATAACTGGCTTCCTGTTTGCACATCGTTGCTCTCGCCGTTGTTTACGTACCGCGAGCTTGTGTATGTGTCACAGACATGACTGGAGAAAGTCCGACTGAAGTCTCCGGTGCAGTTTGAGTGAATCAAACACTCACACTGTGTGTGTGTGTGTGTGTGTGGTGTGTGTGTGTGTGCGCGTGCATCCATCTGTGCCACGGTGCACCCTGCCAGTTGCTGCCCATATTGTCTGTCGCTGGCTGTAGTACACAACACGCTCCGAGGCTCTCTATATGACGGCGGTTGAATAGACTAACCCAGCAGGCTGCGGTCCAACTTGAGCCAGGGAAAGATTAGAAAGCTAGATGGAGACGAGGAGGAGGGGTGGTGTGTGTGTGTGTGTGTGTGTGTGTGTGTGTGTGTGTGTGTGTGTGTGTGCGCGCAGGGAGATGTTACAGGAAATCAAATGTTGTCCAAAGGCTGCTCGCTCTGTAATTTCTGGGAAACAGCCTTTTTATGCGGACATCTGCAAATGAGTGTGTTCGGCTCGGATTCACCTGCCGGCAGCCGGCGCTGCCTCCTTGTTATTTTCTCAGTAACAAACAAATTAAGCTGTTTGCCACTTTCCTCTCTTACTCGGGTTATTTGTGATTGAGTGTGTGTGTGTGCTAACTGACCACTGGCTTGTTATCCTGGATTTATATAACCCCTACGCTGAACGGACACTTGATTCACACGTCTAAAGATGCATGCGAGCACACAGAAACTTGTCCTTTCACCAGAGGACTTTTTATTGATCTCTGTTGACTCATTTTTAGCCTCACAAACACCCTCAGCGCTTGTGTTTCTCCTAATAAACATATGAGGGAGGGTCAAAATGTTCCTCCTTCCGAACGTCTGAAAACTCCAACCGGTGCTCGCAAAGACAGGAACGCCAGAACACGCCGAGGGAGCGTGTGACTCGGTGTTCGGCCGGAGTGCCAGCCATCAGCCATCAGCAGCCACAGCGGTTATGTAATGTTTGCTGTACACGGCCAACAGACGTGTGAGATGAATGTCAATGAGGCAGCTCCCTCCTTTTGCTCCTTTTTTTTGTGGGATCATGGTCACTATCAAACATTTGGACCCCCCCCACTCCCTCAGAACCGATCCCACACTTAATGCATGAAAAAAAACAGTCACGAGATGTTCAGAGTGAATTGTGCACTGAAGCGACGAGTTGTGTTGTCGCTCGGATACTTGAGCCCCTTCACTTTTTATCCTCTTCGTCATGTTTTCTCTTTCCCCCTGCTTTTTTTTTTCTCTCCTCCGTCTCTCCCCTCTATCCACACCTCCTACTTTCCCCCCACACCTCCTCTCCACGAAACCAAATCTCCACCGCCCTAGTTTCCATAGCAACAGGTTACCATGGAAACTAGGTGACAGTGCGGTGCATCCCATCCTGCTATCGCCAGGCTTGGAGAGGTGTTTTTCGGGAAGGGGGAAAGTTTGTTTTGTCCGTCTCCTGTTTACCGAAAAAATCGAGACGAAGCCTCGGATGTGATTAACACCTTTGCTGTGACTTAAAGTCTGTGTGGCATGTGGATGCAACGTGTACATTCATGACATTTTAAGGGTATTTCAGGCCGTCTTACCAGCCTCCATATATTAAACAGGTCTGGATTATGTTGAGGTTTAATCTTTAAATCAGACGGTTGAACGTATCGCAAGATCCCTGATTAATACGGCGTTTTAAAGGATGAAAATCCCGGCCCCTTTTGTTAGCCTGACCTTTGTCCACAGCCATCAAATCTCTGAATTTATGCGCTGACCCACTTGCAGAATATAGACGCGTCCATGTGTCAGCCGAGATATTTTCTCCCACCCTGTGAAATCTTCAATTTTATGTCCCCCCTGAGCCTCGGCATTGTGTACAGCGAGACATCCAAAGGGCCCCGAAATAACTGTACCACTTGCCAAATGATGCAATTACACAGAAACGGCAAAGAAGGAGAGAAAAAAAAAAGAAAAATTGGACTCGGCTTTTATGTCGCTTCAAATTTAGAAATAGACGGGAAGAAAGAGATAACGGCAGAGCGTCGAGAAGAAAAAAGCTACTCACGTGTAAAGAGGCTGGGGGGAGAGAGTGGTGGGGTTTGCTTTGCTGGGTCTACACGCTCCGAGTGCCTCCACTCGCCTAAAACTGTTTGGGACGACTGTATGTGTGTTTTTTTTTTCCCCGACCTAGGCGGTGTGAAAATGAGGACTGTTTCAGAGCAGTCTCGCAGCGAGAGGGAGCGTCCCTGTCTGTGGCGGGAGGCTCCGTTCGCAGCCAGATTGTTGCTCCGGTACTTAATTATGTAAAAACAAACAGCCGCGGGGCACGTTTAAAATTTCACAGAACAATCACAGCTTTTCTGAATCCAAGCGCTCAAATCAGACGGAGAGAGAGAGAGAGACGGACAGACGGACGGGAGGAAAGGGTGACAGATAAGCAGTGCACAAACAAACAGAAGGTGCGACGGAGCTGCTGCCGAGGTGACACCATCCTGCTACTACCGAGAATTTAATGTCACTGTATTTAAAATGTACTATCACTATCGTGCAAAATTATACACATGAGTCAGCTGCGTTTCCCTCTCAGTCAAAATGTATCAGAAAGATCCTGCACAGCTTGTACGCCATAAAAAAAAAGTTTCTTCTTCTTCTCCTCCTCGGTGAAAGCAGCACTCCATGCGAGAGGGTGGAGGGTGCGAGGGGACCTCGGTGGGCGAGCTTCAGCCCACTCGCTATCGCTCCGCGGCCGACCTAGTTTGGGCCGCTCGATTAGACGCCGCTGCAGCAGTTCTAAAAGTTGCACATTCTGCCCGCAGGATCGACCGCTGCCACGAAAATAGCTCCCAAAAATAATAGCAACAGTTCAAGTCGCACTTTGGCACGAGTCAGGAAGCTATCGTGCGTCTGCTGAATTGAATGTGACATTTTAAAGGTCGGACAAAGCCGCTCGCAAGCCAGTTTGAAGCGTTTGATTGGTGATAGTGGTTATTCAGTAAAAAAAAAATAAATGGAATGAGGTGGATTTTATTTTTCCAGGCATTTTTCAGCTCGTCGGCTGTTGATGATTTTATTTTTCCCTTTCGGGGCTTTGATGTGCGGCGCTACGCTCTCCAGCTTTGATGCCACTGGCAAGATGCAGCGGGATTTGTTCGGTCCCCTTTGGGATTAGCTCTGGGAGAAGCACACTCTTGATGTTGTTTGTCATTACTGTCCGTAGAAATCATCAAACACGCAACTGTGGAAATGTGCAGACAACTGTAGTAAAGTGACAACGAGCTGATTGTAAATTAAATCCGACGTTGTTTTCCTAAAGCGACTGTACGTTTCAGCCTATTGAATTTAACTTAAATATAAGTTACTGCACTACCTTGACTTTTTTTTCTTGCTTCCAGGCAGCAAATGGTTTCCATTTACTTGAGTGAGGCTGTAATGAAGTTACAGTAGACTTAAGATACATCCCAGCGGACATTTAGTCTGCAGTAACATCATTCTGGGCAGCATAGATTTACATTTTCTGGATAATCGACATCGTCACGACCACATCGATCTCCCCTCGGCAGAGAGGTGGCGTTCGGCTGTAAGGGGAAGTGACTGAAGGAAAGAGTCTCCGGTAGCTGGAGGCACATCACAGTGTGTTCTTCTTATGCTCCAGAGAGGACTGTGAGTTTGCAAAGTTACATAAGTTATCAAAATGTAGCTCGAATGCTGATCCGATCTTACAATAGCACAGCTGTGGAGAGAAGACACCAACCGTAAGACGGGAAGCAGCAGCCGAACTCTTCCTCGTTTGGTGTTTTTGAGTAAAAGGAAATACATGAAATGATTTTAAACATGAGACTGCGATGAAGAGTTGCTGCATGAACCCAGACAGCTGTAGCGAGGCCTCAGATGCGTCGCCGCCGTCACGTGCCTCTCAGGCACAAAAAAAAAAAAGCTCAGCGGGGAGTTCAGGGTTTCCCACAACGCTGCGTTGTCCCAAAATGAACCTGAGCCAGAAAAACTGTGACTCCGTCTGTTTGATCTTTATTGAAATATATAAATATCTGCAGTGAACGCTGGTGATAATAAGCAGTCAGCACTTTTTGTGTGTGTGTGTGTGTGTGTGTGCTAACCCAAATCTAAAATGAGCTGTGGCATTGAAAGCTGAAAATAAATTTAGGTCACATCTCAGCAGTTCCTCGCAAACAACGCACGTTGTGTGAATAGATGATAATGATTGTTTCAGGTATTTGTTCTTCATGTAGTTTCCACTTAAAGATATAATATTTAACATTTCCACTTTAAAACGACCAGACCTTTGTTGTATATTTTGTTTAATTGTGTTCTTACATTATCCTAAATGTGAGAAATCTGTTAATTTATTCATGTAATGTGTTTTATTTGGTCACCAGTTGCTATAACGTCAGTGAAGGAAGGACGACAGCGAACGTGACCAACTATAACCACAATTAAACTTTAAAACAATACCCCGTCCTTTCTGCTTGAGTCACGTCAGGTAGATTTTCATCAACAATGGTGGTTGTTTAACAATGAAATATAAAAACAGTCCCTTTGTCTGAAAAACTTGAGCACTTAGCTTCATCCAGCTAACAGTGGTAGCCATTTGTTCTTATTCATAACGTACTGTCAGTCCTGATGCCGCAGGGAATTCCTCTGGCGGTTTTATTCGGATAAAAGCCTCGTCGCCGGTGAATCAGTCCGTCTCCAGTCACTTCAACATCAACTCCTACGGCGACTGCTACTCCGCTCACTGTGGGAGTCCAGTCCAACCAGGTGGAAGTATGAAAAACAGCTCAGAGCTGTATCAACCAGCCAGCAATCAATCAATCACCGCGCTCCGCTCAGTGCCTCACCAGCTTCGACAATCCATCTTCTCCTCTTGGCATGATATTATTAACAGCGTCTTTTAAATGGCACCGACGAGGCTTGTTTTGAACGGCGGCTGTCCACACTGCCGTACTGTTGGTTCGGCTCTGCCAGGAGGAGCCGTCAGTTCGAGGTGTCACATCTCTCTTTTGGAGCCTTTTCCTCCCTCCAGTAAACGCCGTTTGCCTCGGGGCAGACTGTCTTCACAGACTCCCTCATTGGCCAGACGCCAGGTACACTCCATCTCGCTCCGACAGCTGTGTTGACGGAGAGTACCTTTTAATTGTTTTACTTATTAAATGGGGTTCTTGGCATCGCGAGTGTTCTTTCGATGGCTTGTAAGTCGGTGTGAAATCAGCGGTCGGAGTCGGTGTTCTGGCCCGATGTGGGGCAGACATCCAACTGTGTCACAGGAAGCATCTTCAAAAGTCATTCGGACGAGTTTATATTTACTCTAAGGGAAAGTTGATGTCGATTTTAGGCCTCCTGCACAGCTGATTTCAATTACTGTGATTGGGTGAAGCTCTGCTTGTGTGTACATGCTAGTATGTACACGCCCACACCGCCCGGAGACAAGGTGTAATCAATCAACAAGTGAAAACACCTGTACATAGACCTCGGAAAGAATGACCTCAGACACGGAGAAGTGCAATGGAGCGATCATCCGAGTTGGAAAGTCGGGCAAGATCCAGAAACTTTAACGACATAAGACACATGATGTCACATCTCTTTTTACTTTAGGTGCTGTACGCATTAAAACGTGCTGTTGCAAGTTTGTAGTTTCATTTGCACTTGACAGAAGTCTTTGCAAACATGTGGTACGAGCCTGTTCCGTCCAAATGTACTGGGACGCATTTAGATTGGGAGTTGGGAATACCGACTTGGAACTACCGACGTCCGACTCTCTATGGATCGAAGCATTGATCTTCAGCTCAACACTTAAAGGCACCTTGTTGAGTTTTAGCTTTAGTTTTGGCCAGCCCAGTCGCCAGAATGTTGGCATGTTACGTTTCTGCAGACCACCGATACGTTCACATCTGTACATGTCAAATCAATTGATTGACATTTCTATTTCTACAGTTTATGTGCTGACTTTCATGTAGAGTTGGGCAATATATACCATATATATCGTTATCATGATATGAGATTTTATATCGTCTTCCTCTCTCACGATGAGAAAGTGCCCTTGCCAAAAAGTGTTCCTTGACATGATTTTTAAAAAAAACTTAAAGGGGATGAAATTATTTCAACACATTTTTGCATTTAAGGAGACAAAGGATGTGTTTTTGTGGAGAGACAGTAAGACAAGTCCAATTCATTTTTGACCATGTGAAATTACAACACACATGTCAGAATAAACAACATGGACACATTGAGGTCAGGCTCTGTAGAAAAAGCTAAACGGAGGACTGACTCCTACACCTGCCCTGTTAAATCTCTCCGTCTTCGTATAGTCCACACTTCCAACCACCATTTTCTGCCTCTCTGCCTTCATTTGGATCCAGCTCCTCCTCCGCCTCCCTCACATCTACTACAGTCACACTACAGCGGGCTCGAACCCATCCCGTGTTCCCCTGAGTGCGCCGCTCTGACTGCCTGACTGTGAAGGCTCTAACACTTGCCTGGTGTTCTCGGCGTATAATGAGACAGTAGAAGCGCAGTTAAAGAACAGTTTTATGATCTCGTATTTAATGAGTCTCGGCCTGGCTTTGTGTGAGGAGCGAGCGCTGCTTTATAATGTTGGCAGTAGAACTGGAAAGAGGAAGAGTGCTGTCTTATTGAGCTGAAAGATAATTGCGGCGTTGCCCGCGTATGAGGCAGATCTTGGATTTGAACACACCTTATCCTCCGGTCTCGTAGAGGCCCGGGAGGTCGAGACATGATCTCACATGTCTCTACATTTCAACAGTTAAACGCACGTTCCCGCCAAAACCTGTGATTGACTCGGCTCATTACTCACAAACCATGTGTGTTTTACATTCCTGCTGCTGTAGTGTGTTAAGGTTTTGAGTCTTTTTTTTTTTTTTCCTCCCACTTCCAGTTTCCATTCATTTGCATTCCGCATTTAAATCCATTCAAACCGGCTTGATTTGTGAAATCCAGGCAGTGAATGAATCACAGCGAGTGAATCAGCGTGCACTTTACGATAATGGAGAAAGTTGTTAAAGCCGTTTCATCCATCGCCGCAGAACGCGCTGGCAGCACTGGCTAATTTTTTTCAACCGCAGTACTTTGACCTAAAATTTACTGGCAGAAGACAACAAGACACAAATTAGACGGCAATGGCAACAAAATAACCACTCTCAAGTCAGTGCAGAAGCAATGTAGGACAATAGGAAGCAGCGAACAGCAACACTTCTGAAGAGACGACTGGCGAATTTCAGCTGTAACTGTAATGTTGGTCCTCGTCCTCGTATGGCCATGATCCCGTCGTGGCGACTGAAAACCAGTCGCTTTTGTCTAGTGCAGATGAGAGTTGGTCAAACACCAAGTTCGACACGATATTTCTTTTCTAGAAGTTCTTTACTGTTTGCAAGCAAGAGCCACACATCAGCAGCGCGTAGATGTTGACTGAAGAGAGGCGATCTCTCCCCATCTTTTTATAATAATACGAAACAATACATTGAATTGTAACAGTCACAAGATTACATATGATCTCTCTCAAAACACTATTCCAATCATCTCGTGATACACATAAACCTCTCATATACTTCCAACCATTGTTGTGTGTCTTACGTCAACCTAAGGTCAAAACACTTACACATAGACGAGGCTTAGTCTGCATCTACGTATACGTTACGCGTATCAAAAGCTCAAACAGATGAGCAGACTCGCTTTCTTGCACCCAAACTTGAAGAATAAATTAGCTAAAGTTGTTAAGTTTTTTTTTTTATATATCTTTTTTCAGGTTGTTATGGAAACTGGCCTACCCACGGCTGCAGCGGCCCCGTGCTGCATGTGTGTGTTTGTGTTTTCTACCTCTAATTCTCTCCACAGTCACTCAGTAAATTAGCGCTACTGTTCTTCAGCACAACAAACCGACACTGGAGAACTTGCTCTCTGTATTTTTAAGGGATTCATGTTGTGCTCTGTGGAGAGAACGTGCTGTATGTGAAGCAGTGGAGGACAGAGGAAATGCACCAGTGTCCTTTATTCATACATGATGAATTGACTTGATACTGTTATTTTTGTGAAAAAGCATCATCTTAAACTAATTGGTTTCCGTCAGTGGGCTTTTTGGGTTGGGGTGAACTTTTGCTCCTCCTCCTCCTCAGATGGAACCTGAGAAAGGTGAAAACAATTTACTTGTTGCACTCATGACTAAATGTGAGCATCCACAATTGCAGGGTACGACTATTTTTTATTAACCAAGCCAAGCGAGTTAAAAGCAAAGGTGACCCACTACTGCTTCGCTGTAGAATGAGTCACCGGAAGGTCTCTGGAAGGTGGAATGACACCCGTGGAGTCTTTCCTCGGGGTGTCTGAGCTGAGTACTGGGCCAGAAATAATGGCAGATGCATTTTTTTTTCTGACCAAGTTACATACAAGTGGTCAGTTAAGGTGGAAAACTGGAACAAATCGTTTGAATGCAACTCTCAAGGATTCTTAGTCATCATAGAGCCAGTTCCTCTGCCCTAGTTACTGGTGCCAAAACAGCCTCCTCTCTGGATAACACTTTCTTATGATTCTGAAACTATTGATCTGGAGTCTCAAACACAAAACTCATGGCTGACATATTCGCTGGCGGTTGCTTATTGAACTTGGTTTCTTTCACACTGAGCTTAATTGGACCAAACTTGGCGTGACTGCAAAGCTCGCCATTGTCTAGCCAAAAAGAAAAAAAGCGGAAGTAAAAAAGTTTTAACTTGTTGAATGCTCTTGTCAGCTCCTTATCTGTGCCGGCTTCCACAGTTTATTCGTACAACTCTGGCTACATTATTTTCCTGTCCTGCCTGCATTGTGCCTCAGCACAGCGGCAAAATCCAATCTGATCAAGTTCTGTTCAAGCCACGGATGGAAAAATGAACAGGGGCCTATTGGGCACCGGCTCAGACACTGAGGGTGTTACGGGGCCCCCAGGCCAGACATCTGTTTGAACTGACTGTCATTATTTCTTTGTGAAAGTAAAAACACTACAATAAGACACAAAACAAAGAGAGAAAAAAGGGACTATAAAAAGTTACAAATCAACTCCAAAGAGACACAGAACAACTCCAAAGAGACACACAACCAACAACCACCACAAAGAGATACAAGAGAACTACAAAGAAACACACAACTACCACAAAGAGATACAAGAGAACTACAAAGAAACACACAACTACCACAAAGAGACACAAAACAACTCCAAAGAGACACTAAATAACTACAAAGAGACACACAGCTACCACAAAGAGACACAAAACAACTCCAAAGAGACACTAAATAACTACAAAGAGACACACAACCACCACAAAGAGACACAAAACAACTTCAAAGAGACACGCAGCCACCACAAAGAGGTACAAGAGAACTACAAAGAGACACACAACTACCACAAAGAGACACAAAACAACTCCAAAGAGACACTAAATAACTACAAAGAGACACACAGCTACCACAGAGAGACACAAAAAAACTCAGAAGAGACACACAGCCACCACAAAAAGATACAAGAGAACTACAAAGAGACACACAACCAACACAAAGAGATACATAAACGCTCAATGGCTCAAGCTAACATTACAAGGTATTTGTGTTTTACATTCACATTTACATTCACATTTAGGGCATTTAGCAGACACTTTTGTCCAAAGCGACTTAAAATAAGTACGTAGTAGTTGTCACAAAGTCAGCGAACAGATGGACAGCAATATTTCTGCAATTTCTAACTCAAACAGATCAAATATTTACTTTTCTCACATTCGGGCGATGCTTTGATTCTTGGAAGAAAAAGTGTCAGTCCTGCGTGCCAGTACGATCAGCTCTACGATGAGGGTCAGATATTTCTTCTGATGTTCATTGACGAGTTGTGTAGTTTAAGGAGACAGACAGAGTACTCCCTCAGAGCTGCCTTGGAAGCATCGCGGTGGCTCCGGTGCCAATGTCTTTGGTTTCACGTCCAGAGGCTTCCCTGTGCTACTGGCCTAGTGAAAGGCCTGGACTGTGTTAGTGTGCTGCTGGAACCTCCACCGGGCTGTCCTGTCCCCCTTCCCCGTCCCGCGGGAGACCCCTTCAGCAGCCAGACACACTGGCCCATTTTACTTCCTTTTCTGCCTGCCTCTCTCGCCGTGTCTCCCCTCCGTCTCCAGCTGCTGCCAAGCTCTTTATCTCCGGTTCGCCATTAAAAAAAAGAGAGACAGACGCTTTGAATGTGGAGACTTTTATTGAAGTTTCTGTTTTGGCTCAGGATCTGTCCGCGGTATCCGTCTCTCTCGATCGACTTTTAAAATATGAAATATGAAAACTATATTAGATATGTAGTGGCTGTTTATGGCTGAACAGTAATCATATAAAGTAGTGAAAAGAATAAGCTGCTGTGTAATTGTTGCTAAATAGAGAACGGCAACAATAAACTAATCACCCGGCGGCTGCTGACGCAAGCCTCCCCACAAGAACTTAATGGATAATTACATAGAAGTGCCACCGAGGGCTTGATAAGTGTAATAAGTGTCCTGGGCTTTAAAGGCATCAGATCCAAAGACTGTGAGGCAACGAGAGGGGGGACACCGTCCCATCCCAGCTGCTCACGTTTTGCTCCAGTTTCTCCCGCGTTTTACTATTTTTTGAGCTGCTCTGAAAGGCAGATGAGTTTATTAATTACACATTCGCTGACTCTGTGCCTTCCCATCCGAGTTTTTCCCCAAAGTGTGCATCATTTTTTCATCACGCTGCACCAAGAATAGCAAGCGCCGCTCGAGTCGCTCAGCATATTTGACTGCAGTGAAACGCACTGTTGTGCAGAAGTGACCATGGACGAGGCAAGTTTTTAGATAAAATTAAACACAAGCTAACGCTCACACAAAACTGCTTGTAAAGGCTTGAAAGCCAGTGCAAAGATGCCGGGAGCGTGACAGTGGGCGAGTGTGGGTGTCTGAAGTGTGTCTCTTGTCTTTCGGCGCCGGTGTGAAAAGTAGTTCAGTAATTAAAACAAACCTCTCTCCGGTCCCCGATGGAAAGGGAAGGCAGAGAGGCTGCGGAGGGAGTGGGAGAGATAAAGAAGAAAGGAGAGATAAAAGCCAGAGACGGTTATTTTTGATGGAAAGGGAAGAAAGGGAGGCCTTTTAATTTTAGCTCGGCGTGCCGGATCGCCAGAGGGGGAGAACGTGGCAGCTGAATGCGAAGATGCTGATCGGTTAGACGGCGGTCCGACGCACTCGCGCAGGCCACACAATACACACACACTGACATCGAAAAACCTCCCCGAAGACAAGAGTTTCCCTCGTTTCAAGGGAAATGACCGGACGAAGCTTTCAAGAAGCGCTTCGTGAACACATCAGCAGTGACCCAGATGAGCTACATTTATTGTTCGAAAAATAGTCTTTATTCACCTCAAGTCAACCCGCTAATTGGGCTGCTGAGAACAGACTCTTCCGACACACAGTCTCGCTCGTCGTCAGACAGAAAGAGCCTCAAAATTCCCGGTGAAATGAAGATGTTTATCTCCGCCGTAAACATTCAGTGTGGTGTTGTGTCGTTCGAGCTGTTCTCTCAGCTCGTTATCTGAACTTTCTGGCAATCCTCCTCGCCTAACGAAGGGCACGAGCTCCGCCGCTCCGCTGCCTGTTGTGTTTTTTTTTGTTTTTGTTTTGGAGAGGTGTCCCGTTCTGACCTACATACGTTACCGTGACCGGCGCTTAAAAAACTTTTTGTCTCCATGACGACGCGGGGTGTGAGGGAGGGATGCGCCTACTTTTGAAAAAGGCAGGATGTTGTTGTCTTCCTACGGCAGCACGAGCCCCCGCAAGCCCACACAACCTGCGCTCGGATTCGTACCAGCCGAGAGATTTCCATCTTTTTCTGTATGTTCACTTGAGCGCTAACAAGCCATTTTTTTTTTTTGTCGTGGAAAAGGCAAGGGTGGATGGATGTCGAGAGAACAGGAGAAGGGGGTCTCTGATGTATAATTTATCCGTGCAGTGGGTGGGCGGAGGACGTGGGGTGCGAGCTGGGTGAGGGGAGGAAAGGTGGGTGGGCGGATCGGAGAAGTCAGGGATGTTGGCGGGGTGGGGAGGGGGAATCCAAACACTCGCACGTTTTCCCTGTTATCCATCACCGTGCCAAGTACTGTAACACTTCCAGCGGGAATATGGGTCTGTAGATTAGAGCAAACAGACTTGGACAAACCGAGGGTGTTTTTATGTTTTGTGTCAATTTTTGTTGCATGTTTCCGGACGAGACTCTTCGCCCGGCCAGCAACAAGCCCACTCGCTCGGGCAAAATTTACACTCGCACAGAATCGAGCTCCTTCGGGGCAGATGGTGCCTCGTAGCGTTCGCACATTTGGCTCTTGAAGGCAGAAGCTCGGAGACAGAAGAAGAGAAGGGGAGCGTTAAAAACAGGGATGGAGGGATGGAGGAAGCCGAGCAGGCTGTTGCACCCCTGGAGGGTAGAGCAGATCTGCTTTGTTAGGAGCCCGGCGATGAGACCTCGTTCTCTCACCCCTCCCTCCCATCTTTATTCTCTCACCACCCCCCTACGTTTCACCCACTCCCGCTTCATTCCTTTTTTTTTTTTCTCTCCTCGAGACGTTTACACGTTTTTGCCATCCACATGCCTGGCTGCAGGCTACGGGGTGAGGTGGAATGGAAAAGGAAGAGAGAGAGGCAGTTGATTTCAACAGCCATTCCTTCAGGGAGGGGAGGGGGCTGCCGAGCTACATGAGACCAGTAAACAACCAGCGAGGAGATGGGAGAAAAATGTATAAATAATGATCTGAAATATGACCTAAATAAAAAGCACACCTCCTCCCTGTTTCTCTCTGCCCCAGTTCAGCTGTGTGTGTTTGCCTGTGCACGTCGAGTGTGCGTGTGGGCTTTGTTCTGTGTGTGTGTGTGTGCATGTGTGTGTACAGTATCTCTGAAGGAGACAGTAGGCAGTGGTTCGAAACAAGTCTGCTGACCAGAGATAGCACTCTGTTGTTGTCTCTGCCCGCTGATCGGCACCGCGTCACCCACGGCGAGGTGGGTGCGCGCACACACAAAGGTACGCGGAGGATCCACCTCTGCTCTCGCTAATCGTCCCCCGTACGAAAAGCCTCCGTCGTCGCTTCGGAACAAACGGTAACAGATTTCTGAGAAGCGTAAGCGGACTACGGATCGGAGCCTGACCAGTCACAGCTGCCGTCCCACTTTATGAACATCAATATCATCATTCATGTGTCTTCTCGTGATTACATTTGTGCACTTGAGACTTGTTGATGGTTCAGTGTACTTGTAGCTGACGAATTTCATGAATTGTTGTCCCCATTAGTTGCTTGGACTTAAAAACACAGGAAAAAAAGGTCTAGGATGAAAAATACTGGAGTTATTAACCTCATCTCATGGGGTTGAACAGCAAACAGCAGAGGGAGAGTTGAAGTTGAGATGGAGGCTGTCAGGTGTGTTTTAAAGCTCAAGAAAAAAGCATGAATTGGACCTTGAGTTTACCTACTACCGTCGCCAACGCCATGAATCAACTTCTTCATCTCCTCTCTCAAGAATTTGTGCCATTTAGTTTGTTGAAATTCATGTTCAAGGTATTTTTGCCCGTCACAAAATGATCAGAGAACGGTAGAAATGAAAATGAAAGCTTTCAAACATTTCAACCCTTAACTGATGTAGAGAACATGTCGTAAATCATCTAATAGATGCATTGATGTGGGGAGAATAGAAAGGATGACCGCGTGTGCCTTTTTCTCCCTCAGGAGCCACAAAATACCTTTTGAATCTCAGATGAACCCAGATTATGTAACCTGAAGGTCCTGCAGAGTGGATCCACAGAGTGAGATGTGACCGCCTGCCACCCGGCCCTCATCTGACCGCCGTTATCTCATGTACAGTATCTTAAGGCCGACCGAAGCTCAGAGAGGAGCGAATGGAGATAACAGGGGATGAGTATTATTGCAATCCCGTAAGGACAGGAAGACAAAGCCGTGAATGGGAGAAACTGAGGACGTACACCTGGAGAAAGAGAGGCTGCCGAGGAGATGAAATGTCATTCTCCTTGGATCGACGGCTTATCTTCTCTCTGACTAATGCGGAAAAGGTCAGGCAGTGACTCGGACTGGCATATACAAAGTTAATATTTCAAATTTGATTCAAATCATTTATTTCTCCTCCCGATACAAAGACCGTCATGTCCACCAGGCTCGTTCTTAATGGGGTGATCGCAATGTTCTGATTGTCAAGCTGCATTTAAGCTCAAAAAGTTGCAGCTGCAGCTTGTTATGATGTTGCATCATCGGTTTGGTTTGGCAACGGGTGAAACTGAAAGTGGGGAAAAATTGGACGGCTTTCGCCCCGTTGGCGTTTCCAAGTGATGCAAGTGTTGGTGTCACCGTGGCACAGACAAACAGGTCGTTAATCATTCCCCTGAGCGGAGCAACTCCCCAACAACACCGGACAAAACACGACTTTATTTATTCATTCGGTCCAACGAAGATCCAACATTGAAAATCTGGATCCGATATCTGGACTCTGTTCATGACAGCCCCGTGAAGCCAAAAAAAAGCTTGACTTCCTGGATACAAATACTAACCAGATCTTCCAAGTTGTGCGGCCCATAGAGGGTGTGCACTGGAGGCTTCTTCCGCCGGTCAGCTGGCTAACTTTTTGTTTCGCCTCTGACTAACTTAAATAGGGATAACGATTTAGTTGTGCAGCTGTTCCACTGGCCAAGTCCCATCACAGTACATTCACGTGATGTTGTAATTGCAGGGTTCAGAGCCTGCTGCTGTTCCTGAGAGATCTCGTGTCAGGTGGCAGACATGATAGCATCGTGAAATCGAGGTTTATAGGCAACAACTAGAAGAAAAAAGCAGCGTGATGAATTATAAATCCTGAAATCAGGAGGATTCATCATCACTGTGAACGTCTGCATAAAAATCTGGTCTAAACCTGCAGGTGTTGCTACAAGAAAAGTCCGGAGGTCACCAGAGTCATTGTTATGATATATTTTCTGGGTATCAGCTTTTTATTTTTCTGATGGTGTCGCTAGAGACGAGTTCAAGGAATCACCAAAATCAATAGGAGGCATCCTCTGGGGACCGTGAATGTACGTACCACATTTCACGACTATCCAGTGAATATTTGTTGAGATATCTCAGTCGAGATAAAGTGGTGAACCGACTTACCATTGCCACTTGCCATTCTGCTACCGTGGCTAAAATGTTAGATACACCTGAGCTGCTGTGTGAACAAGGAAACCAATCAATACTATCACATGCCGACTATCATTCACATACAATAAACCGATGAGCGACGTCCCACAACGTCTCAAACTGGCCGTGGGATTACCTGGAATTCCTCACGTGGGACCTTGACTCCGGATCTCACATTACCTCTTTGTTGCGGCGCGCTCAAGACAGGTCAGGTCACTTAGACACGAGCTTCCGCCACCACGCTGAATAATTCAGGAGAGGCCATGATGCCGTGTGTGAGTGTGTGTCTGTGTGTGTGAGAGCGAGCCGCGATGGAGTGTGGGTGTTGAGGAATCGAATCGGTGGAGTGTGAGTGTGTGAAGATGGGCACTAACAGAGTGGTTTCCTCTGTCTTCTCGGAGAAGCCCTGTGGCCCACTTAGGATCGGCTTACAGGTGTCTGCCTGAGAGCGGACGGGGGGGAAACAGACTCGGTGTTTTTGGGGATGCTGTTTCCTTACTCCAGTGTTTGGGTGTGAGAGCCGGCGAGCCCTCGCTCACCTGTTGATCCGAGACGTATTTCAGACACGTTGCGTCTTATCTACGCGTCCTGAAATATGCGCTCTTATCTTTTTTCTGTAAGTCGTACACTCGTTTATCTGCCGCATTCGGAGCAGATGAACATCCGACCCGCCGCTGTTGATGCCTCATATCATAATAACACCACCGCTCTGATGTGTGTGTGTGTGTGTGTGTGAGGGGGTGATTTACATAGTGACAGAGCCGTTATCGTAGCGAGTGTGCCGATACGTACGGAATGTGTAGAAATATGACTCACCGCGCTCGATGCATCATTCTCTCGTTCTCGTAAGGATTTCCCGCGAATGCAAACATGCACGAGTGTGTGAGAATCTCGGTCAGTGACGTTTCCCCGCAAAAAACACATAAAGTGGGCGGGGGGGGTATTAATGGTGGGAAACGTAGCAGGATGTGCTGTTTGAAGCAGCCTTCCAGCTGCCAGCCGAGCTGTCGGCCAGGTCGCGGTTATAGCTGAGCTGCTCGCTATAGTTCAGTGTCAACTCGGGTTGCAATGACGTCAGTCCTCCGATCAAGAGTGACATAAGGCTCTGGAGTTACACTGCACAGGTACAGAGGCTGCACCCATACATCTCCGTGTCATGAATAATGGCTGACGGGGTGAAGTCAGGATGATGCACTTTGTTAACTCCCCTCTCTCGGTTGTCCTTTTTATGACCCGGCCTTCTGAGGCGAACTGTCGTAATGTGATATTTAAGGTAAAAGGCAAAAAAATATGCTCGCTGTCGCCTTTAAACCTGATGTATTTTTACACTGACATTGACCCAAAAAAAGCACTTCGTAATAAAGGGGTCAATCAAAGCACACAAAAAAATAACACCTATCTCCGCGGCTTCGCTCGGCGGTTTGGCCTTGCATAACCCGCATATTTAATCCCAGCTGTTTTTGCAACAAAGCTCCTTTAAGCACATCGCACTCTACCTGAACAGTGCCAGATGGCAGGCAGACGGAGTTAGTGACTGGCTGGTGAATGTAGACAAACATCCAGCACGTAGAGACCCCGCGTTTCTGGTTTAGATTAAACCAGAAGGGGAGTAAATCAGTGTGGTGTTGGCAGGGAATCTGTCAGTTTGGGTTTAGGTTTTTAGGCTCCCTAATGGAGAGAGATTGATTATTTCAGCTTTAAGGTAAAATGTGTTGTTTTTAAGAGAGATTATGTTTGTGTGCTGCCATAATGTTAGAGTCAGATCAGAATATCAAGAGAAAGTGATCCAACACTGATTTAGGCAGGGCTAACAGTTAGCCTAGCGCTGTCAAAAGCAAAGCAACATGCCTTTCAACAACTTCACAAAGTTTTATCCATTTAATATCTTATATATGTTGTTAAAGTTTCTAGTGAGGTCCAATGTTTCTTGACTGTGCAGCTGCTGATGATGACAAGTTAAAAACTTTGGACCGTAGGGTGAAGTTTCATAGTCCACAACACATTTCTGGAGCTTCACAGCCAAACAGCTGAAGTAAATGGGGACTTGTTTTGAAACCTGAATAAAAAATGGCAAAAAAAAACCCATAATATGGCTCCGTACATCTCGTCTGGCATAATCTCCGGAATCCCAGAGATCCCAAATTGATTTTAAAAGACGTTATTTACTCCCTTTTTTTCACTTTATCTCCCAAGATGGAAGCGTTAGCTCGCAGCCCGTCTGAAGTGGGTGCATGAGCTTTGCCGCTCATTGAGCATGTAAATAACTTTTTTTTAGGTTAAATCAATCTGGTATCTCAGGACTTCTGGAGATTTTACAAGATCACACCGGACAAGCTGTGTAGAGCCAAGTTATAGTCTGTTCTCAGTTTTTTCATTTATTTGTTTATTCCTTGTCAGATAATGACTTTATTTTCATTTTTGGGTGATCTTATCCTTTAAGTTCAACTGAAGACATCTCTGAACTGGACACAAAATCTTCAACATTTATGGAAATATGCCTGTACACTGTTTTACTTATGGAGTGTTCCTTTTAAAATTGCAGATCAGGGAATGAAATTCATGGCGCTCATCGTATATTAACGCTCGAGCTATAATTTGCCCTGAAGAGGAACATTTGTTCCACTTAATGTGAGTTTTCACCCAACAGCTAAGTCGAGACGTGCAAGTTAAAAAATGAGTTGTATGTATATATTATTTATATTATTATATATCATATTATTTGGTTCAGGAACACTTACGCTATCTGGGCCGCCTTCAGACGTAAAAGAAAAGGTTTTGAAAAATATTTTGTCCGCATTTCAACTTTATATTCTTTCCTCTCTCTGCTACTGTATGTTTTTGTCGGGCGTGACCTCATCTAGCTCAGCGGGCCCCTTTCCCTTCCATTTTTGTGCATTATATCACTCATCTTCCCCCGTATCCAGCGCCCCCTCCGCCCTTCCTCTCGCTTTTCCTCCGTGTCACAGTGGAGAGTGAATAATTCATGATCGGGCTGCTTGCTGGTGGAGATGAAATCATGTGAGAAGAGCAGGATACACGTGCTCATCTCAGAGCGACTCTTCTCTCCAAAGACCCCGACACAGCGTAGAGGGGGGGGAGTCACAGCGCGTTGGACGGACCGCTACTACTACTCCGTCCTGGCCGCGTTACGTTACCTCCGCAGCTTTCGTGACGGTCACACGTGAGCTCTTCAAAGCCCAGGCATGGAGCCATCCACAGGGACCAGGCAGTAGCTTGTCACCTCACTTTTACAGTGAGAGGCTTGAATCATGAATTAGCTCATAAATTAAGAATTTTCACATGTTCATAATTAGTTAACTGCTCCCTTGAAACGGTAGATGTCCATGTGGTGTTCACTTTCAATTAGACAAAAGAATCCTAAGGCAAGGTTGACTATTTGCAGAGCTTAAATATGTTTTTTTTCAAGCTGTTCTGAATCAGTTTAATGTTTTTCAACGGCCAACAAGTCTGAAATCAGGTCCAAGGTCAAAACTTTGATGATCTGCTCCTTAACAGCAGCAACGTTTGGCTGAATTTCTGTAAGCCACCAACGACACATAGCTCACATCAGAAACTGACAGTGGTGGATTCAGGATGTTTGAGTGGCAGGATGAGGAAGGACACCAGTATCTAGAGAGTCGTATGAATTAGCCAAGTCACAGTTGGTCAGAGAGCATTTGTAGCCTCAACTTGCCTTCTTTGGGAAGCCTTAAAAGTCGTTGCAACTCCAGTTGTGATTTTTTAACCAAAGCATCGTCATTTTATGCCACTGTGATTGGCTACTGACAGACTCAAAGTTTTCATTTTTTTTATTAAATCATCTCAAATATAAAGTCGCTCAAAGGTGAAAGTTAAGTCAGTGGTTGAAAATCTAGTCGAAATTTTATTTTTTTTTGTCAGGTCCCGTCTGTCCCGTCGAGTCTGACTCGAGTCCACGTCACGTGACTCGAGCTGTTGTTTATTCGCAGGTTCATGCTCGCTTGTTGCCATTAAATCTGCTGTCTGCCTGTAATCATTGTGTCGCGATGTGTTGGGACAACATGTTTACATGTCGGTGTCAGAAATACAGTAAGTTTGTTGCCCGCTGCTCAGCGCTCTGCAGACTCCGTCTCCTCACTGCCACATGCACACTTCCGTCTCTGGAGAAACTCCCTGCCCGAGTCCAGCTAAATGCGTCTCTGCATGCTTGTGCTTGTGTCAGTTTTCATGTTCAGTGTGTGTGTGTGTGTGTGTGTGTGTGTGTGTGTGTGCGCTCTTGCTCTGCAGCCCTCTGAAGCTCACTGTGTCGCGATGCACACGTGTATCTCACACGCAGGATCAACACACTGGAGTGTTGACGGACCCAGAACAACAATTATTCATACGGAGGGACCTTCACAGTTTTCCTGCTGTCACGCCGTGTTATCGGCCTGCACGGCTGAGCAGCCCGCTCGCCGCATAACGCTCGCTCTGGCTTACAGAGATGCAATGTGCCTGACTGGAGAGATGCCTTTTTTTGAGGGAATTTGGTATTTGACCGATGTGTAGAAGGACTGTGACACAGGTCGTCGCCCTGTTTCACACCTTTTTCGCCATTTAGTCAAAAAAAGTTCTAATAAAATATAATTTGCCTTTAAAACCTGCAAGCTTTTACTGATTTGTGCAAAATGTTCCAGTGTTTGAATGAAATGAATTGATCCACTGATTGCGAGTGATTTGATGACTGAAACTTTCCCTGCTGATACATTTTCAGCTTTTCATATTCAGTTATGATCATGGTGATGATAGGGTGCACTGTGACGGCAGCACTTTCAAATGATTCAGCAACTCTGGCTGCTCAGGTAAAGGTAGAGGTATTTGGTTTATGTTGGTGAATGTCTTCTGATGCTCTTCATCTTCTCTTTGTTTTTTTTCCCCAGATTAGTCGCTGCTTGAAGCCCGGAGGACGATTCGTCTCCATCACCTTCCACAGCCCCCTCCTCAGGAAACGCCTCTACGCTCGCACCGAGTACAACTGGTCGATTAAGAAGTTCAGTTACGACGGAGGTTTTGAATATTTCGTGTACGTGATGACCAAAGGAGAGGAGCTCAGCCCAGAGGACGCGGCGCTGGAGAAGAAGCTGCTGGACGATGCCAAATCCCCGCCGGCCAAGGTCACCACATCACACACCGAGGCCGACCAGGACTTCCTGTCTAACATTGACTTGTGAGATTACGGGACTATCTATAGGAATTTTAGGAAAACATTATCTGTGAGATATTTATACGTCTGTACTGATCATATGTCTTTATAAAATAATCAACTTTCAATCAACTTTGTTCTCTGTGAGCAACAAATACAAACAAACCCTGAGGAGCTGATATTAACTCAACCGTTTTTATTCAACACTCATTTTCCATGTTTTACCATCCATGTCGCACAAACAGTTACATCATGATTAATGTCCCTGCAGTCATGGTCTTGACTGATCTTGAAATAAAATCCAGAGTCCTCTTTGTCCGAGACAAGTGCAAGTCAAAACGTGGTTGACCAGAGACCAGACCTTTAAAAAGACCGATCTCGAGTACTACAACCCTACAACAGACCGTATCTTGGGATGAAAACCCGTTCAAACAGCCCACTGACTTTGAGACAAGGAAGCGGTGTAGGTACCAGATGTGCTCGGCCGACTGCACTTACAGATGGCTGTCCGGCGGTCAAACATTATTGGTTATACTCATGGTACCTTCCAAAGCTTACGGAAATCCAACAAAGAAGAATAAAAAAGGAGATGAAGAAGAAAAAATGTATATCTGGTCTGTATGTCTGTATGGAACGATGTATTTATCTTAGATGTAAACATTGAAGTTGGTATTTGTTCTAACAGATATTGGTTCCAGACCGCAGCAGCACATTTAGATTAAGATAAAGAATTTGAAACAATAACACCGTCTTTCTTCATTGTACAAACTGATTACGTTAGCACACTTTGTTTAAGATCGTCTTATGTTTAGGGGTTGGAGAAAGATCTCGGTTTGGGTTAAAACGATCGCTCTCGCAACAACTTTTCTCGGGTCTGGAAGACGCCATCTGTAAGTGCAGGACCCTGAGCCGGTCTGGCAGGCCGAGCCCATCAGCTACCTACACAGGAAGTGCGAGCATCGTAACTTAATTGTTGTGTTTCAGGACTCATTACTGCAGCGCGTATGGCCCCACAAAGACAGCGCCTCTGGTTCTGTGCAGCAGCGTCGCCTACCAGTAACACAGTTTTACACAGGCCCTCTATCTTTATGTGATTGTATTGTTTTATTGCACTCAGTTTAATTGTGATCGAAGCAGCGATTTGTAGTAATGTTAACTGTGGCTCATCACCATTCTTCTTCTGACTGTGTCATAATCTTCCGACGCAGCTACTGTCATCTTCTGTTCTAGTGCGAGTCATAACACAAACCTTTATAAATCAGTTTTTACGTCCCGGTGTCTTTAACCCTTCTGTCTGCACACAGTGTACATCAGAGCGATCCAGCAGCAGCGCAGGCCTATCCAGCGGCAGCGCAGCAAGGCCTGTGTTGCACAATTTGCAAGACAAACCGGCGTGTCTAGACAGAGTACATAACAGCAGCAGCGGCCTGCATGTAAAGTCAGTGTTAAAGTCTATTAATATGTCAGTCAGAGTCTCTCCTCCTGCCGGGGTTGTCTCTATCTGTCCCACGTCTACTTGAGATTCCAGACAAAAGCTGCTAATGGAGATATGCAGTGGGTTTGACACACCTGTCAAACACGCCGCCGCCGCTGTCGCTGCTGCGTGTGGGCACATACACATGTACATACAAGTCATAGTGCGCCCTGCGTGTTATTTGTTGAGGGAACATGAGACGGGTCTCTGGTGCCGTGCTCTCTGCTGCTTAAATATAGACCAGAGAGAGAGAGAGAGAGAGACGGGCGTGCAGACAGGCAGGCAGGCAGGAAGGCTGGTGGCTGGAGGGGAGGGGGGTCGGGCCACATTGATAAAGTAGAAATCATTTATTTTTAATTCCCCACTGAGATCTAATTACCGCCTATTTTTAAGACTTGGAAGAAGAAGGAAAAAAAAAAAGGTGTGTGATTTTTCAGATGGCTCCTCTTTTCGTTTCCGCGATTTCCTGCCGGTGTGACCTGGAAGTTTGTTTGACTTTTTAAACTGCGGTGTTGACAAAAACGCAAAGTTTTACACGCTCAGAAACTCTCCTGGAGCTTTACATCAAAACACACGTTTCTTCCTGAGTTCGCCCAGCTGTCACGAGACTGACTTTTGACAAGCTTCCTGTTCTCGTGCAACATACGTGCAGTTTCTGATGCGTAACAGCACGAGCAACCACCTTGAATTCAGCCACGAGGCCTTGATTTCAATCTGAGATCTGCTTTTTATGTCCAGACATCAACCACTGAATATGTCGGCTGAACTAAGAACAGTCGCTGGCTGTTTCAATTGTATATTCTTCACACACACACTCTTGCACATAATGAAATGTCTCACTACAGTCTCACACAGTCTGCATCTTCCCCCCTCCAGAGCCTCTCGCGTGGTCTCTGTGTAAACCCCACTGGTTATTATCTGGTTTTCATGGTGACGATTGGGTCCGGTGTCCTGGCTACCCTCAACAGAAGAAAAAAAATAAATAAAAAAAGGACATCCTGGCCCCTATTCGGCCCGGCTGGGTGAGTGACAGGAGGGGGGGGCTTACGTAAGTGGCAGTGGGTTTGATATTGACAACAGAGGCAGACCAGCCACACTGCAGCACCGGGGCTGAAAACACATTCGATGGATTGTGTGGATTGATGGATATTGGGGAGTTTTCTGCTCTATTTTCCCCCAAACATCCCCACTTTCTCCTCAGTTAGACTCAATACTGTCAATATATGAACATATTAAAATTCAGCAGTTGTTAAATGTGGCTCCCTGAGTCGGCCTGACTGATGTGCGACGGCAGAGACCCCGACGGTGAGATTTAACTTGACTGGACTTAAGTTATATAACCGAGCGGCGCAGGCCTCACGCAGGAGATGTGCAGTCATCGTTTTTCCCCCTCGAACACAAACCTTTTTTCGTCTTCTGGGCATTTTTCTGTTTCTTCAGCTGATTACCTGAGTCATCCAGGTGTCTGAGGCCATGATTTAATAAAGCGCTGTGTATTTGTGTGTGTGTGTGTGTGTGAGATAGCAGAGCCAGAATTTTCTCTCCTGCTGCTAATTGTCCTCCATGCTCTGTTGCCCAAGGGCAGCAACAACACTAATCTACTGCATGCTCAATGCCTTTCTCTCTCTCTCTCTGTCTCTCTCTCTCTCTCCGCCTTTTGTATCCGTCTCTCCTCTCCTCTCTCCGTCACTCGTCTCACCGCCATCACCCTGCCCCTCTCTGTCTGCATTGATTGGCCCTGAGTGCTCTGGTGTGTGGGTGTTATGCGAGGGCTCATGCAAGTCAAAAGGTGGACGGCGTGCTTTAACCAAAACATCTCTGGGTTTTTATATCGGCCGCATTGTGTTGCTCGCAGCTCCGACTGGATCACGACACAGACGCACAACGCCGTCCGCGTGAACTGCCGAGTTAAAGCTGCACTCAAAGCTTTTTTGTGTTTGTTTTTAAAGGGAGATTGTAGTTAACAACCAAGGTCCTATTTTTCTATTTTTGCTCTATCCATAATATTGTACTAACAAAGCTCGCTTCTGAGTTTTGGGAATGCTGAAACATTAATAAAAAAGTAGTCTAATGGGACGAGAAATACAAGCAAGTGAGAGAACCGTGCGAGTTTTAAACAAACCTCCAGATAATGCAAACTTAATTGGAAGACGGAACAAAGGCAAAAAGTAAAAATTAATACTCAAACTGCTTGTGGAAAACATCTAGACAGTGGAAAACTACAACTTGCAACATCATGACTGTATTATTTAGACCTGCATCGCTCAGCCTTGCCTCCATTTTGCCCAGGTGGCCACTTGCGGTTCCCCCGATGGACCAAAAAAACAATTTCCCCACAGACCACCATAAAAAATAAAGGCTAAGGAGCAGGACACTCCTGCTAATGTTAGCTTGAACTCTGACAACATCCAAGGCTGACTTCTTCACTTTGGGTGCTGTCAACATAAACTGTTAACAGGCAGCAGGAGAAACATTTCTGCACATGTGTAGCGGGCTGCATACTCAGGAAGTAAACTCAGAAGCTAGAAACGTTTTTTGGTTCTATGTGCAAGACGAGTAATTCTCATAGGACTTAATAGGCACTATCTTAAAAGAAGATCTAGTTCTGTTCCCATGTTCGGAAACATTTTAGCTAAGGAGCCCTCTTGTATTCCCCTATGGTAGATAAAATATGATAAAGTGCCCTCTTGGGTGCCCATCTGGTGCCCTTTTTGATTTTTCTCGCCCCTACCCCTCAAACGTCCTGAGTCCGTCCCTGCTATAATACAGTACAGTATGTGAGCACATGGCCTCTTCTGTAGGCTAATGTTTGGTGGCCTTGCTAGCATCAACTGTCCTTGAAAATGTTGTAACACTTCCTACAGCAAAGAGAAAAACGTTGTACTGCTTGTTAATGAACCTGCTGTGTTTCTTCTGGTTTTGTCACATTGTGATTTGAACAATGCAAAAAAGAAAAACTCAAATGAAACGAAAACTTAAGAATCATTTCAGTATAAATATCGACTTTGAAATAGTTTGCACAGCTGCAGCTCTTCCCGCTAACAGATTAGCTTGCTAGTGGTAAGGCTACAGTAGCTCAACTATCTTCAACCAACTTTAAAAATACCGTATTTAGTTTTGCACACACAGTTTTCTTATCTAATGAGGTTTTATTAGCAGCATTTTAGGGTTGCAAATTTTAGTTTCTTCTTTGAATGAAATCTGCTTGTTGTGACGTTGTTGCACTCTGTACTGTGTACATTCAAATGATTCAAGGCTGAGTTTGGAAAATAACTTTCATGTGTTGGCGCGTCCCCAACAGTAAAACTGTATCTAAACATACTAATTCTGGCTAAACTATGAAAGACAGACCAAACCATGTTGCCATGTTGCTGGAGACCAGTGAAGGTCGGATGGAGGGGGATCACCAGTTATACTTAGCCAGTGGAAACCCTTCTGCATGAGATGTTCCGAGGACGAGCAGAAAGCACCGCCGCGGCTTTCAGCAGCGCTGTATATCTGCCCATCTCCCTCGGGGCGGCGTAATGGCATAATATACTGTATGGCGGGCTTATGTAACTGGAGGAGGAATATTAATGGAAGTCCACTCAGGATGGGACGAAAGTGGAATCAGATCAAAGCTCTCTGTCCTCACTGCACACGCTCAGTTTGAACCTCGAGCTGACAGTTGCTCTTAGCTGTGCGTGTGTGTGTGTGTGTGTGTGTGTGTGTGTTTGAGAGATAACAGCAAAGGGAACAGTACAATGGCACTTTACGTCGGTCCGTCTCTGCTTTCTGCCGCTTAAGCGTTTTGTTTGTTTTGCGCGTCGACGTCCGATATGCATGTTTTCTGTCCAGTCTTTGCACGCCGGCGGTTCATTAGCGAGGCATCTACAGCATGTCTGTGTTGACCCCCAGCGCGGCCTGCACCTCGAGCCCATCTGCCACAGGTCAGGACACAGGAGCCGTGAGGGCCACGGGTTACGTACACAGCTCTGCTAACAGTTTACTGACCTGTGACCTTGAAAGATAAAAAAAAAAATTATGACTGAGCTTACGTCCCATCAGAGGACGGGAGCTCATTAGTCGTTGTTGCATGAGATGTTTTCAGACGTCCTGCATCAGCACTTGAAGGGATACAAGTGATTAATCAGAACAAATGCAGATGCTTCCTCATAGGACATAAAGTAAAGATGATGTCACATCCACCAGATCACCTATGGGAGATTTTGAACCCTCAGTAGCGAAGCAGCATGAAGCTGCTGGTGGCTTTCGGTGGCCCGACATCTTCTCAAGACACTTTATGTTTGCGTTTCATTAAATCCGTCGCCCATTTTTAGCCTGCGATGTTTGTTTCTCTCCGCTCCAATTAAACCTGTAAAGCAAAATATGCATCCTTGGATGTCTGGTTCACACGGGGCTGCTTTACAGACACTGAACGTGCATTGAAAGTGATAGAATCGGTTGGATAGAGGCCTCAAAGAATTGTTTTTAACATTTCAGGAATGACTTTTCCTTGCATTCTGAGGCCAGCTAATTAGCTGAGCTTAGCTTAGCATGAAAAATGAAAACAAGAGGAAGCAGCTGACCTGCCTCTGTCCAAAAGTAGGCTTGGGTTGAAAGTATTAAAAAAGGCCCAACCTTCTCACTCTTTGGATTTTCATGCAGTTGCTTCATATTTACTGTTATCAAGTTAAAAATCTGTTTTTTGGGAAACAAAATTTCATCTAGATGTTGAGGAGAGTCTTTGGGAGAAGGAAACACTTTCAGAAGAGATGTAGATGTAGCTAACTGACCTGTTTTTCAAGGTCACGTTGGTAAATGTTGTTTTGATAATCATAAATTTAGCTCTTCGACTTGAATGTCAGAGTCACAAATGAGAAACTGTGTATGCAGTTAGAAAATAATCATGTGTCCCATAATAGCTTCAAGTGTGAAACATTCAAGGTGGACGAAGGGTAAATATATTTCTTATTTCCAAGCTGCAATTTCTTGTAGGCCAACACTGAGAAAGACACAATATATATCTGTGCTAAGCTAAGATCCCAGCTGAGATCAGTCTGGCTTTATTTCAGAATATACAACGTTGACAGAAACATGTAAGTAATATGTCACCAAATTTGCTCGTAGGATCAATTCCTTGCTGATTTTGATATCTGGAGAAATTGTTGATAATAATATCCAGACGTGTTCTTCACATATTTTTAATTCTTCACCCTGGGAAGAAAAGTTCTAGCATTAAAAATGACCTCACAAAAGGTTATAACCAGAGAGCCAAGTACTGCAGCACTAGTGGTTGTAGGATTGGAATTAATTACTGTCAAAGTCACATGTCCACACACACACACACACACACACACACACACACACACACACACACACACACACACTCATGACAGGGAGGGAGGCGTGGAGCAGAGCTGCCACAAGTCAATATTTGACCAAATATGTCTGTCCGGTTCCGGCTTTCCAGGGCTGCACATTACTGTGAAAAGTGTAATTGTCCGTGGCCTCAGACAGACACACACACACACACACACACACACACACGACATCCACAACAACAGCATGATCGATAGCACTATGTGTTCATTCAGTGCAGTGCTGATGTTATCGGGACAGTCAATAAACTCACTGATGGGAATGCGGTCGGCTCCGTCGGTGACGCTTTGTTGATGTTCTGTTATTAGAGTGAAGTGCAATTCAGAGTAATATAAGGATCAGCGCTCATGTTTTGTTGACATGGAGCTTTTTATAGACGCGTCCTGACGCCGCGGATGGTGTTTTGTTTTTTCTCCCTCCAAAAGATAAACAAACGAGAGCGAAAAATCTGTCGTATCTGGAACATGATATCCAGGAAAGCACTACAGTGTGATTACAAGGAAATTAATTTTCATTGATTTGCTGTCGATGTGCAGGTTTCGTCTACCTCGGGCGGAAGACGGTTGATATCGGCTGACACAATTTCCTGACTGACTCTGTTGGCAAACATCGAAGTACGGTATTCTCCGCCTTTTCCCCTCACACGACACGTTTCCCCTGATTTCACAGAGCTGTTGACGTAATATTCCCAGCTGGGGAACTTAAAGCTCCATAAAAACGATGTAGTTTTGGGGAAGAGATTTGAATCAGAAGAGAAAGATCTTCATTTTTAAGTCTCATGTATCCACATATCTGTGTTTAGGCGAGAACTAAGCACACAAACATGATTAGAGATGGCACTGATGCTGATGTTCATAGCATATTTGCTGTCACAGAGACCTACTGACTGTTTGACAGCATTGTTAGTGAGTGTTTCACCACTCCTGAATCCTCTGTAACACATTTCTAGCAACACTAGCAACAAGCAAACTAAAAAGTATTGGATAAACACTTAAAATGTCCAGTTTCTGTAACTTCACTTCACGATTATCGTGGCCGAACAAATTTACGATAACGTTATTATTAAGATATTTATAGACTGTGTGTTTTGTCTCTTTTTTGGCCAATAAATTACCCTCAAAATAGTAGTAATAGTCGTAGTAATAAAGGACAATTTCACTCAATTACTTGTGAAAAGGCAACCAGATGAACTCATAAACAAAAGGCCTAACTTTTCCTGGATTATTCCCACAACAGCAACATTATTATATGTGTATCATTAACACGATATCAATATTTAGTTTCTGATATCATGATTATCGTGAATATCACGATAACAAATTGCGAAACACCCCCACTGCAAATGACTGGCGTTTGTCAGGAAAGAATAAAGACAGCGTCTATTTTCTATTTCTATTCTATAAAGACCAACCTTATCACGGTGAAGTCACCTGAGCCCAGTGTGGTGGGCAGAAACACTGTACAAACCACAAAACATGTTGTCTTCTGGGCCCTTTGTTGGAACAAGTGTCTGCCTGCCTGCCTGCAGCCTTTGTGTGAGCGCTACTGTATGAGGACACTGTACATGTAGACGTTGATAGATAATCATGTGGCCAGCCGAGGCTCCCCCGGGGTCTGTGGTTTAATGGATTCACTGGTGTAGGCCGGCACAGAGCTGTTTAACAGCCTAACAGATGGATCACTGTTCCTCCCTCGCTCTTTAATCAAGGATCAGTATTTACTGTCACTGAGGTAATGGCTACCGATTCCAAAGGCTGTGAGGAGCGAGGAGACTTTCCGCTGCTGCAGGCGTCTGCTCTGCTCCTTACAAACACCTCCTCTGTGTTGTGTTACCTTCAAGAACAAGACACAGGCTGCTCTGATGAGCGAGGGGAAAAAAACACAGTCCTGGGACAAAAGCCATGCCAGAGAATCAACGTTAACGTTTTCTATCACCATTTATTAATTCACCAAATACAGTGAAAATGGCATCATAATATACAATGACTCATTCTTAGAATGTCATGACATTTTTGTTGCTTTTTTGCTTCATAAAACGATGTTTCATTATTGAAAATATTAAGGTTTCATGCACAACAAACCATATCCAGTTTCTTTAAAATAATGGTACAAAATAAACAGAATTAAAAAACAAACAAACGAAAACAAACAAACGAAACAAAAAAAAAAGAAAAGAAAAAAACTGTAATGTCCAAAGTCGGTTCAAATAACGACGTGTTATTTGAGGATACTCGTAAACAGTGCAATATACTCTAAAACTGCCATTTTTCTAACAAATTCATCAACGAAGCTCAAGTCACAGTATACGATTTTTCTTAATAATAGTTTAACATTGATGTGTGCAAAAAACCCCAGACACATTCAGTAAGTCTTTAAAAAACGTCCGACGTCTGATATAGAACGAGACCGGTCCAGACCAAAATCCTTAGATCCGCCTCTGCTGTGTGAAGCCTCGTCTCACTCTGAACATCCCCTCTGAAGTAGAAATATCTCTGTTGATGAATTGTAAGACGATAGACTAGCATATCATTTTTTTTAAATAACAAATATTTAGATATAAAAATACAAATATGACTTCTTTTTTTTGTTGTTGTTGTTGTTGTTGTTGTCGTTTAAAAAGAAGCGTGCCAGGGTAAGAGTAGTGGCACCTGTGTTGGCACCGGAGTGAGAGTTCATGCAAATAGATGGAGAAATCAACTCATAGAGGAGCGAACACCAAGAAAGAAAATTTTCCTCGATTAATTAAAAGATCATCTTTTTTTTTTCTTTTTAATAATAATAATAATAATAATTTCCCATCAAATTTCATGACTATAATGTTTAAACATTTACTTATAATCTCCACGTGCCCCTCTCTCTCTCTCTCTCTCTCTCTCTCTCTCTCTCTCTCTGCTGGCCTCTGTAGATATCTGATAATAGAAAAAATAGAGGGGGAGGGGGGGAAGAAAAAATAAAAAGATATGTGCCTGTGTGAAATCAGCTACATGGGGGTGCCAACCTGCACCGGGTGAAGCAAGAAGAAGAAGAAGAAGAAGAAGAAGAAGAAGTGTAGCCTGTGGTTCAGTTTTAAACTGTGTTTGTGGCCTGTTAGTGCTCTTTAAGGGCCAAAACAACAGAACACATGGGGCTCTACTACAGAAAATATTAACATCATTGCACCATCCTCGGATAATATATGTTTTTTTATACATACAATGGGTCTCCTCTATGAAGCAGACTCGAGAGTTTGGTTGGTCTGTTTTTTAGTTTTTGTCTTTTTTTTTTTTTTGTAAGAAAAAGCGTTTAGCAGCAACAGGAATGCATTGGACCAGTGCTGAAAGGACAGCTCCCCTTGAATGCACCGTCGCTGACTGAATCAACAAAGCAAAGCCTGAAAGGAGGAAGAAGAGGAGGAGGAGGAGGGAGGAGGGATGGGGGGAGGAGGTGGTGTCTCTGAGAGCTTAGCCTACCTACTGTACAACTTATTGAAATAGGGCTGGGATTTTTTTAAGCTTCAGCCTCCAGTTGCAGTATTTTTGTTGCTTACAGCGCTTTTAAGGAAAAAACAAAAAAGAAGAAGAAGAAGAAGAAGAAGATGGTCGTGAAGTTAATGACAAGTTCATCCATCGTTAAAGTCAGCAGAGGTTGAGATACAGAGCGCGCGTGTGTCGTCCGCCATCTCAACGTCGTGCTGGCGCAGCAGTAGTTTTAAAATCGGGATTCATTTGGAGAATTGCCAGCAAATCCCATGATAAATCTTGGTCTCTTCCAGAGTCTCTCTCTCTCTTTCTTTCTATCTTTCTCTCTTCCTCTCTATCTCTTCATCTTCCCATTTTTAAAGCCATCTTCTCCATCTTTTTTCCCACCGTCCTCTTTGCCCTTCTGTTTTCCCTTTTTCTTCCTTCATTCTCCAGTCAGTCATCCCGTCCTCGCTCTTTTTTTTCATCGTGCCGTCGATTTTTTTTTTCTCCTCTCTCCTCTCTCTTTCCTCTCCCGCAAAAAAAATCCTCGAACATGCACAGCCGACAAGTGCTTCAAATCGGTGATCAAAAATTAAAAAAGTCTCGCAAGGCATCGTTCCGGGTTAGGGGGCGAAGGGGGGAGACTTTTTTAAACGCCGGGTGAAGACTTGTCTGTCATCCCCTTCAGGACCTCGTCTATTCGGTCGTCCTCGATGACCACTGTGGAGAGAGAGGGGGGAGAGAGAGAGAGAGAGAAGGGGAGAGGGTGTTTACAGATCAACATCTCAGTCAACAGTGAGGTCATTGTGTTTTATTCTCTTTATTATAGGGTTTTTTTTTTATTTATAGGCCTGTAGTGGAGAGGAGGGCATGGCGCACTAAAATAACCAAAGCGAGCGAGAGAAAGGGGGGAGATGTGTCTGCGGTGCAGGCTGCAGGTGAATAAATACATGTATTAATAAATAAATAAAAGCAAATCCTCGACCATTCCGGGTGTAATGGCGGCAAGCCAGGTTTTTTTTACCCTCTATTTTAACCTTATTGTTTGTGGGGTGTGTCCTCACAGGAAGATAAATGTCTCCAGAGTGTGATAAAGAAGTATTCACTCAGTGCGCACAGAATTAAAAGAGATATTAATAATACATCCCTAAATCCTGCATGCGTAATTCTGGCCCCCCTCTCTCTCAGCCGCGGTGCCGCTCAGTCGCTCCCCGTCTTTTTTTTTTTTTTTTTTTTTAAAAAACAGCATTTACCTCTCTTGGCTCGGCCGATCTGTCCGAGCTTCGGGGGTCTTTTCCCCTGCGACGCGGAGAAAAAGGCGCTTGTGTCCTGCAGTCCGCAGCTAAAGGACATCTGGCTGACCTCGCTGTCCGCCCCGTAGCCGCTCATCTTCCCCTCGTTGTATGGCAGCACCTCGGACATTGTGGCACGGCGGAGAAAAAAAAGGGATCACCAGCGCTGATTTTAAAAAGACCAACACGAAAAAAGTCGATTTAAAAAGTCTCAGCTTTAACACAGCTGTAAGATCCCGGGGTTGTTTTTTTCTTCAGCGCGTCTCTCCAGCTCCGGATCCGTCTGTGAGAGGGGTCGGCTCGATGTGGATCCAGGTGCCAGCAAGCGTCTGAAAGCCAGGCTCGTTGTAAGTCTTGTTCTCGTCGTTGTTGTTGTTGTTGTTGTTGTGGGTCTCTCCGTGGTCTCTGGATGTGCTGCAGCTGCAGAGAGAGACGGAGGAGAGAGAGAGAGAGCGAGGGAGCTGTGTTCGCCTGTGTTGCTGGCTGATGTCTGGTGAGGGAAGTGGGAGATCCCGGGATCATAAAGGAAACCCAGGCAGAACGGTGAAGTCATCCATCCGGGTTTGTGTGTGAAGGTGTGTGTGTGTGTGTGTGTGTGTGTGTGTGGTGGCAGGGGACTCCGAGCGGCAGAGGTGCAAGAGTGACCCCAACGGGCCAGAGGTGGAACTGCACCAGTGAAGGACCCGTACTGAAGAGAATGGCTTTTCTTCAGGATGTCTGAGGAGAATTCACCACAGTGTAGAAACTTATCGTGTGTCTGCTAAAACAAATGGATATCATAGCTTTATATGTCCTCTTGTAGCACTTAAAGAGGTCATATGATGCCTTTTTGGGTCTCTTCCATTCCTTTATTGTGTTATGTAGCATTTTTGTGCGTGTGAAATGTCTGCGAAGTGAAAAAGTCCACGCCTAAAGGAGTTACTCTCTCCAACGCCTGGTCTCTCCAACCCTGTAACGTATGTGCATCACTCTATAACAGCCATTATATAAATATGTATTTATTATAGAATATATTTGGCAGTTCCGTAGCCAGGTTTACCAGCTGTAGTGGCGTTATTTTAGATCACACTACCTCGCTCGCATGACCCGTCCCTACCCTGCCTCTGATTGGCTACATCCTGCCCCTTAAGTAACAAGCATGTGCAACTCTCACCAAAGATTGAACAGACGCGAGATGTCTCACTCTGTCGCTAAAACGGAGCGTTCAAGACACAGTGTGAAAACAGGTGCTGCAGCAATGCACCATACGAGAAAAATAATGTGTTTTTTGAAAATCAAACTGTGTAAACCTATTCTACAAGGACCCTCAAATAAAAGTCTGAACCCGAAAATCAGCATTATATGACCTCTTTAATACTCCTATTAACACAATTCCTAAATAATGTTGCTTTAAAATATTGGATAGCGAAAAATCGGCTGCTAGCCAGCTAACAGAGCTCTGGCTGTTCAAAAACCAGATGTGACCTCTGGCGTTGAAGGGGCACTGAATCAGAATATTTAGATTTACATTAGACTCAGAAATAGTTATGTGTAGAGCATAACTGAACAAACAAGCTGTTCTCAGAGGAAAATAACGCTGTCTGAAGCTAGAAAGGTGGCAGGGTCCGCCAAATCTAAACAAAGTAAAACAGTATGAAAGTGTGTTGTCCTGGTTGTGTGTCAGCAGAATGTGGCTCCCTTCAGCACCACGGACAGAGCCAGTATTATTTATACATTAGCTGCATTTGAAATGACATCATTCTCTCCTGCCTTCTTTTTGTTGCAGCATGTGTTACTGTCCCCACGACATATGGTGCCTCTTTAAAGGCTGAAATACTGGACTGACAGAACGCCTATTATTGGACCAAACCTGTTTTAATAACTCAGGTCAGCCGACCTATCTAAAATAATCATATAATAACCTTTCCATTGAAGCGAGGTTCGCTCTGTTGCCGCAGCCAGCCTGCATAGCTGACTGGTGAGAGGGACCAGCTGACAGTCTTAAGATCAGTGCTGTTGGAAAAGCTTTTGGATTTTCCTACGGGGATAAGACGTGGGGCACCTGCAGAGTCAAAGCGAGGCGGGCTCCTGCCTGCCTGCCTGCCTGCTGGATGGCTTCACATGGCCCGTATCACCCCACAGTAAAACACATTACTGAGTCCGGAGAGCGTTTGGATTAAAGGGGACAGAGCGTTCGGTGTTCGGCCTCCTCAACGACCTGCTTGAGAAACGAGGGCTGGCTACATCACTATCCTCTTTCAAAGGAGACCTCTTATGCTCTTTTGTTTTTTTCTTTAAAGTTAAAAAGGTCAGTGTCCACACCAACAGAAGCTCCTCTCTCCCACAGAAAACACTGCTCCTCAAATGCCCCGTCAGCCTTTGTCATTTTGTGACATCACAATATGTCACAGAGTCACACATTTGCTTAATTTCTCGCGGCTAGTTCGGCACGCAAGAATTGATTTAGCACAGCTGCTCTGTTGTTGCTAGAGGTGCTGGCTCAGGCGTGTGTGAGATGACCAATCAGAGCAGACTGGGTATTTGGGAGGCGGGGCCCTTAAAGAGACAGGAGCTAAAACAGCGTTTCAAACACAGGGAGGATAATCTGTCTCTAAATACCTTTTAAAGACACAATTTTATAAATGTGGTGTTTTGATTTTTTCGGTTTATTTTTCTTTTATGAGTTACACGCACTTGTTTTGCTTGCTCTTTTTAACGTAGCCGTTGTTTTTTTACATTTCATCATTGGTCTTTTTACAGGTCTAATCGTCCATTGTCATACGTTTTATTTCTCTTTTATTCCTTTTGTCAGCCTGTTTATTCATACGTTACTGTGTTTTTTATTGTTGTGGTTTTGTATTTGTTGTAAAGTACTTTTAAATGCTGGTTTCGCTCGATGCTATGCAAATACACTAATAGTAAAAATATCTTTTAACCACCAGTTTACTAAGAAAACATGCAGCCAACATCTTTGGAGGCAGGTTCAACCGAAAAGTAGGTTCACAGCTCACAGGATAACTGCAGCTTGTTATCTTTACCCTCACTTGGCTCTACTCTCAAGGTGTAAGGCTATGACGCTTTGGAGATCACGAATCCGCCATCTATCTGAATGTAATTTCCCAGGTATGACTCACAAAGCTCTTCCTGTAGGCCCCAGCTGTCACCAAGTGGAGCAGTTGATTCATCCAGGGATTTCACGTGATGTCATCAGTCAGCGACGCGGTTGGAGGCTGTGGGGGAAACATCTGACCTGCTGCCCCACATGATACCAGGTGAGAAAAAGAAACATGCATGCTTTACACCAAATGGAGCCTTCTCTTTTTTCTTTTTTTTTTTTTTTACCTCCTACCCCTAATAATGTCTTTTCCATGATGTTGAACCCAGCATGCTCGAGTGCCGCGACTCCTCATTGTCTCTGTTTGGCTCAATTGATTTCTCTCTCAGCCCGCACGCTGTGATCTCTCCTCCTCTGTGCCCTTCTTTCTCTTCCTCCATCTCCGCCGCTTTAGCAGGCGGCGGCTCTTAATGATCGGGCTCGCTAAATCAGTCGTTCATCTCGGACAAGGGCACCCACCCTTAAGAAATGTGTGTGTGCTCTCGAAGCATTGCCTCCAATTACAAATGAATCACCTTGCTGAGTCACCGGGCCCCTCCCCATCCCTCCCCCGGAGCACACCGAGCGCCGCTGAACTTACACACAAACACACACACATTGTATACACTCACCGTGTTCCTCACAATAACAAGCCTCAGAGCAGAGAGCCAGGATCGATTCCCCGAGGATCATCTCTTAGGATTTGTCTGTGTGTGTCTGTGTGTGTGTGCAGGTATATATTTCGGGAAAACTAAAAATGTACACGAGAGGACAAAGACAAAGAGGAGAGACACACACCATCTGCAGTCTGCTCTCCTCGTCATGAAGATCAATGCTGTTTGTCCTCCTGCATAAACATCCCCCCAGTTGATCGTGGGAACGCTGGCAGGTCTGCTGCCCTTGGATCAGCCAGCACACAGCTGAGATGGAAAAAGCTCACAGATGTAGTCTGCAGCACGGCGAGGCCACGCCGAGGCAGCTGTGCGCTACGCCTCCCGCACCTTGTTCACAGGGGAGGCCAGAGCTGTGATCAAAGGTGGATGTTTCATGTTTGTTTTGTACCGTGATGGGGAAGTCTGGCTGAGTGAAGACGCAAGAAGTTGCAACCGAGTTCTGTCCAAAGTTTCTACATTTCTTGACATGATGACCCCGATATAGAGGTGTGTGCTAACCGCTTGACAGCAGCTTTAATATGATTACAAGTCACTTAATAGAATGAAAACCTTTTCATACAAGACATGATCACTTTATGGCTTTCAAAATATGATGCATCGTTAGGGTTTTACTTCTGACATGCTGCATTGTATCGTTAAAATGGGTGTAGGATTTGGGGGGATTTGGAAGGAATTGAACATAATTATATTTCATTAGTGTTTCATCACCTGAAACTGAGAATCAAGCCTTTCATGTCAACAAGCTGTGTCTCAATTTGGGTGGGTTGCATCCATAGAGGGCTGCATTCGAAGGCGTCACAGCGGCGCGTCAAGGCTGACGCATTTCAAAGGCTCCTTCGGATACGGCCTTCTTTTTTTGTACCGTGAAGGAAACAACCGTCTGATTTGTTTTTCCCAAAAGACAGCTATGGTGGACGGGTTGAAGTGTGGGGTTTCAAGCCACTCGGATAGCTAACAATTATTGAAACAAACAAGGGACCCCAATACTGTCAGGGTTGCTAGGCAACAGGAGCGGCGCTTCGTGACACAGGGGCAAGTGAGGGGAGAGCTGGTGACGTACAGTATATAGGAAATTCCCCAAAGACCAGACACTCTCGTTTAACGACACTCAGTTTGACCTTTTGAGGATCGAGACACAGCTTCAGCGTCTGCCATGTTGCTACAGTAACCCAGACTAGAGGACGTAAGAAAACTGGCTTTGCGTTTTATAGCAGGCACTGTAGAGGAGGGCGAGGGGTATTTCGTTGGTTGCAGTCTACAAACTCACTGCTAGATGCCACCAGGCGTTGAAGTCAAGGCTATGAATACTTCTACCACCTCTGGCTGTAGCTCCTAATGTTTCAATCCTACAGTTCCATTTTAGCGTCTTTAAGCTTGTTGTTTTGGTTTGCGGCCCTCTTTACTCTTAGCAACTAGCTGCCAAACATAGACGGGCATTTAGTGAATAAAAGTGCCAGATATTTTACAAACAACGAGAAAACTAAGTACATATGACTTACATTCGCTATGAGGTCAACATCACGACTACAAATAAAGGCTAGTCGACCTCCATGATCGTGACTCACAAAGCAACTTAATATGGTGATGATGACATTGCCAGGTTTCCAGCTTATGGATATCTCAAAATCGAGCACATTTTGGGATCTTTGTGTTCTGGTCTCTGATGATTATAAAGTGTAGGCTAGTAAAAAAGCTTAGATTTCAGATATAGCCCCTCTATCTGATACAGTTTGGATGGTTTCCCCTTCTACCGTAGGATTTACAGTACCTTTGTGTTGAGAATCCTCCTGGGTTTGGTGGATGAGCTCTGAACAAACAGAGCTCAAACTGATGGAGCGAAACAGAAAAATCATTATATCTGACCAGTGCGTAGTTTCCCTATGATACCATCCCCGCTTCCCTCCCTCCTCGGGGAGGTTTGTTGATGAGAGGAGAAGCACTGCAGTCACACTGCCATACAAAGTAGGTCACTTATCCCACGTTTCACTGCGTGCCCAAAGCAGATGGGTGACAGCGGTAATTGGCATCAGGGACTGTAGCACGCTGTGATGGCTCTCTCTCCTGAGATACCGCATCTCTACCTTTCCTCCTGCTGTCTGCTAATGCCAAAGTTAAAAAAGAGCCCTCCACCCCACCGCTCCCTGTCAGGAACACGAGCACATAAGGTCACGGTGTGGCAGGATTTCAAAGATTTATCCAAACTTTTTCCGCAGATCTGGAGCAATGCCATTTTCATTTTACACTCAATCGCTCAGTGAATGGAGCCTTTGGCTCCATCTGCTGCAGTTTGTCTGGCCTGTAGCAGACACTTCTTGGATGCAGTTCTTCAACACAGAATAAATCCATGGCAGTGTATTAAACAAACAAGCAAATGCACTTCAAAAACAGAATGATGCCATATTTGTACATTTTAAGTTTTAGGATTACAACTGTTCCATCTAACCACCACAGCATTTTTAATAAGACCACAGCCATGCAGGCAGCTCTGCAAGGTTGCACTGATGATGATGATTCTAACATGCTGATATTTAGCTGGTATGTTGTTTTCCATGTAAGTTTGGCGTGTTAACATTCCCCTTCCTAATGTCATTTAGTTGGCAATAAATAAACCAAAGAATTAGACAAATTTAAGTTTCTGGAAATTCAAACTCAAGACCACAAATATGAACCTTGTGGTGCCACAGGAAAAGTCAAGGGGCCCCCGAACATCATTAGTCTTCACCGTTTGAGAGCCATATCTGAACCAAGTTTCATGGACTAGAAACAAGAAGTCAATACGATTCATCCTCTGAGGAACATGAATTGTATCATTTCATGGTATCTCACTGAATAGCTGAGACATTTCAGCGTAGTTCTTGCCAGTCTGGTCTCATAAGGTTGGTTCGAGGTCATTAAAAGTCATGACAATTCCTCACCAGGCGAACGTCGCTATTAAATCCCCCGTATTTCAAACCGGTACTCCTCATAAATAAGATTGTGCCTAATTAACCACCACTGTCTGCACCCTCATCAGCGCAAATCAGGGTCTACACCCATGAAGCACAGCCAATTAGAGAATAATCATATCATCCAAATTGTTTGTCAGCTTTCAGAAGGGATTAAGCAGGATATCACAGTGTACATTAATTGCATGTGACTTGGGAAGCATCCCCTGGAATCAGTGCTGTTCCCTCACTGTCAGCCACTACAGTTCACCGCCTCAAGTGACCAAAGATGGACACCTAGTGGTGGAATATATTATGTCATAGTTCAGATACAGTGAAATAGGCCTAAATTGAGCCTAAAGTAATTGTGATATTGAACAAAAACAATGACGACAATGATAAAATAAGCTTTTTTCATGATATAAACCATACATACATCAGCTAGAGTTGATTTTAGCCGTGTTTTCATGGCATTCACTCTCCTCAAAGGCCCACGTGAGAACCATTTTTGCCCCAATATCTTTTTATTCTCTCAATTATTCAATTAAACCGTAATGAGCACACCAAGTGTCGCGCTGTGTTTTTTTCCCATGCCCTCAGAGGTCTGCCACCGCTACTGTAATAGTCTGTTCCCCGAGAGCCACAGCTGCTGTTCTGCTGAGAGGGCTCGTGAAGAATTTGTCAAACTGAACCCTTGTGACCGCCGAGGAAGATTTATGGGATCCTGTGTCTCCCACCTGCTCCTTTTCCACCCCCCCCACCCAGGCCCCACGCCCCTCTCTTCACCTTGTACCGTCTCCCTTCCCCCCAACCCCCCCAACACATGCCTATTAGTTTCTCCCCTTCTGTGCTTCTGAGAAGGAAAAAAAGAAAGAATCAGAAGGTGGCTTTTAATCCATCCGCCCTTTCTCCACTCGCTTGTTAGAGATGACAGAAATAGTAGGCTTGATGACTCACTGCACCGAAGTCTTTTCAGACCCCAGGTGCTGTCGAGCATTTGTGCCTATAGAAAAATGTAAAAAACCTCCATCGTGAATTGATTTTTCAGACTCCTATGAAGCACGTGGATCTATTCAGACGTGAGATACTTTTTTTTCTTTTTAAGAGGAGCGACAACCGTTTTATGTAACAGCTGTTCAGACGTATCAGAGACGCAGGCAGGCAGAACACTAACTCTTGAATCATATAGGATCCATACGTACAGACATAATGAGCAGTATGACATGTTACAAGACTTAAAAGGTTTATTACCACTCCATTTCTAAAACAAGTTTAAAAGGCGGGTTGATTTAGCACCACGTCTCCATGACAGCGAGCGGAAGACAACACACAAGTGGTTCAAAGAGTGATGATTTATTGATTTTCTTTCAACCAACTCAACTTTTCACACACACCGTCTGATCTGTTTTGCATGAATTACACCTTTACACTTTGCAATAAATTATCTTTATTTCAGTAACTCCCAGTGACTCGAATCTGTAACTGACCGAAAGAGTTTGAAACAAAAGCAGCAGTCTTACAAATGACCCGACTAAGGCACAGAACAAACATGTAGGAAAATAAACATCTCTTTTGTATAAATGTACACCCTTTTTTCCCCAATTACTTCATTTTCCTGTGTTTCTCATTTACAATTACAGATAAAAGTTCCTCACTGACACACTGGCATTTGCACGTTATCCTTATAATTCATGTTTTATTGATACAGTATATCCTCAAAGCCTTCTGGCAGTGAGAGTAATTATATAAGGTGAGAACAGTATTTTAGACCTTTGAGGTGCGAAAGGAGACATATGCTTTTAGTTTTTTCCTTGTTAGTTATATTGTCCACACCAACAGAAGCTCCTCTCTCCCACGGAAACACTGCGCCTGAAACGCCTCGTCAGCGGTCCCGCCTTTAATTCTGTGACTTTGTGACATCACACTACGCCGCCATGTCGCACAATCGCATAATTCAATCCTATATTCACAGCAGAAGTGGAGTTAATTGGAAGCTGAAAACAAGACGGCGCTGGCTGGAGACACGGTGACAGTGGTGGCTCAGGCGTGCGTGAGTTGACCAATCAGAGCTTTATAATCAGTGTGTTTTAAGACGTGATTTAAAATGTGGAGCTGATTTGGACGACTTTTTTTTACATGCACGTCTAGTTTAAAATCTGAGTGGAGTAAAACACCACAAGTTCTGGCTAAGTGCTTTAAGTTGGAGGCGAGGAGGCGATTATTAAAGTCCTGATATGGAGCGGGGCAGCGAGGATGACTTCAGATAGAGCAGCAGGTAATACTATTCTAGTAGTAACCCAAAACAAAATAATGAACCTGAAAATGAGCATAACGTGTCTCCTTTAATCTGGTACAGTTTGTATGGTGGTTAGGTTCCACTGAGGTCGTGTGGTCACACAGGTGCGTCAGACGTGGTAGAGAGGCACCACCCTGCTTATGGTCTGTCTACATATGGGGCACCGTTGTTGTGGGAGGGCCTGGTAGCAGCTGTGGCAGCAGCACACGTGTCCACAGTCCAAAAGAATACAGTTACGTGGCTGAGAGAGACAAATCACGCAGGCGTTTTCTATGTTCTCCTCAGCCCCGTCGTGAGGAGCCTCGTGGCCCGCCGCCGGAGCTCGTGCTCTTGGTGCTTCGGCCAGCAGTCTCTCGAATTCCCTCCTCTCCCGCTCCCGGTCCCAGCGGGTTTTTAGCTGGTAGTAGTGGCGGCGACCGATCCAGAAGATGACCGCCGCTCCCGCCAAAGCGGAGACGATGGCGAGCACCTTCCACAAAACGGTCGTGCTCTCCTGCTCCCCTCGCAGGGTGTCAAAGTCTGCAATGCTCAAGAAGTACTGTGAACCATTGGAGGGAGGCCGAAGGTTTAGGGTGCCGTCCGTCTCCAGTGTCAACTCGCCTACGCCTGTAAGGACTGTGCCCACCTGAAACAACAATATTTGCCCTCATGATTCACATAACACGATTTATGCTTTGTCAAATGAATTAACTATCAAGCTTTAGATGTTAACAACAACAGTCTCTGGTCTAACAACTGACCTTGAGCATTTCCTCGATCTCCAGTTGCCCTTTGAGCTTCTCCCCGCTGAGGTACTGTCCTACGATGTCGGTCAAGCCGTAATTGACCTGGTGGAACTTCTCGTGGGTGATCTCCATGGGGAATCCGGAGGCCTGCAGAGGACACAGGACTTTGACCGAGGTCTCATTGGATCCCATTAGCACAAAAGGCACTGCGTTCACTCTCTGGTGCACGACGCGTTCGCTGTCCGTCCTGCAACAGGAAGAGGAAGGAACAACGGGTCTTAGTCTACACGTATGATGATAAAGACAAAATATTATTAACAACGGTTAGTTTTTATAGTATTTCAGGCGTTTCCAGAGGCTACGAGTCGCGCTGGAAGCCCCTGAATTTCATAAAGTAGCCTTGATCTTAACTTTATGCAAATTAGGAGCGTGTACCCTTCTCTCTCTCTCTCTCGTTTCCTCTCTGCCCCTATATTTTCCACTTTCAAGTAAAGGTGAAAATACCCCCAAAACTATCATGTATGGCATCATAATGCTGAACTCTTAATGGATTTCTCACCAAGAGCGCGTCAGGCTGTTCCACACCAGCCTGTGCTCTTTCAACATGAATTTCTGCAACACTCCGACGGATTCTTTTTGGAAGTGACTGGAAAGAGGCTCGCCCACTGGTTGCACAGCACCTAGAGAATATTAGACACACACACACACATAATAAAGAACAGGCAAGGATGGTCTTTGCATTTTTCCGTCTAAAACATACGCTATCAACTCTTGTGAGTATCAGAAAGCCTTATTACCTTCGACAACAGCATACTGTAGACATGCTCCTGGAGTAACTTTCAAGACGTCTTTGAGATTTTTATCTATGGGGAAGTGTGGAGCGTCCTGATGACACAAGACACAGAGTTGTTGGTTTGCAGAATATGCACCATAGTACACAGGCTTCAGGTTTTTTTGTTTTTAAATTAACTGCATGGAGGCGTGGACCCCCAAAGATGAAAAAGAAAATAATAAAAGATGTTTCTGCCACACAATTTTATTTAGCATAGTCTTCAGTCCAATAAAATCCTCCTATGCAAAAATAAATAAATCTAATGATGACAGAATAAAGTTATGTAAAACTATGTTCATTACTAACATCAAGTGTATCCAGTGTCTTCCGGCTCTTCTTATAGAGGTAGTAGCAGATGCCTGAGAGGGTAAAGGTGGCTCCGAGACACACTGCCTCTGGAAAGTTCACATGAAATCCATCCATTCCTCCTGGATCTCCTGTCACCGCCCTGGGAGCAGACCAATAGAAACACACAGTATGGTATGTAAAATGATCAACAAATCAAGCTGTCTTGATTCACTAAAAATCCACAGAAGCAAGACTCATCCCGACTTCACCGTCACATACTTTGAAACGTTTATATCGTGATATGTGATTGGGACTTGATAATAGTTACATACTGTGAAGCAGAGTCCTGCAACATAATGATTCCCTGCCAATTTAACAGTACATTACTTACATATAGCAGTATTTTCATTATATTCATGATGACAAAAAAGTGCACGCTGCTGTTTGCATTTACAAAGGCTAGAGCTAAATGCGGTGAAACAGACTCATCTCAGGGGCGTATAATTCTGCTTGACTAACAGCACTCCATAATGCTCTTAGGAGGTCATCATCAACCCAAAATAAACCCATTACCCAAAAATAACACATGTAAGCTTATTGTGTTAGGAATATGCATCACAAAGGCTCGCTGGCACAGGCCCAAGTCTGTCGTCAACAAACATGAGCGGCTACATCAGCCACTGCAAGATGCAAACGATGTCATTAAAGCGACAAACACAGCTTGAAATAAATAAAGCAAAGTAATACATGTACACTTTTACATTTGTACATGTTCAGTAAACAAATAAAAAATTGTGAGGCACAAACTGGGGCTAGGACTTGGCCATATAATAAGAAGCTGGGTGTTAGTTGCAGAAAGAACAAACCTAATTTGTGAGGTGAAATTAAGACACAATGCAAGAAATGCAAGTCCATTTACACAAGGCCTTATTTCTGTGGCAGCTGACACCATAAATATAACTCAGACTTTAACCAGCTTATTATAACTGTAACGTGAAGGTTCGTTGGTGGTGACTGGACTATTCTTGGTGGCAAAGAGACAGCAGGATGGAGACGGATAACTTATCAAGCAGTGTTTTACCGTTTTCCATAAAATGAGCAGCGTCACAACAACAACACCTCCTGATTCTAACACACATGACACTGAACCGCAAAATCGGGAACAAGGTGAGAGGCAAAGGAGAAGCAGATACAACAGGTCACTGTAACTGCATGAAAATATGCAAATATTAATGGTATAAACATAAATCTGCAAGAAGTCAGCTGTGTAGAGATTGTTAATATATCTTTAGAAAATCAATGCCAACCTATGAACCAATTTAACTTCTGAAATACATGATATTTAATATGAAATAGCTTTAGTTCTGAACCTTACATAACTTAGCATTTGAATTCCTAGTAAAGCAGCAGTCACAGTTTAAAGTCCATATGACAGAGTTTGTTTAAAGTGCCATAAGAAATTGGTAGAAAAAATACACTGAAAGTCCATTTTCTGTTCTGTGAGCCACTTGTCACAGTGGTTTTGCACTCAAAAACTGTGAGGGGCACCAAGTCGCACAAAATGCCAATTCCTAAATAATGTTGCTTTAAAATATTGGATAGCTAAAATTAGCTGCTTGCCGGCTAACACAGCTATGGCTGTAGGGAAACCAGACGTGACCTCTGGCGTTAAAGGGTCATGTATATAGTTTTGGAGAAGAAATTCAAATTCAGAATTTAATATTTACAATATTAATGAGGTAATAATAAAAACCCAGATATATTTATTTGTGTCCATAACTGAATAAACAAGCTGTTCTCAGAAGAAAATAAGGTCCCCAGAACATATAAACAAAGTAAAACCGTATGAAATTGTGTTGTCCTTTAAAGTCAGTCTATTTATTCAGTTTAAACAAAGACAGTTTGTTTATAGGCATAAAAGATCAGTCAATGAAGGTCTTTCTCTTGTGATTAAAATAGTCTTCCGCAAAACTACAGAGTGCACCTTCTGACCTTTTTTTTTTTTTTACGTTGTTTTAGCTAACCATATGAGCAAATATGATGTTACTACAGGTGATTATTCAGTAAGTTTGATTAATAATAAATCATCCTTGATTTGCTTACAGGTTTTGAGGTCGGTAATAATACAACACAGTACAGTGCTATACATAGCATAGTACAGTAAGATCATCATATCTCACTGACCTTTGTGTATTGTCAATAAACACGAGCAATGACATCCGACAATGAATATGAGGTGTCTGAAATGTAGTTAGCAAACTAACCTGGTATGACATTCAGAATATGACTGGAAATGTCATCGGGACTGGTTGATAAGCATTAGGCACAATGCAGATTATGTATGTTTTGTAAAATCGGATTAACTAGCTAGTGTTTAGCAATCTTTCATACAGATAGCTAAAATGAAACCAGATTTGGGGAATTTAGCATTTGTATTCTTAGCAAAGCAGCAGTCACAGCTTAAAGTCGATGTTACTGTGTCAATTCATACTGCTATTGAAATTGGTAAGAACACGCTAAAGTCCATTTTCTACGCTGTGAGTTTGCCCCTTGTCACATAACGTGTTCAGTGACATTAACGTACTTTCTTCAAAACATTAGCGAGCCGGCTAACGTCGCCATGGCAGCTGTGAAACCACTGGTGACCTCTAAACGTTTATTTTACGACTTCACGTGAACTAACCATCTGAGCAAACACGTTTCATGTCCAACAGTAAACAAGTCTTAACCGTCAATAAATACCTAAACCTGTTGTTTTACCTGTCAGAAAAAGAAATCCCTCAAGTTGACATCTTCGCCGCAAGTGGCGTCCATATCACGTGACGTGGCTCAGGAAGTCGACGCGTCACGTGACGAAGCCTTCCTGCGCATGTCCGTTGCGGTTCTTCTCCACGTCGCTCTGGTCCTCCGACATGGCAGGAGCTGTGCGGAGAAAGTCTCCCGGTGCCCCGTCCCCTCTGTGGGGGAAACTCCACGCACTGTGGCAGGACAAACATTTGGTCTTGTTCAAGACGGAATACACGCTGCTGGTCGTGTCAGTGCTGTGGTTCCTGGAGATCGGGTTCAATGTGTGGGTCATACAAAAAGTAGCATGTAAGTAGCTGCGTTGCTAGTTAGCATGCTACGGTGTTTTGTCGTTCCCGTGAACGTGTCTGAGCGCTAAGTAGCTAGCGTTAGCAAACCTACCAACTTCCACTACCACCTGTCAAAGGGAATCCACTGCCCTTGCATGACCACACACAAGCGTCTGTTCTGTCCCAGTGGTCAGTGGTATTCATTAGTTTCAGCAACTGCTAGCTTGAAAACTAAATGCAGCCCAAAATGTTATTTTTATTGACAATGCTGAAAACTTCCAGAGGCGTGATATTGCTCCCTGATAACCTAGCTTATATATCAAGCATTAGTTTGTATGTTTTCTAATACAGTTTGGATACTCTATATTATATTATGTGTTTTCTAATGTAAGGCTACAATAATCATCATCATTGTCTTGATAAATCGATCAATCGTTAAGCTAAAAACATGACCAAGATATCAAAGAAATTCCTATCAAACAGCCCAAAAAGTGATTTAAAACCTTTTTTAATTTTTTAATTTTTATTGTGAACTGACCAATATCAATCAATAATCAAAGCATCAATCAAGCAATCAATTATATTTATTTAAGATGGCTAACCGATTAATAATTAATAATAATTAGTGGATTAACAGTAAATTGGCAGACATAAGCAAATGATAGTCATTTAAATCAATTCTGATCCAAGATTTGCCTCAGGAGAAAAATACACATTGTTGATTAGTAGATAAATACCATTACAAAGATAACCTTCCGCTTCAGTCATGATCACTGATTTATGCTCTTCACTCCAGACACTGAGATCGACTGGAAAGCCTACATGGATGAAGTGGAGGGAGTCATCAATGGTACTTACGACTACACTCAGCTTAAAGGAGACACCGGCCCCTTGGTGTAAGTTTCAAATTCTTCTTTAGCGATACAGGTCTCTGAATCGTGTCGTCGGATGCAATTTTTAGTGCAGGATAAATGAGCACCTTGTCGTTGCAGGTACCCGGCTGGCTTTGTCTACATCTTCACAGCTCTCTACTACATCACCAGCCATGGGGTGAACATCCGTCTGGGCCAGTACGTTTTTGCCGTTTTCTACCTCATCACCCTGCTGCTTGTCTTCAGGATATACAACCGCACTAAGAAGGTCAGTCTGTGTGACAATAGCCTTTACCAAAGAGTTTACTTGTTGCTGTAATTTCCCTTTATGCCATAATTCTATATGTTTATTCCTTTCATTATTTTTTCCAGGTTCCTCCATATGTGTTCTTCTTCGTGTGCTGTGCTTCTTATCGGATCCACTCCATCTTTGTGCTGCGCCTCTTCAACGACCCGGTGGCCATGATGCTGCTGTTTGCGGCGGTCAACCTCTTCATGGACGGACACTGGACTCTGGGCTGCGGCCTTTACAGGCAAGTCTGGACTCCTTCACGGCACAATGCAGTTTTTCATGCAATTCCTGTCAGAGGTCATTTTTTTGCCATTTGTGACATGATGAAATTACAACTCAATCTTCCTCTCTTTCTGACAGTTTAGCAGTGTCTGTGAAAATGAATGTGCTACTCTTTGCTCCCGGGCTGCTCTTCCTCCTCCTGTCAGAGTTTGGTCTAATCCGAACCATCCCGAAACTTTCTCTGTGTGCAGCCATACAGGTAAATATTCCATCTGATTATAAAAAACAGGCATTATTTTTGCACAAATATATTTTAAAATGTTATTCAGTATTGCCCAGTATCATCTCTAAATGAATCCGTCTTGATGTTGCAGCTTTTGCTCGGTCTGCCTTTCCTCCTGGAGAATCCCGTCGGTTACCTGAGCCGGGCGTTTGATCTCGGCCGTCAGTTTATGTTCAAGTGGACGGTCAACTGGCGCTTCCTGCCAGAATGGCTCTTCTTGAATCGGTATTTCCACTTAGTCCTGCTGGCTGCCCACCTGCTCACCCTGCTGCTCTTTGCTCTCCGCCATTGGAAGAGGTGAGACTGACTTTGGCTGTGCCAAGGTTACTGATGGCATAGTTGGAGAGGCGCTCGAATAAATCAGGCGGTGTTAAAATCATGCCAATTTTTGTTCCGCGGCACCAAAGGGGGTTGGCTCATTCAGGGTCGGTCTTTCAGGAGACCCTGACATCTGACGCATTAGGATTGTTTTAATAATGAATTCAGAAGCCAGAGCTGCCTGTCTGTGATGCCGTGGAAACAGTGTTTTGCCAGGGACCATATTGCTTCTTAAACAGCATGAAGTGACTGCAGACAGTGCAACAAGCTGTCACGAAGAACTGCGAAAAGTGATGCTGCACACATTTAAAGGTGTCATTAGTCAATGATTTTGACAAAAAGACATGTGCGATACTGCTTGCATTTTATTCAGGAAGGTGGAATTGAGAATATCTTTTAAGTAACATTTTGCTCTCTCACCAGGCCAGGAGAAAGCGTCTTCGACCTGCTCAAGGAGCCCGGCAAGAGGAAAATCCCTCCTCAGAAAACCACCGTCGATCATATCCTTTGAATCTGTTCTTAACTGTAGAATATCGTTCCTTAAACGCATAATATGCAACATTTCCACATGAATGACCAGACGTTATATATTTTTTATTAGTTGTGTACTTGAAAACCCAGAGAAATCCACAGTTTTATCCAAGATAGCAGTGAGTTTAATTTGGTCACATGTCACGTAAGGAAGTCAACAAACTAGCTAGTTGAACTCTGTAGTTGTATTAGTGTTTGCTTAGTCGTGATGGAGCACAATTATTAAATGCTGTTTGCAGTACATTCTGGTTAACAATGAAGACATCAACTTCCATAATCCTGAGCTACTTCATGATGTCATCAAACCCTGTCTTTTGTTATTGTTTTGAGAGACAACTTGTAACAGAAATGACATACAGTGCATTTAAAAGACACATTATTATTGTCATCAACATCTATACATCTGTTGCTAGGTAGATATAAATTGGCTAAACATGTTAGAGGAAATGAATGATGTTCCTAGTATTCGCTGGCCTTTGTATCGCACCTTAACAAACGCTCACAGATTGTGCTGATTCTGTTCACCTCTAACTTCATTGGTATGTGCTTCAGCCGCTCGTTGCACTACCAGTTCTACGTCTGGTACTTCCACACGCTGCCCTACCTGCTCTGGAGTGGAGGAGTCAAGAAGCTGGCCCACCTGCTCAGGTAAGACAGAGTCTAAGTACCAAACCACAACCTTCATTCCCACCACTCAATCAGATGTTAATGCCATGTTTTCTTGTTTCTGATTTTTTGCTCAGGGTCCTGATCCTGGGTCTGATCGAGCTTTCGTGGAACACCTACCCGTCCACTAACAGCAGCTCGGCCGCCCTCCACGTCTGTCACCTCATCATCCTCCTCTGTCTGTGGCTGGCTCCGCCCCTGCCCTCAGCTCCGGAGGAAACCCAAGACGATACGCCCGCCAAAGACAAACGCCAGTGAGCCGCAGCCTGATCAGACCAGACGTCGTAGTTAGTCTCATCAGCTGTCTCAACCTTCCTTCCCTCTCGGATCCTCACAACAACCCAGTGCAGAGGGAGGTCACTGGGGCAGACTGTTTTAATACAAGGAGCCACCCGACGCTTCTCATCTCAGCTTACTGCTAAAAGTGAAGGAAGCTAACGTGTGGGTGCAGTCTGCAGACCTACACCATGAAAACGGCTTGCAGTTGAAGAGATGAAAAGAGAAAGGAAATGTGAATTCTCAGGTTTCATTTTCAGATAGCTAAAGAACGGTGGAGTACAGCGCGAGGAGGAAATAGTGAATGTTATGCTGTTTTGAAAGGATTTGTTACATAGATTATAGTGTTTCTACATATTATGTTAAAACTGCACTCTGTCCATACTTCAACTGGCCTCATCATCATTCAGAGTTCAAATTCAAAAGATTATATTTACTTATGCACAGATTATTTCACACATTGTATAAAAAACTAAGTATATTGAAGATGTGATGCAGAAGTTGAACTTGGCACCCAAAGCTTTAAATGAATCGCATTAATAGCATTTTTGCTTCTCCGGAATCGTTTCCATTAATTGTATAATGTTAAACAACTGTGTAAAACCGAGCCGTAGACAATCAGGTCTGATTTGTGAAGTCATTTTGTTATTTTTCTGTCACATTCAGCACATGAGTAGATTTAATGTGAAATATTTGCAGAAGAATGAGGCAGCAAACGTTTTATATTAAACAGAGATGCCACTTAAACCTGATGCTGTGTTTGTTTTTGTTACAAATGACTGATTTCTACCCTTTATTCTAGGGCGGCACGGTGGTGCAGTGGTTAGCACTGTCGCCTCACAGCAAGAGGGTTCTGGGTTCAAACCCAGCAGGGGCCCTTCTCCCCGTGCATGCGTACCAAAGACATGCAGGTTAGGTTAACTGGCGACTCTAAATTGTCCATAGGTGTGTGAGTGGTTGTCTGTCTGTCTATGTTAGCCCTGTGATAGGCTGGCAACCTGTCCAGGGTGTACCCCGCGTCACACCTAAGTCTGCTGGGATAGGCTCCAGCTCACCCACGACCCCATTGCAGGATAAGCGGTAGACGATGAATGAATGAATACCATTTACTTTTTTTATTTTCCCAACAGTAATTCCATCACTTAAAAGTAAGGTCTCATTAGTTTATCAAATAATCATCCTGATAATTAAATCTTACAAACCCTCACTGATTGTGATTATACATTTGGTAAAGTAAAACACTACACTGACTACATACCGACTACAAAAAGCCCATTCAGATGGTCAAGGCATTCTTGTGATTGCATAAAGCATATTTATAGTAAAAGGCCACTTGGTCAATGCCATGTAAAGGGTGTTGTTGTCACAGAAATATAAATATTTCATGTACAACTTGGTATTAGAGTGAACTTGGCACTGGGTTGCAGTATTAGTTGATGATAAAATACAGGAGTCACTATCACAATCAGCAGATCTGGCTCAGTTTCCTCAGAGATCACTCTCTCACATATTATTGGGGTTATAACACAGCATGTTCAGCTTGATGTTCTCGTCCCAGTGGCGTAGCAGCAGGAACAGCTGTCTGGCGGCGCCCTTCAGCCCTGCCAGGTCCACTCCCTCAGGCAGCTCCTGACAGCGCAGCCAGAAGTCGGCTTTTGCTGCCACCAGCTCCCACTCCATGAAGAAGCCGGCGCAGCGGTGCTCGAGCCAGGCGAGCGCCACAGCTGTGGCCCAGCTCGAGCCCTCCAGGTCCTCTTGAGCCAACTGGCTGCTCCCCTGGAGGTCAGACGGCTCTCCTGAAGAGCCTTCGCACACGTCTGTCTCTGATCCGCGACCACTATCGGCCTGGCCGTGGCTCTGGCTCGGTGAGGGGCCGACAGATAGCTCCAGGGAGCCCTCCTCGGAGCTGGGCAGGTCAGGGGGTGAGGTGACAGGGTCTCGGTCAGAAAGGTGTCTCCGGCGAAGCCTTGCTTCCAGCATCAGGGGAGTGTCGTCCGGAGTGTGGTGGAAAGGGGGCGCAGTTGGTTTGGCGAGGGAGCAGGCAGAGGGCGAGAAGGTGACGTGGTGGCTAGTGGGGCCACCTGGAGGTTTGGCAGAGGTGGATAAAGATGGAGCACTGGGAGATGTGCAGCGGAAGGGTGGGCTGAGGCTGCGGCGGTGGAGGCTGTAGGGTGATGCCCTCTTCAGCCGGTCCAGAGGGATCTGGACGCAGTCAGAGTAGATCTCTGTCAGAAGGAAAGCTCCTGACGCCAGCTGCAGACGTACCTGTTTAATATATAGACATGAATTAATGAATGAGTTTGCACGCTTGTGTGTAGTTAAGTATTTATGGCGTGTGTCCACACAGCTCACCAGGGGGAGATAGTCTGGAGCTTCGGTTTCAGGTTGTTTGTCAGTCTCTGCAGACAGACAGTGGGACTTGAGAGGAACCTGCTTTCCTGATGAAATAGAGGACCTGAGTCTGCCCAGTGGAAATCTGGAACATACAGTATAAAAGATTATAGATCGAATGTAAACATGTGTATGTGGACATAAACTCCACACACAGAGGCTTTAGTAAGCAACAATTCATTCAACACTGCTACAAAAGAGGGTTTGGTATTAGTTTTAAAGCAACTTGAAACATTAACAGACTCTCAAAGAGGCCAAAATACCTGTGTCCACTCAGAAAACAGCTCAAATAAATAATCTGTACTGGGGATCAGTCTCAAAAATGCAAACATAGTTTGCCACAGAGTGCTTGAACAAAGAGGAACAGCAACAGGCATGAAGACTAATCAGCTGGGGATTGATTGACATGCACGTAATGCCACACTAACGAGCATAATACTTTCACTTAATAGTCTCACCTGGTGCCGAAGAAGCTCTCCATTGACTTGCTCTCGATCGATCGCTGTGAACGAGTGCACGGGGTGCCTGCTATCACCGGGGCCGTCGCACTGCCCCCGAGACCTGAGACAGCGGTGTGGAATAATAAGCAGTGATTTAGTTTCACCGGCACAGTGATGAAGTTGATGTTCTCTGGCTGTGTTTAAAGGCTCAATTCACCCTTTACATGACAGAGAAATAGTCCCTTTAAAAGTGGCTACAGTGTGTTTTTGTGGATTTCTGGAAAGAAATCCTGCTATTGAAGTTTAATCCATGGAAAAAAAACATGTTTCGGGGTAGAGGTAGATATCTTATGAGACTGGCATCTCAAAATCTTGGTTAATAGTTGGGGAAAATTGGATTTCTTTTGTAATTTGTGTGAATTGATCCTTTAAAAACCACCTGGGGGGTTTCTGACGTGCATAATCAAGCCGGAAGAGAGCAGCTCTCTACCCACACAGACTCACCTCGAGTTCTGACCTGGCATTCTGGTCAGACGCCTCTAACCTCGAGGCTACACTGACACTACAACGTTAACACGGGTCGAGACGACAGCAATACTTACTAGAGTCCCAGGACGTAAGGCTACAGGGTGAGGCGGGAGTGTCATCTCTGTCTAAGAGATACAAAGATTGATGATGACCTAAAGTCTTGACAACAGAAACGGGTGTTGGTTATCATTCAGTCTGTTCTACCTGTGGAGTTCCAGGTGTCCTCGATGTCTTCGCTGTCTCTGCTGGTGCGTCGTCTGCCCAAACCGACAGAGTAGGCCCTCTGTCTGCGACTTCCTGACTGGGCGATCCGCCTGTTCCCCAGATGCACCCCTACACACACAGAACACAAAAACAGGCTAAAACAGGGTGTTCGTCGACATTAAAGCGGTTAGCGTAGCTGCTATTGTATCTGTGGTATCAGAACTGGAGAGGTTTTCATTGAAAGAAGAGCAAAGAACGGCACTGAAGGTTTTTCTCAATGGAGAAGACGTTTCCTCTCTTCTCGCAGCTGACTTTGGCAAGTTTGATTTACCAACGGGCTCTCTGCTATTATTACTCCTATTACATCAAATGGTTCATTGATATGATTGGTCAAAGTTAGCTCTGATAGACAGATGGTTTGTCCAATCACATGCCCTTTTCAAAATAGATTCCAGGAAACACTTCTCTGTGTAACAAACCACCACAAGTAAACTAAACTTCATGTGTAAAGCTGCTGTGTGTGAGTCGGTAGTGAGCCACACCTGTGTTCTGGACGTCCATGGTGTCTGGGAGGCCTTTGTTGGAGTTGCTATCAGTGGTAGTGAAAGCTGTGTACATGCAAATGATGTTACAGTGCTTACTGGTCTGGATCGCCTTCATGCGGTATCGCTTAGCTGAACCTAGGGAACAGTAAAGGGGAGACAGTATGTATACAGTATTACTTAAGACACCTGTCAATCACCATGACTTAAAGTAACTGTCGATGGATGAATCGATCAGCCTCACCGTGTCCACTCTCGCTCTCCTTCTCTGCCATTTTCTCAAAGTCCCTGATAACAGAGCGTGCAGTCAGCTGGTGAATAATCTCCTCCCACTGCTCCCCTCCTTTTCCGTCTTCCCCTCCTCGTCCTCCAGATCCCTCGGTCACTGGTGACTCCTGGCTCTCAGGGGTCCAGAGGTGCCTCAGGTCCACAGTGACCTCCCAGGACACAGGTCTGCCGCTCAGCACGCCGTGAATGAGCGAGCGGCACTGCCCTGGCAGGGGATCGTCAGGCGGAGCAGCATTAAAGAGGTACTCTGGGTCGGTGAAGCTGTCCCAGTCCAGAGGAGAGGCAGGGAACAGGAGCCCATCTGAGGGTCAAAGTGAGGAAGAGAGGGAGATAGGAATCTGTTGAAGGCAAAACAGGAAGGACTCGCTAGTTTTCTTAAAACTTACTTGAGTCGGTGAGGCTCCTGCGAGACAGCGTCCCTCTCGATGGGGGCTTCGTCTCTCCGTCGCTTTCGTCCAGCCTCCCTCCCAGTGTTTGGTCGAAGGAGACCCTCTCCAGAGCTCTCCTCAGGCGATGCATCTCCAGCTCTCCCTGAGGGGACGAGAAACTCCGTGCTGCCATGGTTGAACGGGCCAGCGCTTTATGTCTCCTGCGACAATCCTCAGGTCCGTCCAGAAGCCCACTCTGGGTGTAAAAGAAGGAAATAATACAAGTTCCAAAAGTAGATCAGAGCAGCTATTTTATCTTTCTCTGCAACACAGTTGTATAGTTTTGGATTTTGAATTTGTTTTCATTTTAGTTTAGTTTTGTGTGTATTTACTAGAGTAATGTACTGTTGTGTGTCCTCAGTACTTTGCCTCACCCTGGCTCAAGCGCCACATCAGCTCCGGATGTACAATCCTTTCCAGAACACTTTTTCAACAACCCTCAATAATGACTGTCAAGTAGGAGCAACAAAGCTAGAGGTTGCACCGTTCTCTCAAAAAACACAACACGTCTTGTGGCTTTATTGTGCTCTGGTGTAGTGTGTTGGTGGAGAAACTGGCATCTTTCATTTTCTACAATAGGTTGTTCCCACTACTATTGTTACAATTTGTCACAAAGTAGTGGGAAGAGAGAGAAAAAAAGTGATCTTTGATTCATTCATGATTGATGGACGAAAACATTTCCTGCTGTCAAACTTTTTTTGTAGCGGTGGTGGTGGAAACTTTTCGGTCACGTCAAGCAGGAACACTGGAAACCGCTTTATGGTGAATCTCATAAAATCAATCCTACCTCTGCTTTTATATATGGTGCTATATAAATACAATTATTATTACCTTTTCTGACCCATTATCAGGGGCTTCCACTGAAAGGTTTTGTTGCCATGCAGGGTCCGCCCATCGAGACAGGGACGATCTCTGCTCTGGAGGGGGCATCTTCTCAAGGCCTTGGGGCAGAGAGCCCGTCTCCAGCACGGACCCCGAGGAGTGAGGGTCAGACAGAAAGACCCCACCCGCAGAGTCGGAGTTGGACGAGGCGTGTATGTGTGAGTGGGACTGTGTCTGGAGACTCCGCTCACTGCTGAGGGAGCAGCGGGTTAAGACATACTGCTCCTGGATGTAAGAGCTCTCCTGGATCCTCCTCCTCACGTCGCTGGACCAGTCGAGCTCCACACCTAGAGCGGATGAAAAGCTAAACGTTAGCCACTATGGCGTGAGGTGTCCAGTCTTGGATTTTGGATACAAAGGTAGTCGGTGATGAGCAACTGACCTGGGCTGGTGCCAAGGTCTGTGTCTCTGGCACAGGAAAACTCAGAGGAGATCTCTCTGGAAATCTCCCTCAGCGCCTCCTCCAAGTCGGTGCCATCTGCACACGTCACCAGAGGCATTAACTCGGAGGTGGGAGGAGGTGAAAGTTCATCGTTTGACTGGCCAAAAACTGAACCAGTGGAGCCACGATGCGCACCTTTATAGCCCCGTCCTTGAGACTATGAAATAAAAAATGTGATTAGATTGTGCAGACCAAAGTTATTACAGGTGACTAAAACTAAACTAACTAAAGTAAAATCAAAATATACAGCTGGGTTTTGTTTCGGCATTCGTGCATATGTTCATTGAGACTGGTATGTCTACATTACTGTCTTCACTGGTGTAGTGATGTGTACTGTACCTCTGTCTTTTTTGCTTTGAAACTCGTCATGTCATACAAGGTGCAGTATCCAATTAGACGATTCCCGGGGTAGAGCGGAGGGATTTCATTGGGAGAAAGAAAAGCCTCCATGTTTTCCGGCAGGTACCAGTCGATCCGTACGTCAGTCAGCACCGGTTCAAAGGCCTTTTTCAGAGACTTGATTAGCTGGGGAGACAGAGCGGTCACAACATTTAAAAAATTAAAGATTGATTCTTTTTTTACAACTGACTGAATATTTCCCTCTGAAATGTAGTGATAAGTACAGGCACCTCAAAATTGTACTCATAATTGTAAGGAGAATAAACATTATTTTTATCCACTGCCAAGTCCTAACGCTTTATGTTTATACTGTATCTCTCAATTAAAATTGTTCTGCAAGTCACATGGTCTCCAGTAGGTGGCAGTGCTGCCGTGCTGCTGACCTTGGGCTGGAGTCTCTCCTCATCATCCAAGAACTCGGTGGTCCCTCCTGTCAGTTTGGCAACGCCCTGCAGGAGTCTCCTGCAGGCTCGAGGACCAAGGCCCAGGCCGAAGCATCTGCAGAGGGGATGCAGTATAAACATTCAATTTATATCACATCTCTTGAGGAAATTTAATTATGATACCACAATTATAAAGTACCAGCCTCTTGCAACAACTTAGACTTCTGTAAGTATCTATTTGTGAAACTACAATGGCACAGAGAGGCTTCCATGTGTCTTGGGAAGGAGAAAATTTGGAGTCATCAACTGGACAGAACTGTTATTTGGGCACTCCGAGGGATCACAATCCATTTGGCTAATTGAGAGTTTGAAAAGAGCAGGGGGACAGGATAATTGAAAGGGCTCAGGCTTTAAGTGCTCGTTCTAAAAACAGCAAGAGTGTCCGCATGGCTAGATGCTACCGTTAGCACACCCTGAATAGGACATAAAACTAGAAGGCAAGACAACAGACATGTACATATTGTGTGGAGGGACGGCCAGAATACAGTGGAGGAAGTCGCTCCAACAGGAGAATACTAATGAGAGATAAATGGAGTTATTGTGTGTTGCTGAAGGGCCTGGAAGAAACCAGAGGGGCGTACCTCTCACTGCAGAGGAGAGCACTTAACGGGATTACTGGGCGGGGCTCAAAAATACTTCCACCCTTTCCTTTCTTCCGTTCGTTCGCTGTGCTTTGGTCTCACTTCTTCGAGATCGCCGTCTGCTTGTGTCCCCCCTCTCTCTCTCTCCTCCTCCCTCACACGGTGTCTCCGTCATATTTATCACCACATCCTGCCTGCACTCACTGCACCACCATTCCTCTCCGCTTCCTTGTCACACTCATCGATTTAATGTCCTATCACAGGCCAGCCGCAGAATAAATCTTTGCTAACTAGTTGTTTGATTTAAAGGAACGGTTCGCCCAAAAATTATGAGTCATGGGTCATTATCTACTCACCTCAATGCCGACTGGAAAGTCAGGTGAAGTTTTTGTAGCACCACAAAACATTTCTGGAGCTTTAAAGCAACACAGTGTTGCAGCATTCTCCTAAAAGACTTGAGGATATCGGGACTTGTTTTAAAATGTAAAATAAAAAAAAGGAAAGAAAAAAGTACAACTCCAGCAGCGCAATCCAAGTGTCCAGAAAGGCTTTACATTCAACCTCAACGTGCGGTCAAGGTCTTGCACCCACTTCAGACGGCGAACACTTTTAGTTTTGCAGCTACAGCGAAGATTTCAGCTGAAAAAAGGCTGTAAATTACATCTTTATGAATCAATTTGGGATCGTGGGGCTTCTGGAGACTTGGGTTACGCTGGACGAGCTTTATGGAGCTTGGGTTTTTTGGGGGGCTGTTTTTTTCCGTTTTAAGTCCCTGTCTTCTTCAGTTGTTTAGGAGAATGCTGCAACGATGTTTTGCTGTGAAGCCCCAGAAATGTTTTGTGGACTACGAAACTTTGCCTGACTTTCCATCAGCATGAAGATGAGCAGAGAATAATTGAATTTTCACTTTTGGCTGAACTGTCTCTTTAAAGTCTTTGTAAAGAAACAGTTCAACCAAAAATCTCTATGTGACACATGATTTATACAGGTCAAATTTCAAATTGGTGCTTTAGTTTTAGCTCATTACACTGGAAAAAATGTCACTTCAAAAATAAGATAAAAGCCAATGATAAGAATAAAGCCTTAAAACAAGTCCCTGATGTTATTTTCTACAGTAGGTGATTGTGTCTTATATTATGTGTAATAGGACAATAATATTTTTTGCAGTGTACCTGCCAGCACATGTGTTTCTGCGGACCAGCTCCAGCACTTTAGCCACATTGCTGATGGACCCATCCGTGACGATGAAGACCTGCCGAGGGTACGAGCGCTGCATGGGCTGCTGGTACACCCAGGACAGCGCCCCCAGCAGGTTGGTGCCTCGCATGTCGGCCCTCATCCTCTGGACGTACTCGTACGCCTGCGTTAGAGTGACCTGAGAAACAGCACAGCAGAGATGCTATCAGATCTGCGGTAAAGGTGGGAGAGGCGAGCATCGAACAACAACACCTGTCCGACTGCGTGACGTCGCCTGTGCAAACATACACCTATGTTGTCAGGATAAATCCACTGTTTGATATCAGATGGCCCAATTACCCCATGAGGGTAGCAGAGAATTGAATCAGTACGTCTCTAATAAAGCGAGGGCAAACAAGCACACATTAGCACCTGCTTTAAAACCGCCTCAAATCACACCGTGGACAAACACGCCCGACAGGAGAGGAGATGGAGGGACATCTCTTGCCTTAGTAAAAATGCATGAAAGGTCACCATATGGTCAGGAGTATGTGCAAAGACTGTTTGTCCTCACAGCTCCTGGTCTGGATAAAACCCGATACTCTGCTACTAAGGCAACCCGAGGAACTGACCTATCGCCTGATTAGAGAGCAGGGCAGATCGTCCTACGTGGTTGAAAACATCTGCTTTCAGGAAACACGATCCAAATGCTCCATGTGTTTTGTTTTTCATATGTAACGGAGAAAAACGTAATTTGTTTCGCGGGAAATCTTATAAACAAGACAGATTTTTTTCTAAGCAGGGTAACTGTGTGAAGCTAACATCGGTGCAGAGCTTGCTGGAGGTGAACAGGAGCTTGATGGTCGTGCCGAAGCCAACGATGTTGAGCATGGTGCCGGAAGGGAGACTCTTCAGTGCCACCACCATGGCTTCCTGTGGAAACAAAAAGTAATAGACAGGATGAGGTCTTTTCAATGTACGCGCCTAAATCTAAAAACTAAGGCTCCTGTTTTTATTTATAATCTCACCTTTACACGTCTGATGTTGGTGCCACTCATGCTGCCACTTCGATCCACAAGAAAGAGTAGTTCTCTGGTGGCTTTGTGCAGCTCCAGAGGTTCACGCAACAAGTCGGGACAGAAGTTGAGCATCAGGACGGGGCTGTTCAGAATGTCCTTGTGGTATCGCTTCCTCACAAACTCCAGCTGTGGAGTGGAACATCAGCATGTCAGCTTTGGGCACGTGTGAGATATCAAAGGTAGATGAAGAGGGTTACGAGACAAGTGTGAGTAACCACCAACCTTCCTCTCAGGTTCTGAGTCTTTGCGACTGCAGCGGATGAAATCGCGTCGGGCACTGATCTGCTGTTCGTACTGACTGAACGAGAGCCGGCCTCTCTCTAATATGACCAACGGGCTGTGAGGTTCTGTGGAAGAGTTCATTAAAGTCATACACAAAAACATCAGACAACAAGGAAGAAAAAGGTACTTGGGAGATTTTCTTTAGTTGCTCACCGCTGAGGTGCAGAATGATCTCTATGTGTCTGTCGTACGGATGCTCCTGTGCCAACGTGATGTAGGTTGCTGAGGCGCTTTGGGCACTCGGGTCTGCATCCGCCCTCAGAGCGTGAGTGGGGCTCTCCAGGCCTACAGATCCATGGAGACAATCAGTTTAGTTCATGCACTGGTTCACTTTTTTAATTTTCTTTTGCCTTCCTTCAGACTTGTAGAAAGAAAACATCCAAAATTTACATTTAATTGTTTATTTTACATTATATTTCTGTACTGCAAATTTGTGCAAGATGTGCATATTAAAAATATCGTATTTATATATCAAACATAGAAATAAAAATAAAATATATGTACAATATGTAATAAACTGTATTTCAAGGTGATATTTAGTTTTTAATTTTACCCTATTCACCCGAAGTGTCTAAAAATGTATGGGATTTTATGATACAGCTCTCACAGACACCAAACTTGAGTTTAGGAACAGTTTTATTCCTTAGTAGTAAGAAAAGTACGGAAGCTTATTGCATTCACTTGACACATTTTTTTTTTGGTTTGTTTTACTGAGTAATTATTTGTGTTTTTCTGAGTAATTTATTTTTTTTGTCTGTTTTTCGGAATAATTATTTCTGTTTTTCTGACTAATTTATTTTTTGTCTGTTTTTTGGAATAATTATTTCTGTTTTTCAGAGTAATTTTTTTTTCTTCTGTTTTTCGTGGTAATTTTTTTCCCCTGTTTTTCGGAGTAATTTTTTTTGAAATATCGCGATACTTTCGAACTCCCGCAAGAACATCCAACCTGTAACAGACTCCCGTTCTCCCGTGGACCACGTTGTGGACCTATGGTGACTCCTGCCCGCGCATACATGCCTTGACAAACTAATGATAATACCATCTATATGAGTTAAAGACAGGACTATCTCCCAGTGTCTTAAACCAAGATCAAAGTAAAACTTGATTAAACTGAACAAGTCGGTCATGTTTGTAACCATGAAGTCGAGCTCTCAATGAATGAATGGATCTTCAAATGCTCTGTAAACTCAGGAAAAAAAAATAGTCAGAAAAACAGAAATAATTATTCCAAAAAACAGACAAAAAATAAATTACTCAGAAAAACAGAAATAATTATTCCGAAAAACAGACAAAAAAATAAATTACTCAGTAAAACAAAACAAAACAAAAATTTATCAAGTGAATGCAATAAGCTTCTGTAGAAAAGATCTTTGACTCTAATATCTCAACAATATCAAACACAAGTTTTAAGCCTGGCGTTATCAATGTTCAGATTTCTGTTATGGATATGTTGTAAATTTGTGCATATTTAATAAGATGAAGCATCTTTTGCAAAATTTGAACACAACATCAATGAAAACTTGTAATACGGAAAAATAATTGCCTTAACAAAAGCAACCAACTATGGAGGTTTTGTGGTGATATCTTTAAGTGAATTCATCAGTAGTGTCTCACCAGTTGCATATTACAATTTGGATAAGAGTTTTTTCCCATTTCTACAGCACACACCAGTGGAGGAGATTAGGATTTTGTGGTCTGGCTGTGATTGGATTCAGGCCTATTCATTTGATGTCGTAATGAGATTGCACTGTTCCAGTATTTCACAATGACTGTGGTCAAGACCCAGTGAATCAAAGATATTTGAGTAGGAAAGGCAGTACCGGCCAGCAGGCAGGCCCCTCTGACCAGCAGCTGGAAATTGAGTTCATAAGGTGCCAGGTTGGCAGCTGGACTGGTGAAGATGGCGTGGGCACACTGCTGCTCAGAGTCCAGGGCCCGGTCCTGTTTTCCTGTGGTGGTACGGAAACAGCTGGTTGGTCTGAGGAGGAGGACAATAAGCAGCAGTCAGTCTTCAATGTCTTAATTTACTAAAATCTACAATTATGATAAAATAGTTTTTCCACAGTTAGTTGAGTCATAAATACCCATTTTCTTCAGATTTCCCTCCGTTTTCACTCTTGCTCGAAGTCATCTGGCCGGTCACAATGGGGGTGAGCAACGCAGGGTAGACGATGCGGATCGCTCCGTTTTCTAACGTGGGGAGTTCGAGCGTGGTGCTTATGACGACAGAAACGATATCCATGGGACCAATGAGGCCTGTGCCGATAATGAAGGTGGTTCTTTCAAGGTCTTCATCCAGAATGAGATGTCCTGAAGCACAAACAAAGCAGATTTGTGAAGATTATTGGGGTGGGTCACACACATAACCCTCCTCTTTTTCCGACCCCTAGTCATTTTCATACGGTCCCACATATAAAATCTTTCATGCCTTGTAATCAAAATAATCTAAAGCTGCATTAGACTTACTTAAATCTGAGTGGTGTTGGTGTTATTAGATAACTTACTCCACGTACATGATACTGTAGCACCGCTTCCAATAAAATTATGCACTTCAAGTTGATGTATGTTTGTACTAAGTGAATGCCATTTCACCATTAGGCAGACAGCCAAATATATTTGCCCTCCTCGTCTGTCCTTTAAATCCTCCAGCGAGGCTAAAACAGGACAGAGAGGGGCCTTACTGTGGCTGTGTTTGTGTTTATATAGACACAAGATCATTAGAGCAGGAGACAACAGTCTGCAACAGTTCAAACAGTGGTTTAAATCATTTGCGGTTCTACCATATTAAAGTACAAATTGCAATGTTTATCTACAAGCAAAATATAGGAAGTCTCATCAGTTTTAATTTCCTGAGTGTTTCCTCTATTATGGGCATTTTGGAAAGATAGCCATACATTCATTCTTATTCAGATATTACTCATCATGTCTAGGTTTGTAAAGCCGCAGAACCAATGACTAATGCCCACTAGCGGTATCTATGAATGAATTAGCTTGATTTCTGCTCAGTGTCTCAAAGGATAGCCCCACAAACATGGTTTATGTGAGTGTGCATGAAAGCAAATCTAATTTCTTACTTGTTGAGGCTTTTTAAATCATATCAGGCAACTACATAGCACACAAGATTTTTTTTTTCCTTTGGAGCATTCCTCCATCTTTCCTCCTCACCGTTGGTGCATTGCATGTCGAGGCTGGAGCTCCCACAGCAGCCCCACTCCTGCCCATTCCCACAGTGGCCGTCAAGACCAGATCCAGGGCAGCAGTCCAGACAGCAGTCCTTCAGCTTCCCTCGGCTCTGGATCTGGACCCCCACCAGCCGGCCTGCAATCACAGCCTCAAAGCCCACCACGACCTCCTTTTCCCCGAGAGGGTACACAAACACACCTAGAAGACCGAAAAAAAACACCCACAAAACAATGATTTCAGAGTCTAGTTTCATTTTAGAAACATAACATGTGATATATTTTAAAGCACAATAAAGACCTGCTTTGCCAATTCCCAGTTTGACTTTGTCGCTGTGGACAAATTTGTAAAACAAATATATTTACTGTGATACATGCTGGCAAATGCTTAACTTTTATTTCATTTAGGAGTTGCTGCTGCACCAACTCGATGCAGGTTCGTAGGAAAGTATCACTTCAGTCTTGAGCAAAGAAGATACCACACACTGCTTCACTAAACATTTTTACACAAAAGATTAATCTATTACCAACAAACTCTCAGAACCCCTTTGCCAGCAAACACGACCTCATATCAGATAATACTGAGCTGCATATGAGAATTACTGGGTTGTCATTTGACACAGATCGCTGTGTCGAGCAAAGAAAGCTTTCCAGTTATTTTTCTTACAAAACTCAAAACAATCTCATAAATTTGATGAAATTGGATTTGATTTTAAACTCAACTTGATGACATATGGAGTCATTACAGCATAGTTGCAATCTTTAATATTGTTCTAAGAGTGTAGCATCACACGACTCACCGTCTACAGACTCTATGTCAGCATTAGCATAGGTAAGGTGTGCGGTGATGCCCAGGGAGCAGCCGTTGGCACAGGACTTGATGCAGGAGGCCTTGAGCAGCAAAGGTTCCCATGTAGAGCAGTTTCTCAGTCCCACCATCTTTCCAGGGCAGCAGCGAGCCTCTACTCTGCTGGTTGCATGAGAAGACAGGTGCAGAGACCGGTGAAATGGTCTGAGCAGACAGGAGAAGGCAAATATGTGAGTGTGCATTTTAATTCTCTCATTCTCCATTCACAGCACAATCTCAGTAATCTTTGTAAGTCAGACCTGATTTGTCCTGAGTTGATTAAAAGCATTTAAAAAGCCAGTTGGTTTCACATTTTAATTTAAAAACATCTCACTGCCACATATCTATTCATCAGCTCCCGAGCATGTAACCAAGCTACCTCCTCTCCTCAGGCTCTTAGCAACCGAATGTGATAGTTTGAGTGTAAGAGTCCTGGTCAATCATTAACATTGCAGGTCAGCACTAACTACACTGTGCATCGGGCCTAACATATGCAATCAGTAGCCAACCTGTATGCAAATCCACGTGGACTTACAACTACTGCTCCACTACGGCAAGATGATGGATGGTAAGAGTGGTGGACTATACTCCTCCGAAACTTAGGAACAAATAACCGACTAATCCTGATTTCCTTCAGCGTGGCCATTTATGTAACTCAGGGCCCAACGCAATAATTCTTCATGACTGACTACTTAATAATAAAGTGCAGCAGGTGCAGAGGCCAGTGTGCAGATTACAGCTCAGTGAATGGTAGACTGCACAAGCCCGTGTGTGTGTGTGTGTGTGTGTGTCTGTATGCACGTGTGTTTGTGTATGCACACATGCAGGAGGCGAGTGTGTGCGCGTGTATGTTTACTGTGGTCCAGGTAATGGTCTTTTCACATCTACGTTTCTAACAAGATCAACAGCCTCCATCTGGCTACTGTGCTCTCGGCTCATAACAGGCAAATAAATGCCTGGTTTGTTAAAGTAGCGGCGAGCGGAAAGGAAAAGTACAACATAGGACCCCTGTGAAGACTGCAGAGACTCAGAACTGTGGCAGAACTGAGGAATAAGCCTCACAGACTGACTGTTCAGCTTTATCACTGAGGAAAAAGATAGATGATGACTTCTTTACACATTATGAGTTGTTCATGTGTGTGTGTGTGCTTTTTTATTACAGCATATAAACATACAGAACCAAATTAATGATAAAAAGTACACATGTGCATGTTAACCTTTTAAATTACTGTCCGAAACTCAAACACAGATAAAATATAACAGCATTTAGTGACACGTTTTGGCAAGTTGCTCATGAGTCGCTCTAGCAGCTGTTGTCTACAAAATGAAGCTTTTAAAGTGTATCCACACATTACTGAGTGCAAACTCTGCATTTCCTCTGTGAGGTTTAATGATTCTGTCTGGGTGTTTGCAGTAGCACAGCTGGCCAAGAGTTAGCTCAATACTGCAGTCCCCCCCGGTGTCAGTTACAAGCTACAGATAACAAGCAAAATAATCATCCAGGAGCACTTACTGTACTGTTCAGTGCCGGGTCTGATAATTTGCCTCCGTGTCCAGTATCTGCATCACATCTGCTCGCGGGTTTCCCAGTGATACAGCGGCAGGAGTTTTCCTGGTAACAGATACTGCTCCTGCTCCTCTCTCTCTCTCTCTCTCTCCGTCTACCTCTCTCTTTCTTTCTCTCCCTCTACGAATCCAGCAGTTTCCCTATAAGGAAAGAAGAGTCATATATTCATTGATACAGTAATACAAAATAGTAAAATGGGATGAATTTGATCGACAGTATATATTAACAGATTTTTGCTTGTTTAGTCAACAATGACACATCAAACCAAAATCTTGATCAACCGCATAAAATGTATTTTCAGTATTGGATGATCAGAAATATACAATTGTAAAATGTTCTTTCAAGAAGACCTGGAAATGTCACTGCTGTGATCAATCAGCAGCCCGCAGCTTTGCACTAACCCACATTTCCTGTTAAGTGAAATGTCATCTGCTTACCTGCTCTGACCCGAGCCACAGAGCTGATCAGAAACTATGGTCCTGAACCTGCCGCGCAGGCACAAGCTAACGCACGGTAACGGTAAGTGAAGCAGAGCCTGCTTTTCATCCAGACAATTGGCTGTGATGGTAGCAGCACCATAATTCATGGCTAATGGCTCGGCCAGAGAGAGGAGGGGTGGTGATGTGTTCTGCCTCTTCCAACAGGTCAGTCAGACAGCAGCAGCAGCAGGCGTGGGTAGGTGAGACCAAAGGAGCAGCAGCTTTTTGTCTTCTATTCTCCATTTTAATGGGCCCAACGCTACAGACTTTAAAAAAAAAAAAAAAACAGTAAAGCTTCATTTTGAACAGAAAATAATGAGAACATATGGAGAGGCAAGCAAGTAAGAATAAGACATAACCATGACTTTGTTTTGATTGCATTTATTTCTTTATACTGTATTTTAAAATATAATAAATTGCTATTTTAATCAAAGCCTAACTTTACTTTCTGATGTTGTCGTTTTTTTCATATGTTATTGCTGTCCAACATTTCATCATGCAAAATCAGCAGTTGTTTCTCAGCTGATCATAACTGAAACTATCGGCCAGATTTCCTGCTGTGTTTACAACGAAGCACTGAGAGCAGAAATGACTTTTCTTCTAAACAATGAACACGACATTGAAGTTGAATAATCCATTATATGTCATTCTCATATTTCATTTAATCGTCACTTGGCTTTTTTTTTAGGGTGGAAGTGTCCATTGCGTTGATTTTAGTGTGCCACAGGATAATAAATACAATATCTTTATTTGTTGCTTCAGTTTAATACATAGAGATAGAGAGCAAAGGTTTGATATTCAAAGTGGGAAACATTCACCTGTTTGTTTTAATGTCAATGTTTGGCCTTACACTTGTATTGTATCATACACTGAACCATATTCTTCATATAGCACATCTAACATATTTTGTGCACTTTGAATTACTCATTAAATGGTGCAAGTTAAAAAACACATGAGGATCCAATCTGCTCCCATACTGCCTCCGTGTGGCCATTTACATTTTCTTCTTCTATCATAGTAAATCAGGGTCTTTAACAGCTAACTTTATACTCATGGTAACATTATCATCTTTTCCTGTTAACTTGCTAGACATTTTCCATCCCTATTCATTCCCTCACAATCAACTTAATCACACTCTTCATCATTTTAAAAAATGTCTCTTGTGATAACTAATAAAATAACTCTATACTTGACCCAACCCTAACAACAGGCGCAACTGTGTGAAACTTTCGAAAAAGTGTCACTACAAATAGGTACCACTGGACTCCAAACGACCTGAAAAAAGCTCCTCAACAGCTCGTGGAGGAACATTTTTCAAATGTCAGAATACTGTGAATAGAGTTTATTCACTTTGGAGGTGATTTTGAGGTAGTCCAAGATTCATGTACTACTGAACTAATTACTTCCTAGACTATTTGCATGTATAATATGAAGTACTCTTACTGTGTACTTTTCGAGTAATACTTTGTCATAATCCTGACCAGATCACAAGAATAGTCTAGGAAGTACTTAGTTCAGCAGTACATGAATCTTGGACTACTTATGGAAAATAAGTTTTGGGTGAAATATCCTTATTCTTGTGATCTGGTCAGGACTTTGACAAAGAATTACTCGAAAAGTACACAGTAAAAGTACTTCATATTATGCATGCAAGTAGTCTATGAAGTACTTAGTTCAGTAGTATATGAATCTTGGACTATTTATGGAAAACACGCTTTTTATTGCACATCAAATTTGGCCGAAATATCCTTATTCTTGTGATCTGGTAAGGATTTTGACTCAGGATTACTTGAAAAGTACACAGTAAGAGTACTTCTTATTATACATGCAAGTAGTCTATGAAGTACTTAGTTCCACAGTACATGAATCTTAGACTACTTATGGAAAATACGTTTTTTATTCCACATCAAAGTTGGCCGAAATATCCTTATTCTTGTGATCTGGTAAGGATTTTGACCCAGGATTACTTGAAAAGTACACAGTAAGAGTACTTCTTATTATACATGCAAGTAGTCTATGAAGTACTTAGTTCCGCAGTACATGAATCTTGGACTACTTATGGAAAATAAGTTTTTTATTCCACATCAAAGTTGGCCGAAATATCCTTATTCTTGTGATCTGGTAAGGATTTTGACCCAGGATTACTTGAAAAGTACACAGGACTACTTATGGGAAAAAATACAAAAAATTCTCATGTCGTCCTTTACTTTGAAAGCCGGAAGGATACCATCGTGATACCTTCAGCTCACTCCCGGTGTCGTGCCAAAAAGTGATCGTCTGCCAGAATCTGATTACAGGCGCTGTAAAAGTATCGTATGTTTCCCTTGTCTGACTTAGAGACTGCAGTCTGCCCCACAGTCACTACCAGCAGCCCTTTAGAGCGGTTTCATCGCGAATACCGTAATTTTAGAAGATTCGCGCACTAGAACAAAATGTGCGGCTGATTTGACCAAGCAAACGCCAACCACGGCTAGCTTGACCGCAGTGTTTGTTAGCGGCTAATGTTACTACACAGACACAAACAAAGCGTTAGCCTGTGGCTACAGCCAGCTGCTAACGTCACCTCCAGGATAACAGGTTGGGCTTTCGGTCCCATGTATAAAGGGACATATTTCCAACGATTCGGTTTCAGACTAAAGGACCGTGGAAAATGTGCAGTCTGTCACTATTCAGTGTTACACAGCGGTGGACTAAGCTACATGTTAGCAGCTAACGCTACTTTGCACGTTAGGTCACTCCGAGTCCTCGGGGATTTCGTATGATTTTCAAATCAAGCTCTAAACATGACCTGTAATGTTTTCTTACCTGGTCACTAGGAAATGAGCCATTTCAGCATCTGTTTTCAGTCCCAATTGAAGTTGAAGCTGCCTCCATGAGCCGAACGCGTATCCGATGTTTATTCAGGTGCCGACCGGCTTTGGTCTTAATTTCGTTTCGACTCACGACTTCCCACTGATAAAACATTCATTTTCTTCTTAGAATGACTTTTTAGTGGACTTTGTGTAGTGGTGGGTCGTTTTCTGGCCGTAGCAGAATCCATTACTACCCAAACACTAGTTTGGGTCCACCGTGCTTGTCTTCTTCCTGTTTCCAAGCCGTCGAGGACGCGCATTCAGCGTCATCTGACGTCACGTCCGCAGGACTGCGCGGGAAATTCAGACCACGAATTGCAGTACATTATGCAGCACACAGCCTGTTCAAGGCAACGGAGAGATACGTGGGTGGGCTCATTATTTTTGGTTTTGAACGCCTCATCACCCAGTTAGCATTAAAACACTTAAAATGCATGTTTATTTTTACATGTTTAAAGGATCCTCAGGCTATCAAACCTCTGTCACTGTTTAACTCAGCTTAACATCCATTCATTCAAGAGCTTTTAATGCCACCTCACATCATGCAGGACTTTGTAGTTCCAGTAGCAGCAGATGTCTCTGCCAGACTGTAGAAGTTCCAATATTGTGACACTAGATGTCAGCCTTCTCAAGTCAGCCGTGGACTGGAATCACTTGTTTTTCTGCCAGTCTGTTTGTCCAAACAGGGGCTATATTTAAGTGTTGGTGATTTTCATCTACTCTGTGCTAACAATCTGCAGTTACCTCTGTTAGACCAGAATTACAAAATGTTTCTGTCATTTGCAGCTTTCAAAGACAATCTCATTGCCAACTTGACTGTCAATCTAGAACTGCACATAATAACATCTTGTAATGTATTTTTGGTACTGTCTGATTAACACAGTTACATTTTTAGCTTTAACGAGAAGTCTAAATTGCAGTTACAAAATCAAAGAACAAACAAATGGATGGCTTATGCTGTTCCTTTTCATTGCGGCTTTAGGTGCAAGGATTGTGCAGCACGACGATGAAGTGAACAAGTGCGAAGAGGCCATGTTCGACCATGCTACAGCACGCCGAGAGACACATTTTAGCCTGGCCTCCCGTCCTGCAGGTAAGGTATATCCACCTGTAGATGTTAGGCAGAGTATACCAGATAAAGCCATGTTGCCAGTTTGAGGATAGAGTGCAGGTTTTCAAAGGTCAAAGATACAGACTGAGCATCACAGCATCATTCTTCCCCATGTTAAGGCTGTGCTGAGGAGACATAAATAAACATCAGCAAACCAAACTCCAACTCTGCTGCATATTTGAGTTTAATTCAGTTCTAAAACATAACCTTATCTCAAGCTACCTGCCACTGAATTTACCGAGTGATTTTATTCCATAAGAATATGACATTGTATGACAAGACAAAAGACCTGTGTAGATAAATTAATATCATTATTATAATAATTCTAAACGTTATCAACCACATCATCATTATCACTTAATTTAGGGAAAGTGGATATTTCATTATTGAACAGTTGGTGGTTAATGTGCATTTAATGGCAGTTAATGTGATTGTTGAGGTCATAATAGATCTAATTAACAACGTGTCTAACAATGACCCAATACAGGCCTGTGCAGACGAGCTGCTTCTGCTTGACTATTGTCATGGGGTTCAAGTGTCTGTCTGTGTGGAAATGTTGGGAACCTCTTCTCTCTTGCGTACCCCACTGACCTAGATTTCAATTGTTTTCTGCCTGAGACAATGGGAGAAATGGTTTCATAACCGAACACAATACCTGGGTGTTATTCAACACGATTGTTGTTAGGTTCTCATTGTGGTGTGATTTTGTGCTGAGCATTGTGTGTTTTCTTTATGTAACCTGCTCAAGCAGCCAGCCAGTGACGAGCCTGTGCACCCCACAATAAATCTCTTCTAGACGGTTCAACAGATGATTGTGCATTCACATGAATTTCCGCGGCCCAGCCCGTCCAATCACTTGCATGTCTTATTCTCCTAAAACATGATTAATTGTTAAAACCTGAGAGACAAATTTGTGATTTCGTGGTTCTCTAAAAATTGAGCACAGCTGTCACCGGGGCCTGAAAAACAAAATCGCCTTGATTACGAGCTGCTCATTCGTCACTCACTTACCAGAAATGCTGCCAATATAACTTGGAATTATGGATGATAATCTACGCACTATCCTTTAAACCAGGCATGTCCAAACTTTTCCACAAAGGGCTGTGTGGCTGCAGGTTTTCATTTCAACCAAGCAGCAGCACACCAGACCTGACTCATTTAATCAACTGATCTCAGTCTTCAGAAAGTTGATTGGTCAAACTGTGTGCTCTTGACTGGTTGGAACAAAAACCTGCAGCCACACGGCCCTTTGTGGAATAGTTTGGACATGCCTGCTTTAAACAATGTGTGATTTCACATTTTTCCATTTGCTGTTGAGCAACGCTATTATAATTGTGTGAATCACTGCAGCTTTTACACCTGTGTGTAGTATAACAGGGTAGTGGAAATTAAGATACAACAAACATTAGCTGTGGTTAATTAACAATATTTCTTAACTGTTCACATGGATGCTAAATAAAGATATGCATTGCCCCAAAGCATTTAATCAGGATATAACTTTTTTGAAGCATGAAGCATCTAATGTGCAGAAAATATGACAGAAGAATAATTCATTCATTCATTCATTCATTCATTCATTCATTTGCTGTCCAAGGGAACAATTTTTGCATTTCTGGTTCGGTGGATTCCAATTTTGCTCGACTTTTCAAACACAAGTTTTTATTTGCTACTGCCATGTTTCTGACCCTCCTAGAAGCAGCGTCACCTAACGCAGTCCCACGTGAGGCGAACATATTTATTCCAACCAGAGAGAAATTATCGGTTTAAGCATTTACATTCCTATTGAATAGATTATCGCAGGTTTACCCCACCTCTCTTACTCTAATTGAAAATTAATTCAGATTAGGCCTGATCGGATCAGTCTCTTTCAACCGAGGTGGTCACATGAGGCATTTTTATTCTGATTGGACTATTATTCTCATCATTAGTGGAAAGTTAGGGTCCATGTAAATGCAGCTATTGTCTCGCTTGCAGCTGGTTTCATGTGACTTTTCAGTTTAGGCAACTTAAGTTGTATAGCACCTTTAAAACAAGGGGCAATTCAAATGCTTTGCATAAGGTAAAGGAAGGAAAAATGATGTAATAAGATAAAAGACCATAAATAGAGTAACAGTGCAGTAACAAGATGCCCCAAATTCAACACAGGCAGTAAAAGCACAGTCGAGGGATAAATCAGTCAAAGGCACCGGAGACCACCAGAGGTTTTGATTTAGCTTTGAAACTGACTGAAGTTGGGGCACGTCTAAGATTATCAGGAAGTTAATTCAGATAGCTCAAGGCAGCTCCATTCTAACTGGTTCTGACTCGGGGCGATACCACTTCATAGCTTCCTGAGGATCTAAGAGACCTGCTGGGAAAAATATGTTCTGGCCTGAGGCTGTTACCTGCTATAAACAACCCTCACAGGTACATGATGGCCTTAAATAAGTGCTGGATTCAAGGCCGGTGCACTGGAAAACTCAACTAGCGAAGAAGAACCACATAAACTGTCACATTAATTTGAGCAAATTTATGCTGATTAGGATTATTTGCAGCAGATTTACAATGATATTGCTGAAGATGAAAGGAAAACGCCGGAGAACGAGCTGTGCGCAATCTTCTGACGGCAGCGTTCATGATTAAACGAAGCCAGAGTTTGGAAAAGAGTTGATAAGGTGGAACATCGCAGCTTGCAAGTGATAGAAACGGGCAGGCGAAGCAGAAAAGGGAGGCGGGGCGCTCCGTGCTCGGTGGGCAGATGAAGGAAGAGTGAGCAGAAGGCAAATTAATCAAAGGACATCAAAGGGAAGTGGACGGAGGGAGGGAGGGAATGAAAGAGTGCCGCCCGTTTGTCCCATGCCGTTCCCGCTCCGCTCCGCCTGAGCCTGCTCTCAGATCTCGGGGCCATTGTGCCGCACGGGTGCATAGAGGGGGCTGGGGCGCAACGCACACAATACACACACAAACACACACACACTAACAAATGTCTGAGGGGACAGTTTAGATGTTAAATAATTCCATCTAATTCTGGCTCCTCATCCTCTTAATTCTCTCTTCTTTCGTGATCCTTGCTTGTAATGTTTTTTCACCAATGGAAGCGTTTGAATTCACCAGAGTCGGCCCCTACAAACTTCGCCTGAAACATAAACACACAAGTCGCACACTCTCCAACACATACTGTATGTTGTTGTCAGTGTGAACTCTGCCGTCAGCGCTGGCTTGTGGCGGCGGTGGTCGGCGCTCTTTGATAACGCCCCGCTAGATTCAGCCGCCACTCTTTTTTATCGTTCGGCCAGTTAGTTGGCTCAAAGTTGACTCCAATTTGCGCTTCTCCTTTTGGGTTACCGGTCGGCACAGACGTCTTTCTGTGCCCGCGTAGACTGGGACCGTGCCCCTTGTGTCTGTGCAAGTCTCTGCAGACTGTTTGTTGCTATCCAGGGCAGTAACAGGAGTATTCACACAAGAGTTTTTAGAATATTTAGAGAAAAACATGTCGATAAATATGCAGATGCTTTAATGTTAAGGTGACAGGAGCTGGACTGAGCATATACGGTTTTGACACATTACACATCAGCAGTTCTTGCATGCAGAGTGTCTGTGATCTATTTCTGTTTAGTTTGTATAAAACAGTGAACAAAGAGAGCTGCTCAGGTGCAGTTAATGGTGTCGCTCTGCGGCTCCTCAGAATTGATAAAGAAGCCTGAGCCCCTTCAGTGGGTGATGAGTTATAAAACCTTCAATATCTCAAGGCTATTAATTATTAACAAACGTAAAAAAGCCTACCCGTTTCAGCCATTAAGGCCCTCATCAAGGCAGGTACCTAATGTCTTAATGGCTGAAATGCATAGGCACGTTTTTACTGCACTTATGAGTCAATGGCCAAGAGATATTAAAAGCTTTTTAATTCTTTGAGTGCCTCAGACTTCTTCAGAAATTCTCATATTTCTTACTTTAAAATCAGACCAGACAGTCACAGAAGCCACCTTTTTGGTTCAATCTCAAATATCACATCACTCATTGATACAGATCATATTTCAGTTGGCTTAAAGTTTTAAAATGTCACTGTTCGGGAAGCACAGCATGCAAGCTACCAATTACTTGACACTGGAATAAGTTGAGCTACAGCACAGCAAAGCTTCACGTGAGAGAAATCTGATTTGGCAACTAAAGCTGCTCCGAAAAAGAAGTTCAGACTACTTTTTAGAGGTTTAAACCTTTACCACAAAAAGATACATGATCCAAGATTTTAAATACACCACTATGCATGGGAAAGTGCAAGGAATGCCAGCTTTAAATTACAGTAGAGAAACAGAGGTAAAAGACTATCCTTTGACAGTCCAGACTTATTTGTAGTTTCAGTAGTTAACCGAACTACATAAATAACAATGCAATTATGTATTAAACTGAACTATCAGCATGCCACTGCAAAACGTATATAAAACTACTAGTTTAAGTACACAGACTTTACTGCTCCCCAACACTGTGAAATGTAAAGTTTAATTTTGTCGTCATACATAGACTCTATTTAGTGAAATTGATTAGAGATCCTTGAGTCACACTCAACGTTAATGTTCACGTACTTTCACATACTGTTGTAATGTTTTTACAGGGTAGTTGTATCTCACAGAATGCTATTGTTTGAGGGGAAAAGTTACAGTAACTACACTCTTAAATCTTTTTCAGATGTGAGGATTTAGATACATGATCTCTATAATAAGAAGAGTCAGACATTTTGTTTGTGAGTCTGTTTCATCAGTCCAAACAAAGAGGCACATCCAAAAAGTTAACAACAAATGCGAGACTCAAATACAAAAAATAATGTTTTGATTTTTTTTCTTCTACCGATGATCCGTTCCAGACTTTGAAAATACACCGTGTTCATGAGCACATTTTTTTTTTTTTTTTTTTTTTTACTGTATCTTTATGTAACAAAAGCAGAGTTCAGCAGAGAAAGACAAAAGTGATGTGAACTGACAATATTTTAATGGGGGGGATAAAAGACTGTAAGTGATCAATGGAGGCGGCGGCCAAGTGATGCCCGGGGGACGCCTTTGATGTGGGCATCCTCAGAGGGACGCCGGGGACAATGCCCTCTTTGAGGGGCATGCAGAATGGCAGACACTTCCCTCTCCCTCTCTCTCTCCCGCTCTCTCACACTCTGTCACTCAGCCTCCCTCCGTCTCCCGCTCACGCCGCCGCTCTTCGCCCCCATACGCTCGTCCACGCCGCTCTCCCTCGCTCTGCGTTCCTCCACTCGTGTCACATCAGCCTATATCCTTATCTGCATAACTTTCTCCCTCTTCCTCTCACATTAATTAATTCAAACAACACCCCCTTCCCCGCCGCCCAGCCAATCACTCCGCCTTCCCGTCCTCTCTCCCCCCCTCCTCCCTCCCTATCTGCATCTCTCTCTCCCTCCCTCTGTCTCCTTTCATAGAACCAAACCTCTTTGTGATGTCCAGCCTTGGCAAGTTGCGCCCGATTTGCTGTCACAGTCTTAATGAATTCATCTGTTTGTGTATTGGCCATGGGAGCATTTCTCCCTCCTCCCTCCCTCTCCCTCTCTCTCTTTCCGACCCCCCACCCCACCTCCATCTCTTGCTGGTGTTCCCCTGGGGGCTCTATATATACCAGGGACCACTCCAGGCACCTATTGTTCCTCTAAGTAAACTTACAGACAGATGCCCTGCACCACAGTGTGGGAGAGAGCCAGGAGGAGGGAGACAGTTAGCGTTTGCGGAGAGAGCAGACCAGACAGTACTGACCTGGAAACACCGCAGGGTAGCCTCGTCTCCGGCACCTCCGCATCCTCTCTGCTCGTTCCGCGTGGCTCCCGCCGGTCTGCTTGTTGTCGCTGCGGAGCGGAGGTCTGATGTTCTGACACCATGCTGCTGCTGGTATCTCTGCTCGTCATGGGACTCGACTGCTTGCTGGGAGCCCCGACAGGTCGAGAGGTCTACAGGATGCCCCAGAGCGCACTCAAAGGTACTTTTTTATAAACTTACGCTACTTATTTTTGTTTTCTAAATGATGGCATTATACATTAAGTAGAAGTGACAACAGCGCCTTTCAGTGACTTTTGTTTTGGATTCTGATTGCTGCGTTATAAGAGTTTCTTGAAGGTGGATTTAAAATAACTTGTTAAAATGTACAGAATTGAGAACTACGTAAAGACAAATCATTCAGTGTAAGTGGGTATCCTGCAAACCAACACTGGTGATGCTGTGATGCATCTGGTGATACTCCTGAGTCCTAAGCCCAGCGCTTTCATACACATATCTGCAGGTTTTTGGGCAAACAGCTGACACATGTTCAAATCGTTGAAATTTTTACTTTTGCTACAGGCCTACTTTGTTATTTAAGTTGGATGATATGCGTGGATACATACAGTATGAGATACACTTTAATGTTTAACTGATGAGCAGCGGGTGTCTGACCTTGAAGGAAGCAATACTGAAAGAGTAGAAATGTTTTCTAGTCTTCTTTAAGCTACATTTCATTTTCTCACTTTCTCGGGCGGAGAAACTTGTTAAATCCTGCAGCACGGCAAAGTGGTGAGGGACCTCTGGCCCTCTCTGGTTGAAGTGCTGAGTATAGCCGAGCCTCCATACAAACAACTGGTGACGGCAGTGTGTGTTTGGAGTGTTCAGAACAAGGGGCTCGGGGTCCCAGCCGCCCCGGGGCTGCCAGCCCCGTGCCCCTACGGCCCGTCCCTGCCCGCCAGCCTCTGCCAGCTCAGCCCTGGCCTTCTAATTAAGTCTTCAATCAGCATTGTTGTTGTTAGTGGCCTATCCTGTGATGTTGCGCGGCACAGAGGGGGGCTGCCGGGTCGGCGGCCCGATTGATGTGCGCCTGCAGAAGCCTCACCAGCGCGCTGAGCGTGAGCTCGCTCCCCTAACACGCTGCCAATGAGCTCAAAGAGCAGCATGAGAAAAAAGGGGGCTACTCACACACACATACCAGAAAAAGCCGCACCAGTTCATGCTAATGCTGACAAACGCACATCGTGTTCCCACAGCAAATTACCGCAGGACCCTCTTATGTGCCTGCTGCCACGTTTTTTCCTTTCAGAGATCTGGTAGTTTTGTAATTCAGTAGATGTATTTATCTTAAAAGTTTGCACTGAAGCCAATCATTGGATTTTTGAGGCCACCACTGACAATTTTTTGTAGCACTGCTTACATTTGTTGATCAAGTTGTGACCGAGATATGTACGAACAGTTGAAATGAAGATATTACCACCAGCTTATCTTTGACATTGTGCTGCAATTTCTTGTTTCGAATGTTACAACATATATTGTCATATCAACCTGAACAATATATTCATGAAGTCATGACTTGTCTGCTTCTCTGCATATCTCTCTTCTTCTTTAGCTTGTCTCACATCTTAATGCCTTTTACATGTTTTTTAATATTCTGTTCTGTCTTCTCTTTCTCCTGCAGCTCTGTCTGATCGTGGCACTGTGGTTCTAGAGGCGGCCCTGTCCAGCGCCCTGTCCACCCTCGAGCGTGCATCGTCTGAGAGGAGTCGGGCTGAAGCGGGCTGCCGGGGCTGCGTTCCCTGTTTGTTTCAGGACTGTGGACAGCTGACTGGCGCCTGCTGTAAGTAAAACTCTTCTAACTCTTCTCCTTCTTGGGCATCATCAGTCGCTGTGTATGACAGGTGAATGCATCTTAGTAATTCTAACCGTCACGTCTCCTCTTCAGCGTCTCCTGCCAGCGCCTTATCAGAGCCCAGCTGCGATGTCATCACCAAGGCCCAGAAGCTTCAAGACGAAGCCGAGCGGAGTTGGGTTTTGAGCCAGGCCTGTGCGTACTACCAGCACCGCTGCCCGCCTGGCGAGATAGACAAAGAGACCTGCATCAGGATCATGGGCGAGAGCTGCAGCGCCCGCGTCCTCCAGTGCAGCCTGCTCAACACGATGCAGAACCTGGAGCCTGCGACACAGACGCACGCACAGGGTGAGGGGATACATGTCTTCGCAAAGACGTACTCAGATGATCCTAAGATTTTCATTTGCACAGCTCTGATATTAATTTATATCAAATAATTAACAATTTTGCTGCGACTTCTGACCATCAGTGTCTCTCTGTCCCAGCAGCAGTGTGCGGTCAGAGGTCGTCCTCGGTGCAGAACATCACGCAGCCTCGCTCCCGCATCGTGGGCGGCTCTCCTGCTCCTCCGGGCAGCTGGCCCTGGCTGGTCAACCTCCAGCTCGATGGCGGCCTGATGTGCGGAGGGGTCCTGGTGGACAGCTCCTGGGTGGTCACCGCTGCTCACTGTTTTGCCGGGTGAGTGTGCATCTCTGTTTTCTGCAGCTATAATAACGTCTTTGGTTTGTGTAAAGCATTTGAGATTATTTTTCCTCCTCTCACTCCCTGTATCTGTCACTGTTCTGACCTCTGCAGCAGCCGCAGCGAGAGCTACTGGACCGCCGTGGTCGGGGAGTTTGACATCACCAAAACTGACCCCGATGAGCAGGTTCTCAAAGTGAACCGCATCATCCCTCATCCTAAGGTAACAATCCAACATTATATCTGATTATATTGTGTTGTCTCTTCGACCACACCTGCCTGGTTGAACAATCAAGCAGCCTGATCGGTCTTCAAGTCACTTAATCAGCCAAACTTTCTCCACTTCCTGCAGTTCAACCCAAAGACGTTCAACAACGATATAGCCCTGGTGGAGCTGACGTCCCCTGTGGTCCTGTCCAACCGTGTCACTCCGGTGTGTCTCCCCTCTGGCATGGAGCCCCCTACTGGCAGTCCATGCCTGGTGGCAGGCTGGGGCTCCCTCTATGAGGGTGAGTGGGAGATAATTGACATCACCAGTGTGACTTTAGATGTATTTATAGCTTAGTTTTCTGCAAGCAAAAAAAAATTGTGTCTCATTATTTAAACATATAAACACTCATCATATAACATGTTACATTTCTCTGTGTATTATTTTCTACAGACGGCCCATCTGCTGACGTGGTGATGGAGGCCAAGGTGCCTCTGCTGCCTCAGAGCACCTGTAAGAGCGCCCTTGGCAAAGAACTGGTCACCAACACCATGCTGTGTGCCGGCTATCTCTCCGGAGGCATAGACTCGTGTCAGGTAGGAGCTGACACACCTTTAAATCACTTTACAGCAACTTTGCCATTTTCTAAAATAAAAAAAAACAGACGACTGATCAGCTTTGTTAAATCGTCTGTAGGGAGATTCTGGAGGCCCCCTGATCTACCAGGACAGAATCTCAGGTCGGTTCCAGCTCCACGGCATCACCTCGTGGGGAGACGGCTGTGGGGAGAAGGGCAAGCCTGGAGTCTACACCCGGGTGTCTGCTTTCTCTGACTGGATTCAGGCTGAGATACAAAGTGAGTCTCAAGCAAGCAATTAAAGTAAAACTCAAATATTTGGATGGACAACATACGTCTTCAGTGTTCGAACACTATCTACAAAGCTACAATCTATGCTTTTCTTCGTAGAGTCATTTGGAAGCAGGGAGCCAACATGTCCGGAGCTTCTCAAGACAACAGAGATGACGGAGGAGGAACAGAGGGCGGAGTTCAGCTCTCTCTGTCGCTTCTACACCCTGACCTGTCCCCCCGGTCAGTCCGCCAGCTCCTGCAGCCGAATGGCGGAGGACAAGTGCCTCACCCGCTTCAAGAAATGTCGTGAGTATTCACAACCTGATGGATTCAGAAGGAGTACACCCACTCTGCATGTTGCCTTGAGGTTTCTGATCTGTCGTCGTTCTCTCTGCCACCCAGAGCTGCGCTCCTTCCTGCAGACCCTGCTGGACTTGCTCCAGAGGGCCGAGGACTACATCAGGGACAAAGTCGACTTGACCTTCTTCACCCAGACTCTGCCTCAGCTGGTGGAGCACATCTACAGCACGGCCTTCACCCACACCAGAGAGAGGAGGGACCTGGGCCTGAGCCACGGTCTCACGCAGATTCAAGGTACATGACTGACAGATGACTAAAGCTTACAACGTACAGATAACCACGCAAACACCTGCTCTCTCCCTGCAGTGTCGTTTGTCACTGTTGTAACAGGTGTTTTATTACTTGCAGAACAGCTAGGTGGAGCTGTGGTGCCGACAGAGCAGGGCCCTTCTCCAGCTCCTCCGGCCTTGTTCAGAGAAGTGGGACCCTCGGTGGATGACTGGGAGAAATACCTGAGAAACGTGGCTGAGGACCTGGAAAAACAACACACCGACACACAGCGAGGACAGGAGGAGAATCTTTTCTTACAGGTATTGTTTGTGGTATTTCTGAAACATACAAAGACAGATTCAATTGTTTCACATTATATCACCTAATGCTGATAAAATCTCAGTGTAGTCGATTGAATATTCAGAAATCCTTAGAAAAGAGAATAACTATGTTCCATGTTTTGGTCCTTTTTTTGGAAAGGCAATCTGGGAAATGTATGATACCAGCATATGTAGCACATGTAGACATGGCAATTAAGTATATAATGTTTTGATGTGGATTTATTAGAAGCTAATCTTTATATCCAACTCTATTCAACATCTGCAGATGGAGGACGCCTCACTGCATCATCTGGAGGGAGAATTTCGTTCCGTTATCTCAGCTCTGCGCTCCAAACTGGACTCGCGAGCCGCTCCTCCCATCCTGCACTTGGACACAGTCTACCTCCAAGAGGACTCTCCCAACAGTCCCCCTTTTCCTGCTTCTTCCACTGGAGCACCAGGCCACACCGGCACCTCCTCCTCCTCCTCCTCCTCCTCCTCCTCCTCCACCTCCTCCCAGGAATCCCAGCAGCCTTGGTCACTTCTGTCAGCTCTGATGAATGAAATTCAGAAATTAGGGACACAAGATGAAACCGTGACAGAAGATGCACCACAAAGTGAAACTTCGGCCCTTAGTGACGTAAAATGGAGCGCAACCTCAGAGGATTTTACTTTTGATGAGGAAGGAGACAGAACAGAAATAAAACCTTCAGCGTTACCAGAGCAGTCGACAACTGTCGGTGGGCCGGTCACCGAGGGCGCTCGCACAGAGACGACAGCTGACCCACGACAGACTGTAAACAATTTAAGTCCTCACAGAAAATACAGGAGCCTCCTCCGCAAGAGGCAGATACCTGGGGCCAACGGGAAAAGTACGTGCCACGTCCAAACTCTCATTCAGCACCTTTACGAAATAATCTGTGTAATATTTGGTCATGGGTGGATGTTATCTGTCAAATCTAAAATGAAATCTTTTTTTTTTTTGTTCTGTAGTTTGTCCTGGAGTGAGAGAGTCCTCGCAGCAAGTCAGCCAAGTCAGAGACTCTTACAGATGGGTCTTAAACATCCCAAGCAAGAACCTACGCATGAACTTCCAAGAGGTAAATCGCCATTTAAGAAGGAGAAGTTACGTAGAAAGAAGCTTTTAATCCTCATGTACTAATCACTTCTCTCTCTCTCTGCCTCTCCTTTGTTCAGGTGTTAGTTGATCTGAGCTCCAAGAACGATCGAGGACTTTACCAGGCGCGGGTCAGAGCTGTGGTGGGAGGGCGACCTTTGACCTTCTACAGTCTCGTGGGCCTGGAGAACGAGTCATTCTACCGTAGCGTGCCGAGGATCATCGCTTTGGCACTGGAGGCACTCAAGACTTGATTTTATTTACGGCAAAGCGAGAAGAAAAAAAGACTCAAACGAGAGACAACACTCTCAGAAAGACCCCTCGTCATGGGAAACAGAGCGAGACGCACATAAAACGCACACTCACACAAACTGTACTTCTACTTCCCGTCTCCTGTGAAATGAATTATTGTGTTTCTCCCCGCCTGAGAGCCTGACTGTAGCTCTCAATGAAAAACCATGAATGTATCAATCCAACTATCGACCGTCCATCACGCCGCAGGATGTTTCCTCTTTGTTTTTGTATGTGGTTGGAGACGCAGCCTCGTCTAACTTATGAACCTGTACAAAATAAGTTATTCATATTGTCTTTTGCAAAGGTTGAGCCTCTTGTGAAGCAGACAGACTGTATATATTATTCATATTCTGACCTTATTCTTACCGTATTTATTTGTATAGAGCAAAGCATTTGTATTTTTGTAAAAAAAAAAAAAAAAAAATCTATATATGAATAAAATTGTTATTGATGGTAAGGCCTGTGGTGTTTAATGTTGTGGTAATCTGTAGTTATGTAATTCCAAAGTGAACTTAGTGAGTTATTCAAAAGAGCTGACAGCCATGCTGCTAATCCTGCAGTATTTTGCTGCTGGTGTACCCGAACATACTTTCTTAAGGCATGTTTTCGATTCCGATCGGCCCCTCTCGAGACCCCAGGTCGACCTCGGTCCTCCGACCCTTTGAGGGTAAGCTTTCCCGTCAACACGGCAGCTGCTGACGCCCAGCTCCTCCCTGTCTTCACTCCTTATTTCCAGGACGGGGGAATTGTAACTGGACACAGAAGTGGTCTGACCTCCAGAGACTCTTATTGTCTGTCATGAGTCAGAATTTCAAGTAAATACAACTGTCGCTTAAGTAAGTGACGCTCTCGGGTGTTTACTTCTGCGGTTGCCATGTCTCAGCCACTGATAAACTGAATGAGCCTAAATAAACCAAAGCGAGTAAGTCCAACGGCTAAAACAGGGATACGCAGGGATGTGAGTGTGACAGCTGGGTAAACACACGTACACACACCTCTGCTGCAACACATCCACTCCCTGCCTAAAGATTGTGTGTTTATGTGTGTGTGGGAAGTGTGCCAGATCATGGTGGGAAGTATTTTTGTGACGCACACACACAAAAACACACACACACAGAGTAATGAAATGCCACTAATGTGCCAGCAACCTCCACAGAGCCCGGTCCGTCACCACAGAGGCGGTGCTGTAAGCGGACGGGTCTTATCACCTGTTCTCTCCTCCACTGTTACGGCTCTTTTAACTCTCCGGCCTTCAGACACACACACACACACAGCGTCGCTGCCGTCTCCCTCGTTAATCATCTGATCTGTTGGCCTCTAATCCTTTTTTATTACAAGACAACACACGTTTCTGATGGGGGGAAAAAAAAGTTGTTAGCCGTCCGAGCAGAGATCACAGCGGCGCTAAATTTACATCACTTATGCTCACGTGGACGTCTGAATGACACCAGCCAGGTGCACAGCTGAGCACAATTACAGGACGGTGTGTGTTTTTTCATGGTGTACTTTAACACTGGGTGGCAGCCATGTGTTGAGTACAATGCCTAAACTATGTGCATGTCATGTTCCCAGTGTGTGTGTGTGTGTGTGTGTGTGTGTGTTGTGACAGCTGGCTATGCAGAACTGGAAATACACTCTTGGATTTAACCCTACTAATCATCAACCCCCCCCCCAACCATCCCCCTCCAACCTCAACCCTCCCATCAGGCCGAGCCCCGACTTTTGCTGGGAAACACACACACATTTGTGGGCACACACACACACACACACACACAGGGCGAGTGCCAGCAGCTCCATCAAGTAGTGTCCATGTGTACCAGATTAGTGATCACAGCTTTGTCTCGGAGCACACACACTAATGGATTCTGGACCGCCGCTCTCGCTGTCACTCTTCGTAAGGGTGCTTATGATTTCAGCCACAGGTAGGAACACTGCGGGATAATCAGCCTGTGTCTTTGCATGCAAGTCAGATTATCAGATTTATATTGACTTTGATTTACTTTGAAGCCCCTGATTTTATATTATATTCTTTATTTAGGCTCATCTAATTGTGATTACAGAACTCATTTAGTTTAAACTCTTTAACTCATTGGTTAGAAGGAAATTAGAAATAATGCTGGACCATGCCGTGTGTGTTCTTTATGTACAGTTCATTGTTAGTCTGGGTTGAAATCGCTGTAATAGTAGACACCAACCAACCAAACATGACATTTGTTTGTGCTAAAAGCCACATAAACAGATATTCAGCTTGCTTTAGTTAGTTAGTTAGTTTGTTTTAATGTTATTTTACTAAATTGAAATACATAGAAATACGTTTCTTTCTTTCTGTTCTGATGTGTTTGTATTCTGACAAAGTCTCCTCTGGGATCAGGATTTTAGAAGGTCAGCACTTCACGACTATCACATGAGATCAAATTCAAGGGTCAGAACTGAAGAGCTAAGATATTCTGGTTTCTAAACACACACACCACCTCCTAAATGCCCACATCTATTAAATCTAACGAGCTCAGTTTTTAGCACAGTTGTCTTTCTTACCATGTCATGTCTCAAGCCCAAGTTAGGACAACCCTGCTGACATCATAATGACATCACCAGGATCATTTTTGTGAACTTTGCAAAGCTCTCTCCAGAGCCACCGGAGACATAATACAACTGTTTCCACAGAAAAGTTTTCGTCATGATGGGAAAACTGAGCCAAATATGTCAAATTTAGGAGTGCCCCATATATAGATGTTATATGTAAATGCACATATGTTGACAATGTTGCATGCTTACAATATCCCAAATGTTCCCAACAGAGAAATCCACAAGTTTTCTCATGGTAACGGTGCATTTCATTAGGTTGGCTGTCTCTACTTTCAGGATAGGGAAGTCGTTGAAAAAGACTAAACGTATCAGGAATAAAACCTTTAAAACATCACATCAGATTTACATCAGCGATGGTGGCTGTTTCATGGTGTGTTGATCACCAGTGGTCTGGTTCTCTTCTCTTCTGATCCGCTCCCCTCTCTATAATGTGTTGTACAGTATTTCCCCTCCAGCTCCTGTTGGCAGGCGGCATCACGCAGTCAGGTTGATAGACAGGAGTGAAGATAAAAATCCACTTTTAAATCCAAAAACTTAATCAAATCAGAGCAGAATCCGATGTCACCGAGGGTGTTTATTCCTCCAGAAGGCCTGGCTCTGCACCCGATTCTCAGCTGAGCAGCGGCCATCCACCTCCATCTACCTCCATGCCCACAGCACTCTGCAGATTTAATGATATCATTTTGCCCTGTTGTGTGTGTGTGGTCTGTCCGCAGCATCAGCGCTCAACCTCGAAGGAGTGCTTTTTAAAGATTTGATGAAAGGCTACAACAAGAATGTCCGGCCAATGGAGAAGAGTGGTGACATCACTCAGGTCCACATCAAGATGACCTTAACCAACCTCATCTCTCTGGTGAGTCACGGCCGCTGTGGTGTTTCTGACGAGTTAACGCTGAGAGTTAACACCGTTTGCTGAACCATCTCTCCTCAGAATGAAAAGGAGGAGGCCCTGACGACGAGCGTCTGGATAGAAATGGTAACTTTACGCGCCTCATCTGCTGGATTTTCTCTGCAATGATTTAACGTATCCGCAAAAATCAAACCCTCAGTATTTCTGTATGCAGCAATGGTGTGACTACAGGCTCAGATGGGACCAGCCGCCCAGGTCGGCTCTGTACGGGAACATCACCTCTCAGATGCGGATCCCCTCTAAGAGCATCTGGTTGCCGGACGTCATACTGGAGAACAAGTGAGTGTAACAAGCTTCACATTTTTAACTTAAGCACAAAATAATTGTAGGACAAGCTTTCAAAATTCCCAGCATGTAGCTTACAAAAATGTCTACAGAAGCAATGAGAGCAAACAAAATCAACATTTCAGTATAAAATCTGAGAGCATGTTGTCTGTGAAACTGATGTTTAATGTCAAATCAGACATATGAGGTGCACCTCTCCTATTACAGGATTGGTATTTGTTCAAGTTCAGTGTATTTTTACCACATATATTTACCAGGTGCAGCTGTAATGTTGACATGAGTCCTGTGTGTGCGTACAATAAAAGTAAAATATGTACAATATAGAAACACTGTGAGTTTGATTACAGCTGTACGTCTGTTTCAACCTGTTCACAGTGTGGACGGACAGTTCGAGGTCGCATATTACTGCAATGCGCTGGTGTCTCCTGACGGCTGTGTGTACTGGCTGCCTCCTGCCATCTACCGCAGTGCGTGCGCCATCACTGTCAACTACTTTCCCTTTGACTGGCAGAACTGCACCATGGTCTTCCGGTGAGTATAGTTGAGATGAGCTGGGATGTGATGATCGACCAGTGAGCAGTGTACAACAGTAATAATGATAATAATAATACATTTTATTTACAGTATATTTGATTGGAAAAGGAGCACGGCAATGTTTAGATTCTAGTTTGTATAAAATACTAGACACTCTTTCATGTGTCTCTTGAATGTGTAGTCAAGAATAGAATAGAATATTCCTTTATTGTCACTATACACATGTACAATGAAGTTGTTCGTTAAATGTTGTATTAATTTAGACAGATACAGGACATGATAAGAGTTATTTGTTTCCCAAGGGGAAATTCACAGCAACACAAGGACAGGCTGAGTGGTTAGACAAAAACAAACAGAATGAAATAACTAAATTAATTAAAGAAATCAGACGCATGAGAAATTACCTCAAAGCATTAACAATAAGGTATATGTATAGGAGTGGCTGAGACAGAGACACCATTCACCCTTTTACAAGACACTGTGCCATCAAAATAATTTTAAAAGCTGTTATTCTAAGGTTAAAAAAAACATAGTCTTGCATTGTGGAAATCTGAGCTCTCAAATGTTAGTTCACATGTTGTTGAACAGAATCCGAATCCACAGAGTCCACACCTGGAACAATCCGTCCTTCATTCATGGTCCCTTCTCACTGTGTTGCCTTGTAAAAGTGAACAGATGGTTCTGTTTGTTGTAGTGACGCATCATATATATCTTCTCCCTGCGTTCAGCTCCCAGACCTACAGTGCCAACGAGATCGAACTGGTTCTCTCACAGGAGGATAACCACACGTTGGAGTGGGTGGATATTGACCCACAGGCTTTCACAGGTATCACAAATTCTTCTGAATAATCGTACACACCAGCTCCTATGATTATCCAATTCTGCAGAGTGAAAGCCTGTCGTTTTGTTGTTGTCAGAAAACGGAGAGTGGGTCATCAGACACCGGCCGGCTAAGAAGCTGATCAACGCCCAGCACACGAAGGATGAGCTGGGGTACCAGGAGCTGGTCTTCTTCCTCATCATCGAGAGGAAGCCCCTCTTCTACATCATCAACATCATCGCTCCCTGCGTGCTCTTCTCCTCCCTCTGCCTCCTCGTCTTCTACTTACCTGCCAAAGGTCTGTAGTTTCAAGTTTCACAGCTTCAATTGCTTTATACAGAGGCTCCACAAGAGTTAAAATAAGTCATTAGTATCTGCTTTTCATCAACACAAAACCTCACCACTACTGACTGAATATTGATTTGATTTCTGCAGCGGGCGGTCAGAAGTGCACCATGTCCATCGCCACTCTTCTGGGCCAGACTGTGTTCCTCTTCCTTATCGCTAAAAAGGTTCCAGAGACTTCGAGGGCAGTGCCTCTTATTGGCAAGTAAGTTCATGTGAACCCTCTTAGATTTCTGTCCAACTACAGCTGATCTGAAAAAAGTTCTGATGTGATTCATGAATCCTTGCAGGTATTTGATGTTTGCGATGTCAGTGACCACGATGGTGGTGATGAACTGTGTGATAGTCCTCAACGTCTCCCTGAGAACCCCGAACACTCACATAATGACAGACAAAGTCCGAAAGGTGAGACTGTGAGCCTTACCAAACCCTTGAAGAAGCTACTGAATGAACGTATGGGTCTATTTGCCACTGGATTACCCTCTGACCCTGTGTCATCCTCAGGTCCTCCTAAACATCCTGCCTCGGCTGCTGAGAATGCAGATGCAACCCTGGACACCAAACAATGAATACACCCCAGAAGCTGGAGACAGTAAAACTCTGGCGACAGACAGGCACCTGGTCCCCTGCCGACGCCGCAGCTCCATAACCCTCATCACCAAGGCCGAGGAATATGTGATGAAAACAGCTCGGTCTGAACTCATGTTCACCAGACTTAAAGAGAGAAACGGATTGATGAAATCAGTATTCGAGAAGCTACGTAAGTATTTGAATGAGTTTGCAAAGTACACAGCTCTCGACTAGTTTCACTTTTAACTTTACAGATACGACCATTTCAGTCCGTCACTGTGGACAAATTCATCCCCTATCCCCTCATATCTCTCACGTGGAGTCCCTCAAGGCTCAGTGTTGGGTCCCCTTCTATTGTCCATCTACAAGCTTCTGCTAGGCAAAATAATTCAGAACCACAGTCTCTGATTTTACTGTTACGCAGATGACAAGCAACTGTACCTCTTTATTCAACCCAACGACCATTAAAAAAAGTAACTAAAATGCAGAACTTAAATCAACAAAATGCAAAGAAACAACAGTTTTGATGTTATGACGTCTATGCATTGTGTCACAGAGATACCTGCTAAAGTTAGCATGCTAACCAGCTAGCCCCAGCACTTTCCTCGTCTCCGAGCTCTTGACACACGCGTTCTGTAAGTTTGACTCTAACCTTGACATGAAAGTGTGTTTCCCCTCGTAACCTCGTGAATATCTGGTCTGTTTTGTACACAGATGAAGGGCTGGAGGGAGGCACCGCCGAGCAGCTCAGTATCAGCCTGGAGAAGGCCTCTCCAGAGCTGAAGAAGTGCGTGGCCTCCTGCAAACACATAGCTGAGACTGCAAGACAACAGAGCAACTTCCAGAATGTCAGTGCTACAAATTTCGATTTGCTTGTTTTCTCTGGGTTTAGTTTAACTTCAGTGCTAATCTCTAATGTTTCTTTACCCCAGGAGAATGAAGAGTGGTTCCTGGTGGCCCGGGTGATCGACAGGGTCTGCTTTATCGTCATGTCGTTGGTGTTTTTTATCGGCACGATCGGGATCTTCCTGATGGGCCATTTCAACCAGCCTCCCTCTTCGCCTTTTCTCGGGGACCCCAAGAAATATCTCCCTCCTATAAACAATCTCACTGATCTAACTGGGACAGACTTCCTCGGGTGAACCAGGGGAAAAACTCCAGATTTTATCCCTTTTCATCACAAAGGGGAAATCTTCGGTCGTCCGTCAGTGATCTTTCACTAACGACAGGGACACAGAGAGGATGGAGAAGATACAGCTGTGTGTATTTTCATTAGGTGATGTGGGTCTGTGGACTGTCACGAAGTCAAAAATGCTTGGTCATGGTGCCACACTTAAGCCGTGATGATGCATACTGGTATCGGCTGTGACTGATTGTTGAGGTTGAGAATGTTTTTGCATAAAAAAAAGAGTAGTTTCCTCAGCCGCTTCCACGAAACATCTGTTAATCACACGTGTATAACAGTCAAATGTGCCGAACGCATGCTTTTATCAATAAAAGTACTACTGTAATCTTGTCAGAAATTTCTTAATCCTCCTGTGTTTGACACCTCATCGAGAGCACTGACACCCCCCAGGCGAACACCAGAAACACACAGCCCCCCACCTCTGGAAGCAGGATTTCAATTACATGGCTGAGTGCTGCCTTTCTAACACCAACAAAAGGCAGATCCGGCTGGTTGGGATGGAAACGGGAGTCAGGGGCTGAGACAGAGACGGGGAAGAGGAGTGAAGCCCTCCAGACAACACACACATCACCAAACATTACTACGTGAATATTGACACAAACACACGGAGTGAGGACGGGCCTGTTCACGACGACCCGTCTCTTCCTTCTCACAGTTAGATTATCAGAGTCTGTAGGTACCTGGAGCTTCACCACTGTAGGTAAGCAAGAGACTTTTAATGCTGTAGTGTGCTGTTTTCTGTCTTTGCACTGTCATTTCAATATGATAAGGGTAAAATGCTAAAGAAGATGTTAACTATTACAGGACATAAAGTAGAGCTTCATGATGGTGCTGTGATCAGCTTTGTTGTGGAGAAGTATACAGTTCAGCTGCAGATTCTGCAAGTTGGGTGTGTGTGATGTGAATAAAAAGGAGGCTCGAGCTGGCTGCTGTGATGAAATCACTTTGTTTTAAGAGGACGATGTCTATATTAGTGCCAGAGAACTGTCTCAATCTGCTGACACGCTGTGAGGAACCTGGAGGGGGAGAAGTTGTTTTTTTCTCAAACTTTTCTCCTATATTCAAGAGTTCACTCATTACTCATTTTAAATGTGACCCTTCATTTCACAGACAAAGAACATTTGTTCTATTTATTTGTTTTGTACTTTTCCAGATTTCAAAAACATAACATTTAGTTTATTTTTCCTCTCTTTCAAAATGTTGCTTATGTTTAATTCTTGAAGAGGACGAGAGGAAGAATTTAGTGTCATTTGGATTAATAATGAACTTTTAAAGGTGCAAAGCCACTTTGGGTTGGTGGCCAGTCCGACCTACCAAACCAAAGCGTAAGGATTTGCCAACCTGGGGAATCAGGTTTGTCCGGTGTCGCTAGTAGACAAAGCTTTATATTAAAGGTCACACTTTATTTATCCTAAATAACACCTTCTTCATGACACGATTACTTAAAATGAACTTATTTTTCTGTGATTTTCTTTCAGTTTCTTTAATTTAACAAACAATATAATGTTACGATATTCATGTGAATTACCTTCCTGTATCCGGCACAGCTCATAGTTATTTTACTTTTTACTTCTCATCTCTCTCTAATTTATTTTCACCTCTACTTCCATCCACTGGGGATATTTGCAGGGTTAGGGTTACAATAGATGTTGCAATATAAGTCTCTGCTAACAGTTATGTGGAACATGTTTGCACTCATTTTTTAGTTTCAATTCTTTAATTGTATCTTGTAACAACGCTGTGCTTGTCCTCTGGTTAAGTTTAGGCACAAAAACCACTTGGTTAGGATCATGTTTTGGCTTAAAATAAGTGTTTTCACAAATGTGGCTGGAGATTTTCCGCAGAGATGTTTTGTCACTGCAGTCAAGGCTGGATAATGTCCCAAGGTCTCCTTAAAATATCCAGCGGCATCACGTGTACAAATGTTGAAACACAATATGGTACGTAGACTATGACGCGTACAAATGTGAACGTGGTTTGCAGAAACTACCAAGATTTCATCCTGACGACTGGGCTGGCAATTTATCTTCAAGTGTAATATTTAGGGAATACACAATGGCTGGACTGGAAGTTATTTAAATACTCAGTCTCAGCCTAATACTCAGGTCTGACCCTCATATAATTTCAGTTTTACAGCATGTCAGCGGTCACCAGTCAGCCTCTTCCCTTTGATCGACTGGAGCGAGAAAAACACATCCAGATGATCTTCAGCGCTTTCCAGAACCGCTGTGGGCCTTCGTGTCAGTGCCGCCGGGAATCAGATGAGCAGCTGTCGGGCCTGACTCCTGGGAGGAAGATGGAGAACATGCAGCCAGAGGGGAACGTGAAGAGGCCAGGGGTGGAGGAGCAGCGGCCTGGAGGTGCAGCGGGATCACACTTTATGTCTGTGCTGGAAACAGTCAGTCAAATACACGTCACCGCCAGACCAGAGCTGCAAGGTGAGCAGGAGGGATTGTGTATTTGTGTGTTTCTGTGAGGGAGATTTGGCTGATTTAAAGGTATAATGCTGTGTCACTGCAGGTCCACAGTGTGTTCCCAGGAGGATCTACAGCATCGCCGCAGGAGGCAGCAGGTCACAGTTAATTGTGGCTGTGGAAGGTACAGATCCCCGTTCAGCTACATGTGTCCAAACTGAGCTCACTCATCATCAATGACTGATGACTGTGAATGATGCTGTTTCCCCTTGTTCTCTCCCTCCTGTCAGAGAGTTCCTGCGTGTGTCTCCAGTGTTGCGGTCCGGCTCGGGCCTGTTCCCTGCAGGGCTTCGACTGTCAGGGCCGCCAGGTCTTTTATTTTGAAAGGCCCCTCAGGGTGGATGCCTGCTGCCTCGGCTGCTGCCTGATGGAGATGAGGGCCTACACGCCTCAGAAACATCTTATTGGCAGCGTCTGCCAGAGGTACAGTCTGAATCTGGCTCTACTGGCAGTTTGTAACTTTAATAGTTTTGTACTTTATAGAGCAGGTGTGCCCAAACTTTTTCAAAGCTGAATGTTAAAGGTGTGCCACGAGCCAAAAACAAACGTCTATCGTACTATAATTATATCAAGCAAGGTCCCTTAATTGACTGTCATTTCATCTACAATGCAGAAATTATAAAAAAAAATAGTTAATAATTCAGGATCCCACATATAGAGAGGAATTTTACTTCACAGAAAGCAATAACTTTTTAAATTAACTTTCTTTTTTTATATCATTAGAAACATTTGGAGAGCCACATCGAACCTTATGACGGGCTAACTTTGGGCAGCCCTGTCATAAAATATTCTGATTTATGTTATTTTAAACATTTCAGAAGGAAATATTTCACTTCTTCTTTGCAAAATTAAGATCTGGTGCATAGATATCATTTTAGACTATCCAGAAGAGTGGTTCAAAATAAGTTACTACTCAAAGTGAAAATGAGCTTTATCAGGAGCCAATCTATACGGGAATTTATATAATTTTTTCTACAGCCATTTCTCAGAATTTACAAGTTACAGCAAAAACGTAGTCTATTGCCAGTTTGGGTAAAGTTTTAAAGAGCTTTTTCCACCACTGAAAGTTCCAATGTAATACTCTACCTGTACTTATAATTATTTAGGACAAAATACACTAAATAAGAAGAACAAACATCCGTAATTAAAGGATTAGTTCACTCAAATTATGGAAAAAACAAAACAAAACAAACAACATTGTTACTCATTAGTGTTTTCTGGTTTTGGTTTGTTCTGACTATTTATCCAACTATTCTAAATACCGCGGTGGTGAATGGATTTTGTCTGTGGCGCTCACAGAGTTAAACAAACAAAAAAAAGCTTTGTGAAAAGTTTTCATTGAAATCAATTAAATCAAAAAATGTGAGGGGTCAACGAGAGTAACGTGACACAGGTGATGCTGTCAAAAACAGATTTTTTCATACTTTTCGTCGAACCTCTTTGACCCCCCACTAACAACGATCTCAATACTTTACATTCTCAGACCGAACAACTTGACATGTGAGCCGTTTTTCCATGTCCCTCCCAGCCTCTGGCCACCCTGAGCCGCTGCAGATGCCCAGGCCCGTCTGTAAATAGCTGTGAGAGCCTTTTACTTTTTCCACCAAGCTGTGCTGCAGTCTAAACCTGGGAGAGTTAATGCACAAAACAGCTGTCTGCACGGAGACACACCGACAGAGCTACCCTGGGCTGGGGGGTCGGAGGAATGCGGCATCCTTCCTAATGGGAATGTTGGCTAATGGGAGCAATGGCAGCACCCATGTCTCCTGAAATACTTCCTTCTTCATCTGGCCTAAATCTGACTCCAGGGTTAGCTGGGGTGCCTTTGTGTGTCGAATTTAGAGCTCTCCAGAAGCATCGCTCGATGAATCTGCGTCCAATTAAGACCGACCTGGCAGAGGTTTGGGTGATCTACTTGGTATAAATATTCTCTCAGTTGTGCTCGAATAAAGCATGCCCCAGTTTGAACTCTTCCGACATCAAGCAAACAATGGTTTTGGTGCTGCAGAATCATGACAGCTGAAAATGTGATCAACCAAGCATCAAGGCTGGGCTGCGCCAGCGTGTGAAGTACTGGCCAGTGTATCTGCTTATTGCATGATTATGTAAGATGATGTGCAAAGTTGTTGTGTGTTGGCCGACTGTGTTTTCAGGTGGAGCATGTTCACCCCTCTCCTGGAAGTGTGTGACGCCGAGGGAGCGTCCGCCGCCAGGATCCAGGGCTCCTGCTGCCCGTGTCGCTGCTTCTCCAACCAGCAGTTCCAGGTAGAAATATGTAAAAGACACCAAATGAAACAAGTGTTTGGACGAGTGGAAGTCATTTAGTGTGTTTGGCTTTTCGTCACACACCAGATTGTCTCCAACATTGGCGAGAACGTGGGCACGATATGGAAGAAATGGCCTGGTTTCAATGACGAACACAACATGGACCATGAGTATTTTGGGTTGGAAGGTGAGTGGTTTCCAAACATCTTCTGGTCATGCCCCCATTTGGATACTTTTCACAAATCTTTTTCATTTGTTTCCTCAAAAATTAAAGTTAAACTGAATCTTGATCGCCTCGCCAGCATCAGAGCAATCTGGTTTCCTTGAAGGGAAAATATTCAATGTTTTATGTGGATGTTCAATCACTGTTGATGATCATTGTAGTCAACTGGAGCAATAAATTCTTCACTGCGTGCTAGATTGACTGAGAAATCAGGATTCTCCTGCTGCAAAATCTCTTCTTCTGCAATCGATTCTTTCAAGTTGGTATTCCCGATTTTTTAATCCCAGTGCTTTTACTCAGGAAGAAATCGATGCCGGCATGAAACTGATGTTTGTGTGGCAAGTCTTGGAGGTTAACAGGCATCTACTGAGGACTGGATAGACATAAGTTAAAAGAGACGAGAGAAGTTAACCAGCTTGCAAAGACTTGTATCAGCACAAGTCAACTACAAAGTAAACCACCACATTGCCGTGACGTCAGGTGTGTTTACTGTATGTTGGCCAACCTGGGCCGGTTGGATCTTGCTAGAGTTTCCATTCCAAATACAAAGGATCGCAGCTTTCTGTCCACACCAGTGAGGATAATGGTGTTAAACTACAAACTATTTCAGCTTGGATTGAGCATACACATAACTTGTCTCTCTTGCTTGGAAACTCGCTATTTCCAACAGCAACAACTTCCCAAAAATATAGGTGCAGATATAGGTGAGGAGGATGATATGGACCAAGGAACCTAAAAAAAGGAGGGAGGATCATTCATCATCACGGTCAAACAACGTAGATATGTTGGATTTCAGTGTGTTTTTTTTTGACTTCTACACAGCTGACACCACAGTCTGGCACCAAGGCGGGATTCAGTGACACACTGACCCTTCCTTCTTTCTTTGGGTTTCCTTGTCATGGTTGAGGATACATGTTTGCACGCAATGCATCCTGGTACATGTGGGCAACACAGAAGAAATAAGATTTTTAGGTTAATATAGCACACATTAACTTCAACTGACTACATTTGCTATCAGCACTGATTGGACATCCGTATAAAATGTGGCAAATTAATAAAAACCCTTTAGTTAACTGACACTTGCACCTTATAGTTTGGGAACCACTGTCAGCAATGTCTGCCTTTGGGGTACCAGTTATCTTTTATACCTCTTTCCCGTTTCATATGTGTGATTCTGCCATTTCCAAATCTGTCACAGTGCCGCGGCGTATGGAAGCACACACGAAACTGCTGCTGCTGGCAGCCACTTTCCTGTTGGTAAGCACAAGTAATAAAATTAACAATGGCTCAATTCAATGTAGCAGCTTCACTTTCGGGGTCTGCATGCTGTCACTGAACAGACACTTTGTAGTAACGCCAGTGATTTTCTTACTATTACACATCAGAATAGCTGCTGTGAAAACCTCCCTCACTTATTAACCAATTCTCTTTTTTCCCTCTACAGAATCACATGTTCTTTGAAATGAGCTGATGAATAAAAAGGACCCATCATGAGTAAAGTGGAGGACACCAGCCAAGTCACTTTATGGTACCAGACACTGCAACATTCAGTTATAGTAGTAAAACAGAAAGATTGTTGTGGCATTAACACAGTTCAGTTGCAACATTTCTGAAAGAAAATGACTCCGAGGCAGCTTTAGCAGCAGATGCATATTTGACATTTATTGCTTTAATCCATCAGGTGTACATCCAGCAGTGTTTTCTTCACTTGTGACACACACCTGCACCCATCATCACACCACCAAACTTGGGCAGCATTACAGTTTTTCAACAAACTATACTTGCTTTCTTGACATGGTTCCAAAAAAACAAAGAAAGATGCTCCCGAGTTCTCGATAAAAACTGTAACAGACCCTGACCCTGGGCCCAGTTTCATTTCTTTTACTACAAAATGGAAAAGGAGGGGGAAGGTCAGCGTTTCAGGATTCCTGTACACCTTTGTTGGGGACATTAAAGCAAAGCCCATCCCTTGGATTCTTTAAAGGCAGGGTAGAGACAAAAGAGACAGAAGGGGAAACTGGTTCAGGTAGGGCTCGAGGCCAGGCACAGTGATTTAGGCAGCTTGGCAGTCCATTCTTAAGATGCCGGTTATACAACCTTCTGCCCAGCACATGGATGGTCCTCATCCTTTGGGATTCAACTTCCAGGTCAAAGATGGAGAATCATCGCTGATTCGTTTAAGTGATCTTTGACGTGGACTGTATTTACAAATATATCGTACACAATGATAGTAATCGATCTAAGTTTCGAAATGTCCAGAGGAATCGTAGTTAAAATACAGCACTGTAATAAAATAACATCTGCCTGCAACCCTGTTTGAGTCCCAATAAAACAGATCAACACAATTTATCTTAACAGCATTGAAGTGTGATGTTATGTTAAGCGGTAAAATCAGATCTAGTATTACAACAAATTGGTTTTGTTGTATTTTGTCAAGTACACTTTGTTAACAGCTAAGGACCAGATCAGCAAACATCAGTCGTGTGGCCTCCCTCTGGTGGCAAGTTAACAGAAAAATATATATTAAAAAAAACAAAACAAAAAAAACTGGAGGCTTTGTTCTTCTCTGGTTGATTAAAAATAACGCATATTTCTCTCTTCGGCTTGGTTCAGTGTTCTGTCCACCGACTCTTCTGCTCATTTCCAATTTGACACGTAGAAGGAATGGTCTTCCTGCCTCTTTTCCCGTCTCGTTTGCACAGTGACAATACACGTAGAGGTATCCTTTCCTGGACTCGTCATCGCCCCAGACACATCACATATACACACCCCTGCACACCGGGGACAGAGACCAAACAACATCAGTATCAGAGATGCTCCTACAGACTTATTTCTCTAAGATGATAAATAGTTTAAACCTAGATTAGTCGACAATCTAATAGTAAGAAATCACTCAGAAAACAGCCAGAATTGAGTATCGATAAGGTTAAACATGTCCGAAAAAGCAACATTTGACTACACCAACATCAACATTCTGGTATAAATTATGCCTGTTAGTTTAGGCCACTAGAATTTCTGGTTCTGACAAGTCAGTGTAGCAACGTATAATCAACTAGCTGACTAATTGCTCACATCCCTAATCAGCATGACAGATCAGAGAACTTCTCTCACATATAACTAATGTGGCAATAGTTCTTACTCTTGCAGAGGTTCTCTGTGTGAGGGGCTAACGTCCTCCGCTAGCATTCACCAGACCATGGAAGTCTTCCCATGCTCTACAAACAAAGAGAAGGATGCAGCACTTCACCATTCACACCAAAATAAAGATACTCTTCAGGTATTTGGGGATTTTTCAATGGGAGAATCACAAATGCATCATTTTACTGCAAAAGCACATGAAAAATGGAGCTGCATACATGTTTATATTTTACTTGTCTTTCTTTTATAACATGTACGACAAACAACTAAGCTGGCAAACAGCTTTTAGCTGGGAATTTTGTAATGAAAGCATTAACTCATTATCCATTATAATGTTTCTTTAACTTAAATGTTTCTTCTAAAATTTATAAAATGGTGAAAAATCGAGGTGACATCTTGACAGCTGTTATTTCCAAACAACAATTTAAATACCAAAGACATTCAATTTACAAAGAGAGAAGCTAGAATAAGCAGATATTTGGAATATTTGCTTATTAAAAAACTATTTAAAAAAAAATAACAAACCAACCAGTTCTCACTGATTAATTTGAGCCTAACATTAGCACTGTTTTATTCATTTTAAATCCACCCTTTAAAGCAACACTCGAGCATTATAGTCAAAGTATAACCCCACAATGCCTCCTGGGTGAGAACTGCTAAGATTGTAAGCATGCGTTTATATATTAGCATTAATATCTGTGTTTTCATGTAAGAATGATATATGTATAGGAGAAAGTGTGTGAAGGGAATATAACAAAACGAAGAGACATACATACTTAATGCTGTCTGTGTGAGTCTTGTACTCCATGATGGTGTTGGGAGGCAGGTTCAGGACTCGGCGCAGGGTGTCTCTGATACGGGCTGTTGTCGCCTGGTCACTTGCTGTTTTGTTCCAGATGGAGATGATGTCCTCCTATAGATGAAAAAGCAGAAAGGGCAGGTCTGAGAATAAAGTCGGCGGTGTGTGACTAGATGAAACAGAGGCATTTCCGATTGTGGGTTTTTACCTGGAAGCGTACTGACACCACCGCCCCGCAGATCTCCTCTCCTACCATGAACTGCTCCCCGAGCATGGCCAGGATCAAGTTCTCCCAGCACCGAGACGCCAGGCCTTTCCTCAGACGGATGATCCACTTTCCACCCATCTTATTGGCATCATCCTGAACATAATCGCAGCAGGGTTTCAGAGTGGGCTTCTCATTTATAAAACCAAACAGATTCAATGCATAACAAAATGAGCACCCACCTCCCACATGGGTTTAATACCCTCCTTGAAGAGGTGGAAGTCACTATGGCCTGTCAGGTCGCCTGGCCGGATCATGTGACTATAGAAACGCCAGAACTGCTCCACCTTGAGAAGGAGAAGAAATGTTTACATCAACAACTCTGGGCAGCTTGTATTCATAGGTCTAAGCTGTGTCTGGCTGAAGTGATATCTACTAAATGCCCTTTCTCAACATACCGAGGCGAAGCTGCCAATCTGCTTAATGTTCTGTTCGTAGCTCTGAGTACTGGCTGGTCTCCCCGGGGTGCGTCTGGAGTACCAGAAGGTGTAGTTGTACTGTAGAGGGTGCTCTCCTGCCCCTGGCACCACCATCTGCAGTAAAACAAGACAGTGACTTAGCACTCCAACCAATTTGAAGCCACTGCTAACACGACACAATCTTCAACAGGCTCACCTTTTTCTTGGATGTGTTCTGTTCCTTATCCTCGTCTTCAGTTTTTTCCTTCTCACCGTCTTTCGGTGAGCCTTGGTCCTGGTCGTGGTCTCCACTGTCATCATCTTTCAGACTGGATTCGATAGGAACACAGACAGCAAAATGAAAAACACTTGAGTCATGCATCGCCTACATTTCAGTTAAGAGAAAGTCAAACAAAACTAATGACAGTAAATTAGGTCAAACTGGCGAAAACTAAGGTGTTACATGAACTTTACTTTTATATGTTCAGCAGTCTTGGTGGATGCAGATGAAGACTCATGTATTGTATAGTGTTTTGTAATATTTTTCCAATTAGTTTTTTTAAATGGTCTGTTTTTAATTGTTTGCTTCTTTTTGTATTTTTTCACAGTCTTCTTTTTAATCCTTTTTACTCCTATAAAGCAAGTTGTGATCTGTGAATGGTGCTTTTAAGCTACTACAAGGAGTTTTTACCTGGTAACAAAACAGTATGCCTCTATATGAGCTACACAAGCAAAGGAGACCATGAGCGAGAAGATTAACTATTTCTATTTAGTCTTTCTTTACGCCTGCAGACTGGAGGAGCCTGTGTTTACACTTTCACAGGCACAGTTACAGTGAGTGGGACATCAGCCAGTTAAAAGAAGAGTTGGAGATTTTTACTTGACATTATATTTTGTGGTTTCGATTGTGGCAACACTTCCACTTTTTGTCCACAGGGGCCTCCAAAATCACAAAATAGCAAAGTTACTTGTAGTAGCCTTATATAAATTACAAAATACACTTTACTTGTGGTCATTTTGGAGGCTGTAATTTGTGGTGTACTGTGCTACAGTGACGGGTGTTTATAATATGTAGTATGCCCTCATTGCTATAGTTAAAAATATAAAAACACTTTCAACATGAACTGAACATTAATCTTTAGGAAGACAGGACTGATTGCACAGCTGCTACATTAAACTGTTTGTTTTAGCTAGGTACACCTGACAAACTGTCAAATGTGTGTGTTTTCTCTCTGTTAGCTGTTAAAATGTACACTAGGAAACACCTCCTCTTAAACTTCTCTGACCGTGAATAGCCAACAACACACAGTTGGCTAGCTATCTGCCCGTGCTTCACGGCTGTGGGCGTCCGCTCGGAGCCCGGACAGCGCGCACCTTCCTCGGCCGCACAACAACCACCACACCGAGGCTTCGGGGCCCGCTCGCCCTCCGCCGAGCTAAGCTAACGCTAGCAACACAGCTCGTTCCTCGCTATTAAATCCCATTAAATCTCCGCTGTTGCTTCCACTCGGTGTAAACGCAGCTGTGTGCGTGGACCTCGCTCTCATGTGGGTTTATAAACGCACACACAGCGTGCAGGACCATGCAATAAGGCTGACACACCTACACGCAACAGCCTTCATTAACGTTACGCTCCCCCCGACCCCCCGGTGGATCTGCAGCCACGGCGGGGAGCCCACTCCTCTCCGGTGGCTGCTGCACACAAACTTTGGATTACTCACGCGTCAAATTTGTTGTTCATTATTTTCTAGGTGCGAGTCTTTCGGAGTCCGACCACTGCCTCCTGAATTCCGCAGGAACGGCGGCGCGCGTTGCACGTGTACGCGCACGCCGTGGTCGTGGTGATGAGCGTGGAGAGCCGAGGGGTGACAGCCAGCAGCCCCACATGTATTCATTTACACTCCTGATGCAAAGACACATACACTGAAAAAAACACACACAAAAAATCACACCAACATGTGGGGCACAAGAGCATCAAGTTATTTTATTCATCACATCTCGTACAGATGACTTCCAATCATAATAAATACACAGCACAGTGCCACTGTGGTCATCAATTATAGCTTTGTGAAAGTCTCTGTTATCACTGGCTCAGATGATTTGATCAGAAACCCTGTGACTTCCACACACAGACAGCCTCAAAACACCCCCCCCAAAAAAATAAGAGGGCCTGGCAGCTTCTTCATATGAACCGGCCTCCTCTGATGTGCCGCAGCCCTCTTTCATCCCTTCCGTCCGTCCACTTGTCATCTGTTCTCGCGGCAACTTCAAACCGCCGCTCTGTTCAGGTCCAAGCAGAGCTGTGGACCGAGTCTGGGGGGACTGAAAAGGGGAGCTGGGGTGGTGGTGAGGATGGAGTCAGGAACTGAGTGGACTTCTTTTAGGTGAGTCTGGACGGTGAGGAGGTTTGGGGATGAGGGACGGGGGTAAACCCTGTGTCTGTGTCTAGAGACAAACAATGCAAGCGAGGTTAAGGAGCAGAGTGTCTGGGGGTGAGGGATGGGAGGAAAAAGCTCTGGCATGGTATGGCACGGTATGGTGTGGCGTGGTTTGGTTGGCTCTGCTGGCGGAGACCATCCCCTCGCCCCTTGCCCCCTGTGCCTCTGTGAGGACCTTCATGAGAGGGCCCTTTGTTCCGGGCCGGCAGGCGCACCAATGAGTGAATGAGCAAGAGCAGCGGCGGCCCTCTTCAATGGCGGCTGTTTGTTTACACCAGCCAGTCCCGTCATACTTCATTAGCAGCCCAGCCCACCGACAACCTCTGATGTCCTAATCGCCGATGAGTGTGTGGCTGCCCATCGGCCCCGAGCCTCAGCGGTTCAAGATAAAGGGGTTTCCTCGGTTTCCCGACACACACATTTCCCACTATATCTGACCGCCCGCCTTCTCGGCCACTGGCGGTACACATACATACACATATATGCACACACACATTACAGAATTCATGGCGAGGGTGGACGGGAGGACCGGCTCTTTCATCACGGGCCAAGAGGCACAGGGAGGTGAGGCGACGTCAGTGGAGCAGCAACAGTCCCAGAGAACTAGCTTTGCATCACAGAGATGTGAGAGATCTGCCGCCCAGAGAGACACAAAAACAAGACGGCGTGATTATTCAGTGCTGCCATCTTCTGACGCCCACACAGACGTAAAATAAGAGTTTTCTGTAAACAGTTTTGCTATCACAACAGCCCCATATCATTGGATAACTGATGGTGATGAAGGCCCTGTGACATGAGTAGAATAAGATCTGTTGTCCAGTGAACTGACCTCCTGAATGGCTCTTCCCAGCCTCTCCTGGCTTTTCACCACTTTCCTGAAAGAGACACATGATTACATTATCTATGACAAAGATACAACACCGACACCTGAAGCTGCTGCCATTAGCCGCGTAATCACATTCACATCGGAACAGAGCCGACCTGTGTATTCTGCGAGCCAGGCTGAGGGTGAAGTTCGCGGAGCAGTCGGGCTGATAGGTGGACGGCACTACGGTGTAAGCTCCAGGAGAGAGACGGCAGGCCAGGCTGACGTCCTGGGTGTAGCAGTGGGGGACACAGCTGGCCACAGGATCACTGTCCCTGGGTGACGTCTGCTCAGATTCCCCTTCTAGGGACTGGATACATAATGAAAATCAAATGCTCAAATACAGGAGAATTACAATCATTGTGCAAACTGTCTAAATTGCTTCTTTTCATACATCAGTGGTAGTATTCACATGATATCTGTACTCGTGTATGATCTGTCAGTTTTAGAGATTCATTAAGACCAAAGTATTCACAAAATCTGCTGTTTTTATTTTTTTTTTGGGCTGTTTTCAATTGTGTTGTACGGAAGCCAAGAACAGTCACACCAGAATCTCTAGATCCCACGTTTATAATATGTTCTTTTCTCCTTTTTATCTCGAGAGAACAAGGTCATCAAGCCGTTATCACGAGTAAACAAAGAGTCATTTCCTTGTATTACTTCATTGTTTATCAGGGGTCAGCAGTGCCAAGCCAGCATGCATAAAAAGAATGTCTCGACAACTGGAGCATTTATTTAAGCAGAAAATGTACTATTTATTGATCCATGCATCAGACTGTACTCCAGTCTCATTTATATACATACTTTATTATGTTATCCAAACATCCACCAATGTGGGTGTTTTCTTTTCCAGGTCCAATTTTCAGTTTCGCTGAATGTTTGCTTGCTCCTGTTTGTTGTAGTTCATAAAAAATGTAATAGGTTTGCTTTGAAACTCCCACTTCCCCCATAGAGCAGTGTGTGTGTGTGTCACGGTCCGTTCTTATGACTCTAATAAAATCACCTTATGAAGCCTTATTATCTTGAGATAACAAAATAATTAACTTGTGATCTCGAGACAACGGCATTTAAAGATTCCTGCAAGCACGGCCTTTCTCTGCCTCCACAGTGCCGGGACTAAAAGTGTTATTTGTTGAGTTAACCGCAGTGTTTTTACAATGATGACCTGAAAAATGCTCAGGTTGGTAAATGTGTTCATTCCCATGTAAACAAATCAGACAAATACATGAGCGCTTGTTTCTTAGAAGAGGTTATTTGTGAAAAGGCAGTATGACAAACAACTTCGTAGACATACAAACTGTCTGTTCAAAGCTCAAACATTTTAAAGTTGGTGTGAAAACTGACAAAAAGAGTCCACAATTCAAACATCTACTGTGATACAAACTGTACTCATTATGTCGCAGATGTCTGAGGGGAATGTAAATAAAGGGAAATGGCCCATAACTCTAAAAAAACAGTGGTTAATCTCCTCTCCTCTAAATGTTTGACTGACCTTATAAATGTGGAAGCCAATCGGGTGCAGGTCTGTGTCAGGGCGGCTCTGGCGCAGGGTAATCCTGACATTAACTCCTGATGTCACTGCTGACTCATCGCACACTGTAAAAGGGAAGCGGGGGTTCTGCCGGTGAGACAGGAAGTTCCTGCTTCCTCCGGCCGTCCTTCCCTCCACCCACGAGCCACTGAAGGAAGTGTTCTCCCACTCTCCGTCTGTTGTTAATGGCAGTGAAGGCGCTGGGCTTTTCAGGGCACTGAGGGAGGAAACAGACATTGTTGTGTCATGAATAATTCAATCGGAAAGAAAACACATCGCACGAGCACAGAGCTCTAAAGGGTCGACCAGGAAGGTTGGAAACTCCCTGTTTTGTAAACACTGTGTGTGGTAACGGCTGGAAGTGTGCATGCTGCAATGTTAAAGGATAAAAAGTTGAATTTAGTATCTTCATTCTTTTTAAAGATGTCTTTCAAATTGACCAGCAGGTGTCACTATTTATTTACTGTCATTCATTTTTATGAGACATCGTGAAGTCAAGAAAGTGTGTGTGCACAGATTTATGAGTCCCGATCTCAAATTAATACATTATGTGCAGGAATTTATAGTAAATAACATTCAACCATATTGATGACATTTTAATATGTGGTAGAAAAATCTCAAAGACAAAACAACACATATTGTTTAATGGACAAAATAACAAAAGAAGTTTTGCCTTGATTTGGAGACATTGTGTTATTGTTGACGTCACAGGAACAAAAGGTAAATCTGTTGTTTACCTTCATGTTCTGTTAATTTGTGTATTCGATTTCAGTGATTTTAAAGCATTAGGTTATTTTTTCTGTTACATACTCCATAGAAAATAACACACACACGTTATCTTAAAGTACAAGAACTTTTTGAAGATGGGTTAAACATTTGGACCTCAAAGTTAAAATTCTGTTTAACGTATTTCCTGTATAATGTTTTACATAGATGAGATAATCTTGTTGACTCTCTCCTCCCGTTGACTGGTCCTTTACCTGAGGGATGTTGAAGAGGATGAGAAGACCCTGATGAGGAAGCGGGCCTCAGCTCCTGGCTGGTAGGTGCTGGGGATCAGCAGGTAGTATCCGGGCTCCAGCTCTCCGTGGAGGACCACCTCTCTCTCGTAGGCGTGGCAGTGCGTAGAAGCACAGGGAGGTTTGTTCAACATCCGGCTTAGATTAAAACGCTTCTTCTCCACCTGGTGACAGGAAAGATACAAGTGACATGATGCAAAGACACAAACATTTATCCTCCTGTAACTGGTGTCACAAACCTTCCACATGTGTAGAGCGATAGCCTGGTAGTGCTGGTGCTTTGTGTTCTTGCTATCCTCCAGTAGCGTTTGTGCATATTTTTCCGTGTTTCTCCATTTCCTGTGCTGCAGCAGCGACACCAGCACCTCTCCTCCCTCGCACACTTTGAGCCAGAACTTCGGGTTGCTGCTGTAGCTGCTGCTGTTACGGCTGCCGCCCGCAGAGTGTCCTTTCATCCACCGGCCAGCCAGCTGATGGCTGTGTGTCAGCACATTTCCTGTTGAAGAGTCATCAGGGTTATAAAGGACTCCACAGAGGTGACTGTAAGTTTCAAACAATCTCTGGTAAAATAAATGAGTCACCGGTATAGACGCTCTTTAAGTGCCCCTCATCACTGACGGGGTAGCCCACTGTGACATCGTCAAAGTGGGACAGGAACTCGGTCTCATCCAACCAGAACTCGCCCTCGGCCACCCTGGATTGTAGGTCCGCAGCAGAAACAGGGTTGACAGAGCTCCAACCAGCACCACTACGGAGAAAGTGTAATCTTACACAATTTCCACTTCTCTTAAAACCAATCCGGATATTAACTACGTGCAGCATAAAGTCTTTGAAGAGTTGGATGTGAATAATTTACGAGCAGCCCTTGAATGCACCACTTAGAGCGCAGACAGTGGACAGAAGGCAGCTGTTTACAGTCTGACAACAAGTTTTAGGGACGTTTTTTCACAGTTTTTGTCCTTTTTGTGGACAGGACTGATGGTAAACTGGAGCAAGACAAAATCAATCTGCAGGGTGCTTTGTCAGGTGACTGCCTCTGACCCTTTCTACAGACTTCCCGCTAGCCCACCATAGGTACAGACTTCAGATATGATGTTTACGATTATTTACGGTATGCATTTATATCATCATGTAACATTAAGAGTGACACACAAAAGAAGACACACGTGCATATGCCTACCTCGCTATCCAGGCCCCTCCCCAGCAGCATCGTCCCCAGGGGTTTCTGATCCTGAGCAGCCGTACTTCACTTCCTGACAGCGTCTTCACATCCAACCACTCCATGACAGTCAGCGCATGGTACTGACCCAGCTCACTGGCACCTAGAGCAGTCACCAAGTTCATCAGATGATGTGATACGGGATCAAAATCACTTGTATCTGCACAAAAAAACTTATCATCTGACCTCCAGCGCTGCTCTGAGTGGAGCAGCTGACTGCACACTGGTCTTTCACTGGGTGCAGAAGGTTCAGGTCCAGCCTTCTCCTCCTGACCTGGTCGCTGTCCTGTTCTGGTCTCTCCTCCTCCTCTGACCCAAAGTCTCCCAAGCTCCAGCGCTCCGCCAGGCCCCCGGTCAAATCCACCAGGGCCTCGGACACCTGCCCCGCCCACAGTCGCTCATATGAGCCGTGAAGCCTGAAGAGGATGGAAGAGACGCGAAAATGGGATTCACAAACTTCATTCAACATGTTGTTATGAACTCTTAAGTGAAAACGTTTAAGTTACTAAATGTTACTTACTTGGCATAGGCCTTCTCCAACAGGGCTACCCAGAAGGCAGTGGGGGAGTGGCAGCGTGAGAAGCAGAGGGTGGAGTTGATACAGGGCAGGCGGTCGTCGATGGTCACCTCTGTCCAGTGTCCCTGCTGCCAGAAGCAAAACTGGAAGGAGCCCCTGTACCTGCTGTCCCCCCACTGAGGCTGGTCTGGAGGCAACACCTACAGAGAGCAAAGTCAGCACATCAGCGAAGGACATAAGAGTCGATTGCATGCTTGTGATTTGCTTTTTTCACCAGCAAATTAGTCCAAACTCTTGTTGCTCTACCTTGTTCAGCAGATGTTTGTTCTTGAGCAAGAAGGTGCAGGCGCAGAGAAACCAGCAGTCTCCTAATAAGCCTTGTTTCGCATGAGCCAAGTTGATGTTGTCAGGAAAGAGAGCTGGCGATCGGCAGATCTCCTGGAGGTGTGACATGAAAGACGCAATCATCAGACGACTCGCAATAACCCTGGGATTTTTGTTGTCAGTGTGTTACTTTTAGACTCTTTCCAAATTATTCCGAACCACCTGTGATCTCGTGGCTGAGCAGATCAACCTGTGACAGGTGATGAAAGTTACCTGGCTGCAAGCCAAAAATTCCCAAGATCTTAAGAACAATAAATAACCCATGAACACCTGACACACGAGGAATTCACCGGGGCATTTCCCATTCGCTGCCAGCACTGTGTCTGACCTGTGGGCGTAGCCAGGTGACCTCTCCCTGCAGCCTGGCGATGGGCGTGGAGCTGTCGCAGAGCAGGGACGTGTCCTCGGCGGGGAACTCTTGGTCCTCAAACAAAGCCTCGCCTCCACACTCTGCCCTGCCCTCCTCCTTCATGGCTCCTGCTTCTTCTCAACCTGGATCGCACCTGCTGGGTCAGCGAGGGGGCGGGACCTCAGCCAGCTGTGACCATCGTCAATACCTCCATGTACATTTCACACTTGTACCACGCCTAAAAACAAAAAGAAATGGTGGTGGTGAATTTGTGATTTTGTGCAAACAGAAAGCTGTAGACGTAGGTAGGAAGGTAGTTTAACCCTATTTATATGTGCATAGCGTTCTGATGTGTTCTTCTTTATTGTATTGTGAATATTTAGTGTGCATTTGCATGTTTAAGTCAAATTAAATCAAACAATGTGAGTTCACCTTTCCTCATGAGCCCATACATATTTATTTAATACATCTTAATGTTATAATATACACATATACTGTCACATGATGGTAAGTATGGGAGTAAATGGTGTTTTTTAGGAAGAAAACAAACCTGATAAGCACAAATTCATGTTTAACTGTAGCTAACCTTTATTAACACAACCGTAATAACAGGCAAATATAATGATAATTTGTATGAATATGTCTCTAAACTAAAATGTGAGGTTACAAACAGAGCAGGTGTTCATATGTGTTTCTGTTTCTTACCTTTCTCCTCTGGTTAGCATCCTTCTCCTCATAACACAGCGGCTAACAGTTAGCTTCGGCTAGCTTGTGACTGCACAGTAGCATCCTCCGCGTTTCATCTTATCATGGTGTCAGAAGCGTCACCACGACAACAACAACAACGACATTTTACCTAAAAAAGCATGTGCAATTTCCTTATTACTGACAGTTATGTCCTGAGCGAGGAAACCATCCTGCCGGAGCACGTAAAGTCTTCTTCCGGTTGTGTACATCCAGCAGCTCATTCATAAAGTGAATCCTTCCTGCGCTGCCCCGCCCCCTGCTGGTGACAACAGGAAGTACACACTGTGAGCACCACCTGTTCTGCCTGGATCAGATAGATAGATAGATAGATAGATAGATAGATAGATAGATAGATAGATAGATAGATAGATAGATAGATAGATAGATAGATAGATAGATAGATAGATAGATAGATAGATAGATCTTGGCGTACTTAAAGTCCAAGAAAGTGCCACTGAAAGTTTATTTATTCAAGTACTGTGCTCACAAGTACGAGCAAGTTTATTTTACTCTTTTCTCCACTCTTTTATTTCTTCCTTCCTTACTTGCTTACTTAAGTTTTCCCTTTTCCCTTTCCACTTTGTGTTGAAAAGTGGTTTGGACACAAGGGCCTAGATGAAAAAAGGATTTTTTTTAAATGGTCTTCAACTTTTACAGTTTTTGGCAATATATTGCGGGGATGGTATGCAGTCTATATAGATCGTTACAGCAGGGGGAGACAATAACACGATGGCTTATCAACATTCATCTAATAGTTTAGTCAACATGTGTTGGTGCAAGCTATCTTTTAAACGATGCTTTGAAAGAAGAGGGACGTCTTGTGTCCTCAGCGTACATGACACCTTTGCTTGTTTCTATCAGTTCTGGTTCAATCTCTTTCCTCCTGCCTCCCTTCCTTTCCTTCTTGAGTTGATTGAACAGTATATAAATCAAATTGTCTCTGAAACTGGAGACACTTTGGATCCTTGAGTACACTTACTGTACTGCTAATACCTGTTAACTTCAACCAAATATTGTAACATGGAAACACAGATTTATGATGTATTCATTTCTATCAAACATCAGACCTTCATAAACATATAAACACAGAAACAGCAAATTATTAAAAAAATATCAAATTTATTGTCAATAAGTAACATATTTAAAGACATACATTTCAAGCAATACAAAAATATTCTATTTACTGGCTAAAAATAAACATTCATCTTGTCAAAATTAAACATTCATCTTGTCTTTGTGTCTTTAAATTGGATTCCTCGGGTGATCTTCATCATGCTCGACCTTTTCTGTTGAGAAAAACAGCAAAGAAAACATTCACATCAGCTTGTTGCCTCCTGACTCAGTATTGATGCAGAGAACAGAGAGCAGAGACATTAACTTACTCTGGTACCACCTTCAGTGCCTCTTTCACCCACTCAGCATCAGGGTCGGCACAGATAGCTTTATTCTTTATGTTCTTGAAGCTGCATGAAGGCAAGTGAAGATGTAACACATTAGTACAGTAGCAGAGCTGGCTTTCTGTTTGTTATAGTTTTTTTTCAGACACATTGATTATGTTTTCTTACATCACTGCGTTGATGTTGCAGTAACCTGTGTCCTTCTGGATTATGTAGTACTTCAGCCTCTCCACTGGGACTGGATTATTATGGTAACGTGTGCAGCAGAGGGGACCTTTAAAGATGGGACAGCGCCAGCATGTCAGCGAAAACAGTACAGAAAGTAACAGCTCAATAACACAAGTGAAATGCACAGTGACTAATCGCTGAAGTCAGACTCACCGCTTTCGCCCAGAGCCACCAGCAGCACCAGCATCAGGGAGACACACAGAGCGAGCTTTGCCATCCTCACACAGCTTCTCTTCAGTTTTTCTGATCTCAAAGGATGAAGGATGAACTGATGAAGTTCTGTCTCAGGCAGCGAGCTTTAAATACTCTGCCAAACGGGAAAGAAAATTTTCCACTACAGACCGAGGAGGTACCTGGAATTACCAGTTCTTTAAGGTTTTTGGGTCAAACATGACGTAACACGTTCAGCGTACTTTTACCGCAACAATGGCAGAAAACCCCCTCTACTGTGGGTTTGCACGCATGACAATCACTTATGTGCCACATTTCCTTTTTAAGGATCCGGATACGATGTTTTGCTGATGATGAATTTTTCAAAAGAGTAAAGTTAAATTAATTCCAATTTTAGACACATCAGCTCCTTTCAAATACTGTTCATATCATTGATTCTAATCATTGTATAAGCAGTGGTGGGGTGTAACCTCGTGGCATTTATGCATTAAAACACAGTCAAAATGTTATATAACATCTTCTGTTACATAAACTTTCCTTTTATTTAACTCTGAACAGTAAGTGTGAACCTGTAAACACTCTTTCATCGTCAGATCAAACACCTGAGGTGGGAAATTCTTCTCCGGCCGAGCAGATCGACCTGCGACAGGTGATGCAAGTGAGCTGGTCTCCAGCCAAACGTTTACACAAGGTTGTCAAGTAAATAATCCATTACCAGACGCCAAAACAAACACAGGCGGAATTCTGTTGGCACTGTGCCTGACCTGTGGGCGTGGCCAGGTGACTTCCACCTGCAGCCGGGTGAAGGGCGTGGAGCCGTCACAGAACAGGGACGTGTCATGGACCTATCAGGGGAAGTCCACTTCCTCAAACAAAGCCACACTTATATTACACAAATATTACACTTATATGACACCTTCAAATAAAATAATTAAACATACATCCATGAGATTTTCTACATATGTCACCAAAAGAAAGATGTTGATATATGTATATACTTTATCTGCGACTTTATGGTGGCTATATTTAAAAAAATAAATAAATAAATATTGTAAATATTGTGTTTGGTGCATGTTATTAATGACAGAATCAAATTGAGCATTTTCCCTTGATATGTAGAAGACATGGATGCTCTACTTGACGGGGGTTTGTTCACCTTAACATCAGGAAAATGTTGTATTATCATCTTTGTACGTGCAATAAATCCACACAGAAACAATTTCTTACAAAAATATTCTATGTGGTAGTGTTAGCAGCAAATGGGCCCTTTGAGAAAGAGGTATTACAAATATGTAAGCAAAAAACCCCAACATGGTATCGAGAAAACAACAGGCGACAGCTCACGTGTTCTCCCAAATCAATAACGTTGGTGAAATGTTCAATGACTAACTGCTGAGGTCAGACTCAGTGCTTTCACCCAGCAGCACCAGCAGCACCAGCATCACCAGCAGCACGGAGACACACGGAGCGAGCTTCGCCATCCTCACACAGCTTCTCCTCAGCAGTCAATCAGTTTTCTGATCTCAAAGTGATGAACTGATAACGTATATCTCTGAGTGAAGAGTGAAGCCTTTATTAGTAACACTTGAAATTTTCTGATGTCGAAATGTCTGTTGTGGGAAAAAAAAAAAAAACATCTTCAACATCCTGAAAACCTGCTGTATTTACTCAACTCCTTAAAGGCAAAGTGATCCTGAAGCAGATTTATGATTTTTTTTGTATTTTTTTCAAATGTCAACCATTTGGGATATTTCTCTTGATACATTTTTGCATATCTGTATTTTTTTTTCCAAGCTCTTCTCGGTGGTTTTGAGTGGGCTCTGAAAAGGGTCTATTGAAATCTCTTTTTTGTGTGAGTAGGTGTCACTTGATGTCTTGTCTTACACCTTATCATTAAAGGAAAGGTTCACATTTTCTTTTTTTAAGTCTGTTTGAAAGCAATACTCCCATGCGCACATGTACGTAAAGAAAAAAGACCAACACTGGAAGATATCAAGTTATTCTGACTAGGGTGTAACGATACATGTATTTGTATTGAACAGCTTCGGTACAGGACGTTCGGTTCGGTACAGGGCTGTGCACGGGTGAGTTCCCGGAACAGAAGTTGCGTGTGTTTATTTTCCGCCTGCAGCTACACGTGCAGCCCGTTTACGTCGTGGCTAACGCTAGCGAGAAACCAGCAGAGCTTAAAGACCCTCACTTGTCGCTAAAGTCTCCTGCTTGGAAACACTTCAGCTTCCTAGTTAAATATTGCAACGGAGAAAGACAAGTGGATAAAACGAGGGCAGTGTGCCGACAATGTTCATGGCTTGAACACTACTATTTTACACGGAGATGCCGAAGGCTGCTGTAATGAAAGCCTGTACAAATAACTCATGGGTGGAGTCAGTGTGGACAAGTTAATCTTTCTGGCAAAATGATGAAGGTTGAGTAAAACTGAACAGGGCTACATGCTGAAACTGTTAGTGCTGCACTTTACTGGTGGAAAAGTTTTGTTAAAAGCCTTTAACAAGCTGTGAGGAATTTATTTTTATAATGTTTCATATATTTTTTGTTTGAGAATATTTTATTCACTGGAAAGCTTATTTTATATATATTTTGTTTATTTGAGAATAATTTATTTAACTTATTATCAGGCAGCACTTCAAAACAGTATTCTATTTTTTTTTTATTTTCATATTTTGTATCATGTTACAATAAATTGTTGGTTTACAAAAGTTCCGAATAAACAACAAGCATATTTATGTTTGCATTTTGTTCCCATACTGTACCGAAAATTAACAGAACCGTGACCTCAAAACGGAGGTACGTATTCGAACCGTGATTTTTGTGTATCGTTACACCCCTAATTCTGACTCATATTCACTAAATTAAAACATTTGAGTTGTGCAGGAAAGAGATTACTACAAGTCTAAGATAAGAAAGAGAGATCACAGTGACCAGTGAGACTGTTCAGCACATGACTATTGTTTTAAGTTTTGTCACACTGTTACATTACAGCAGACTAATAAAAGTAACACATAATTAAGATGAATTGTAATATGCAATAATGGAGGTCGCAAGAAATCAGTGAAACGTTACGTGCTCCGTACATGTGGTGTGGCTTTTGTGGTAAGTTCATGATGCACCGTCGGACAGACATTTAAGTGCTTTGTGACCTATTTCAGTGCACCCCATCTTTCCTTTGATACTCGGTTCTTGACTAAAAAAGTAAGTGTTCCTCTGACCTAGAAAACAACCTCTGTACCTCGACGCAACCTACTTGTTGCAGCCCACATCAGGCCGCTGCACGACGAGCTCCTCTGTGAAACTGACTCCTCTCAGAGCTCTCTCTCCGTCCAACTTGATCTTAAATAATTAGTTTTGTGTGTTGCGTCGTTGGCTGTATTGTGAGAGTCATTAGGAGGGAGACGCACCTTTTGTGACTTCTCGTGTTGCTCAGGCTTTACAGGCTTGTAGCTTATATTGTTATACGAAGGCGTGGCGACGTGAAGACATTCAATTAGTTTTATAGTCGGATATATTTTAATTCTGTCTGCTTCTGTTTTGTTCATATCTGTTGTGTTATTGTGCCACTCAGAAACATGATCCTTCCCTCATACTGGTTGTTTTTATTTAGTTTTCCTGCAACTTCACCTTTCAGCACTTTTCGAGTAGTTTTTCAAATTGATATCATCTCTTTTATTAACACAGACGCACTTCACACAACTTCATCTTGTTCACAGCTGAGTGGTGCGTGTTGCGTCTCTCCCCCTCCCTTCCCCCTTTTCTTTCTTCGGCCGAGGAAAGTGAAGGGGGGGTTTCTGTGATGGCGCAATACTTCCATCTCATTTACTTCTGCGTGGAAGTTTCCAGGTTGTCTGGAGGTGTATATATAAGGCTGCTGTGATCAGCAGCTTGTCATCACAACCTCTCTGACTCCACCCGAAGACAGGCCGAGACGACAGCTCAGCTCAGAGTCACAGCAGCCAGCACAGAGCGAGACATGGTGTCAGTCAGAGCTGCAGCGCTGGCCGTCGCACTGCTCACCTTTTGTGTGCTGACCGCAAACACACCAGCAACAGGTATGCACTGTTCTGGTTTCTCGCCATGATACATTAAATGCTTTTCTCTCTTTTTACTTTCCTTTTTTCTAATCTGAACATCTTTTCTCCTGATTTAACAGCGTATCCTGAATGTTGTCGAAGTTACACGACAAGAAAACTGCCGTTTCCTGCTATCAGAGGATACTCAGTCCAGACTGCCAAGGGAGTGTGTGAATTTAATGCCATCATGTGAGTATCAATAAAATGATGTTTAGCACGAGACACAACGTTGGTGTTTATCGTAAGTGTAAAATTGTTCCTCTCTTTCCTTTGAATCTACAGTTTCCACTATGGCTTTGAGAAAAAGAAGGGCAGAGTATGCGCCAATCCTGCTTTGCCCTGGGTGAGGGACTACGTCAACCGTTTAAGGTGCGATTCTAACAAACAAATTGTGCAAGTTGCACAATTTCAAACCAAAAGTATATGTTGCACAGTGCAACATATACTATATAATATAAATAAATAAAATAAATATAATTATAGTGTTTTGCAGTATATGTTGCACAGTGCAACATATACTGCAAAACACTATAATTCTGCAGGCTTTGAAATGTATTGTTACAAGAGTATCACTAAATTAAAACTTGACCAATTCTCATTGCAGGCCTAAAGTAGAAAAAGTTCACAACCAGATCTCACGAGCTCACAAGTGAAGTGATTGTGCTTTCTGAAGAGAGACGATGGAGGGCAGCTGCAGCGTTTTATTTCCCAGCATTGCTTTATTTCCAGTAAAATAATGTTTCACAGAGCGTTGTCTAAAATATTTTGATATTCTTTGTAAATACGTCATATTTGTACATTTTGTAAAATAGAAGCATTAAAGTTTTGTTTGAATACAACAACCTGTCTGATGAGTGGTTTTGTGGTCTTCTGTCAGAGTCAAAACAACAATACGATGGTGACACTTCCCCGACAGCATGCCACTGTGTTATCTGAACTTCCTTGTGTAGTGTAACACCTTGTTTACTCTAGAGGTCACGGTGTCAGGAATTTCGAGGGACAAATACTGTTGGAAACATGGAACATGGTGTACTTTATGTACTGTGTCCTATGGGGGGCCTTTGCCTCATAATATAACTAAACCCTAATGCAACTGATAAAACTGCTTTATTTCCATTAAAATATTTTTTCTTGGTCCAGATTTATTAAGTTTGTTTGTTTTGAATACACTTCTGTTATCTTGCTTTGAGTGTGTAGGTTTTGAGATCGTTTAATCATCAATGAGGTTGTTGGTTTTGTTAACTTCGTGATTCTCTTTGTTTCAGGAAGTGTCTTTTTTTGTTCCTTTGATTTTCAGTGCGGCCTGGGTGTCCTCAGGTCGGACGCTAGGCACTGTGGTGGAACCTCACTCCTGTTGCATGCAAGTAGGCACTGAGGCTCTTTTAGTGCATATTTTGTTGTAGTGTTTGTGGTGTTGCCTCCCCCAGACTAGTGAGATGGGGTACTTTTCCAGTAGTCTCCCCCCACTGAGGCCCCAGCCCACTAATTTTAGTTTATTATACTTATTTCATTAAAGTTTTAGTATTGTTATAGTTGGCTTTTAGATTGTTTCTGTTAATAAAATATATTTTCTTGTACTCACCTGGTTTAAAATCTCTTCAACAGTTCCAGTTTCCTTTTTCTGGTTTTCTTTACAGCATTATAAATAAAAACATTTATCTACTGTCTCTGCCTTATCAGTTTCGAACCTGTGCCCTTTATAGAATTTGGGTTTCATATCCTGGGTTTCAAGTCCCCAGGTGGTGGATCTAACCCCCTTATTTACATTTATAAAAACTCCACTCCTTGCCACAGAAGGGTTAAAGTTTTGTTTGAATATAACAACCTCCCAAATCAATAACATTGGTGAAATGTACACCTGATCTCAAATGATGAACTGATAACGTATATCTCCTGGAGTGTGGTTTAAAATCTCTGCTAAAAAGAGAAAATTCCACCACAAAACAAGGAACAACCTGGAAATGCTTGCCATTGCTTTAAGGTCTTGTAACAACTCTGGCAGGAAGTTCCTGTCCTTAGAGTTTACTAGTAGACTCTAATCTCTCAGGTCTCAATGCTTGCCAGTGCTTTAAGGTCTTTAGAGTTGCACGCGGAAATCTAATCTCTAATCTCTCAGGTCTCGATGAAATGCCAGTGATGCTCCTCAGAAACAGTCAATTTGCTTCATTGCTAACTGAGACACGTTTGATTCTTGCCTGATGCAGTAAAACGTGGTATTAGCAGACAGTAAGACACGAAGCTAGCTAAAATCAGTACATGTCTTTGACTCTGTTCTTTTTTGCATTCAGTTGATAATGTTAGGTCACTTTTTAAAATATTTTGAGAAGAGAATGGCGCAGAAAAGAGTCCATTTTGCACTGGCGGTTCCCTCGTCTCAAAGTCAACAGGCTTTCTGAACAGGTTAGCGGTTAAAATGCCTGACATAACGTCCATGTTAACAAAAGTTTAAGAGATTTTCACGTTTTGTGTTCTAGAACATAAAATACGACAGTAAATACCCCACTGGTGAATTATAAAGCGCTTACATGTCTTGGTGCTAACGAGCGGCTAAATGAGACTACAGAAGTTGTCGGGAACATTAAGCGCCATCATACCAAACAGGGAGACTCATGTTCTCTCTAGGCCATCATTACAGCCGGACTTTAGTCACAAACTATTCTGAATCAAACTTCATGATTTATAGATAAATAAATTTACAGTAAAGTGTGTGTGCTAGCGTAGCAAGATGCTAAGTGTTGGCGATCTTGAAGTTGTGTGACAGCTAGTAGTTTGTTTATCGACTAGCATTAGCTGTTTACTTCTTGCGATTTTATTTACGCTTCAAAAGCAATAAAAGCGACGTTCATCTGTTAAGATGATCTCGATGAACAAAACCTGTGAGCAGGGCCGGCACTAGTCATAGGCGATTCATAGGCGGTCACCTAGAGCGCCATCTGCTGGAGGGGCGCCGCCAGTCACCCTCGAGGGAGAAAAAGAAATAATAATAATAATAATTTCCGATGCCCATTGGCGCCCTCCCTTTGTGTTCTGTCTTGAAAATAATAAACATTAACAAAATAAAGAAAGAGATAAACAATGACATGTTTCTCACTTGCGGAGCTGAGTCACGTGACGTGTGGTCATTGGCTGCGCACCTCAGAGGGTCAGACAGGTGTCACAGAGCTCAGGTCATGGTTTGATATTTTGCGAGACGAAACGGCCGTCAAAGCCCTAGCCAGTACCGAAAGAGAAGATAAGAAGAGGAGAAGAAGAGGTCCCGACATAAAGGTAACATTATGTCATCTTTTTTTAAATGCCGTTTTGTGTGAAGACGTTTCATTTGTATTAGCTTGCTAGCTAGGTTGAAATAAAGCAACGCTGGCTTAACACGCTAGACAATGACACTGATAGCTACTAAGAAGGATAAATGAATCATGAATCAAAGTAGAGGCCAACCTGTCCGGTGCAGGTTGTACTCTGTGTTGTTTATTGTGAAATGGTAGTGAATCTTTTATTATAAGGCAATTATAAACTTTATGTTAAACACACTACATATGCAAATAACTTCTGCAAGCTGCAACAGTTGTTTGTCCTATTCTGTCTGCTGTAGTTCTACATCTGTCTAGATGCGCTCAAAAATATTTCCAGAAGCCCCTAACAGCTGCTGGAGAGGGGCCTTCTGATGCAACATCCACACTACTCTCTGAGCATGTAAGTTTAGCGAATTGTGTGTGGTCTTTTATGCACTGCTATGTTGTTGTTGTTGTTATGATTATAATTGTCATTATCATTATTGTTGTTGTTGTTGTTGTTGTGACTGAATGGTACAAGCTTGTTAGCAATAACAGTAAATTTAGGTTTTAGGCAAATAAAATAAAGTTTATTTGTACAGTACCTACTATATATCAAACCTTATTAATTAGTTTATTAAAGAAGTAGAATGACACAACAAACTTAACAGTGTGGATGTACTGTGTTTGAATACAGCCACAGTACAAGTCAGGCATCATACAGCAGCAGCACTAACACATCAACCACATCACCCACCTCTGAAAGTCGGCTTGAAGCAGGTGAGTATGTAATTGCATGTTACAGCTGCAGTCACATTACTGAACAATACTATGGTTTTTCATAACTTATAATTCAGATGTGTTTATTGCCTGATGTGCTGTTATTTGTAAATCACTGTGTGACCTTACTGAAGGATTAGATTTTAGTTGAAACACATGCTGGAAAGAGTGACTTGAAAGTTCATTGTTGTTGTTCAGATAAAACTGTTGTGAATGTTCACATGGTTCAGATGTTGTCATTCAATTGTATGATGGTGTTCTTTTCTTTTTTTTTTTGTTGGGGGAGGGGAGCAATCTCGCCTAGGGCACCAAATGAGCCAGAGCCAGCCCTGCCTGTGAGCATCATAACTGTGTGTTTGCCACAGAAATGATCAGCAATACTCTAAGATCCAATTAAAAGATCCCACAGGTCAGCAACGCTAAATTCAAATTTATTGCCCCTTTAAAATATCCAAATGTATATAAAGTGATTACAATTTCCCACATATACACGTTATATACACAAACTCTAGACTGACAGGAGCCGCTCTGCAGCTTAATGAATACTTTTACCTTTGACACTTTGACTATATTAAGTTGATCTGAATACCTGTTCCCGTTAATAACTGTCTATTTCTCAAGCGAGACCCTGAGAACAAGAACACTTGCTGTACAATAATTTAACATGAACCCAAAACCGCACTGCACCTCAAAACACCACAACATCCTGCTGCAACGCAGTCAAGACGTTCTTTCAGCAATTATGACCGCACGGTGCATTTCACCGTATTTATTTTCCACTCCAGCACTCCCCTGTTTTAACATCACACATCACCTGGCTTATAAAAAGCTTTTATTCACCACAGGGAAAAATGCAAATGATTCAACGAGAGTGATGCAGACGTGACGGACAGGTGAAAGTAGTGACGCGCAAGTCGGAGTCAATCCATAAACATTTGGTATTAAAAACAAACGGAAAGTTCATGATGCACAATCGGACAGACATTAAAGTGCCTCATGACCTATTTCAGTGCACCCCATCTTTCCTTTGATGCACGGTTCTTGAGTAAAAAAATAAGCGTTCCTCTGAACTAGAAAACAACCTCTGTACCTCGATACCTGTTGCAGCCCACATCAAGTCGGTGCACGATGAGCTCCTCTGTGAAACTTGATTTTAAATAATTAGTTTTATGTGTTGCATCGTTGGCTGTATTGTGTGCAGGGTGAGAGTCATTAGGAGGGAGACGCACCTTTTGTGACTTCCCGTGTTGCTCAGGCTTTACAGGCTTGTAGCTTATATTGTTATATGAAGGCGTGGTGGTGTGAAGATTGAACACCTGTCATTCAATTAGTTTTATAGTTATGTGACCGGACCGTGGCAAGGCCCGCAATCTCTATCAACTTTGGATCTTACTGACCCTTTAGATACTTAAGTCAACCCAATAAAGATGCCACAGATTCTTTTACTGATACAGATAACCGTCAGTGATGGACCGAGACAAGGATGTTCCCCACCAAGATCAGTTTATTTGAGAGCTGCCGACATCATATGGTAATATTTTAAAACAATTTATTGGAGCCATCATTAAAATAACCAAAAGAGTACTGAGGATGAGCGGCAGAGGCCGCAGACAGTGAAGGGGCAATTCTCAATGGGACAGTACTCATCTGACTCCAGTGCCCTACACATGCACACAGCAAAACCAAACCAAAAGGAGGGAATCAATTATAAATTGTCAAGAAAGTGCGAAAAATTACCAAGCACACAAAATCAGGGGGGTGTGAAGTACAGGTGAGAAACTATCACCAAACCCTCCACCGTCAGGCCGGCCACGCCTGCCGCTGCCCCTACAGTACTTGTAAACCGAGAGAGAGACACACGTTAATTCATAAAAAAAAAAAAAAAACAAGTATGACAATGCAGCTCTATTGATGGGAAAAAAACAGGTTAAGTTGGGCAAAAAAATAAATAAACCCAACCTAAATAAGTAAAGTAACTAAACAAATCACACAAAACAAAACAAGCTAAACAAAACTGAACAAAAACTAAACAAAATTAAAGCTAAACAAAAACAGCAGTGGCAATCTGCAACAAAACAGATCAAAAACAATTTAAACCACTGTGAAAATAAAGTACACAATATAAAACAAAGTCCACCTTTTACCTCCATACACTTTTGTGCAGCACCTGCACAGTTTGTCACGGAGAAGGGGGGTGATCAGCACACAGCCGGACCAAGACAGCACACACACCGACACGGTCATGCACCAAGTAGCAGAGAGGGAGAACATTGACATGGCACGGCTTATATATGTTTTCCAGCCGATCAATTAAGACCCGGAAGTAAGGTGTGACTACTCGCGAGGGACATTTTACTAACCTGCTGCTTTCTCTCTGCTACAGTTGGATATATTTTAATTCTGTCTGCTTCTGTTTTGTTCATATCTGTTGTGTTATTGTGCCACTCAGAAACATGATCTTTCCCTCATACTGGTTGTTTTTATTTATTTTTCCTGCAACTTCACCTTTCAGCACTTTCCACGTAGCTTTTCAAATTGATATCATCTCTTTTATTAACACAGACGCACACATGCAAAATAATCAGAACTTCATCTTGTTCACAGCTGAGTGAAAATACCACCACAGTGTAAGCGTGTGTGATACGTCTCCCCCCCCCCCCCCCCCTTCCCCTTTTTTTTCTTTGACTGGGGAAAGTGAGGGGGGTTTATCTCATTTACTTCTATATAAGGAGCAGCTTGTCATCACAACCTCTCTGACTCCACCCGAAGACAGGCCGAGACGACAGCTCAGCTCGGAGTCACAGCCGCCAACACAGAGCGAGACATGGTGTCAGTCAGAGCTGCAGCGCTGGCCGTCGCACTGCTCACCTTTTGTGTGCTGTGCGCAAACACGCCAGCAGCAGGTATGCACTGTTCTGGTTTCTCACGGTGATAGATAAAATGCTTTTCCCTCTCTTTTTACTTTCCTTTTTTTCTAATTGGATCATCTTTTTCTCTCGATTAACAGCGTATCCTGAATGTTGTCGAAGTTACACGACAAGAAAACTGCCGTTTTCTGCAATCAGGGGATACTCAGTCCAGACTACCAATGGAATGTGTGAAATCAATGCCATCATGTGAGTATCAATAAAATGATGTTTAGCACGAGACACAACGTTGGTGTTTATCGTAAGTGTATAATTGTTCCTCTCTTTCCTTTAAATCTACAGTTTCCACTATACTTTCGAGAAAAAGAAGGGCAGAGTATGCGCCAATCCTGCTTCGCCCTGGGTGATGGACTACGTCAACCGTTTAAGGTGCGATTCAAACAAAGAAACTGGAAGTTGCACAATTTCAAACCAAAAGTATATGTTGCACAGTGCAACATATACTGCAAAAAACTATAACTCTGCAGGCTTTGAAATGTATTGTCACAAGAGTATCGCTAAATTAAAACTTGACCAATTCTCATTGCAGGCCTAAAGTGCAAAAAGTTCACGACCAGAGCGCACAAACTCACAAATGGAGCCATTGTGATCTCTGAAGAGAAACGATGGAGGGCAGCTGCAGCGAACAGACTGTTTTATGTCCCAGCTTTGCTTTATTTCCAGTAAAATAATGTTTCACAGAGCCTTGTCTAAAATATTTTTATATTCTTTGTAAATACATCATATTTGTACATTTTGTAAAATAGAAGGATTCAAGTTTTGTTTGGATATAACAACCTCCCAAATCAATAACGTTGGTGAAATGTACAATGACTAACTGCTGAGGTCAGACTTACTGCTTTCACCCAGCAGCACGGAGACACACAGAGCGAGCTTTACCATCCTCCAAGGACGAAATTTGGATTTCAGAGGTGGGGGGGACACAAGTATTTTAATAAAACTCTAACTCTCTCAGTTCACTGTGTTTTCTAGTAGTTCTTCTAGTTTTCTATTGCTACTTTTAAGTTTACTGTTCCCTTTTTTGGTTTGACTGGTTGTAAAGCATGTAGCAAAACATTATCACCCAATTCTGTGTTTCACCTCGTTAGTATTATATTTTTCCTAAATCTTTCATTGTTGGTGGTTTTTTTTAAACAGTTGCTGCCTTTCAACATAAAAATAATACATGAAAATAAGTGTATCTCTTTGGCATTAAATATAAGCTTTTTTAAGGCTCTACAGTTGTAATCATAATAATAATACATTTTATTTATCAGCACTTTCAATAAAAATCAAAGACACTTTACAAGATTATTAAGAGCTTTGTAATTGATGAGGAGGATCTTGAAGTGGATATGCTGCTTTATTGGGAGCCAGTGAAGGTGTAGCAGGATGGGTGTAACGCATTTCTTTGAGTAACTCACACTTTGACTGCTAAAGAAGTCTCTTATGTCCACACACACACACACACACACACACACACACACCGATTCAAACGTTGATGTAAATGAAACCTCTGATATTACAATCCTTCTATCTGACGTGACCCAGGCAGAACAAACGCCCAACGCACAGCGGCAGATTAATGAGGACTCCTGGGGTCCGTCTCACAAAGCAGGTTCAACAAACTCTAAGTCTAATCCTAAACTCTGAGTTGACCTACTCTTAGATAGAAAACTTTTCGGTTCCAGGAAAGCGGATTTGAGTTAGTTTAATCAACTCGGAGTAGTTTCACCTTGAGTTAAGCGCGTGCGACACAACTAAAAAAAAGCCGCATCAATGGAGCCCCGATTCGACGGGTCACCATGGCAACGGGGAAGCAGAGGGCTACGCGTTTCACCAACCTCGAATTAGAAATCCTAATGCGCTCATACGACGAGATTCAACACGTTTTTAGAAACCTGTTTTGTGAAACGGACCTCTGGGCAACTAGCAGACCGGTGTGCAAGCAAGCAGGTGGAGTGACAGCGAGGACGGCCAATCACATAAGAAAGGGCAGAGCCAATCGAGGAGCTTGTGGGCGGGTCTAAACTAAGGGAAACATGCTTCAGCTTGAGCGGCAGTTTTCCGCTTGGTCCTAGTGCTGGACGCGCCACTGTTTACTATATCGTTACTTTGTTTTTGGACGGTAAAAACTGCAGGGGACCAAAACGGCCTTTTGAAAAAGTGCAAGGGACATGTCCCCCCCCCCCCAAATTATGTCCGTGCTCACGAGTACAAGAAGCTTATTTTACTCTTTTCTCCATCTTTTATTTCTTCCTTCCTTACTTGCTTACTTAAGTTTCCCCTTTTCACTTTGTGTTGAAAATGTGGTTTGGACACAAGGGCTCTGCTAAAAAAAAGTTTGTTTTTTTTTAAATGGTGTTCAACTTTTACAGTTTTTGGCAATGTATTGCGGGGATGGTATGCAGTCTATATAGATCGTTACAGCAGGGGGACATCTTGTGTCCTCAGCGTGCATGACACCTTTGCTTGTTTCTATCAGTTCTGGTTCAGTCTCTTTCCTCCTGCCTCCCTTCCTTTCCTTCTTGAGTTGATTGAACAGTATACAAATCAAATTGTCTCTTAAACTGGAGACACTTTGGATCCTTGAGTACACTTACTGTACTGCTAATACCTGTTAACTTCAACCAAATATTGTAACATGCAAACTTTATGATGTATTCATTTCTATCAAACATCAGACCGTCATAAACATATAAACACAGAAACAGCAAATTATTGAAAAAATATCAAATTTATTGTCAATAAGTAACATATTTAAAGACATACATTTCAAGCAATACAAAAATATTCTATTTACTGGCTAAAAATAAACATTCATCTTGTCAAAATTAAACATTCATCTTGTCTTTGTGTGTTTAAATTGGATTCCTCGGGTGATCTTCATCATGCTCGACCTTTTCTGTTGAGAAAAACAGCAAAGAAAACATTCACATCAGCTTGTTGCCTCCTGACTCAGTACTGATGCAGAGAACAGAGAGCAGAGACATTAACTTACTCTGGTACCACCTTCTGTGCCTCTTTCACCCACTCAGCATCAGGGTCGGCACAGATAGCTTTATTCTTTATGTTCTTGAAGCTGCATGAAGGCAAGTGAAGACGTAACACATTAGTACAGTAGCAGAGCTGGCTTTCTGTTTGTTCTAGTTTTTTTTCAGACACGTTGATTATGTTTTCTTACATCACTGCGTTGATGTTGCAGTAACCTGTGTCCTTCTGGATTATGTAGTACTTCAGCCTCTCCACTGGGACTGGATTATTATGGTAACGTGTGCAGCAGAGGGGACCTTTAAAGATGGGACAGCGCCAGCATGTCAGCAAAAACAGTACAGAAAGTAACAACTCAATAACACAAGTGAAATGCACAGTGACTAATCGCTGAAGTCAGACTCACCGCTTTCGCCCAGAGCCACCAGCAGCACCAGCATCAGGGAGACACACAGAGCGAGCTTTGCCATCCTCACACAGCTTCTCTTCAGTTTTTCTGATCTCAAAGGATGAAGGTTGAACTGATGAATGTTCTGTCTCTGGCAGCGAGCTTTAAATACTCTGCCAAACGGGAAATAAAATGTCCCACCACAGAACAAGGAGTTACCTGGAATTACCAGTTCTTTAAGGTTTTTGGGTCAAACATGACGTAACACGTTCAGCGTACTTTTACCGCAACAATGGCAGAAAACCCCCTCTACTGTGGGTTTGCACGCATGACAATCACTTATGTGCCACATTTCCTTTTTAAGGATCCGGATACGATGTTTTGCTGATGATGAATTTTTCAAAAGAGTAAAGTTAAATTAATTCCAATTTTAGACACATCAGCTCCTTTCAAATACTGTTCATATCATTGATTCTAATCATTGTATAAGCAGTGGTGGGGTGTAACCTCGTGGCATTTATGCATTAAAACACAGTCAAAATGTTATATAACATCTTCTGTTACATAAACTTGCCTTTTATTTAACTCTGAACAGTAAGTGTGAACCTGTAAACACTCTTTCGTCGTCAGATCAAACACCTGAGGTGGGAAATTCTTCTCCGGCCGAGCAGATCGACCTGCGACAGGTGATGCAAGTGAGCTGGTCTCGAGCCAAACGTTTACACAAGGTTGTCAAGTAAATAATCCATTACCAGACGCCAAAACAAACACAGGCGGAATTCTGTTGGCACTGTGCCTGACCTGTGGGCGTGGCCAGGTGACTTCCACCTGCAGCCGGGTGAAGGGCGTGGAGCCGTCACAGAACAGGGACGTGTCATGGACCTATCAGGGGAAGTCCACTTCCTCAAACAAAGCCACACTTATATTACACAAATATTACACTTATATGACACCTTCAAATAAAATAATTAAACATACATCCATGAGATTTTCTACATTGGTGGTTTTGTCACCAAAAGAAAGATGTTGATATATGTATATACTTTATCTGCGACTTTATGGTGGCTATATTTAAAAAATAAATAAATAAATATTGTAAATATTGTGTTTGGTGCATGTTATTAATGACAGAATCAAATCGAGCATTTTCCCTCGATATGTAGAAGACATGGATGCTCTACTTGACGGGGGATTGGTCACCTTTACATCAGGAAAATGTTGTATTATCATCTTTGTACGTGCAATAAATCCACACAGAAACAATTTCTTACAAAAATATTCTATGTGGTAGTGTTAGCAGCAAATGGGCCCTTTGAGAAAGAGGTATTACAAATATGTGAGCAAAAAAAAACAACACGGTATCGAGAAAACAACAGGCGACAGCTCACGTGTTCTCCCAAATCAATAACGTTGGTGAAATGTACAATGACTAACTGCTGAGGTCAGACTCAGTGCTTTCACCCAGCAGCACCAGCAGCACCAGCACCACGGAGCGAGTTTCGCCATCCTCACACAGCTTCTCTTCAGCAGTCAATCAGTTTTCTGATCTCAAAGTGATGAACTGATAACGTATATCTCTGGCAGTGTGGTTTAAAATCTCTGCCAAAATGAGAAAGTCCCACCGCAAAACAGGTCTTTAGAGTTGCACGCGGAAATCTAATCTCTAATCTCTCAGGTCTCGATGAAATGCCAGTGATGCTCCTCAGAAACAGTCAATTTGCTTCATTGCTAACTGAGACACGTTTGATTCTTGCCTGATGCAGTAAAACGTGGTATTAGCAGACAGTAAGACACGAAGCTAGCTAAAATCAGTACATGTCTTTGACTCTGTTCTTTTTTGCATTCAGTTGATAACTTTAGGTCACTTTTTAAAATATTTTGAGAAGAGAATGGCGCAGAAAAGAGTCCATTTTGCACTGGCGGTTCCCTCGTCTCAAAGTCAACAGGCTTTCTGAACAGGTTAGCAGTTAAAATGCCTGAAATAACGTCCATGTTAACAAAAGTTTAAGAGATTTTCACGTTTTGGTCTAGAACATAAAATACGACAGTAAATACCCCACTGGTGAATTATAAAGCGCTTACATGTCTTGGTGCTAACGAGCGGCTAAATGAGACTACAGAAGTTGTCGGGAACATTAAGCGCCATCGAACTGAACAGGGAGACTCATGTTCTCTCTAGGCCATCGTTAGTCACAAACTATTCTGAATCAAACTTCATGATTTATAGATAAATCAATTTACAGTAAAGTGTGTGTACTAGCGTACACTCTTAGAAGTAAAAGTTCTAAGTAGAACCATATAAGGTTCTTCGGCTTGTCCTCATAGGAGAACCCTTTTTGGCTCCAGGTAGAACCTTTTATAAAGGTTCCACCTGGAACCCTTTTGGAGGGTTCTACCTAGAACCCAACATAAAGGGTTATAACTAGAACTGTTTGTGTAAGGTTCCACCCAGAACCCCCCATGAGAGGTTCTACAAAGAACCCATACAGGATCTTATACCCATGCTTTCAACAATCCCTGAAGAACTCTTTCTCCAAAAAAGGTTCTCTGGATCAAAATAGTTCTTACTGGAACCGTTAGTGTTACCAAGAACCCTTGAAAAACCCTTAATTCAAGAAAGGGTATTTCAGAAGCAAATGGTTCCAGGTAGAACCTCAGCCCTTGTAGAAGAACCATTTTGGAACCCTTATTTCTAAGAGAGTGGCAAGATGCTAAGTGTTGGCGATTTTGAAGTCATGTGACAGCTAGTAGTTTGTTCATCGACAAACATTAGCTGTTTACCTCTAGCGATTTTATTTACGCCTCAAAAGCAATAAAAGCAGCGTTCATCTGTGAAGATTATCTCGCTGAACAAAACCTGTGAGCATCATAGCTGTGTGTTTGACACAGAAATTATTATTATTATTATCAGCAATCCAATTAAAAGATCCCGCAGGTCAGCGACGCTAACTTCTAACTTATTGCCCCTTTAAATTATCCAAGCGTATATAAAGTGATTACAATTTCCCATAACGAGGAGGTATACACGTTATATACACAAATACTAGACTGACAGGAGCCGCTCTGCAGCTTCATGAATACTTTTACCTTTGACACTTTAACTATATTAGGTTGATCTAAATACCTGTTCCCGTTAATAAGAAACAGCGTCTATTTCCCAAACGAGACCCTGAGAACAAGAATTATAACACACGCTGTACAATAATTTGACATGAACCCCAAAACCGCACTGCACCTCGAAACAACACAACATCCTGCTGACCTTGTTGCTGCTTACAGACATCGAGATGCAACGCAGTCAAGACGTTCTTTCAGCAAATGTTGGTGAAGTCATCCAGGTCATGGTTATTCTAAATGCTATATCGTGGGTGACTGTGCGTGTTTCAGTTTCTTGGAGATGTTTGACTTCTCATCCAAGAAGCTTCTTCAGTGTGTGAGAGTGTATGTATGTGTGTACGCTGCATTTTTAAAAATAACTTTGCTTCTTCATCTTCATCTTCAGACGCTCTGACGAAGGCCACTCGGGCCAAAACCTCAGCATGTAGTTTGACACTGCCGGAATAAAAAAGGTGAATTTGAGATCTGTCGGCTTTGTCTTGAGGATTTTTGAGCGTGCTGCCTTTATCGCTCTGATCGTTCAGCAGTCTGAATATATGACTTTGGTTTATTACCACAAAATAAGATTAGATCTCTAAAAGATTAAGGCAACGATTGTAACTTCCTCCGAGCCACCAACACAAAGCGTCAGCAATTAATGAACTGGGTACGACAATCAACAATCAGCGATCTTTCTCCAGGAAGTTACATTCTGTGGCTTTTACCAAAACATATTGATCTTCATTAAAAATGTGGTTCATTAAAATGTAATAAATTTATTTTGAAGGTAATAATTTCATACAATCTATCAAGATAAGATAAGATAAGATGAGACAAGATAATATAATATAATTCAATTCAATTCAATTCAACTTTATTTATAGAGCGCATTTCATGCACAAGGCAGACTCAATGTGCTTCACAGTGGATATACATAATTATAGTTAAAAAACAAAACAAAAACAAAACAAAACAAAACAAAACAAAAACAAACAAACAATTATATATTTAAAAAAAGAATAAAAACAAATTTACATAAATTATAAAAACAATTATAAAAATCAATTACGAATTAATTGAAGAGTGCAGGTAGAAAAGCTATGCCATATTCACCACATACACACTTACTAACTCACACATGCGCACCCACTCCCACAACCACACATGCACACACGCACGCACACAGTTCAACCGAATGCTGTTGAAAAAAGATGGCTACTGATGTGGCATGTTTAACTGTGTCAGGCAGGGCGTTCCACTTTCGCGGGGCATAAACATACTATATACTACAGACATTTACAGTACATTAGAAAAAACCAGTAAACAAGCAGTAACAACCAGTTTTAAGACAATAAAGAGAATTAAATATCAGTGAAATATACGAAACCTAAAGTGTTTAAGGAATCAACAGTGACTAATTGGATAACAACAGAAGCGAGACAAGTTAACTCAAGAGAAAACTAAAAATTAACTAAAATTAAGTATTTAATTCAAATGGCAAAGATTGGAGGTGGTGGAAAAGAAGTAGGATCGCACACCTGACAATCAACATGATAACACACGTGACATTAAACGTGAGTAAGAATGAGGAGCAGTATCGCACATGATATTGAAAAAGCAGTTGTTTCACAGAGGACATCTTGACATATCACAGCAGGAAGGTGTAAAAAGCTGCTTCGCTCTCAGACTCTGGTATCGTGCGAATAGAGTGAAGCCTTTATTAGTAACACTTGAGCTTTTCTGAAGTCAACATGTCTGTTGTGGGAAAAAAAAAACATCCTCGACATCCTGAAAACCTCCTGTATTCACTCACTCACCTCCTTAAAGGCAAAGTGATCCTGAAGCACATGTCTGATTTTTTTTGTAGTTTCTTTCAAATGTCAACCATTTGGGATATTTCTCTTGATACATTTTTGCATATCTGTATTTTTTTTTTCAAAGCTCTTCTCGGTGGTTTTGAGTGGGCTGTTAAAAGGGTCTATTGAAATCCCTTTTTTGTGTGAGTAGGTGTCACTTGATGTCTTGTTCTCACAGACACGTGGTTCCTTCAAATACACCTTATCATTAAAGGACAGGTTCACATTTTTTCTTTAAAAAGTCTGTTTGAAAGAAACACTCCCATGCGCACATGTACGTAAAGAAAAAAGACCAACACTGGAAGATATCAAGTTATTCTGACTCATATTCACTAAATTATCCCGTCACTTACATTTGAGTCGCGCAGGAAAGAGATTACTTCAAGTCCATCCTGATAAGAAAGAGAGATCACAGTGACCAGTAAGACTTTTGAGCATGTGACTGTTGTTTGTTGTTTTAAGTTTTGTCGCACTGTTGCGTTACAGCAGACTAATAAAAGTAACACATAATTAAGATGAACTGTAATATGCAAAAAATGGAGGTCGCAGGAAATCAGAGAAACGTTACGTGCTCCGTACATGTGGTGTGGCTTTTGTGGAAAGTTCATGATGCACCGTCGGACAGACATTTAAGTGCTTCGTGACCTATTTCAGTGCACCCCATCTTTCCTTTGATGCACGGTTCTTGACTAAAAAAGTAAGTGTTCCTCTGACCTAGAAAACAACCTCTGTACCTCGACGCAACCTACTTGTTGCAGCCCACATCAGGCCGCTGCACGGCGAGCTCCTCTGTGAAACTGACTCCTCTCAGAGCTCTCTCTCCGTCCAACTTGATCTTAAATAATTAGTTTTGTGTGTTGCGTCGTTGGCTGTATTGTGAGAGTCATTAGGAGGGAGACGCACCTTTTGTGACTTCTTGTGTTGCTCAGGCTTTACAGGCTTGTAGCTTATATTGTTATGTGAAGGCGTGGCGACGTGAAGACATTCAATTAGTTTTATAGTCGGATATAATTTAATTCTGTCTGCTTCTGTTTTGTTCATATCTGTTGTGTTATTGTGCCATTCAGAAACATGATCCTTCCCTCATACTGGTTGTTTTTATTTAGTTTTCCTGCATCTTCACCTTTCAGCACTTTCCACTTTTCAAATTGATATCATCTCTTTTATTAACACAGACGCACACATGCAAAATAATCAGCCCTTCATCTTGTTCACAGCTGAGTGGTGCGTGTTGCGTCTCTCCCCCCTCCCTTCCCCCTTTTCTTTCTTCGGCCGGGGAAAGTGAAGGGGGGGTTTTCTGTGATGGCGCAATACTTCCATCTCATTTACTTCTGCGTGGAAGTTTCCAGGTTGTCTGGAGGTGTATATATAAGGCTGCTGTGATCAGCAGCTTGTCATCACAACCTCTCTGACTCCACCCGAAGACAGGCCGAGACGACAGCTCAGCTCAGAGTCACAGCCGCCAACACAGAGCGAGACATGGTGTCAGTCAGAGCTGCAGCGCTGGCCGTCGTGCTGCTCACCTTTTGTGTGCTGTGCGCAAACATGACGGCAGCAGGTATGCACTGTTCTGGTTTCTCGCCGTGATGGATTAAATGCTTTTCTCTCTCTTTTTACTTTCCTTTTTTCTAATTGGATCATCTTTTCTCTCGATTTAACAGCGTATCCTGAATGTTGTCGAAGTTACACGACAAGAAAACTGCCGTTTCCTGCGATCAGAGGATACTCAGTCCAGACTATCAAAGGAGTTTGTCACATCAATGCCATCATGTAAGTATCAATAAAATGAATTTTAGCACGAGACACAATGTTTGTGTTTATTGCAAGTGTATAATTGTTCCTCTCTTTTCCTTTAAATCTACAGTTTCCACTATACTTTCGAGAAAAAGAAGGGCAGAGCGTGCACCAATCCTGCTTTGCCCTGGGTGATGGACTACGTCAACCGTTTAAGGTGCGATTCAAACAAAGAAACTGTGCAACACATGCTGAAAAACACTATCACTCTGCAGGCTTTGAAATGTTTTGTCACAAGAGTATCGCTAAATTAAAACTTGACCAATTCTCATTGCAGGGCTAAAGCACAAAAAGTTCACGACCAGAGCGCACAACAACAAATGAAGTGATTGTGCTTTCTGAAGAGAGACGATGGAGGGCAGCTGCAGCGTTTTATATCCCAGCTTTGCTTTATTTTCAGTAAAATAATGTTGCACAGAGCGTTTTTGATATTTTGATATTCTTTGTAAATACGTCATATTTGTACATTTTGTAAAATAGAAGCATTAAAATTTTGTTTGAATACAACAACCTGTCTGATGAGTGGTTTTGTGGTCTTCTGTTAGAGTCAAAACAACAATACGATGTTGACACTTCCCCGACAGCGTGCCACTGTGTTATCTGAACTTCCTTGTTTAATTTCTCACGGTGAAAAAAATTCCAGCGCTGGAAGTTTTCGTGTCCCGTGATCAAACGCTGTCAATGGTTTAACAGCGAGTGATGAAAGTCCTGTGACATCAGGAGGAGGAAGTGTCGGAGCTGTTTATATAAAGTACGCTGCAGAACAGGTATTTCCACGTTGACACGCAGCCGGCATCAGCTGTACTGAAGTGTAACACCTTGTTTACTCCAGAGGTCACAGTGTCAGGAATTTCCAGGGACAAATACTGTTGGAAACATGGCTGACACTGTGTCCTATGGCCTTTACCTCATAATATAACTAAACCCTAATGCAACTGATAAAAGACCACATTATTACAAAAAACTGCCATGGAAATACTATAAGGTCACTACTTTAAGTGGCGTAATGTAAACAGACTGGTATTTAAAGAGTTAAAATCCTGAGAATGAATGAATATTCAGGAGTTATTATCAGGACTGATGTTGGTTGAAAAATGTAACCCAGTGGAAACTGAAAATAATATTAATATATTGTATTTCTAATGTAGTTTTTGACAGGGAACATTTTTTGTACTAAATGTGGACTATGTAATGTTTTTTTATCAGATGCATGAAGGTTTAAGAACGATTTCAAATGTAAAAAAATAAATAATAATACCCTTAAAAGGCCAGAGAGACATCATCACAGATTGTGTGCATCATGAGTTTTACGCTTCTGTATCATTTCTGATCGGTGACCCCCAACGTGAGACTCATCGTGATTGAAATATTTAAATTATAGGTGTCATACTTTTAGTTGCACTGTTAGTCTACATCAATCAATTGAATCACACTTAACAAACACATTTCCTCACAGTCCAGCATAACGTATAAGATCATTTTTTAAAAATAGTTTAGAATTTTGAGAAGAATTTACAATCTAAAGTCACGTCACTGTCAGAGACGAGGCTCAGTGTTGACTTATTTGTAAGGCTACTGGTATTTAGCCTCACTTTTTCTCAAGTGGCCACTGTAGCAAAGTATGTGACAAGTATGGGATAATGTTAAAAGTTGGAACAATAACAATAGAGAGTATAAAAAAGGACAAGCGCAAAAGAACCATGAAGTTAAAAAGCTCACCCAAGTTGAGATAGCTAACGTTAGCCGCTGTAAGCTAACAGCTAGGTGACCACATAGGCCTCCAGATGTGACATCAAACCTCCTAATGAATCACACTGGTGTGTCAGCTATCATGTGGATACAGTATTAGTTGGCATTTCTTCTTTAAGACGCAGTATTCTCTTAAAAGCGAGCAGAGCTTTTGAATGTATTGTAAGATTAGCGAGGAGATGAAACTATTAATCCAGGTGAACCGCGAATTTCAACTAAATACACTTTAAAGCGTCCGAGCAGCTCGGCTTCCTTCCTCTAATCTCTCTCTGTGTGACCGTAGAAAGAAGCTGTGCAGCTTTAATACGAAGAGGCAGCTCCGCAGACGGGACGGACAGGAAGCAGACGTTAATCGCCACGAGAAAAGGAATCAGTCCGCTTTAAGCTAAGCTATCCGTCAGACTGCCTGATTGTGGTAAAGTTGGTAGTTTTGACAAGTTATGCAGCGTGATTATATAACATCATCCTCACAACCAGCTTCACACAGAGAGCAGCACACCAGCAGAGGAACCACTAACTTCTGCTCATGATACTCTTTTCTGTGGCTCTCTATTGCTGTAGCTGCTAGCTGCCCTTAGCTAGTTAGCTACCTAGTTAGCCGTGCAGCTAGTGGCTCTTAAATGGCACCAGTCTCTGCAGGCCAGTAGCTCGGAGCAAAGGGGGGGTCCTGAAGGCAACACGACTGGGGTGATTAAAACTGATATTTCTTCACTTTGTGTTCATAATTTGTGTTAATTTTTGAATGTTTGATAGTAGAATTCTTATATTATCTTCATTAATATGTTATATTATATATTTTGGACCTTAAAATGTAAATTGGGACATTAAAAATACATGAAAATGTGATTCTAATGATATTAAAAGGGGAGGAAATTTTTAAAAAGTGCAGGCAGGATGTAAGAATTTTTTATTATGAAACTGTTTTGGTTATCTGGCCCGGGTTGGTGGTTTCAGAACTTATTGAGAACTAATAGAATGATAATACAACAACACAGTATTCAGGGACTAGCTTTGGTCTGATAATGATTAAAATTTGCTCCTGTCCAGTTTCAAACAAATTAATCGGCTCGTTGATAATAACATACTTAAATCAGTTTTGTTCCCCAGTCTATCATGAGAACTTATTAGTTGTTATGTAAGAATTTAATACATTTCTCTAAAGCACTTCAAATATCCAAACCAGAAAGTGTTAAGTGTTGTCAGTGTCCGGTGTAACTCTAACAAAAGAGATGATAAAAAGCATGAATGCATTTTAAATCAAAGACGAGCTAAATCAAATAAATAATGAAATAAAATAGGTTTCACTGTGTTGTGTTTTGCTCTGCCAACTATTTCATGTCACTTCTACAGTGATCACAGAATGAAGGCTCCTCCTCCACCTGAGGTCTGAACACTAGATGGCGGTAGCATCACTTCAGAGAAGAAGTGTGTGAACTCGTGTCTCAGCAACACTTTACTTAGTTTTTGCTGTTTCAGTCCCGCTTGTGTCATCACGCGGCCCGACAGCGTGTCCTGCCGGGTCACACGATGACGTGGACTTCATCAGCTGCATCTCCTTCTCTTTCAACACCTCAACATTGGTCTCATCATTGGGTCGGTTTTTAAACATCTCTGAATTGCACTTTTCCTGAATTCAAACTGCCTAAAATATTACACTTTAAATTTTTTATCGTAATGTGTTTCATGGCCGGTCCGCGGGCCTCAGCTGGAGCTGCTGGCAACACCAACAAAGCTGAACAAATGCGTGTTTTCTCCTGTCGCATGAATCCATCCCAAATGACAGTCTGGAGCCACGCTCGCAGCCACTATTACATCACCTCCGCTGTTCTGCACCACTGTACAGAGTGCTTTTCTATGAATTATACAGAGAGACTGGGGAGATGCGAGAGGGACGTGGACATGGAGGGGGGGGCTGGTTAGTAAGAGACAGACGGAGCACATACTCTTAGAAATAGAGCGAATAGGAAAAAAGACACAGTAAATAATCACACCGGACACCAAAGCGTGGATTTTGATCGAACTTTATTGGATTAAATTCATGAATCAGTCATGGGATAAACTCGCGGCACACGTCAGCACTTCACAAGGAAACATAAAACACATTCCCGACCACACATCAGCCGTGAGTTACCGACGCGGGACGCGGTGTCGGAGAGTCGTTACCAGACGGGTGCGATGAGAAATGGCAGCGGCGCCGGCGTGGCCGGGGCCCAGACTGTCTGAAGGAAGACAAGGTTATAGACTGGTGTTTTTCCCCCCGTGAGGCTGCTCGAGTATAGAAAGAAAATAACATATTGCACTCTGAGATCAGCAGACAGGTCCTCTGTCATAGCGCGCACACACACACACACAACACACACACACACACGGGGAGGCAGACAGGAAACCAGACAGTCTCTCATGAAACTCAAACACAGATAATGAGACATGCTCAGTCAGAAAAGGTGAAAACAATCTTCTCCCTGCATTAGAAAACGTCTCGTATCCTGCAGCAGCAGCACGAAGAGTATTGAGATATGCATTAAAAAAGAAAAAAAAACTAGATCATAATTTTGCTGGCGCTGTAATCTTTCCCCCCCTCGTCCTCTCTCGCTCTCCCTTCTCTTTGTCACCCCGCTCGCTCTCCTCCAGCACAGTTAGCACAGAGTTAACTGGGCTCGGTGTATAATTAGACAAACAAAAAAGAGAGGGATGAAACATCTAAAGGAGAAGAGACTCCAAATGATTACACATTCACTCCGCTTCCTTCCCCCTTGCTGCACACATAACCGCCAATTAGAGGAGAAAAGAGGAGGATGAGGACAAGCAAGCAGCCAGAAGTCTATTTGTGTCTCTATCTCTCTCTCTCTCTCTCTCTCTCTCTCCCCTCCCTCCTTCCCTTCCCCCCCCTGAAGACTCCCAGCGCCGGGGAGGGAGGAAGAAGAGGAGAAAATAGAAGTGAAAAACAAGAAGTATATAAATAAAGAAATCAGAGTGTCTCACATCCGGTCGGCTGATTGGCTGAGACACGAGTCAGGCAGATCTGGGCCACAGTTGCACTCATTGTTCAGTGAGCTTTTCTACACAGTCCAACCCAGCGACAGCAATGAATGTTGATTGTGACCTTTGGTCTTTTCGGGGCACAGTGGAAACAAGAGCATCACTCTTTTTCGTGCGCGCATGTGTGTGTGTGCGTGCGTCTTCGTCGCAGAGATTTGCATGCGCCCACTTGCCCTTTTGTTCCTTTTTTTTTCCGGGCTCGTTCCCTGACGTGGTCGGAGCATGCCGCGGGGCACAGTCAACGGTCGATGGTTTTTATGTGATCCATACCAAAACTCACCGACAGCGTTGAATGTTCACCGAGGCAAGCGGGACAGCGGCTGTGAGGGTGAGCCGAGCTGACAGACATGTAAAGGGGGGAGGGGAGGGAGGGGAGTCAGACAAGAGAGGGGGGACGGAGGCGATGACGTGGCTCAAACCGCGGAGGTCAGGCCGCACGGCACGGCGCAGCGGGGACATAATGACACGGGACAGTGGCAGAATGAGTCCACTGTCGGCGAAAAGGTGCTTCTGGTGACGCTACACGCGATCAAACGCAGGAACTTAAACCGAGCGGATGTGCTTTAATGCGTTACCACCACCTTGTTAATCAGAGCGGCTCCGAGTCTTTCATCTTCACTTCAGAATTAGCCGGAACAGCATCTGAAACACAGACGAGGAGGGGGGAAGAAAAAAAATTGTCAGCTTAGATATCGCACGGTATTTTTGTCTTTAAAGGGTCAGTTCGCTCACATTTACAAGAACACATCTTCCCCCCCCGTTTCATCTTGTCGAAGCTAATTCTGGTTTCCTTCTCTCAGGTTTTTTTGAATATCTGTCTCTGCGAAACATTATCAAAATCACCATGTCCAAATGGCTGAAGCTGCGATTTTTAAGGTTTATGGTAAAGTGTGACAGAACAGAATGACAGTGAAGCGCTGCAGAGCTACAAATCTTGTCCTCGAGATTTCAGAACATGTTTTTTGTTTGGTTCAGACCCCAACATACGTCACATCATCTGGATTGTAATAGTTTTTCAGTGAAAATTTAAATTCTGATGCAAAAATGATCGTGAATCATATTAGAATCGTAATATTTGTCAAAATAAGTGCAATAAGATTTTATTTTTTTTGCTATATCCTGCAGCAGTGATTGAGACATATTTAACTCTAATTAATCCACCACACAGTTTTCATCACAGACTTTTCCAGCGCTCCGGGGTGCAACTATTTTGGTCGCACAAAAACCTGTTAAAAGTCAAACTGTGTGTGCAGACAGTTCCCTCTCGAACAAATATAAGCCTACAAAAAATATTTTGTCCCTTGCTAATGTTGAATGTAATGGATTGTGGTCATCGATGTTTAATTATTTAATGTTTTTCTTTTTTAAAATGCAACTAAAATGTAAAAAAAGTGAAGCAAACGAGTTCAACCAGTGTAAAGAGTCGGTCTGCAGCAGGGACACATGACACCGGAATTAGGGGGAGAACGACTAAACAACAAAAATGGCTAATCAGATGAGCTTTACAAGAATTTAAAGGTGCAGTGCACACATTTTTTCATTGACTCTTTGCTCTTGGGACCTTGTTACACTCTGAGGACGGCTTGTTTATTCAGTTACGGAAGTAAATCAAATAAATATTTTAAATAAAGTTTGAATTAGTATCTATTAGTATTTTATTAGCATCAATTTAATATTGTAAATATTATAATAGTTCTAATTTCTTTTCCAAAACTATGAAGTTAATCTTTAACATAAATGCCAGATAAACAAAAAAAAGTTGAACAATGTGAGCGAGCGGTTCTGATGCACGTCTCGTCCGGAGAACAATGCTGCGATGTCCTGCTGTGCAGCCAAGCTTTCTGTGCCCCAGCCATCGGCCGGCCGCAGGCTGAGAGCTCCCATTGTCAGCAGCGGGGAACAACTGCCAACAGTGTCGCTGCGCTGCCGCCCGGACCGGGGGGGCTGACGTCAGGATGCTAAACGCTGATCTACGGTCATCCATCGGCCCCGTTTCACCGGCTTAGGGTGCTGATGTCATCGAGCAGGCTAGACCTGCATCCATTACTCTGCCGTGGGAGGCCGAGCGACGTCGGGCTAGCACGATAACACGCCGGCTACAATGGATGAGTAATGAATGGCGTTATTGCAGCTATAATTCAGAAGGTCATAAAGAGAGACAATTTGGTTTTTGTCTCGTGAGTATGCTGGGTATGTGAGTTATTGCCTCTGCATTCTCTCACGGCGTTGCTTCTACTTTTATGAATATGCAAGAATGTACAAATAAAATCATGAAGGAAAGGAAATAAATTAGTCAAATGATGTCGTATAACCTTTACGGCCACTTGGTAAATAACAAAACGCCACAAACTGCCCGCGCGATGAGAGAAAAAAGACGTTTTTTTAGGGCTTTATGTATTCTGGCGTCTGCAGCCTGTGAACCAGAAGTCTCTCCGCTCCCAAAGCTGCTCAGATAAGAGACTAAATTCATAATCCATATTACATCTTCCCAACTCGCACTTCCACCTCATCCCCACAATGAGGCCCGAGATGAAAAATAGGCAGAGGGGTCGAGGGAGAGGAGAAAAGGGGGCTTTGCCATGGCAACCCCTGTGTCAGCCAGCCATTTCTCCTTAATCCCCCCCCAGTTCAATGTCGCGCCCTCTGAGGGACCCCCTCTCTACAGCTGAATATTTCTTTTGTGTTGGGAGTCTGTGTGTGTGTGTGTGTGTGAGAGAGAGAGAGGGAGGGATCACAGAGGGGGGAGGGATTGGGGTTAGGGGTGGCGGGTTGGGGGGGGATCATAGCTAACCCAGCTTAAATGGGGGGCCAAGCTGCAGGCCACAGAGTCTCAGCGTTACACCGGGGGTACGAACCAGAGATCAAATCACTCACAGACACACACACACACGCTCACGTATACGTACACACTTTTAAACGCTATATTGATGGAGCGAGATAATCTTTTGAAATGGCAGATAATTACATCATATGGCAAACAGCCGGGGCCTCTCCTCCCCGAGCCTATCAGCGACAAACCCTGCACTTTACGCTCTTTTTTTTTTTTTTGAAACTCTCGTGGCAGCTCGCTCGAGCAGGCCACTCTACATTACTGACAAAAGCGGTATTTTTTTTTTTTTTGGAGGAGTGGGTGGGGGAAAAGGCGTCAGCTGCTAGACAAAATTAAAAGGCCTCTATTTGTTCCCGACAATAAAACGTCCCCGTCTTCTGAGCTCCTCCACAGCTGCAGCCGGATAGGCTTTCGTTCTTTCCTCGCCGAGGACTAATAGAGAGCGGCGTCTCCTTCCTCTACTGTAAGCCGATTTAGCGCGCGGGATCAAATTCGGGAGGTTTATAGTCGTCTCTCTCCGCGATGCCGAGGAGGAGGAGGACAAAAGAATGTGACACACGGGGAAGGAGCAGCGACGGAGAAACTAAGAGGATGTTGTGACGATGATGATGATGATGATGTGGAGTATACCTGATGGGAAACTATCCTCATTGGAGGCGCAGAAGTCCGCGTCAGGACACCTACAGAGAGGAGACAAGAGCAGACGGAGACGCGGCGCGGTTAGAGGAAAAAGAAAATCTAATAGAAAACAAATCTGACCTCAATCTGATTTTCACTCGAAAGTTTTTCCTAATCAACAGATGATTAACGTTCAGTGCATCCTCCGGAAATCCCAAAACGTGCTCCCCCCCTCCACCCGCCCTCCGAGGGCTGGGCGACGGAGGCGGGTGGAGGGGAAGTGCCAGTGGTGTGTCTCCGGGGTGGTCTGATGTGGCCGTGGGCGAGGCTTTAATGTAGCTGCATGTCCACTCCAGTGTATACTGTACATCGTGCTAATGACTAACAGACCTGCAGTCTGCCTGTAGGGGCCTCACAGCCGCTCCATGCCTACACATGCATATGCTCCGCTTTAATGGCAGCCTTCAGACTTCATTTGAAGTGCGCTGAGGAAACACCGAGCACCGGCTTTTTTTCATGAGGAAGGAAAAATATGACTCCGACGACCTACGGTGCCCTCGGTCTAATATTTGACCCCTGTGGCTCGATTATAAAACAAAAAAAAAAGCGGCCTTTAAAATCAAAATATGCGTAATTACAGGTCGGCTGCTCCGCGGTGGTTCTTTGTCTCGCACGTATAGATCCGGGCTCGCCAAAACATCTGGCTGGGACATTATACGCGACAAAAGGCTGCGGGCGTAATTTTAAAGATGTATATTCTCAGGCAAGCCTGGCAAAGGAATCCAACTTAAAGGGGAAGTCCACCCAAAAAATGAAAATTCAGTCATCGTCTACTCAACCGCATGCTGGTAGAGAGAAAAACATTAAATGGCTCCAAACAGCTTGTTACAGCAGAACAGCTTCTCCTAAACAACTGAAAAAGATGGGGACTTGTTTTAAAATGAGAGAAAAATCATAAAAGAAATTGTTGAATCGAAGCCAACTAGCTGAAATCTTTACTGTAGCTGCTAAGCGTTAGCGCAAACGATGCCTGAAGTGGTTGCACGAGCTTGATTGCACATCGAGGGTGTAAATAACATCTCTTCAAATCAATTTGAGTCTCTTTTGAGACTTTGATTACGCAGGCCGAGCTGTGTGGAGCCATTTTTATGATTTCTAACACTTTAAAACAAGTCCCCGTCGACTTCCATTGTTTAGGAGAATGCTGAAATGCTGCAGAAGCTCCTGAAATGTTTTGTGGACTCGGAAACCTTACTCGACTTTCTATTGTCAACGGGGTGAGCAGATAATTGGATTTTCATTTTGGGGTGAACCTATCCTTTAATCTTAACCTTCGCAGCTTCTAGAAAATGGATTTTCTTCGCTTGTGTCGCGCGACGTTCTCTGAAAATAACACTAATAAAAGAATATACACTCTACTACTACTACCTGAGTGAAAACAAAGGTTAAAAACAGTGAAAGTGCTCCGTCCCAGTCTATTAGAGAGCAAAGGGCACATTGTAACACAAGGTGCAGAGTCTGTTCAACAAGTGCGTGGACATAAACCAAAAACAAAAGGCCCAGAGTTAGTGCCTTGGGTCTGATTGGCAGGGTGGGGTCACTGGGCGACCCCTGACCTTTTTAACCCCGAGGAATGTTGTCGTGCTGGTGCGTGTATTGTTCCAGCCTCCCTGAGGAGCCCCGGCCGAGCGCCGGGTGAATGCCGAACGCTCAGCGCTCCTGAGGGCTTCTCCCTTTTTCCCCCCACCTAGAAAAACCTCCTCTTTCTTCCCCTTAATCCTCTTTCTTTTCCTGCTCTTCATCCTCGGACTTCATCAAACAAAAGGTATCAACAGGTCCAGAAGTGCGCCCTGAAGTGCACACGCCTCTAACGAGGGCTCCGGGCCGACTCTCCTCGCCGACCTAAACGGCCAAACAAATTTCCAGTAAAGAAAGAAAAACACACTCGAGCAAAAAAAAACCCTCTTTGCGCCGATCGCTCATCAAATAAAACCAGTGTTTTTATTGGTCCGGCGTCCAGATCTAAAGAGATGCGAGTGTCTTCAGGCAGTCAGGGAGTCTGGCTCTGGAGGAAGTCAGCAGCAGCAGAGGGAGACTGACAGATGAGAGGGCCAGACAGACAATTACTGGCCAGGTATGTCCTTTATACCCACCTAGGGCTGGTCAGAGGAAATGGAGGAATTTATGATGTCATAAAAAAGTGCCAGAAGAGAGGTGCCTGAGAACAGGTTGTCTCTGGAGCAGGAGCCATAAAAGGCTCCCGCGGCTTCCGCTCCCTCCCCCTGACAGCCACCCGAGATGATAACAGTCGAGCGAGCGCCGGTGGGGCAGAGCAGACAGACACACAAAGCACGAAGCGCGTCTGACGCTTATTTTCACCGTCAGTCAATCTGTGTGTTAGATTCTCGATTTTGTTTTGCAAAATGTCGATCGGCGTTCCTCGAAGTCAAAGGTGACGTCCTCACCTGCTTGTTTTGTCCACAATCCAAAGATTACTGTGATAACAGAGTCAAGAAACCAGAAGATATTCACATTTTAAAGGTGCATTACGTAGTTTAGGGGAGGACATTTTAATCAGGAGAGAAAAATCTTCAAACTAAACAAACAAACTCTTTGTTTTCACGACTGAATAAATCAAACTGACCTTAAAGGACAGCACAGTTTCAACAGTGTTCTGGGACCTTATCTTCCTCTGAGAACAGCTTGTTTATTCAGTGATGGAAGGAAATAAATATTTCTGAGTTTATTTCCTCATTAATATTGTAAATATTAAAACTCTAAGTTTACATTTCAGCGCAGTGCCCCTTCCAGAGGCTGGAATCAGGTTTTTTTGACTCAAACGGATCAATCAATTACCAAAATAGTTGCTGAATCATTTAATATTTCACGATAGATAACTGATTAATCGACGCAGCTCTGAGTACTGTGCATGACTAGACTGTATGAGGTTATAGAAGAGGGTTTCATAACGTCCTTGAGAACATATCAGCGGAAAATAGGTCTTTTTCCTGATTTTCTTTGCGAAACATTTGAAGATTTTACTCGCAAAACACACAATAAGCTCAGAAAATGTGGTGAAGGATATAAAATACACTCGTTGTTACATAAAAGCTTCGAGGTCTTGGTGTGTTACATGTAAGCGTATTTCAGTGATGATATTTATTTGCTTTTACTTTAGATTTTTAATGCTGATCCGTTTTAATACCATCACAATCAATCCTTCCATCACTCACACCACCTTTAAAACATGTCTCCCGGTGAAACTGGACGGATCCAGCGTCATTCACGTCCCCGCGAGCTTTTCTTTTATGCTTCCTTTCTAACCCCTCTCTTTACAGTTTAAACCACACGCAGCACAGGAAGCATCTTCAACAAGAGAAGCACCATCTGTCGGCTCCAACTAAGCAGGTGTAAGGAAGAGAAAGACTCCGCTCGGCGTGGACAAACAGGGCACCTCTCTGCACGTACGCACACACAGACGTATACACACTGCCGCCACAAAAAAGATAGAGACACGCTCTCACAGTCTGAGCGCTTGTTAAAAAAAAAAAAAGGAAGGGAGAAGATGGTTATTTGCTCTACAACCTAACTAAGGAGGTTTCCCATTGTAAAAAGGAGTGGCTGCACAGCCCCGTTTCCTTTCATCCCTCTCCTTCAGGCACGCTGCCTTTGTCTCACGGAGGACAGAACAGCCAGCCTCCCGGCTACGCTACACTGGTCAAATACCTGGGAACTACCACCGGCCTGGTGGGAAAAACAACAAGAGGAGGAGGAGGAGGAAGAGAGAGGGAGGGGGGGTGTATAAGGTGTGAGTGTTAATCTGAGGTACGGCGAGACTGACCGGCTAAAGACAGAAGAGCGTTAAATAAAACCTGTTATTACGTCTCAAAAGGGGGAAGGAGAGGAGGAGGCGCTCGGTACAAAGCTGCAGAGAGCTGAGAACACCTGGTACCAGAACGACAAGAAAGAAAACGTGCTGCGGGATTCTGGAGACTTGAAAATCGCGACCACCTGTTTTTCACTTTTTCCCCCAGTTTGTCAGTCGTCCTTCCTCCCTTATTAAAAGGCTAGCGAGCGTGCGTGCGTGCAATTAAGACCTCTGAAGTTAAAGAAGGCCGCTTTTTTTTTTTTTCCTCCCCCTCCTCCTCCTCCTCCTCTCCTCCCTACGATCCCGTACTTTCATGCCAGCTCAGCAGAATGAAGGCAGTTCCTGTATACGAGGGGACTGTATGGGGGTGAAGTGAGTCTAAGTCCTCCCGGAAAAAACCCCGAGCGCAGACGGCTGAATGTAAAGCTTTACGTGCCGGTCCGCGCGGCCTTCCCTCGGCAGCCAGACCTCGCTGTCACACCTCATAAAGCCGAGCTCGAGCAGCGGGGTCGTGTTTAAAAGCCAGGAGGGGAGGAGGTGGGGGCAGATAAGGCAAAATAAGGACAAATACGGAGGAAAATAAGAATGCACCCATTCAGGAAACTGTAGAGAAAAGAGTGAAAAGCCCCCAGACAAAAGCTCTTTAGCTAAAACTCTCGTGGCACGTCTCCAGCGCGCTGAATAAGAAAAATATACTTTTTCTGGGGGGGACAAATTGCGGCAGGAAACGTACGAAAAGTGAAAATGCCATTGAGGGGGGAATCGCTAAGACCATAATCCTCCTCTTCTCATTTCGAGTTTTTTGCCTAGCTGTCGGGGAAGGGAAGCGAGAAACCCACAAGTTTATTTTCAAATACTCCACAAAGAATGCCTGTCATTTCCTGGCGTTCCCCACTTCCATATGAAAGCCCCCTTTTCCTTTAGGAACAATGGGAAAGATTCCAAAAATTTCCATGGGGAGTTTCTTTTTTTTTTTTTTTTTTCTCTTTGGCGTGGCGATACAATGGAGAGCATGTTGTGACAGAAACGAGACGGGCTGCTTCTCTCAGCTGTGACACGATCGGGGCTGATGCTGTGTTTTTTTGTTGTTGTCGTCTCGCAGCTATCGTTGCTCGATGATTAAAGCGGCCGCACAACAGCTGTGACGTCCCGCGAACGAGGCCGAGAGCGAAGCCTCTCGAAGCTGCGAAGTGTAAAACTCGTAGATGAAAAGCAGCAAACCGGACGACGTCTGACTTTATTAAGCGTAGCGGAGGGCGAAAATCTAATTATATCGCAGAGCGGACGTTCCCACCCCTTGTCCTGCGTCTACACACACACACACACACACCTACACATAGTCACACACACAAGCCCGTAAGAGTTTCTTAATTAAACAAAAGAACTCCTCTGGACCCGGAGTGGAGAGAGTTCAAGTGTCATGTGCTCTCGAAACGGGCCGACAGGCTCTTGAAAGCCACCTGGCCTGACCCGAGCAGACCTGGGCCTTCGGCTAGACGAGAGGTCGGAGGTCACCCACTCATCTGGATGAGGCAGTATGTCGCGGTGCCTGAGGCAGGGTGCACCGGCTAACCTTTGCATTTACCCAACAGTGCACACACACACCGGGGAAGCACAAACACACACACATATGGCCGCAGGTTCGAGTTGCGGTGAACTCGTTCGGCCCCTTTAACTCGGAGAAGACAGCGTGTCTGCGAGCAGCTGCTGGCAGACTTGAATCTACCTCATTATCCGCCGGGCTCCTCTGCTTTTTTTACGTCCTCCTAATGATGAAATCCTGCGTTAGAAAGTTTTGCATTTTAAAACGGTTTGGAAGTCTCCTGCGCGTTTTCAGTGTTTGAGGACTGTCTGCTGGGAGTCGTGTGGCGGTGTTGTGGAGAAGTGAGGCGCTAACCACGCTGCGTTTATTTCACAAACTATAGGAAGGTTTTATTTCAAGTTGTTCTGTGTCTTCTGTCGAAACAGAGAGAGATGAAGTGTAACCACGGAGGGAGGCACAGCGATCTGTGGCCGAGAGCCTTTCGGGGCCGTGATAGCAGGTTGCCTCTCGACATAATTGCAGGCTGCAGCTGATGAAACTCATCGTGTGTGATAATGAGCTACACAGGAATGACGATCATATAAGATGAGGCAACAAGCAGCCAATGGGAGCGGCGGCGGGGGGAGACGTCCACTTCTTTCGCCCTGACAACTCCTGCCAGAGCCAAACTGAATTAAAGCCCTACCAGAGATATGCACTCTGCTTTTTCTCTTCACTTGAGGGGACAAAGTGAATTATGTGTAACTCGGCCCTGAGAGGGACGGAAGTGGAGCCATCGCAGCGCCCATCAGCGCCGCTCCTTCGCTCTGCAACAACTCCTGACACAGATTTTTTCCTCTTTCTCGCCAACAAGAAACGTTCGAAAACGTCTGCCAGCTTCGGGTTAAATGTTTGTTTTCCTTTTCTTCTTCTCACCAAACCACAGCCAGTAAAAGAAATAAAATGTAGTGCTGCTTAAGCAGTCTAGCCTCACTACATCCAGGAGGATTTATGGACACAGCCTCATTAACCTTAAGGCATATTAGCGCTTGGCAGACTGAGGGAAAAAAGAAAAAGCCTGTCTCAGCTGCATTTTAAACTACCTGCGGGGTCAGAACCGCTGGCGTGTCGAGCCCCCCTCTCTCTCTCTCGATGGAGCGTGCGTATTTGGTCAGCAGTGTGCATCCTCCCAGAGTGCCCACCCTTGAAAAATGAAAATGGCAGGCTGGCTGTGTTTGCCATGTGCCGGAGGCCCAAATTCCGGGAGGAAGTCAGATGCGCAAAGACCGTTTCCGAGAATCCAGGATGCGCAGAGCCCCGTGCCCGTAGCGCACTCCGTTCAATTCCCCGTCTGAAAGGCAACAAAACATCCATGCATGCGTCGCGAAGCTGCACAGGAAACATAAAATATTTAAATTGCACCCCTCAGCCTGTTTATTTTCCGGCTGCGTTACGCACCCATCCACGCAGACGGACCTCATCATGAGTCACGGCGTGGCGAGAGACGGGTGTCGGCTCTGAATGATCGCTGTCTGCTGGCTTTTTTTTTTTTTTTCTTTCCCTGCTCTTCAGGTGTCTCTACTCGGTATTATTTCGCCCGCTGTAACGTCGATATAGTGACAGATGGTGCGCGCAAAAAAAAAAAAAAAAAGCCGGTGCGCATTGTTCCGGAAAATAATAACCACCATTTATCAGCGCGCAGAAACAGGAGACTGTCTGGTGAGTGAGATGGATCAAAGTTATATTGTTCGGGGAGGCTCCCACCAGGATTCCTCCGGTGTTGTCTGTAAACGCATCGTTCAAACTTTCCGGCGCTTATAGTCTGTACACTGTGTACCGTCCGTGCGTCCTGAGGAGCTTTTTACACACACACACACACACGGACGAAGAAGAAGAAGAAAAAAAAGTTGAAGCGTGCGTTAATCGGAAATCACGTTTTTTTTTTCCTCCCCTCCTCGAGTCACACGGATGCCCAGTTATGAAATGACCGATGAGAGAAAAAGAAGCGCTTCTTTTTTTCTTTTTTTCTACCGCTGAGCGCCAACACATCATGTCAGAGTTACACATGTGCACCATCAGCACATTATCCACACTTTCCCCCGGAATGAATCCCGCAGCCATCGTTTTCCATTCTGCACACATTTCACCCGAAACAACCCTCTCCGTGTCACACTTTTACGCATTTCAACATGATGATGCCATACTCACACATTTTTTTTTTATTTTTTCTCTCCTCCATCAGCTCCCGTCTGTGAAAGCTCGCTGTCCCTCCCGAAGGTGGACCGATGCGGGTTTCTTCAAGTGTGCCACACAGTGGGCTCTTCTTTCTTTTCTTTTTTTTTTTCTTTTTTTTTTTCACTCTCATCACTTCCGTCCGAGAGCAACTCTCCACAGACTGAGCGCCTGCCTCTCTTGATCCACGGATTACGTCTGTTTGAGAGGCGGGAGGGGAAGGGCATCCGGTTTACAGGGATCGCCGGGAGGAGCGGGATTGGCTGAGAGGAGATAGCTTGATAAAATGCGCGCTCGCCATTGGACGGCGCGGGGGAAGAGGGAGGGAGGGAGGGAGGGAGGGAGCAGGGCGTCGTGTATTATTCAGGAGAAACCGGGTGGGGAGAGGAGGAGGAGGAGGAGGAGGAGGGGAGAAGAGGAGGAGGAGGAGGAGGAGGAGGATACTCGGGGCAAAGCGGCATATGCAGACAATACCCTGTGTCTCAGAAATTCAGATTTCATTGGTGGACTGATCCAGCGCAGTTTATGGCTTCCATTAATCTCTTCATATGGACTAACAATCAAATTGGAGCACTTATGTCAACCCAGGAGTGTCTGTGGCTGGCTATTAGTGTTTGTCATGACCTCAGAGTGCTTAATATAGGCTGTGGCATCACTGCAATAACCCCACAGTGGTGATCTCCTACAGGAAAAAATGATGTGAAAGAAAAAAAAAAACCCTTTAAAAGATTAAAAATGCGACGGAAATAAAAACACGCCGGACTCACCAGATGGAAAAGGGGAACAACTATAAATAAATCAAACGGCCATTATTTTGCAAAACATCAGAAACCCTCAAGAAGTCTGCGAGTGTGTGAATGTGTGTGTGTGTTAGCTCCCGCGTGTGTGTGTGTGTGCGTGTGTGTGTTTCTGCTGTATGTAGGCTACGAGAAAGCTGGAACTGCAGAATTTTTTTTTTCCACACAGGAGCGAGGGGAGGAAATGGTGCATGGATAATTCTCTCTTCAGATCCTCTGGTACTCGCTCGGAGAGTACTCCGCTGAATCAATACCGCTCAAAGCTTTCTCATGTTCCCCTTTCTCACATCAGAAGACGGGGGCCGGCGGAGTCCGGGGCGGTCCATTACAGGCGTTTTCTCCAGATGATGCTTTGGTGAATTAAAAAAGAAAGAAAAAAAACTCCTCGCGTGGAGGGGTAATTACAATACTAAATCACCCTTGACCCTACAGGCCTCATCCACACACACACACACACACAGATTCACATCCATAACACAGGCTGCTGTTAACCTGCATACTGAGGCGATGTGTGAGCAGACAGAGAAATCCTAATAACCACAGCGGGGGCTCTTCTCTGACCGGTAGCCATGGTGATTGAACACATTTCTCCACACAGCAGAAAAGGCGGTCCGTCTGCGCTGCACCACACAGGCCTTTATTAGGCCCAGACCCTCGGACTGGAAGGAAGGAAGCGCCAAGTGGAGGATCACACCCATTTCATTGTGACTCTACAATTTTACGACAGTCAAGAGGCCGTCGACCACAAATTAGCTCTCTTTTTTTTGGGTTGGTGGGGGGGAGGCGCTCGGCTCTTGTCTCCGCTAAACCGATAAAATAGCACGCTCAAGCCCCAACAAAGCGGCGCATCATCTGATTATTGTGTGGATTTGAAGGCTCATTTGCATAACCGCTGGGAACGAATGCTCTCAGAAGAAGTGTAGCACCTTAAGAGTTTATTCGGCGTTCGGTCTAATTTTTTTTTTTTTTTTCTCAAACATCGCAAATGAGAGCAACAGCCTTGGCTTGATTTCCGCTAAGCTTCTAATCTCTCTCTCTCTCTCTCTTTCCTCTTAATTTAGCCGCAGCTTCAATCACAGCTCTTTCACAAATCTAACCGTGTGGGAGTTTCGCGTGTGTGACTGCTATCATGTGAAAAAAGAAAAGAAAACCCATCATAATGCCATATTCGCGGGTTTTAATTTGAATCGAGGGGTCGTTTGGTTCTCCGCGGGATTGGAAGATTTGGGCGGAACTTTCTGATAAGTCGGCCTTTATTAAAGACTTTTGGACGGTTGAAACTGTATTTATTAATCATGATCTATTCTTAAATGGATCGCTTAAACTACTTAATACTGCAGATGATTCATTTATTAACCATTTGTACTTGTATGTTCAGTTTTTTGGGAGAAAATTATATTTACTAATAGCTAATTTTACAGCTTACCTGACGAGGAAGCCGTAAATGTTTAGCCTCTCGTCTTTCTGCGTGGTGGAGAGAAAAACAGTTCCGACGTGAAACTGCTCACAAAAAAGGTCTGTGGATCTTCTCGAGCAACCGGGTCATGATTTCTGAAAAGAGAGACGTCTCTGTCGAGTGTCAAGCGTATTTATTTGACGCTTTGAGCACCGCAAGCCGAGCGCCATCTCGTTCAATTACATCCGAGAGAAGGCAGACGTCTCCTGAACCAAACATCACAAAATATATACGTACTGTTGATTTTGTGGTGAACTGCCCCTTTAAGTCACTGGGGTTCACCTTTCAGACACTGAGCTACGTTCAGGAAGGTTTCCGTCTCTCACCTTCTCACGCTGGCCCCGATAACGCGGTTACTCCACCAAAATTACGCGACCACATCAGACTCTCTGTACGGTCGGACCGCCTACCGCGAAACCAAACCCCTGACCTTTTTAAAATCCCTATTTATATCACCACAGTAGATGAAGCAAGGGATGGTGATGCAATACGTACGGATTGCAACTGCCGTAAAACTCAATGGAAGCAGAAGAAGAAGAAGAAGAAGAAGAAGATGGGGGAATGCTGGATGCTTGTGTACATGGTGGGGGAGCGAGGAGATGTTTCTGCCTGGTGTTCAGGTTGCAGGACAAGCAATTTTTTTGTGACGGTAAACCTTAAACAACGTCTTTTATCAGATGGCCGTAACCCCTTTACATGCTTTCATTCACAACTCGGTCGTACCGGCATTTTCCCAGAAATGTTACTTGAGGTAGGAGATTTGTGAAAGGAGCTTCGGTCTCTTACGGTGTGTAATGTTAACAAACTTTAGATCTTGTTGTGAAACTGATACAGAGTCGATTCCTTATTAGAAGGCGGAACAGAAAATTATTCAAGAGTTTCTAATGAATGCCGTCTTCTGAGAAATCAATCTGAAAGCGTGTCTGTCGTCTCCAGTTCCCGTAAAAGTTGATGCCTTTTGCATAAAGGCCCGTGTGATGTGCGTATTTACTCTTATGTCCGTGTGTGTGTGTGTGTGTGTGTGTGTGTGCGCGCGATCCAGACTCGAGCCAGCCCTGGACTCGTCACAAATGGAAAGTGTCCGATGTGCTACTGTCGATTTCCATGACAACGTTTTAAGCTGAGGCTTAAAACCATGGCTGTGCCATACTGTGCCTAGTAAGAGTGACATCTCCAACTGCTTCAGTAATGAGCTGTCTAACACGCTGTCGTCCTCTACAGATGGACTACATACAGTCGGCCACTCGACACTTCTAAGAATTATCCAGTCAGAAATGCAGTTTTGAAGGATTACTTTGACATTTTACTTCACTTCCTCGCCGAGACTTCGACAGCTCTTAGGTCTAATTCAGGGAATGTGAGGCCACAACCAGAAGCTGGCTAGCTTAGCTTAGCACAAAGACTGGAAACAGGGGGAAACAGCTAGCATGGCTCCATCCACCCACCAGCACCTCTAAAAGCTGATTTATTAACACGGTATGACTTGCTTTTTTGATGTCTACTAAAACAAAAAAAGGTGTGAAGACATTTTAACAGGCACAATCTGATGCCTCTGTGTTGGTGTTGCTCCAGGATAATCGTCGAAATTGACCAATCACATTTTTGTAATGTCATATCTTGGGGAATAGGGGAGAAAACGTGGTTAACCATCATTTCCTGAACCTAACCAAGTACGTATGTTGCCTAAACTTAACCAGACTGTGCCAGAAAATAAAATAAAGGGGGAAATAATGTGTGAAATTAGTGTAAGAAATAAAAGTGTGGTGCAGTATCACAATATGTTTCAGACAGGATGTGAAAACAGGTGTGGACCTTGTCGCTTTTGAAGCTGAAATTATATAGTATAGAAAGTCCTGGAGCGACATTAACAATGATGTGTGATATCAGATAAATCTTTAAACAGACCGAGCCATGTCCCCGAGCCTTTATGCTTCACCATGTTAAACATCTGCTCGCTGTATCTTCACATATAGAGCGCAGACCAAGTGTAAACCCGCCGTGACGTCCCCCGTGGTTTCCTTACTACCGTTACGGAGCCTCGAGTGTGGCATTTTAGCTGTTCTCAGTTATAAGATAGCCGTGCCCTGAAGCTAACCCTGCTTTATCGTCTATTTTACCCTCAATGTGACCATAATTTATACACTTATGCTCGTGCTTTATTGAAAAAGACCTGAAACTATCGAGTGAGACCATAAACTCATCAGAAAAATGTTTGCCGAGGTAATAAATCAAGTGAGAAGTAGGATCATTTTCTCATAAGCTTACATACAACTGGACTTCTTTTTGGAACCAGTGAAGCACTTCAGACCCGGAAGCTCTGACCACCATCCACCTTCTCATCTAACTCTCAGACAGAAAGCAAATAAACTGACACATTTCATCCACCAGCTAAAGTAATGTGCGCATGCCAAACATACGGGGCTGGAGTGCTTTGGGTGATTTTGGGAATCCAGATATCAAGTGTTTTCCAAAGTGAATAGCAGATTTTTAGCACCAATTTTTCCGCCTCCAAACGTAAGAAGCCATAAAAATCTGGAAAATCATTAGACACACACAGGTTTTGTTTATTTGATGGGTCAGAAAACGTTCATATAGCTGTTTTTCTGGTAACTGCTCCCGTACAGATAATTGCGCGTCGCAGTGTGAGCGCCTTATCTCACATCATCAACAGTATGGCACGGTCCCCCCGCCATCGCCGGACCACCTCCGCCAACCCTGCCTGCGACTCTCTGCCATCGTGCATGCCTCCTGTCGGGTCTCATTCTCGCTCGATGCCAGGAGCAAATTCTCCGTCTCAATTAATCACTGAGTTTCTAATGGAATGCTTCCCTACAGGATGAGGCCCATCACAGAGGGGGCTGCAGTCAGTGCTGTCGGTGAAGCTGCTCTGATTGCCTGAATACACTCGCAGCTTTGGAGTCACTGCAGATGTCTGCTAATTGTGGTGATTATGGTGAACGGAGGGGGGTAGGAATATGTAATGAATTTCCCATTGCTTTCATGCCTCACATCCTTTGGTTATGTGCATCTGCTATACAAGCGGAGCATCCGCAGGGTTTGGAGACGGACAAAAGTGACATGGGGGATTGGGCAAGGGCTTCTGGATGGGCAGCTATTCTCGCACCAAGTGCAGCCAGATTGGGTCCATTTATTCTTTTGGTTCGGTTCATTTCTGATACAATGCTGGTTTTAATTCCTCTCCTCTCCTCTTCTGCTCCGTGCTCTTGCTCTGTCACTGATTTTCCCTCTTTTTTTAACACGTCCATGAATGTGTGGACGACGTTCTCTCCGGCCAAATTACATCCAATTCACACTTATCAGGTCAAATTAAGTCAATTTTATCTATATAGGCCGAATTTAGAATCTGAACGTCTCTATTTTCAGACCTCTAATTAAACACTTACACGCGACAAAACAAGAAAAGGTTTTTAATGAGGCAAAAAGGGAGGAATCTCAGGAAGAGGGGCATGCAATCCAGTTGATGTCTTATATATTATAACAGGGAAAAGAGGTATTACAATACGGAGAGACATAATGATATCATTTTAATTTGGAAATATGCCTACTTACTTTCTTGCCAGCTGACAAATGAGAAGATCGATACGACTCCAACCACGTCTCCTAGTAATTCTGTTTGTATATTAGTAAATTGTTAATTAAGTTAAGTTGTTCTGAACGACGCAATCACTGCTTTAATTATGCAAAGAGACGTTTTTATTGAGTGATTAAAACGTACCGTCCAGTAAAGGGATTGCCTCCAGATCAGTCTGTGTCTAAAATCACTTTAGTTAAGTTTAGTAAAGAGAAAAAAATCTTATGTGTCAAGTGGCTGGTTTCCTTTTTCTTGGGGGTTTCACTTACTTTTCCTAACCTTAAAGCTGCAACAAGAACTTCTACTTTTGGTCGATTATACCGCCCCCTGTGGACAAAAGCGGTACGAGCACCGCTGCCTTTGTTGGAAAGATCACGATCTGGCCTAGCGTGTGCATCTGTTTTGGAAGCGAGTGAAAGAAAGACGCGAATGTATTTTAATACAATTTTTCTTTTTTAAACAAGAGCTGTGTGCAGGATGCAGAGCGATGAGGTGATGTATTTACTTGAGACTATGTAAGATGTAATAACTGTAATATGATGAAGGTGAAATAAAGGAAACTTTGTTTTAGTGTCGCACCACCAGACAAAAGAGCAGCTTCTTTCCTCTGGCTGAGGGACTCCTCTAATCCTCCTCAGCATTACGCCATAAATGCACACTTTCGTTGTGCAGTGCATTCATGTCTTTGGTTATGTTGCGTGTATTTGTATTATACTTACGTGTGTTTGCTGTAAGCTTGCAGTCGCGTTCAGCCAACGTACTTATCCAATCTGTATAAGTTGCAGCTCGACCTGGAGACAGGCATTAAGACTAACTTGTATAGAAGTAGTCATATTATCATATTTTTGATACAGAAATGTAATTTTACATTGTAAAATATATTACAAGATGGTCTATTTTGGTGGAAAATATATGAGAAGGTTGTCAGTCAACATTTCACTGATACGTTCATTGCCATCATTTTTGTGACGTGCTAGGCATGTTCATGTTTTCATCAAAACATACTTGCTGTTGTAAATTAGCTGAGTTTAAAGTTAATTTATATGAGCCAAGGCCGACCATGCTAACATGTGCACGGTAAATATGAAGCTCCAGCCAGGAGCTCGTTAGCTTTAGCATAAAGATCTGAAACAGGGGAAACGGGTCGCCTTGCTTGGTCCGAACTAAACAAAAGATTGGGAGGTAAGGTTTCAGACAACAGAGCCAGGCTAAGCTATGCTAACGAGCTACCAGCTGCAGCCTTTATATTTAATGAGACAATCATATTTGAGATATTTATGAGAATGGTGTCAATCTTCTCATCTAACCTCTCGACAAGAAAGCAAATAAACATCATTTTCAAAGCAAATTCATTTTGAATATGCAATATTTAATAAATATTAAATGTAAAACCTTGCAGAGTTTATTGTATCTGTGATAAAGTGCTGTAACTTCAGACTCCAAAGGCAGAAATAAACAAAATCGTAATCCCTTCCGCAGTCCTCAACGTGTCAGAAACACTGTTTAATTTTTTATATTTTTTACAGGAGAAATAAAACGGGCGGTTGTGCTAATTTAAAAGCCGTATGTAAATCTCTTGTGCAGCTTAACAACCTATTAAATTGAGAGGATTATACATGCAACCTGAATTTCTGCAAATTTTCTCTCTTTATGTTCAAACGCCACTCGTGGACATGCTACTCTGGACGCTGAACTGGAACAAATCATATTCATACATTTAGCATATTAATGACGCTAAATATCCGACATTCTCCTCTCCTCTGTTGCAAATGCAAACATGCCCGATTTATTGTGGATGTGCTTTTGCGAGGCAAAGAGTTAGCTAATTCCTTTGGGGCGAGTGTCCTTGCTGTCACACTGATCAAAGACTTTCTCTTGATATGAGCATAAACTGCTCCATGCCCCATCACCGTCAATGTCTGTGCATGCGTGCGAGCGCGTTTCGTGTGCGAGGGCATGTCTATGTGCGCGCGCGAGTGTGTGCGACGTGAGGCGGGGGGGTGTTGTGTGTGCGCATATGCATCCCCCCATCACCAGAGGCTGTATTATGCATTGTTGTTGGCATGGCCTACATGCTCACCCAAGCATGGATCAGTGTGGTACAGTACACACGTCTTCCCATCCACACTGCACTCCCCTGTCGTGTCCGCGGGCCCGCTTCATTTACCTTTGCTCCTGAATTAATGCTAGTTAACTGTCACATTAACTCAGATCTGTTGGCCCGCTTTGTCAACAACGCGAAGTCGCCTCGGTGTGTGATAGCCGGCGTTATTTTTGCCTTGATACACAGCGCACGCATGGGCTGAGCTGGCCTCGATGTATGCGGGGCTCCCTATAGCTGCAACCATCCATATATAACCTCCGTCCTATCGGAACAGAACGCACCGTTGCGTAAGAGTTTAAACGCTGCTTTGTGTTTTCCCCCAGCAAAACTCCGCAGGAGAATAAAAAACTTGAGCGGTGGCTGCGTGCGTGCAGGTGTTTCTTTCAGGGTTTCGGTCGAGGCCAAACGGTGGGCGTGGACGCCCGATTGAATGAGTGCACGGCCTTGTATCGGTGTATGTCTTCACATGTACATGTGTGTGGAGCGTAGACTCGCCAGCCAGAAGCGAGTGTGTTAAATTCTCTTAGCATGTGTGACGAATCAAGTGGCTGGGAAAAGAGCGGCGCGTTGCACGGCCTCTCTTGGCCTCTCACGAACTGAATTCTAAAGAGGCTATCGATCTGTCAAGGTCTCAATTCTTATTTTTCGCTCTGCCCCGATCTGGCCCATCTTATCTATTTGGCTTTGAATCTGCATCTCCGCATCGTCCGCTGTGTCTGCCTTTGTATCTTCTTCTCTATTTGAATAGCCATGATGCAGAATGTGGGAGAGAGATGCAGCGAGCGTGTGAGACAGATAAAAAAGAGAGAGCATCCCCCACTCGTACGTCTTTCATCCTAATCCGTAGTCTCTGTCCAAGACAGGGCCTCCTTTTCACTTGTCTGCCCTAAAGCCTCTTATATGTGACCCCTCTGCCTCTCCCTCAGGGCTCTCTCCCACGGCCAGAAACCGCACTCGCAAACACACCGACGCACACATCTGTGCATTTTTTTTTTAGTTTAAGGAGAGAGAGCTGCACGTGTTTGTGTTGAAACAAGGTAATATCTCGACCTCCCTCCTCCCCCCAACAGAAAAACCAAGCAGAGGTCAGAATGCATTTGCTGCAAACACCGTTAACGAAGCTGTACAAAGCCACAAACTGACAGAGCGTCTTACTATATGTTATCGCCGGGAGGTGAAGGCGAATTTACCGCCAGGCTGACTAACACAGCTGCTGGGAGAGCGTGTCTCTCGTTAAAAGAACTGACCTCAATAAAGATGGACGTTTGGCAGTCCGTTATGTAACTGACTGAGGATGATCCTGAGGCTGTGTGTTGTTTTTTTCCTTTTTTTTCTCGCTTTCATGTGTGCATCTGCTTGCATGTGTGTGTGTGTGTGTGTGTGTGTTTGGGAGGTTGGGCATATATGGTGTGAGAGTGTTCATAAGAAAATCCATGTGCATATCATGGTTAGTTAGGGACCGTATGGAAATGAACAGGGTAGGGAGGGGTCGGACTCTTTTTAATCCTATACTTTTATTTATTTAAAAAGAAGAAGAAGAAGAAGAAAGATCCTCCTCAGTGATATTAATATTTTATTTGCGCCCTTTCCTTGACTTAAAAAAAACTGCAACCCTCAGGAGTTTTTATTTAGCATTAAATAACCTACATACCTAAACTGAAACACTGTGTGTTGTACAGAGCTCATTAAATTTGTGCTTTTATTTGATACTAATGCTGTAAAACAAGTGACCAGTCAAACACTGATCAGAATGATCTTTTAGATATTTGGGGCAAAATGTTTTAAGATTATTTTATTTGCTTCGGCAATTCACTTTTAAAGGTACAATTAAATGGCTGCAGCACTGATGTACGCGCACAATTCAAAGATCTCCATTGTGGTATAGTTTAAATACGTACCCAGATTAAAACCTCATTATATTTATCGAAGAGTGATGGAGTCAGTGCACACGTGAGAATTGAAATTGGAAATTACCAGACTTATGGCAGACAGCACAACGTTTTGAATATTCAAGTCACTCTATTCAAAAAATAGGAAATAAAGAAAAGACAGGAACACATAACTTGTGATGTCGGCGCAGGCAGCTGCTCTGAGGGTCGTGTCGGACAGCAAGCCACAATGTTTTTATTATGTTTAGGTTGGTAAAATACTTTAATTCCTTCTCAAACATTTCCTTCATGGTCACTTTTGTGTATTTGTGACAGTCCAGGTGTCTGCAAAGACTGCCGACTTATACAAACATGCCAACTCAACACAGCTGATAACGAGGCTGAACTAAAACACGTGACACGCTTCAACAAAACAACTGCCAAATGCACTGTTCCTGGCACTAAAGACAAACGGGACGACACCAAATCCCTTTGTCTAAAATATTTATCAACCTTACACAGACAATAAAACACAATCACACAATAAAATAGAACAACAATAAATAACAACAATAAATAGAATCAGTATGATAGACGCTATATGTATTTATTGTATCTATCTTCATGTCAAAGCAAGAGCTTTTGAAGCAGAATGTAATTGTGTGACCTATTACACTCTGTGAGCTTTAGTGTTATGTTGATGACAGTGTGCGTGCAGAAAATCTGGTTGATATTTGCTGAATGATAACGCAGAATTAATATAACACAAAAATATTGGTATATATCCCTGATATTCTGCCGATGTGACAGGCCGAGATGACGACGCTTTAATTATGCGCACATGTCTGAAGCGGTTAACCGAGCAGATTTCTGATTTTGCCCATGAATGTGCTCATTTTGAAAAAAGCATTGTGCATCTGCCGCTGGGTTATCGTGATAAGAGGAGGCATAATAATACGAGAGAGACTCGGTGTCCTGTGGAATTAGGTGGACAAAAATATGCGCATATCAGCGTGGCATCAGCAATCGTCCAAAATCAGCCCGAAAATATCGGATATTTGCAGAAAATCCAATATCGTGCATCCCTGTTTAGAATGTGTGTTTTAACTTTGGCTGCGAGGCAAAAACATTGTTTACCCTCGCAGCGAAAAGGAGAAGTGAGTCAGGACCGGGTTAGTGAATGTCAGAGCGGTGACGAAATCTGTGCTGAAAGCCCAACATCCTCTGAGCGGAGCAGATTCTCTGTGGTTCAGGTGGATGCAGAGCGGAATAAAACAAAACGTACTCTTTTAAGTGAGGGATGTATTGATTCCCGACCACATAAGCTACGTAAAGAGATGCTATAAGGGACTCAAGAAGAATCCCGTTCAATTAAATGCTATTAAAGGTGCAGTGTGTTTTTTTGGAGAAGAAATTCAAACAAGAATTGTTAATATTCACAATAACACAGGGCGACTGTGGCTCAGGGGCAGAGCCAGCGTCTTGTAATCGGAAGGACACTGGTTCAATTCCCCTGGTCTGCATGTGGAAGTGTCCTTGAGCAAGATACTGAACCCCAAACTGCTCTTGATGTGCCGCAGAGGCCGCCGCCATCAGTGTATGAATGTATGTATGAATTACTGTAAGTCGCTTTGGACAAAAGCGTCTCTTAAATGTAATGAGGTGATAATACAAATTTGGAAATATTAACATTTTCCATAACTGAATAAACAAGCAGTTCTCAGAGGAAAATCAGGTTCACAGAACACGGTTTAAAGCTAGAAAGGTGGCAGGGTCCGCCACATATAAACAAAGTAAAACGGTATGGAACTGTGTTTTTTATTCTTTGAGTTAAAGCGTCTTCCCCAAAACTACATAGTGCACCTTTAAACCCGATCCCTTGTCACATAGCTAATAAAATCAAGTCACATCATATAGTAACTATATATGTAGAAGGGCCAAAATAAAATACAACAAACTACCGTCCTTTTGGCCAAACATATAATCCCCTCCCCCTCGACGGAAGGTCATTTTCATACGGTCCCTTAGTCGGCTCCAGTTGGGGTTATGCTTAAAGCAACAGAGCTGTGGTCTGGTGGCATGTGATATACAGCCCGACTCTATGTGACTTTACTCCGCGAAGGCACATATAGACATACCGACGCTACAATAGACACAGAAGCCACACATCCTATAGAGTTACTGTAAGTCCTCAGAAGTGGCCGTACAGTAAACATATCACACTGCACTGACTCTAAGAACAGAGAGGCTCTCTGTCTGCGCCGCATTGAGAGATTTGATGTTGGCGTGCACTCTGCCTGCTGTGACCCCACCCCTGGTAAATACAGGGTTGGAGGTTTCCTCCGTGGATAAAAATACACTTGCCTCGCAGCAGAGAGGGAAGAAAAAAAAAAGCCAGAAGTCTTCTCTTCTCTTCTCTGCTGCGCCTATTGTGCAGCTGAAGACTCCCACACTCATCACAAGTTTGTTCTTTTTTTGGGGGGGCGGGGAGATTTGTTGTGCTAAATTTAAACGTTCAAAAGTCGAGAAAGTCGTCACAAAGTACGCGTTAAAAAAGGTGAACGTTTGCATTCCGTATAAAGTCTCACAACTTGTCTGTTAATGTGGAGAACTCTGTCTTTCAGCAGTCACGGATTCTTTCTCAAACTCTTTTTTTGCCTTTTGTCCCTCATGGGCTCCCTTACTTCACAGCCTGTGTCGTCATCATTGTGCTGTGCAAAAGTATTTTCAAGCTGGCAGAGGCCTTCAGCAGCACAGGTTCGGTTAGAGGTGAACTTTATACCTAAAGTTTGATAAGAACTCTCCGCAGCCTGTGGTGCACTGGGATCGATCACAAGTGTCCACCCAGAACTTCCTGTGAAGAGAGAGAAAAGTTTCCTGCTGGTTGAGCCGACATGGAAAAGAGGCTCTGAGTGACTTCCTTGTTTGAGCTGGAAGCACACTGACTCATTTTAATCTTATGGCGCTTAAAACTCTACACTGGTGAGTGTCTGTTGGCAAGTTTTTGATTGTTTTGAGTGTCAGAAAGTCAGTCGAAAGGTTGATTTAATCTTGCGCAGCAACAATAGAAAGTTTGATCTATTAAATAGCATTTGGGCCGCTTATGCAAACTGGTGTCCTACTTCTTGAACATGCAGACATAATACAAAAAGCCAATCATGTTGACCGTCGATTTTTATCTCTTCACAGAAACAAGAATGTCTGTGAAGTTGTGCACCTCCCCCTTCAAGAGCAAGTTTTTGAAGGAATGACGAAGAACATTTTTTGAGTATTACACGCGACCCTATCAGCTTCCGTCACAGGCCGGAGGTGTAGTTCGCGATTAAAACTGAAAATGAGTCACGCAGGAGAGGAAAATCAAGGGACGGGACTGAGAGACGTCTTCGACCTGCTGGTTAAAGCGCCTCAGGAGCGACTGGTGAGCCTGACATTCCAGCTGGGCGAGTCTCCCGAAGATACTATCGTGCACGCCTTGTGCCTGATCGTTCTCCAGAAAGAGGCGCAGGCCTTGAACAAGCTCCAGGCGCTCGGGGAAAACGACCTCGCCAAACACCTGGCTGAAAAGTGGCAGACGAGTGGAGGCAAACTAGAAGAGTTTGCCGTGCATTGTGGTAATTTCCAGGAGTTCACGCTGGAATCTTTGACTGTGTTGGCTCGCATTTTCAAAGTTTTGTCGGACAAGACGTTGTGCGATCCACTTTGGAGAAATCTGGCGTACAAGAGAGCCATTTCCATTGACGACCAAAGATCTAGTGACAGTCTGGAGTATGATAAACTCAGAGAGGAAGTCAAACTTGTCTGTGGGCCTGAACTGTTCGCAGAGTGGACGAGCTCCCCCACGGATCTCAAGTCGGGGTCTTGCCATGACCGTCATAGCAGCCTGGACGAAGGAACCCTGAAAGTTACTCTGTCCGAGGATCAGACAGCGAGAGCGTATAGTCTGCCCAGCCCGCTGCTGGCGAGCTCCTCAATGCCCTCATACCCTTCTCATCTAGAGATAAGTGTACCTACAACAGCCTCGCTTCCAGAAACATCAGGTACATCCGAACCAAACGTTCCCGTTCTCCCTGTGAATGCAGCAGGGCCATCTGAGACACCCGAGGAGCCTCAGCTTCAACCCAACTCGGCGTCTAAGAAACTTTTAGAACCCACCAAACCGACCACCGAGCCAAAGTTTGCACTACCCTCTGCAGCAACTATTGTTCTACCCCAGATGCCTGCTACAGATGTCAGTAAGGCTGCAGAAGAAGAAGAGGAAGAGGAAGAGGACATATTTTACGCATTCGTCATCCTGCATGCGCCAGAGGATGCAGATATAGCCGAGAGCATCAAGGAGAGACTGGAGAGTCTCATCGGCAGTGAATTTGAAGGTGCAACGTTCTCCGACCACTTCGCCATCCCGGGAAAGAGCACCCTGAGGTGCGTGGAGGACGCCGTCAACAACACGGCCTTCACCATCCTGCTGCTCACCCCCAACTACAACACCCACATGCAGGAGGTGCAGACGAACTCCGCTCTCATCAACTCCATAGAAAACAAGCACAAGTACAACACCGTCATCCCGCTGCTGCCACGAGAGAACGGATTGCCCAGGGAGAGCATCCCTCTGGTTTTGCGGACGCTAGTACACCTGGACGAGAGAAGGAATTTTGAGACGAAGACACGAAGATCGATGTCTCGAGTTAAGATTAAAGCTCAGTGGAAAAAATGGACTGAGGAGCAGAAAGTGAAGAAGCAGAGAGACAGACAGGAGAGACTTAAGCAGCTAAACCAGCATGAAAAGCAGATGATCAAAGAGTCTAAAGCAGCACGTGAGCTGGAGGAGGAGAGAATCAGGCTTTTACTGGACCATAAATGTGTTCTCATTGGCGGTAGGCCACCAGGACAGGTCGGCGGGTGGCAACAGCAACCGAATATTCATATAGAAAATGCACAGTACATTATGATTGGCGACCAATCTCAAATGACCGTGGACTTGGGTGGAGGCCCGGGCAAAGAGGATTCAAATCACAGCGAGGAGGAGCAGTAAGCTTTAAAAACGATCGTCTCGTCAGATACGCTGAGAACAAGATGACTTTCCTGAACACTACAATGTCGCAGCAGCCGTTTCGCTAAACCTGATAGTAAAAGACATTCCAATAAAACTGTCACAGGAGCAGTTAAGTGCCGTCTTAATGGTTTGAGAGGAACAGAGCATCTCAGATGAATGTTTAACAAAAGACTGCCATCTACTGACCGATATCCGGTACATGCCTCCTGATTTCCAGAGCTGTATGAACACGCTTTCAGCACTAGGGAGCGATGCTGTCACACATTCCTTATTGCTCCTTGACTGCACTGCTGCTCTGGTTTCTAAGAGCCAGAAAATATTTAATTTGAGTCTTTTTTCCACATTGTTCCAAGTGTTTACATGAGTGCATGCAGGTTTAGATGATTATGTGACGGTACGGTTTGGTGTAACTGTAACTTTAAACCCTAATTTGTGGAAGTTTTGGCGTCTAATCTTTTATTTCCTGTGCCTGTGACAACTCTCCTTCGTGTCTGTAGCTACAGAGGACAACATATCATCAAATGTTTTCAAATCAAGTTTAGTTTGAGCTCCCAGAGACTTGGATCACGCCAGGCGGGCTGTATGGAGCTGTTTTCCGTTCATTTTTCTGTTCCTTTTTTCTTCCTTCTAAAAACAAGAACGCTACGACGCTGTTCTGCTGTGAAGCTCCAGAAATGTTTTGTGGGCTGCGAAAACTTCACCTGACTCTCCATCAGCGCGGGTGCGAGCAGATAACGACTGAATTTTTTCAGTTTTGGGTGAACTTATCCTTTAATATTTATCTCCTCTGCTCAGGTCCAGCCCACATATCTCAGACATCTATGAGCCAAACTTAGACAGGTTGCTTTTAATAGTTCAAACTGAAAATGAGGACAGACTGACTACCTGAGGATCAGGTGAAAACACTTGACTTTCTCTCTCTATATATATTTTTTACTCTTTTATTCTTGTATATTCTTGTTCGGATCTTCTTAAATACTGTAGTTTATATATGTATTTTTCCTCCTTATGTAATGTTTTCTGATGCACTTTGAAGGTATTTCATGAATAAAGTGTTATTCCAATTCTTACTGCCGTCTCATCCATACAGCGCTGAAGGGCCACCTTCACCTTCATGTGTCATGTTGTCGCTGTCAGGTGAGAATCCTGTACAGCACCTCCTCCAGCATACGTCTCAGCCCTGATGGGACACTCAAGCTTAATTAGTGCCCAGATCTCGCATCAGATTTATTATTATCCCTGACTATCACAAAAAGAGTCGGGGATGAAAGTAATTTCTTCTACCAAAGCTGCATCCTCCACGTGCAGGACTATTTGGACGAACCAGGTGGGGTCCTGCCGTCCTGTTATCAATTCGCCTCCTGCCCATAAGAGTCTGTGATGACTTCTTTTAATAGGATAAGAATATCATCTGACCCGTTGGACCTCTAAATATTGTAAAAACTGTAACATAAAGAAACACTTTCTTTAATGAAATGTTGACATTTTGAAGAAGGCAGTGATATTTTATGAGCTTATGAAATAAACATCAGCTTAAATAATGCAGCGGTGTAAAAGTCAGACGTAAGAGGCAGTTTCTTTTCATAAAGCATGTGTCATACACACACAGGTAGATTCAAGGTGCTGTGCAGTAAAGGTTAAACAGCTCGATCAAGGCTGAAGCAACACAGTTAAAAGGGGCAAGATAAAGGTGATGAATCTAGTCTGAAATTAAATGTAAAACATAAAAGACAGAAGAAAAAGGTATTCTTAAGACTGTAAGGTAGGCAGAGAGCCCGCTTCTCCAAAATAAAAATACTCAGTGTACCAGAAACAGTTGTGCTCAGGTCTAATATCAGCATCTTTATCCTAATCTTCACACCGTTTAACAGAATCAGAGTACCCAGCTGTATTATAATAATCCCTCCATAATCACTCTGTTCATGTTTCATATTATAATACCAAGAAATAGAAATGATAATGACTTTTAATTGCTCGTCAAGAATCCTCATGATAAAGTGACACAAACCAAAAGTGATCTGAAATCGTGGAAAGATTTTGAAAATGTTTATTTCTATATGACTTAATAGTAACCGACAATCAAATCAATCATATCTGTAGGAATGAGAGGGTCACACTCAGAGAAAGCAACTAAGTCTACCCAACTGAATATTCTTTTAAAGGTGCAGTATGTAAGAATATCACCATAGTAACTGCTAACTGCTGCTGACTGTAGCTGCTGTTAGCCAGTATGCTCAGTTACCTGTGCAGTGAGCGGTCATTTTAGCTGACTCTGCCTGGACTGAAAGCACAGAGCACAAACTCACCTCTTGAGGTAAAAAAACAAGGGTTTTATATTATATCTGAGCTCCAACCCATAGAGCGTGCACACTAGAGACTTCCGCCGACAGGCCGGCTAACTTCCTGTTTAGCACCCGGCTAACTTGAATGGGGTTGAAATGATTTAATCGTGCAGCTCTTCTAGACTTTTCAAATGTTATTGGACCGAATGGCTCAAATAATGATAGTGAAACGTGTCCTTCTTTCACATTGTTAGGCCGCAGTGCGTCACGTGACGATGTAATTACAGTTTCACTGTGCAAAAATGGCTTCAAAGCCTGGCGCTCTTCCTGGGGGCTTCGGCTAGCTATTTAGCACCGAAACTTCAATAGATACCCGGTAAAACAATACACAGACGTCTTATAATAATGTCAACGCTGTTATTTTCTTCACAGAAATGGGGTGAGAGGGGGAGATGGCACGCAGCAAGGGGTTGTGGGTCGGACTCGAGCCCTGGGCCTCTGTACGTGGGACATGCACTCTACCAACTGAGCTATCTGCCCACACTCTGTTGATCATTTTCAGTTTATTTAAGTATTTTGGGTGGCTTTTCAGCTTCGTTCATAGGACGATGGAGGAGGATGCGGGTCGGACTCGGACAGGGCCTCTGTATATGGGACGCCCCACACTCTTAATTACATTATGAATGTTTTAAACTAAAATCTTTACATATTGCACCTTTAAATCTCTCCAAATGTCTAGTTAAAATAGAAACACACAGCTTAGAATAAGTAATCATGACTCTGATGTCAGAGTATGAAGAAGTGTGTTTCTCCCTGCGGTTCTCCATGGAAACAACATCTGGGAGTTAGTCAGACAGTTAACTCCACCTTGGTGTGTGTTACACTGTGGTGACTCCTGTCAGGGAATGGGTGGGTGGACCGCGCGTGCGCAGTGCGCTCCGTCTCTCCTCCGACCAGTGCGGCAGGAAAAGCGCAGGGAGGACGCGGCGGAGAGACGGAGAGGGAGAGAGAGGGGAGGAAAAACAGTGAGAAAAGACAGCGGGAGGGACGGACATGGACGCGGACGGCGTCTCCAGCTGATGCGAGAGGCCGTGTCGCGGTGTCGGACCGAGGCTGACCCTCCTCTGGCGCACAGCTGCCCCGTTATGTCGGACAGGCTGAGGATAATCATGCCAGGGAACGGAGGAAACCTTCAGAGATCCGGCTCCTAAACTGCGCCGCGCTGTCACGGTCTGAAGGGGATCTATCATCTGAAAACACCAAAACTAGGAAGGATGGTGCTGGTGTGAGAGAGAGGAGCCTCCTGTCCGTCGTGTGCTCTCCAAACATCCTGAGGGCCACGGCGCAAAGTTTTTTTTTATTTTTTCCTTTCTGGAGAAGGGGGGAATTTTTTTTTTTTTTTTTTGCTGCATTGAAAAATTCCTCTGGACGGGATGTCATCCGCAGTCAGGAGGAATTCCTCAGGCTGACTGCTCGTCCAGCTGCAGTGAGTGTGTGTGTGTGTTTGTGTTGGTGTGTGTGATCCAAACACAGAGAGTTAAAAGATGGGAGATGCGGCAGATCCTGACAGAGGGATGAGACGGACCTTCATCGTCCCTGCCATCAAGAGCTTCGATCACTACGACTTCACCAGGGCCAAGATCTCGTGCAGCCTGACGTGGCTGGTGGCCAAGGCGTTCGGCTCGGGTAGGTGGCGCCTCCTTAAAAAATCGTCTTCATCTCTGGATTAGATTAGTGGGGAAACCATCGTGGAGATAATCATCTGACGTGTGTGCTGATGTGGACAGATGTGGAGGCTTCACGAGGGGACTGTTTTGTAAACAGCAGCCTGAAATCAGAGCCTCACAGTCACAGTCAAAGCCAATCAAACCACTTACTTAATTAGATATTCCTCTTTTCTTATTATAAAAAGAAACTTGTATTGTTATTCTATCAAATCAAATCTTCTTTATCCACGTTGTGAGTCATATCAACTGACTTTCTGCACACACTGCTGTGTTTTCCACACGAGTTCAGGGGTTCAGGTCCCCCTGAATCCCTGCTCGTGTCGCAGTGTCACAGATTTGACTTGTTGCTTATTATTGCCAGACCTGTTATGTAACCGTCTGACTGCAGATCAGCGCAGATCAACAGATGTCAAGGACTTTTAACTTGTGCTGGAGCGTCGGGCCTCAGCTGACACCAGCGTGTCGATATTGTTCTCTCTTGTTAGTGATGGCAGGAAATTCAGATCGTCTTCAGGCAAGCAGAAGACACAAACACGCTCATTCACACCCATGAAAAGAGTCGAAAATGACTAAATGTTATTTAGTACAACAGGGCAGAGGCTCATTATGTCAACAAGGGCAATAAGTGCACATGTATTTGTCGCTCCAACCTCAATAAACTGTCTAATCTGATCACTTCCTGCTATTTGTTTTACCTGCAGGAATCTAAATGTTCTAAAAATCACCACCACTGCTTTCTAACGTCGTAGCTGACGTCTTAAAATCGCTTGTTTTGTCAGACTAACAGTCAAAAATCCCCCAAAACATATAGTTTACTGTCACATTAGACGTGGCGAGGCAGCAAATCCTCGAAATTCAGAAGCTTGATTTGGCATTTTTTGCTCAAAAACTTACGTTTGGACTATAAAAACTGTCAGAATATGGTGAATAATGTTTCCTCACACTTTGCTAGAGGCCAAGGTGACACATCAAAAATGTCTTGTTTTGTCCAAAAAAGACAACCTGAAACTTAAAGATAATTAGTTTGTCATCACATAAGACATAAGTGAAGCAAATCCTGATCAAATTGAGAAGCTAGAAACAGAGAAAATTTGGCCTTCTTGCTTGAACATTGGTCTTTAAAAATGTTGAGTGTGGTGAATAATGCCCGTCACATGTCTTTAAACCCACGGCGACATCTTTAAATGTCTTCCCAACTCAATAAATATTGAGTTTACTATTACATAAGACATAGAAACACAGGAAATCTTCAAAGTTAGGAGCTGGAAACAGGCTTTGTTTGGGATATTTGCTTGAAAACCGAATTCAGCAGTTTATCTTTTGCTCTCCAACATGTCAGAATGAAGTAAATGACGGCCGTCACACTTTGCGTAAAGCTGACGTCTTAAAAAATACTCCGTTTGCTGCATGATAAACAGCAAATCACCACAACTGAGATGCTTGGATTCGGGAATTTCCAGTATTTTTTTGCCCGAAAACTGACTTTGATTGTCCAAAATAGCGGCCTCAATATAAACTATTCCCCTCCGAGCCTCGCTCAGCATAAGAGCTGACACAAGCCGACTGTTATGTTGTGGTTCTGTTGTCAGTAACAGCGACGATGTTTCCATGTGGATGTGTGTGTCTGTATATGTGACTCCCGTGTACGCGAGCGCTGGCCGGCCTCCTGTCCTCAGTGTGGTCTGGAAGCTGCAGCTCTGCCGTCGTAAAGAGTAATTCCAGTCCGGAGGTTTTTCCCCAGCTCCTAATGAATGCTTCTAACGGCTGCTCCTCCCGTAGACAACGCTGGGAGTCTCCGCCGCACAGACAGACGGATCAAACGACTGACCTCTGAATCACGTCTCATTGATCCGCCAGTGAGAGCCAGACACACAAGGTAGACAGCAACATGTGAGACAGACAGTTTCAGTTCAACAAGACCTATGGCTGTTAGCGTACCGCCGCCGTGTTCCTCCCGTCCCTCCAGTGACACAGTTTCAGCTCCCAGCACAGCCGAGAACTGTGGCCCAATTCATAGCCAGTCCTCAGAGCCCGGTTTGGCCTAGTTTGGACCGATGACGGATGGTTTGAAATCTGCTCGGATGTTACTACTTTCTCATCGGCCGCAAGTTTGAGACTTCAGAGAGGTGGATTTGCATTAGCACAGGGAAAACGTACGCTTACGTACACATTGAGTGCAGTTAACATGCAGTTAAAGAGTGATTTATAGGGAAGAGGGCGATAAAAGAGACGGATAAGACAGATAATAAAGTGCTTTGTAAAGATGTGGACCGACATGTATACATGCATGTGGAGTTTAGTGTGTGGGTGTGTAGTAAATGTCAGAGCTCCACCGTCTCCGCATGTTCGTCCTGATGTTGGCGTCATATGAACTCGTCGGCAGAGGAACCGAACGGAGGTCGGATCAGGTTTTAACGACAGTGCTTAAGTGCCGGCCTGATGTATTAAAGTACAGTTAAAGATCCCCAACAGACGGAGAGATGCTCTGGTTTGATGTAATTATTTGTGTCTGATGTAAGTTTTTTCACAAATATTTCAGTTTACTTGTTAAACATTGTTAGGATTACATCTACTCCCTGTCTCTGATTGAAAAAAGACTCATTTTGATGATGTTGTGAAGCTTTGCCAGTGAAAATCCATCTCAGGGCTCCAGACTAACTTTTTCCACCACCATACTGTAGATTTTAGGAGCACCAGCACAACATTTAGGAGCTGTGGCAGCCAAGGCGAAGTGTTGCTCACAGGAACGGAGCTCCTGGTGTTTTTTAAATGATGATGATTTAAAAAAAAACTCAATGTTAGTCGCACAGGTGCTCCCTAGTCCAAAAGTGATCACAACTCAGGCTCGGATGTTCTCAGACGAGCTCATGTTTTATTTTCATGACATCACCAATTTTCTTACTAGCGACTGGTGACCAAAAGGAAAGTTTCTGGTTTCCTGGAATAATACTGGAATTTGTCCTGGTTTGAACATTGGTACGTTTTAATGCAGAAAAAGTTACATAATATATCTTTAATCACAGATCATTCTGCACAGTGAAGTTGAAACATCCAAGAGAGGAACCCAAATATGTAAAACACATTCCTGAGTGGAGGATCAATACATGTCCAGCATTGATTGGTTCCTCCTGTGACTGATGTAGCGGGTAGTTTCTGGTCACTGTCTGGCTTCCGTTCACCTCAGTTTTGGGTTCAGTGTGATCTGCAGTCAGCAGCAACATTTTTGTATTTTAAATTGAACATTAAATCAAATATGAAACTTGAAAACGGTCTTCGACAAATTGCAAGTGGCTGAATGTTAAATTTAAAATGCGGAGGTCGTATTTTCGGCGTCCAAGCTGTAATTTCATGGTGAGTTTCCACCACAGGGTTGTATCGCGGAGTCTGCCGCAGCACGGACGCCGCGGCGGTTTCGCTCAGCTCGCTCAGAGGATGCCCTTGGACTGATGTAAATGCAAATCCTCAGCTCCATCAGCGTCACTTAAAACAAAATATGTTGGCGGAATAAGTGCCGCTTTGCCTCTAAAGCTGCGATGGAACTGATCTGTGAAATCAGATGATGTTGAACGAAAACATACATCATCCATCCCTGTAGAGAGAAAAGACTGTGTCTCGTGTTCTGGGTCTCACAGGTTACAGAGCTTTGGAATGAGATGTTAGCTCACGCTGTTAGCTAACTTACTAAGCATGTAGTGAGGCATCATGTAGCTAAATGTTATGACCCTGTAGCTCCGATGGCAGAGAGGGTTGGCTCTTAATTGTAGGGTTTGTGGTTTGATCCCCAGCTGAGCAAACCTAAAATTAGACCTGATGTGTACAAAGGAAGAACATGCAAGTCGTTTGGACAAAGGCATCTTCCAAATAAGTGTGCTGATGAAGCGAATGTACTCTGTGTTTTTATATTTACATTGGACGTGAGTGTACAAGTAGTCCACCCACAGAGGAGACTCAGAGATTTAGCCTCTTTCAGCTCTTTGTTTTGGTTTTACAGGCTGCAACTTTAGCGTTTTGGTTCACTCTCACCGCTCTCGTAGAGTCGCTTTTAGCAGGTAACCAGTTTTAGCAAGAACAACTGTGCTACATGCTCAGCACTAAACGACAGAAAGACAGTTAGCGACGAGCAGGTGACGAACATAGCGTAGCATTTAGCAGCTAAAGGGCGAGATATTTCCCTCAGGAGCTAGTCGAGACCAAAATAGAGCTAAAAAGAGCGTGAATATTGGACTTTGGCCAGAAAATGAGACTCAAATGGATGATTGTGTTGCTTCATAGACTGGCAACAGTTCACCATATTTGCATAAAAGATGCAAATATGTCAGTGTTGTGTTCCCAAGTCACAAAGTTGTCAAATAGCAACCTGGGAGTGACACTCAAGAATCAACTGTCTCTAGAATTGCTTACACACATTTGAATGATGCGTTTACAACAACAACAACTGACAAATCCTGCATACTATACCTTTAAAATGTGTTTATTTTAAATCATGTATCACATGATAATAATCAGTATAAAGTAGGACGTTGCGAATGAAGAGCGAGGCACGAAGAACACCACGTACCAAGAACATTCAGTCTGTGTAAAACATTAGAAATCGCTACCAACCTAGATCACTAACTCAATGACTGTTTTCAACAAAGAGCAGTGGGACAGCGGAGATAAACTCTGCTGACCGTGACGTTGTGTATGCTGAGCTGTGATCCCGGGAGTCTCCAGGGGAGCAGTCTTCTCCGTGCCTGGACTTCCTGTGGCAGCTAGCTTCCTGACCGTTTCCTCTTTGATGGCCAACACAAAGGAGAGGGATTTAACTTGACGAGGCAGATTTTTCATGAACTCTAGAAAACTTGCTCTCGTTGCTTTTTTGTGGCCTGCTGATCATTTCTGAATGATTTTATCAACCTTAAAAGCTTAAAGGTCATCGGATGAGACGCTTTTGTGAACTTTAACGTGTCCTGTTACAAACCATTTCTCACAAAAGCATGATCACTTCACAGATATGTCGCTTTAGTTGCCAAATTTGTATTCTCAAAAGGCTGAAGCTCTAACACTCAGCTTTATAGACATTCGGACAAAAGTTGGATGGATTTAATAGTTGTGACTCGACGCAGGAGGGCTCGTTGTGAGGACTTAACATCTGCCTGTTGCTTTAAATATCTCTTTTCATCACCCACCGCAGGGTTATGGGGGGGGCTGCTCCAACCACAGCCACTGGAAACTGCTGAGGTTTGATCACAAGCTTAATGGATTTTTTATTTTTTCTCTCAACTCAGCTTTAAATCTTTCGTTTCGTTACGTTGTTTTCGTCACGGTGCTTGTTGTTACTGAGGGTCAAAGAACAGAAAGCTGTACCTTTAAGATAGATCCCTTTAGTGTCCTTTGTTTCCTTCAGTGTGATTCAGAGGCAGCCAGAGAGGAAATGACCCCACACACCAGGAATACACACTCACACACACTCACTCACACACACAAACAAACACACACATTCCTGTAACAGGGTGTAAAGTGACACACATACGAGAGAGCTGCATAGACAGAGTATGTATGTCACAGAGTGACAGATTGATGACTCGTATATTATAACTTTGACTCACAACATGTGGTTAACAGCAACATAGTATTCTGGTGAGGAAAGGAGTGTGTGTGTGTGTGTGTGTGTGTGTGTGTGTGTGTATATGTTAGTGTGTGTGTGTTAGCGTGTGTTAGTGTGTGTGTGTGTCCAGCTACTTTATTCAAATCAGATTTACTGGATGATAACAAGATTAGAAGGTACTCCACGCTTTGTAAAATACACTTCTACCTACATATATACACACACATATGCACACACACACACACACACACACACACACACACACACACACACACTGTGTCTTTGTGCTCACAAGATGTCCCCTGTGTGGATCTTCAGTGAGATAAGCACCGACAAATATACACAGGAGGACATCAGTGGATTTCCGTATAGGAACTCAAGTACTTTACTTAAATACAGTTTTGAGGTATTTGTACTTTTCTTGAGTATTTACATTTTCTAGTACTCTATTCTTCGTGATCCATTACATTTATTTGAAAACTTTAGTTACTAGTTACTTAGCAGGTTACAGGGTGAAGTAGATTGTTTGAACCTATCAGATCAGTGTTTTACCCCAAAGTCACCCGTGCAAATACTACGCGAGTAAAATTCTTAAAGTATTTAATGTTAAATGTACTAAAGTATCAAGTACAAGTAAAAGTTAATGATACATTTATTCACATGTATGTACAGTATACTGTATACTATGGGTTGACCGATTACCCGCCAGATATTCAGCGTTTTTAGCATCGTTATATTCATCACTGCTCATTATACAGTATATACATGCATATTAATGTATGTATAATACACTTGTACTTGCACTTTTGATACTTATGTTCATTAAATATCAGATACTTCAAGACTTTTACTCAACTTCCTTTATGCTTTTCCTCAAGTACGACTTGTGACTCTCACCCCTCACTGACCCTTGTGTTTCAGTGATGCTGATCAGGAGGTTTTGTGGTGTGTACCATCTTTTCTGGGTGTGTGCAACAAGCTTCTGAGCTGCTTGTGGCCGCGGAGGCGAGGCTCTGAGCTACTCTGTACTGTACCGACGCCATAGCAACAACAACAAAGGCTGTAAAAAATCTAGAAATAATAGCGTAGCGTCTTTTATCGCCTGCATTGCTTCTCCGTCGATGATGCAGCTGCAGGACGGGAGGTGCTCTAACCCCGTGTCCTCTCTCCCTTTGTGTCCCCCCCTCCCCTCAGATGCAGTACCAGAGGAGCTGGTGGAGCCTTTATACAGGGACCAGTACAACCAGGAGCACCTGAAGCCCCCGGTGGCCTGCCTGCTCCAGTCTGCGGAGCTGTACTGCCGGGCCGGGAGCCTGATCCTCCGCAGCGATGCCGTCAAACCTCTGCTGGGACACAACGCCGTCATCCAGGCTCTGGCTCAGAAAGGCCTGTACGTGACCGACCAGGACCGACTGGTGACGGAGAGAGACCTGACCAGCACGCCCATACACATGGTGAGCGGACGTGAACCTGGAGGAGCATGTGATCGAGAACATCCTGATCGTTCTGCTGGTTTTTAAATTTGACACTTCGCTCTGTTGCACGTAAATATGATGTGCAATTTAGAAAAGTACATGAGCACGCTGTATAAACAAGGGCTACAATCAAGTATTCATTGTCATTTATTGTGTATTAAATGCCACAAACTTGAAAAAATGCTTCCCACAGCCCAGGATTATGTCTTCAGACCGTATAAAACAATTTAAAATGATATAAAACAAAAACAAATCTGCACATTTGAGAAGCTGCAACCAGCGTCTGCTCCATAAACGACTCAGATCAATTTGTTTTCCATCAGCAGACTAATTAATTAATCCGCTCATTGTCTTATTACGAGGAGATGTTAACTGTGTGCTTCGCTGTGTCTTCCCCCTCGGGGAGAATAAGTGAGTTATGTGATATTGTGTCGATGCGCTCCGTGTGTCCTGACGTCCGCCAAAGATCTGTTGTGTGGGGAGGAAAAAAAAAAAACAACCGCTAATGACGGGTTTCCTATAGCAACCCATTACTCACTGTTCAGCCTCTGTGTCATTAGAGAGCACCGGGCGAACATGCTTCAGCTCACACAACCCGGAGATATTCTGGGAGCACTGGACGGATGAAGGCGAAGGCTGCAACGTACAATTTTCATTATTGATTGATATTCACCTGAAAATCTTCAATATTTTGATTTGAATATTATACATTAAGAAGGCTGGGAAACATATCTTTTGTTCCATTATTTGTCTTTACACACATAATCATCAAATCCACATTACTGAAGAAATAACGATTTTTACGTTATGTCAAAGACGTCTGTGTATTATGTTGTAGAGGTATCTACTGACATTAGCATGCTAACCAGATAGCATTAGGCCTGAAAACCTCTCTCTCTCCCAGCAGTACAAAAGGTCCTAGCGATGTAAACACAAACACTCCCCCAGTAGTCCGGTTAGCTGCACGGCTAACTGAGGTAATCAAGCTAGCAGGTAGCTACAAACATGGGGTGTATAAACAGAATACAGTTAGCAGCAGTTAGCGGTTACTATGGTGATATGTTGTTGTTGGGAGTATGAATTCAACAGGTGGCCAATCGCCATAAAATCAACTGTTTAAACAATAAGCTAAATCCTAAAAAAAATTCAGGGACACCGGTTTGCTCAAAATAGTTGCACCCTGGAAGTCCTGGATGTATTTGGACAAAAATAATGTGCTGTATATGTGATTATAATAATAATAATGTGATTTTGTTGCACAGTCTGAGCATTTATGAATGCTTTTGAAGTGGTTTTAAAATATGGAGACATACAGTATATTGTGTGTCGAGACTCAGGCCAAAAATTTTGCAGTATTATTTTACAACCATCAGCTGATTGCAAGAGCCCAAACTAATGTCTTTATATTTCTTTTTTTGTGTCCACCCAACCTCTAAAACCCAAATATATTCAGTTTATAATGATATGAAGCAGAGAATCCTCACATCTGGAACGAGCTAATTTAGCGTGAGAAACTTCCTGTTGATTGACCAATCAATTAATTATCCCACTGTTTCACATCTAGAGCGTCCTGTCACCTTTCGTTGGATTTGAGCAGAGTGGAGTCGAGCCCAGAAATTGCTAATTTATGCTGTTTTTAGTTATGAAAGGAGGGCGAGTCTGTGGCAGCCTGATCCAGACACACTGCTGGCACACGCATGGCTGGAGAGCGGGCACTTCTGCTGACGCCAAGAGGTGTCTGCATTGCAGTGCACCCTCCCTCCCTCCCTCCCTCCCTCTCCTGTTCTCACTCTGTCTCTCTCCGTCTGTCTTACTGTTTCTTTCCTCAACTCTCTCTCTCTCTCTCTCTCTCTCCGTCTCTGTTGCCACCCTCCTCCTTCAGTCTTCATCTCCCTCCTCCTGTCACGGTCTCTATTTTAGCCTTTGCTCCGCCGCCTCCGCCTCATCTTGCAAACTCTTATCTGTGTGGATTAAAAAAAGGGACCGGCGACGTCGTTATCTCCTGAATATTTAATTGAAGCCTGAGCATATTTTATCAAGCCCTCGTCAGAGCCCACGGATCTCTCTCTCTCTCTCTCTCTGCTCTCTCTTTGGTTGTGTTTTATTTGCCCTCTCCTCCAGAGGAAAAAACTCAAAGTCACCGGTGACAGACACGTTTATGTGCCCGCTACAAAACTCATTGATTGAGGATGTAATGACCGGCGGTGATTAGGTGCAGCGCCTAATGATCCCTTGTCCTTACACACCTATAAAAGTCATGCGAGTCTGGCCGCGGTTGTGCGTTCGCTGCAGGTGATTTAGAGGCAGCTTTAAGTGGACAAATGGAGCCTACAGCCCCTCGACTCCCTCGGACTATTGACCTTCATTTGTGCGACACACAGCCAGGCAATTTGTTAACCTGTCCGTCCCTATTGTGGCTCTGCGCCCCGTCTGAATTCACCAGATTGGTTCTGCGAAGCAGAGGAACCTTTTTCTGTCGGCGTGCGTTTGTGGACTCAGCGGGATAAATTCAGTCACGCTAAAGTGAGGGCTTTTCATTTTGGGGTTATGGTATATCTGCGGGGAAAATGATGACCTCATGGTTTTCCAAATTCAGTGCAACAGAAGAATAACTCATGTTGGGGAGGAGGAGGAGGAGGAGGAAGAGGAGGAGCGTGGCAGTCTGTCACAGGGCGAATGGATGTACAGAGAGAGGCAGAGAAGGAGGGAAAGTGGGGGAAGGAAAGAGTTTAGGGGGGGGCTGCCATTTGGCTGCGATCTGGGAGGAAGCGGGAAAGTGGAGCAAGAGAGGAGAGGAGAAGGGAGAGCGTGGAAGTCTACGAGAGGACGAGTGGAAAAGGAAAAAGGGAGAGATGAGCTTTGGAATGAGGGGAAGGGAAAGCTCGAGAGGAGAGGAGAGGGAGGTATTGCCTTTTTGGCGGGCGGGACGACATGTGCGTGCCAGAGAGCGGAGTGGAAAAGGCCCGCTGTTAATACGGCCATCTGGAAAGAGGGGGAGAAAAGAGGGGAGGCGAAGAGAAGAGAAGAGAAGAGAAGAGGGGAGCACATGAGGAGCAGGGAGGGTCGAGGAGAGGAGGAAGGAGGAAGACGTGATGTGCACCACTGCAGCAGTGTGGAGGAGGGTGGGGTCTCGCTGTGAGCCGGAGCACGTCTGGTGCACAAGCGAGAGCCCCCTCCTCTCGGATCACACACACACACACACACACACACACGAACACACACCCCCCAAAGAGCCGTCAGACCTCCAGCAGTGTGCGCAAAGAGCCGCGTGTTTTCTCTCTTAGTTGTACTTTTTTTTTTTTCGGTCTCGCACATGCTCTAAATGTGAAAACACTTAAGGCGAGGGAGTGATGGAGGAAGGAGAGAGAGACGGAGCGGTAATTGAATTTTCCTGCAGAGAGGCGTGTCCCTCCGTCTGAAAGCTTTCTGACAAATTTCGCGGAAAAAAAAAAAGATTTGCAGGAATTTATGGACGTGTGCGTGAGACAGATAAGAGTTCGGACGTTGTTTTTACTGGCGCGTCGGGACAATTGATTGATCAGCACACACACACTCACATCTGAGCAGGGCCCAGACGTGGAGGTGTAAAGTTGTGCAATAAAAACACTCTGGACGTCGGCCTCCTCCGAGTGTGCGTCTGTGCCGAACGGACACTTGCTTTTGTTCGTGCGGAAAGAGGTTACTTTCATTATCTGTTTGCTCAGCTGTAGTGCGCTTTCCTATAGACGCCTTTGATCAAGGGCACACACACACACACACACACACACACACACACTCATGCAGCCATACAACAGCAGCGAGGCTGAATACTGATGCTCCTGTTAGACAGAGTGTGTGAGTGCACTGCAGCTCTTTACAGCCCTTTATGACCGGTGTGTGTGTGTGCCACCATTTCCACAGCCTTATAAGGCGTGTCTGTCACCCTCAGTGGGTTAGACTTGCTTCTGCACACACACACGCGCACACACACACACACACACACACCCTACAGGTCTTTGTGAAGGGATAATAGGCGGCACATGGCTTTTAAATCCATGCTGTAGTGTCAACAGTAGTAGATACCAGAACCGTCCGTAGATATGTAAGCAGAGGCTCCACAAACTGTCTGTCTGTCTGTCTGTCTCCTCTGTACACGCCCATGTGCACACACACACACACACACACGTACTGTACACACACACGTGCACATTGGATCTGAATACACTGACCTGTGAGAGACGGTGCAGAGAAAACACAGTGGCAGATGATCCAAAACACACACATGTTGATGTCAATGTTTCAGTCCTATGACGTCTTTCAAGACATTTGAGTAATGATTATATTATGATAATTAATAATAATCATAAAGATAACAGATTAATGTCACCACAGGGACTGTATGAAACAGTCAGAGGTTCTGAAACATCATGTTTCAGAACTGTTTCAGCTTGGCCTAGCAAACAAAATGGAAATGACCTGGTGTAAAGTTTAAAAATCTGCCCCTTAAAGCTGCTGTACGTGATATTTTCTTATAAGATAAGTATTAAATAGCTCTATATTCCAACAATAGTCACTGTTATAGATAATTTGGTCATGAACGTCTCTCATTGTTATACTACTTTTACTCACTTATAGTTACCAGTCACCTAAATGCAATTTTTTCATCATGCATTCTTCCCTGAGAAATTAACAAAAGTGTAGAAGAAAGCCCTGTGCTTGCAATGTTAGAGAAAGTGGGGAGAAAACTCCTGGATCTGCACCAAAAGTTAAGGGTGTGTATTCTGTGTCGAGACCTTTTCATCCTGCTTGACGAACGGAGAGGGGTGAGAGCATAACCTCCTCGGTGGAGGTAATTAATAAGCGAAAGAACATGAAGTGTCACATGGAGTTTCACCCTGTATCAGTTATACAGTATTTATTTTAAGGGCCCTCCTCCTTTTCCCTAAAAGCTACCCTGCCGTCAGCACGCTTCCTGTTTTCATACAGTCGGCCCCTGTACATAAAATGTACAAAACATGCAGTTCTGTCGGGGACGGACAGACGTTTATACTCCACTGTACACTACAGGCGTGCTACACTGTGATAGAATGTGTTGTCGATGGTTGTGTGATGTTTTAACGCCAGTATTGATTTACAAAAGTCCTAATGAAACATAAATTAACCCAAGTGGTTTTCTCATTACCATTTAAATTCATGTGGCTTTACACACACACACACACACACACACACACTCACACACACACACACACACACACCTACACAAGCTTCTTAGCCATTAAAGATTTAGGGGTTTTATGTAAATGAGTTCAGAAAAGCTTCAATCACAGGGAGAGCTCAGTGGGTTTTCATGAAGATCAGGTTTTCTGGATCTTCAGTTCCAGTCTTGGCTGCTCGGCGTGTCTCTCCCTCTGCCTGTCTGTCTCTCTGCCTGTCTGTCTCTCTGCCTGTCTGTCTCTCCGTCAGTCACTCCAGCCTGTCAGACAGTCTGACCGCCGTACCTCTGGAGGAGAATGCGCGCGATGTCAAACATGCTGCAATATCCTGAAGATGCAGGAATTCAAAACAGCGTCTGCAGAATGTTTCAATATCAGCTCGTTTAGCGCGGCAGCTCTTTGTTCGGGCGCCAACCACAACAATCCTGTTTACTCGTGTAGGGCAGCACAGCCGCAGCAGCATCCACTACAACATACTGCATGTCCACCAACTACGTCTTTATATAGGTCGACTGTGCATCAGTGTCTACAAACAACTGTTCCGCTCTCAGTTAGATTCGTATCTCCACCCCGGAGGTTATGTTTTCAACCGTGTCAGTTGTTGGTTTGTCAGCAGGACTGCACAAAAACAACTGAACGGATTTCCATGAAACTCGGATGGAGGCTGCATCTCAGCCCAGAATAGACCCTGTTCACTTTCGATGCAGATTTTTCTCACCTTTATTAACATTGAGAGGTGTTTTTAGATATTTTCATACGTTTCTCAGGGAATAATGCACAGATCTCGATAACAAACAGGGATAGAAACCTGCGACTACCACCAATGTGCAGCCGAGATCATGGTGATTCAGAAAAACACCAAGAGTACCATCCCAGGTTGCACTTTAGTACAGTAAGTAGCTCCGCACTTATTTCCATGAGGCTTATTTCTTCTGTCTGTTTAGACTGGAGCATGAGGTGTTGACGTCGAGTAGCAGACCAGTCGTAGCACTGGCTCTGGGTCAGTTGTTGGTTTCTTGGGGGAAACACTTGCTCACACTGGCTGTTACATGAGGCTCTGTGGTTATGAATAGACGCCTGTGCTTGTTTAGAGTCTTGTTGGTTTGGATCACGGAGCACCTGACTCGAGGTGTTTGCTCAGTTAGGTTGGACTCCGCGTTGATGCTTAGGTAAGCAGCGAGCGCACGCACACACACACACACACACACGGAGCGTAGATGTTTGTGAGCGGACCTGAGGAGCGACAGGAAGGGGAAGGGGAGGTCTGCTGGTCTGACCGGCCCGGAATGGGACTAGAAAAGGCCAGGAGAATGTCAAGCTTTGTGTAGGTGTTGAGGGGCCGGTAAAAGCACTCGAATAAAGCGAATGACTCAAAATTAGGCCATGAGTAAAAGCAGCTCTTCGTGTGCGGACTTTAAAGTGGCTTCAGATGTCACGAGGCGAGAGAGGTCGGACAGATCGCGATCAGAAACGTCCAGGTTTTAAGAGAGATGCTTTACTGTGGGAACAGTAACCAGCGACATACCACACATGGAACCAACAGACGTGTGTGTGTGCAAGATCCTTGTTTACGTAGCAAACAGTGGCACAGTGACTCGATTGAGCTCAGGCCGAACACAAATCAACACACACAGAGGACGCAACGCCAGTCAGCGTGATGTGAGGATAAAAAGCCAACGTGGAGGAAGACTGTTTGTTCTTCCATAAACAAAAGAGAGATGTGAGACGGAGACTGCAGACTGTGTATCTGTGATGGTGTTGAAATCCTGTATCTTAACATACGTAATCACAAATCACAATATCTGTTGATACCCAATTCTGTGACTTCTTGACAGTCACCATGTCACACACTTGCATAATTTATGCCCACATTAACGGCAGAAGTGAAGCTAACTGGAAGCTGAAAGCACGACAGAGACGACCAGAGACACAGTGAGCGGTGCTCAGGCTTGTGTGAGCTGTCCAATCAGAGCAGACCGGGTGTTCAGGAGAGGAGGGGGGCCTTAAAGAGACAGAGGCTAAAACAGAGCGACAGACAGAGGGAGGATACAGAGTTTTGTGTTTTTTTTAGCACTAAAGCTGTTCTAACAGTAACCCAAAATAAAATGACGAGCCTGAAAATGATCAGAATGTGTCTCCTTTTAAAAAGGTTTTCAATAAGCTGCTGAAAATGTCTGGCTCATCTACATTTCCTTGTTTTAAAACTGGACGGCTGGATGTCTTTGCTGCATGTTGTTCCTCTCTCCCTTCATTTCCTGTCGTCTCTCCCAACAATGTCTCCAAAAAAGCGTATAAAATGCCCCAAACATATCACGGTATGGCAAAAATTCCAAACTCTTAATGCTTCAGGGTGAAAACGTTCAGCCTCTCCACCCGCGCAGCTGTCGGTTGTTTTCACAGGGAGCGACTTCCTGAAGAAACATGTGGTGCTGATGTTGAGCACCAGTTGTTCAGTGTTTACTTTTAGAGCCTCCGCTCGAAATGTGTAGCGCCGCAGCGTCGCGTTACACGGACAGGGGACGCCGAATGTCAAACCAAGAGGAGGTGTGGCGTTTAATGAATTTATCGTCGTCAAATCGTAATTTCTGTCTCGCAGATGCTGTTTTCCAAAAAGTTGAATAGTCACACATCTTGTCTTGTTCAAGAGAAGAACACTTTCAGATCTTTCCAGTTCAGTGTGTGTTGAATGAAAACAAGATTTCAGCAACTTTGCATTTCAAAAATACCCAAGAAATGTAGACCTGCAATCAGTGCGATGTGCAGAAACACAAACAAGCAAAAAAAAAGGGATAAAGTTAGGCCTTTAATAGTCAGTTTGATGCTTCTGAAGGCAATCGTTTACAACGCTGCTGTATTTTTCTCCACAGAGTTCCCACCTGGCGCTCATAGACACCCTGATGATGGCGTACACCGTGGAGATGGTGAGCGTGGAGCGGGTGATGTCCTGCATCAACAGGTACTCCTCCGCTGAGCCCTCCCACAGTGACGGACACATCCAGGAGCTGCCGTACGACACCGAGGACGCGATCATCACCTGGATCAACAAGGTACACACAGGAGCGCATTCGTGTGCACACACAAAAACCACAAAGACATGTGCTCTCTCGTCTCAGAGGATAACAACCGCACACATCCTTGAGCCTTTTACTACAAAGGACACGCCGTTCTTTGTTTGAGTCCGGATATAGAAGCCGCGAGAGGGCCGACTGGAAAGCGTGTCATCGTCAATTCCTCCAGTATGTTCGCAATAAAAAAAGCAGAGGACGAGCTGGCAGCGACCACATGTAATCATGTCGGAGAGATTACCAAAATACTCAACCTAACCTCCTCTGGTCAGCTAAAGCCTGATTTGGAGGGTAAAGTCCGACCTCATGTGGCCTTTAAGCTTTAAGAGGGCAGAAGTTAAGTCTGTGATTGCAACTTCCATTTATTTCATTATCCCGCAGATTACTTAGTCACTTAAAGTTGCTGTTTGCTGATGTTGCAGGAGACATGAAGGAATCTTTGTCACGGATGTCTCAAAATATAATACTGACCTATTTCTTCCTTGGTTTGAAATAGCGACACCGGCCTCAGCATGGCGTAAAATAATCAATCAAGTGAACAGAGATGGCTGACATTACTATCTGAAGAATCTCATGTGCTCTGCTGCTCCATTTTCCAGCCCAAAGGCAGGAAGATACACATGTAGGATTCATTTACAGACACAAACACACATGTGTGGAGCTGCGATTCATAGCGCGCCGTGGCTGGGATTGTCCGAGGCGACCTCGTGCATCCTCGGGCCAGAATGTTGCGTCGCTGTTTGTACAGAACCTTTGAAGCCAGAACAGCAGTAATTATTAAAGAGGGGATATTTTTAAATCTTTATAGTAATCTTTGATGCTCTTTTTGTGCATTGTGCTCGAGTCGGAGGTCAGCTGAGTGCTGTATATCAGGTTACAGTAACGTGTAGCGTTGCGGCTAATGGGCAGAAGTGGTGATGAAAAGTCCTTCTTTGATGTGTGGAGGCTCTTGTTCCCGTGTTTGTCGAGTCTCTCCTCTCTGACCAACACAGACGAACCATTCAGTCTCTCAGTGAGCGCAGAATGCCTGTCTGAAATTTGACCTTGATCTCTGTCTGTCTGCCTGTCTCTCTCTCTCTCTCTCTTTCTGCCTGTCTCTCTCTCCTTCCCTTCAGGTGAACGAACACCTGAGGGACATCCTCGTCGAGGAGCAGAAGCTGAGAGAGGCTTCCTACCAGGAATCAAACGCCACAGCGCAAAAAGTAAGAACACACAGCAACACAAACTCTCGCTGCTTAGGAATGCAAGTGACAGGGTGTTTAAAGGAATATTCCAACATTTTGTCTCTGTTTTTAAGTACAGAGCGATGTTTTTAGCATAAGAATGGAAAAAAAGGGGAAAGCAACTAGAATGGGTCTGTCATACCAGCTACTCCAAAACTGACCGATTAACACTCACCAATTAATATTTCCTTTCTTTAATCCGCACACCAACCGAAATGTATAAATGACAATTTGTGGTTTCAGAGAGAGTTATGTGGAAAGACACAGCGCTGAGTTGTTGTTCACCAACACATATTAAAACTTAATGACTCCCTTTAAAACCACAAATTGTTAATAGTTAATTCACTACTTTCAATACTTACTCACTCCCTACCTAGCAGTGGCAGTCCTAGCTTGCATGACCCTGGAGCGAACCTCACTCAGAAAGACGCACAATAAACAAAGTTAAGATAAATTTGAAATACATTTTGAAATAATATCATGAATTCTTCAGGCCAAGTACAGAGCCAGGTGAAGGTTTAGCTTAGCTTAGCATAAAGAGTGGGAGTAGGGGGAAACCGTTAGCCTAGCTCTGCACCAAGTTTTAAAATAAACCTAGCAGCGTCTCTAAAGTTCACAAAGCAACAGATTGTACCTCTCAGTGTGGCTTTAGAGGGAGCTACACACATACATATATCCTGTTGAACAACAGCAGGCGCACAGACTGGACCAGAGGAGATACCACACAGAAGTGCTAGGTGGATGTCAGCAAATAGTTACACCATGTAACTCGCTCTATAAACCTTAAATTGTTTGTTTTTACATTCACGCTTGTGTAAGAATTAAACAAAAAGAGATACAGTGTGGTAATTAGTGAGCTTTATGGCATTGTTTGGCTTATTTTTGAGCTTTTGGAGAGAGCCAGGTTGTTGTTTTTGTCCTCGGGCTAAGCTAAGCTAAGCTAACCTGGTGAGTCCAGCCATTTTTCCCAAAATGTTGAACTATTCCTTTAAGACAGGGCCTCTTTGCTGTAATGTCTTTATCTAGTTTCTCTGCCTCTCGTACTTTTGTCTTATCTGTTAATATTAGATTAGATTTAAATCGTCCCTACTCGTGAACATCAGCACATGTCTGCATCCACACAGGGCACATGAAGACCCACATGATGCACACACACACACACACACACACACACACTTACGGCTCAGTGCACAGAGCCCTGTAAATCAGAGGAACAGATGAGCTCAGTCTCTGACCAGCTGCAGAGATGTGTTGGCAGGAGTCGCGACACTGCTGTTCGAGGAGACAAAGAAATGTGCGAGGCGGTGGAAGAGAGGAGAAAGGGTGACGGGCAGAGAGGGAAGAAAAGTGAGGCGGGATAATCAGAGCGAGGGGGAATGGACGACACGGACAGAGACGCTCAGGAACTTTGTCAGCTGTGAGCCAAAGAGAGACTGTGACAGAGACGGTGTTGTCATCCAGCAGGACTCGTAGTTATGTAACGTCCGTGTGACACAACGAGTCAGTCCGCCGGGACAAACACACAGCAGTCAGCCACTGTCCTCTTCAGCTCGCCTGACCATGAAGCTCCAGCACAGTGACATATCAGGTCACGACCTTCGCCTCGGGTCGCTGTTCTCTGTGATGGTGACGAAAGATGGAAAAATAAATATTATCTCGCTCAGTTCGGCTGTGGTGAATGGGAATCGGTGGATAAACTTCCTGCAGTTCAATACCGACTCAAAGAGGAAACCAGTGATCGACCCCTCTGAATGAGTAAACGTGTAAACATCAGATAATCCTCGTCGTTTTAAAGATAACTTCAGCTCACCTAAAGGTGCTGACCTTTGCTGAGTCAACAAGATTAAGAGTCATCCACGCTTTTTGCCTTCACGTCCTCTTCGGATTTTCCCTAAAACCACCCAAATATTGCTTTACCGGACTTTTTATCTCAGTAAATGATAATAAATAACTTTTTAAACTAATGTAGGACTCTCTATGTGAACACCAGTTATAACCTAATAGCATATCGTAATACATGATTTTATAAAATGTTTCAAAACCTCAACCAAACATTTACTTTCGTCCGCCATGTTGCTCCACATGTAATGTCAAAGACGTCAAGTTGTGTATCAAAATTTTTCCAAGTTGTTGTTTCCGACTCGAGGGATCATTTATGTGACATTACCGATAATTCAGACATCACATGAATGCACTATTCAATACTCATGCTTAACAGTGACAGTGTTAGCATGGCAATGTTTAGCATTAATGTTTACCATCTACAGTCGAGGTTGATGGGAATTTCTTTAGTTTTGCAGGTATTTGGTTTAAACTGAAGTGTTGGACACTGATAATAGTGTTCAGCCGATCACCAAAGTTGCTGAAAATGTAGTTTTCAGAAATGGAAAATAGCCAAAACCTAGTACACAACTTACAGTATGTCGCCCATCAGCAGGAATGTTATTTGTTGCAATGCTGTGCAATGCATTGTGGTTGTTGTAGGATTTCTACCTTTGCATGTAGCACCAATTTCAAAAATAATTGCATCTTTCTGCTACATAGGAAAAGTGAGGGGTTTAGAGTAAAGTAAAGTAAGACGGATTCATCCTCTCTGGACCATGAATGTATGAAATTTAATGGTAACCCATCCTGTAGTTTATAAAATATTTCACTCAGGACCAAAGTGTCACAGACCATACACAAGCACTGCTGAAAACACACGTTATCACAGTTTACATACAACAGGTTGTAAAATGTGTACGGGCTGTGGAGCGTTCTGAAAGAGCTGCAGGATGTCAGCTGTGGGAGTTTCTTGGCAAATCTTCCCTCGCTCATTGTCTGTTTTTTGTGTCAATATACAGTGAGAGTGATCAGCGCCTTGCCGCGATTGCTCTGTAAGCTGATAATACACACGGGATGTTCAACCTATCCCGGACTGATTCACACGGACACACTCGGGCTTTGTCGGAGGCAACAAGTTACAGCGAGCCGAGGGGGTCTTTTAAAAAAGCGTGTGAGGAAAACTCTGTTCGCTCGGTGTCAGTCAGCTGCTCTCCTGCTCCATGCTCCATCACACAGCTCCCTCTTCAACAGAAGTCTATTCACTGCGTAGGACACACTCAGAGGAGATAATTTCACACATACTCGTCCACACAATCCTGCACAAACACACACACACACACACTCATGGATGAGCACAAGACACATCTCAGTAGGTCTCGTCTATTCCGGGATGGTGTGTGAAAGTCTTTAACCGTGGTCTTGTGACTCACTGCTGAGCGTGTGGATTCTGTGTTTATGCTCATCACACTGTAGGTGCTCACACACAAGACCGAGCGGAAAATCAGAACAATGTGGGATTATCGTATGAATGAATAGGGAGAATATACCGTCTTAAAAATCTGTTTACGTCTGCAGCTCAGCTCTGATAGCTTTCATCGAGGAGGTGACGCTTTTAGGTCCCATTTTTTGGTTCGTACGTTTAAAACATATCTCAAAACCTCTCAGCAGATTTCAGTAAAGTGTGGTGGAGAGTTCGAACAGAAGCCGAGAGATGATTAATGACCTCGTGGTGCAGATCCACATTTTAAAGGAGTTTCTTGACAGTACAAGATAGATAGTTTTAAACTGTGTTACTCTTTAACAGCACATAATTCATTGAGAAGACGTCTGACTGTTGTACAGACTTGTCGACATGTCTGAACTTTGGCTCACAAGAACGTTTTGGTCTTAGATTAGAACATTTTGCAGTGACGTCCTCGTGAGCTCGTGAGGGAAAAAGAAAGTATTTTGTATGATTCATGTATTTTTAGCCATTATAGCGGCTCCGTGGCTCTTTATGGTAAAATACTATGGTTCCAGCTGAGACACCTCAACAGCTATTGGATTGAGTGCTATATAATATTTAACGTTCATGTTCCCCAGAGGATAAATCCTACAGACCACCTTGGCCACCTCTTTACTTTTTCTCTAGCAATGCTTGTGTTTGCTATTTAGCAAATGTTAGCATCTTAACAAGCTGAGCTAAGATGGTGAACATTATAGCCCACTGTATTTAGTAAACATTAGCATCTTAGGAATGTTTTAGAGAGGACGTTAGCATGTTATATTTTTTATTTTTATTTTATTAACAAGCAGAAAGAAAAATTACACAGTACAGCAAATTCATAGATCAATCAAAGGAACTAGCAAGGAAATTACATCTTTAACAGTGAAGCAAGTAAAATACCAACACACATAAAAAACATAGATAAAATAAATGTCTAATTAATTAAGGAAGAAAATAAATAGGGGGGGTTATTCTCCGCAGGTCACATACTTACTAGTTTAATGTAGCATGTTGACGTTAGCTTTTAGCCCAAAGCACAGCTTCACAGAGCTGCTAGCACGGCTACCTGTTATTCAATATTTGTGACTCTCAGGGCAAATTGTTCCTTTTTATAATAAGTTATGGTCTGTTAACTTGTGTGTCATGAAAAAATAATAAATGAATAATGTAGTGTCTTATCAAACCTCACCAAAAGTCAAAGGTCTCTGAGAGCGTGGCTAAGCTAGGCTACGCAACGTTAGCTATAGACACAGGTAAGCTAACCATGGACTCCCTGACGATGTTGAGGTTGTGTTTGTCATGTGATTTAGATGAGACCTTTTTAAAGCACCTTTTTGTAGCAGACTTTGTTTTTCTCTGACGTAGCTCATGTGTCACAGCTTAACTACAACTCTGGCAGATGTTTCCCATGATTGTCTATCAGTGTGTATTTTTGACACGTCTAAATGTATATTAAGAGAACGTAAAGAGGTCTCAGCTGTAGCACAAAACCTTTTAACCTGCTGTCGACCTAACGCCTCTCCCACTCTCTCCTGTTGTTGTCCAATCATCATCCACCATCAAGTCTCCTAGCAAATGGTACTGGAGACTAGTACCTGTAAGTCCATCCATTCTGAAGAACTCCTCTTCATCAGCCACCACCATCTACCTCCTCTGTGTCTGATCCCAAAGCTGCAGCCCGATACACCCGTCCACACTCTCCCCCTCACAGTCTGTCGCTGCATGTGGCCCTGAGCCCCATCATACATCGGCCTTGTCCTCACATTACTGTGAATCTGACTGACGGATAGGTCAAACTATTTTAAAATTGCGTCGCGCTGATAGCTCTCGTTCTACCAAATTAGCTTTGGTTCCTTTCAGGATTTGCTGTCTAGTGAACCAGCCCAGATTTCCACCAGTTTTGTTTATGTTGTCACAGATATTCGTTTTATCATAACAACAAGGATGGACCAACTATTAAAGGGTAGCTCCACCAATTGTACACATGAAAGTGTGTTAAGTTGCATTCTGGGTAATGTAGGCACCAGGTTTTGATAAGAAAGAAGAATGCGCTCATAAAAAAAAGATTATTTGAGTACAACGGTTTTAAAGAAGTGCAGTGCTAAACAAGTGGACTGCGTTTCAATACATGTTGCCTACATTACCCAGAATGCAGCTCAGCCACTGAGTGACATCACTGGAGGCAATTTATCAGATCACACGCAGCTTTCTCTGGAGCCATAAAAGGTTTTTATACAACTTTTTTTCAGTACTCCTAAAGACCTGTTAACACACTCTAATGTGTGAAATTGCTAAATTTACCCTTTAAGAAAAAAAAGACACAGAGGACTATTAAGGTTTAAGGCCTCTCTTGTAAGATATGTCACACCCACCGATGTTATCATGGTTTGGGCATTAGGTCAAGGAAAATCTGATGTTCTTTTTGGATTCTGAACCAGTTTATTTTTAGTCAAAATGCTCCGAAAGCTTTAAAATTCGGTGTGTGAACTGTAACGGCGCCGTTAGAGGAAAAAGGGGGTATGAGGATCATAAACTTTTCCGGGAAGAGCGAGTACAGTCCTGCAGTGTGATTGCATAAATACCAAGAATTACACAATCTGTAATTTTAAGACATTATAAAATAATGACACTGCCCTGGTGTTGTCAGCTGCTCATTTTCTTGTTTCATCCGGCATATCTATTGTCTGTGCTGAAAACAACTGGCGAGTTTCTTTTATTTTCCTCTTTGGTATGGGTTTAAATCAGCTGTCAGAGGAGAGAATTACATGTTCATACAAACCAAATGGAAGCTAGAAAACGTCGTGTTCCTGAGAGAGCTTCATGGACAGACTGAGAGGCTGTCTGAGTTACTGTGATCAAAGCTTCCGTCTTATTGCTTGTAAAATGCGTACGCGACACCACTCGTGTGTGTTTATGGGCAAACTGGGAGTACTGGTGCCCTGAAGACACACACAGTCGTGTTGTCTCTGTGGCTTTTACAGGCTCGGAGTGACACACATAAAACCCTGCAGGCAGGATGGATGTGCTAGTGTCGATTATTATTATTAAACTTTAAATCACATGCTTTGTCCTCTCCACCTCCCTCACCCCCATCACCAGATGTCTAACACCGATAACAATTCATTGTGTGAATGCTACATGCATTGTGTTCCCCTCCTCCTTCTAAAAAACACTAACAACTCACAAGCAATCAAAAGGAGCATTACAGTGCTGAAGGGATTTTTTTGTTTGTATCCATTTAAATTGAAGACGACTGTGTTGTGTCTGATTATCTGCATGATCGGTTTTAATCTGCACTCTCCGAGCCGAGCCTTGAAGCCCACCCTGCGCCTGAACCTCCTCGAATTAACACCTGTTTTCGTCTGCGAGTGGGTGCGATTGAGTCGTGGGTGCATGCGGATAGAAAAGTGTGTCTGCAAGCAACAGTCAGAGAGCGGCTCGTGCGCGTCCGCCCCGATGACACATATAGGTGATGTCTTTGTGCCGTTGCCATGGTTTCAGGCTCGCTACAGGAAGGAGCACGCTCAGCAGAGGAGCGCCCCGTCGCTCCCCCTGGTGGAGAACCTGCTGAAGGACAACACGGACGGCTGTGCCCTGACCACGCTGGTGCACTTCTACTGCTCGCAGGCCGTCAGGCTGGAAGGTGGGACCGAAACCCTCAGGGGGGGGAGCTGTGGCCACACCCACATGACCTCACTAGCCACACCCACATGACCTCACTAGCCACGCCCTCTTTTATTGTGACGTTTCCACCAAAAAAAGTAAACAGGCACGAATGAAGTCAGTTCAGTTCAGATGAGCACACCACAATGATTTTCAGTCAGAGCTGGACGGCACAAAGGACGCTGTTCTCTGCTCTGACTACAACCACACATGAGAGAAGGAGGCTTCAAACAAAGAGCATATTTATTATCAGTTTTCCCTTTTACTCTGAGGACATATTGTCTTATGAATATATAAAAAAAAGCAAGTAAAGTCAATGAAAACAAGTCGTGCTTATGTAGTAGCCTCATGCAGGAAATGTCTTATAGTTTTCAACGGGCTAAACTTTAATCGTAATCTCAGAGAACAACATAATCAAGAGATTAAGGACCCTGTTTTGACTCTCTGTGGTCACACTTAATGATAAAAATAAAGAATATTGACCCATGAAAGACACTGTGAGGCAGAGAGGATTCAGTGCGAGACAAAGAGAAATGAAGTGACTTGTTTCCTCTCAGCTCGCCTGCGCCGTCATTTTCTAAAAATGCTCCGGGGCCAGGTTGTGATTGGTCACGAGGGGAGTGTGGCGGAGAGCCGTTAGAGGAGTCGCCCGCCTGCTATTTCAAAGATAAACAACCCCGATGTCGGCGCTCTGAGACTCCTGGGATTGAATGTAGTTCACAGGCGGCTCGTACACATGTGGACCAGATGTGGAGTTACACTCTGCTTTCTGGCAGCCTGGTTTACTCTAAAAAAACACAACAGTGAAGAAGTACAGGAAAGCACAGGACGTCATCGTGTTCGGTTGTCAGACGGTACATGCACGGGCCGTCGTTAGGATAAAGTCACGGGAAAAGAATCCAGATGATTCATCCAGACGGAGTTGAAAACTTGTGTCAAGAAGGATTTTGTGTGATTAAAATCGGCTACTGTGTGCGCCACAAATCCCAGTGGGGGAAAGTCTGGTAACTTTCCTCTCATCTGCTCTTTTTTTAAACGTAAACTACGTCTTATCTCTCTCTCTCGCCTTCCTGCTTGGCCTTTGCCGTCACCCCCTTCCTTGTGTGTGTGTGTGTGTGTGTGTGTGTGTGTGTGTGTGTGTGTTTGTGTGTCTGACCCCTCCCCTGGCTGTGCAGATATCTGCCTCAAGGAGACCATGTCTTTGGCGGACAGTCTGTACAACCTCCAGCTGGTGCAGGAGTTCTGCAGGAACAACCTCAACCACTGCTGCCACTTCAGCCTGGAGGACATGCTCTATGCCCACGCATCCATAAAGGTAGGGAGACGTTTAGAATAAAGATGTACGTGAAGGATGTGGAAAGTGTTTTTTTTTTGTTTTATATATAATGTGGATTGAGTTAAAGAAGAAGAGAGAAAAGAAAAAGTGTTCTGTGGGAATGAGGAGAGTCAGAGTTGGGAATGACAAAGAGGCAAAAATGAGTCATGCAAGGGAAAAGTTTAATAGTGAATGTGTGTGTTTGTGTGTGTGTGTGTGTGTGTGTGTGTGAGCAGGCTTGGTTTGCTTCTCACAGGGGTTGTTATTGTGCGCGTGCGGATGTATTAAAAGGGGCACAAAGATCATTTCGCTACATTGAGGTATTGCTTTGCTGCCAGATTTAATGAATATGATATGGTGTGTGTGTGTGTGTGTGTGTGTGTGTGTGTGTGTGTGTGTGTGTGTGTGTGTGTGTGTGTGCCTTTCTAGTCCAGACACTGCAGGCCAAATACCCCCCCACCCCCCCGCCTCTCTCTCAAACAGAGGACAGATTCAGCTCGGAGGAGATTCATTCTGAGCCGTCTCTGCCTGCCTCTCTTGTTTTCTCCCCCTCCTTTTCTTTTTTCTTTAAAATCAAACAACAAAATGTGTGAACTTTCAAGACGAGACGACTGCTGACACTCAGTCCTCGGGCTTTTATACTCCGCACACGTTTATTCCTGATTAATAAAAGCCTCACTGTGGAGACTTCAGAGCATCTCTGTGCCGTCCGGTGCTGAGAAGCATGGGGCTCTCCGTGTGGGTAAACAGTATGCAGCCAGCGTGGGCAGGAGCATTCGGATTCAAGTCACGGCCCCACCGAGCTGACCGGGACTTTCCATTCTCCGAAACAGCACCGCAGACGGGTTTCACACTTGCTCTGAGTTTCTGTCGTCCCTCCTCAGTCGCTTTATTGTTTACATCGAGTGTTTATTGGCTGTATGGTGCTTGAGTTGTAGAACAAGGCACAGGAGGAGAGCGGAGGGAGAAAAATGGCAGTGAGGGGAAGTTAAAGAGACTGGCACGCTGCCCGTTCACCACAGATTGACTGCCCACTGAATCTTAACTAGAGTGTGGGTTTGTGTGTGTGTGTGTGTGTGTGTGTGTGTGTGTGTGTGTGTGTGTGTGTGTGTGTGTGTGTTGCGTGCATTCACTTAATATGTTCAACAAAAAGGAATGTTTACGCCATTAAGTGGCTAAAATGAAGATCCGGTTTCTTGGAAAGAAGAAGAAAACCCCAGCTTTTCTTTCTGTTTTTGTCTCTCTGTCCCGGCTAGAAATGAATTAAAAGTGGCCCGTGTGTGTCGACCAAAAGGTTTCCCTCGGATGAAATCATGTGTATAAAACCTCCAGAGACGTTCTGTTTACGACACGCACGCATTTATCACCGATGCGGGGTCGCTCGCTCGCTGCTCTGTGCGTTCAACCGCGCACGACACGCGACACATTCAAACTGAACTCCAGATGGTGTTTTGGACGGCTCTCGTGAGGCGTGTGGGTTTCGACATCACACACCTCTTAGACATGAAACATACGGTGACATTCACATGCACACACACACCTGAGCCTGTTACCAAGCAACAGCTGGCAGGCCGTGACCTCATTGATCCGTCAAAATCATGCTGTATAATATCATCTCAGATGTGGTGCTAAAATCATTAATAAATAACTGCATATGTGTTTGCATCATTAACCGTGTGTGTGTGTGTGTGTGTGTGTGTGGTCTTGCAGAGTAACTACCTGGTGTTTATGGCCGAGCTTTTCTGGTGGTTTGAGGTGGTTAAACCTTCATTTGTGCAGCCCAGAGTCTTCAACCCAAACGGTACGGCACGACTTCACAATAACATCAGCATGCTGCTGTTAACTCTGATGATTAACTCAAAGGTTTAAGTCGAACGCTGATTATTTGTCGTATTATTCCCTCCGCAGCATGCGAGCCTGTTTCAACTTGTAAGAAAATGGCTCCGGTGTCCAGTCCGGTCAAACAGAGCTATGCAGACAGAGCTGACAGCCCAGAGAGCCTCCCTGCAGAGGGTAAATATGTGTGATCAACCGAGGATGTGCACAGATTAGTTTTTTATAAAGCTGACCGTTGAGTGATAATCCAAATAAATACACATCCCAGACTATTAGCAGTTACAGTACCTGGGATGAGTAATGAGCAGTGGAAGAATGTGTGGATGTGTTTTGTTTTGAAACTAGAGGCCCTCTAGTGGCCGATTTACAGCCATGCAGTCACTCTTATTCACTCCTATTAAGTTTAAGCCCTATAATTAAAAAAATCTAGCTATCACATGTACTGTGTTTGTACTATACAGTGTAATTTAGATTTCTAGACTAGCTTGTAAGCCTCTGTCTTCCTAAAAACTAAAGCACTCCACTAAAGTAAACCAGTAAGAAACTCACAAACATCTGTCCTGTCTGCCGCAGGTGTAATGAAGAGATCTACCTCCATGTCCTACGTGGATGGCTGCGTTGGCACATGGCCCAAAGAAAAACGGTCGGTACCTAAACTCTATCCACTGACCCACAAATGTGAAGTGGTCTGTTGCTTCCGCATTAAACTAACAGCACATTTCCTTCCCATCCCTCAGCTCCTCCTGTCGGGGAATCTCCTTCGAGATCCCTCTGGACGGAGACCCGACCGTGCCGCCCTGCGAAGCCCCCGCCCTCCGCGGCATGACCCGCTCCGCCAGCAGCGACGGCCTCGGGTTCAAAGTGCACTTTGCGTCTCGAGGGGGCATCAAGCGCCACCTCTCCCTCATGCCCGTCAACGTGAACGGCCAGAGCAGACACATACCGGAGGAGGAGGAGGACTTCGCCTCCCACAAGCCCCTGGGGAGGAACAACACATTCTCAGTCAAGAACCAAAGCAGGTAAAGTCGAGGGATGTGATAGGTTATGATTCAAAGTACTTATTGACAGTAGAGGGAACTTTACTGTGAGTCAGTCTTCTAAAACAGGGTAGGCCAAAGTCAGTCAATTAATCTAAGAGGCAATATAACAACACAATACAAGGACCAAAACTGCCAAAATCAATAGATATGCCATTAAATCTGCCAATATTTTAAATAAATGTAGCCATTATTAAATTAGAAAGTGTTAATTTATTTAACTTTGGATTAATTCTCACATATTTATTTATTTTCCCATTTATTATCTCTAGTTTTTTTTTCCTCCATACCTACATGCCATTCAAAAACAATTGTGAGAAACATTACAGAGCGTTTTGTGCATTTAGTGATACAATAATTGTCTTTATTACCCCTTTTGGAAAAGAGGTAGGTGGAGGCTAAGTGTATTAGCCTGTAGCCTTAGCCTATATTTATAGTCACATCCACTTGCAGCACCAGCAGGAAACAGTAAACATCAGCTGCCTGTTCAGTATCTGTTGCCTGTTTTCCAGCTAAGTGAAGCTGATCTAACAGCGGAAAATTATGTTCAAACTGCATGACGAGACATTAAAGTAAGATGGGCATTCAACCGTATATCTGATTTTAGTTGAATAGGAGAGATTGTAAAGATGCATCACAGCTGACTGGTACTTTAAACCAGCGTCAGTTAATTCGCCCTCCCCTGTCCCCAGGTACTCCAACGGAGTCCTCCCAGAGAGCAACCACAGCCCCAACAATCACCTTGACAACCACAGTGGGCAGATCAGCCCATCGACTCCTCCGAGCATCGAGGAGGCGCTGAAGATTATCCACGACACCGAGAGGCCTCACGCCAGCCTGGCCGTCGGGGACGGAGACAACGGCTTCTATCTCCACGGTGACGAGCCGTCAGACCCTCCGGGTGCCCAAGGTCAAGGGGACGACCAGGGCTCGGCCAAGGCTCGGCTGAACGACCACGACCCGAACTCTGTGTCCACCGATGAGGTCGACACCGGCATCCACGTGAGGACGGAGGACATCCAGAGCTTGGACGAGGACTCCTCCTCGCTGAGAGACTACTCGGATATGGACCCGGACTGTGAGGCCATGACCCGGTCCTGCCCTCTGTCTGACCGGCCCGAGAGGGAGAGAACCAAGGAGGGCGGACAGAAAGGGGTGGGCGACGCTGACTCTAACGGGGAGAGGGGAGACGGAGGCGACAGGAGCAGCCCCTGTCCCAGTTCAGCGCCCACGCTGCCCAGATCCCACACGGCCAGCCCCACCTCGTCCTCCGGGGGCTCTGGGGGCGGCATGGTCCGGATGACGAGCTTCGCGGAGCAGAAGTTCAGGAAGCTGGAGGGACGGAGCAGCGGAGGAACCACACCGGAGAGCTCGGACCTCAATGTGCCGTACACACACCCGGCAAGAAGTATCCCCTCTCAGGTTTGTGCTCCCTTTTATTTAAACTAATTATTTTTGGGAATTCAATCTGCGGTCATGTGTGTTGAGTTAACGTGAATGATCTCACTTCTTTTCTAGATCTCCACGCCTCCTTTGCCTATCACATCTCCCTCCCCGGTCACACCTTCTCCCAGAGACCCCTCCCACCTGATCGCCTCAGAGATGATTCAGCTGAGGATGAAGCTGGAGGAGAAACGGAGAGCCATCGAAGCCCAGAAGAAAAAGGTGAACAAATGTAGTCAAACGTAGCCGAGAGGGCAGCTTTACTAAGTAGTTTTTTTTTTTTTTTGCTTCTGTTTGATCAATGGTGTAATTTTGGCTTCACTTTTTTTTCCAGGTGGAAGCAGCTTTCACCCGCCATCGTCAGAAGATGGGCAGAACGGCCTTTCTGAACGTCGTGAGAAGAAAAGGAGTCACCGCCCCTCTCAGCCCCGGCTCAGGCGGCGCAGAAACACCTTCTCCGGAGCCGCTCGCGTCCTCGAAGGAAGCCGGCCAGAGCAGCATGGAGCGGGCGGAGCGATGCAAGCCGGACGGTGCGGCTCCTAAATCCCCCTGTGAGGACAGCGGAGGTGAGTGAACACTAGAATAGCAGGGCAGACGATCCCCAGAATGATGATGTGTCTTTGGGAGGCATCTCGACTGACCTGTGGTGTCACTGTGTTGATGCAGGCGTGACTCCGGGGGAAATCGACCTCGCCGATTACACTCGCTCCATCGAGAGGCTGAACACGTCGCTGGGCTTCCTGCAGACGGAGATGCAGCGTTTGTCCCAGCAGCAGGAGAAGATCATGGCCATGAGAGAGCAGCAGCAGCAGTCCTGGGTCATCCCTCCTCCCGCTCCCTCTCCACACAGGTATCGCTTCACGACAGGTGTTTGTATTTTTACCTGAAAGATCATTTCCTGCCAACACTTACATGGCCTTGTTGCTGTCTTTGTCCCCACACAGGCAGCTCCGGGAGTTGCGCAGCAGCAGCGTAACAGGCCGCGGATCGGGCCGAGGCTCGGTCGGGTCTTTGTCCCCCATCCTCTCTTCCTCCGGCTCTCCCCACGCTCCCAATCGTTCCCCTGCTGGCATCAAGCGGCGACCGGCCTCCTTCCACGCCAGGACCCCTCGGACTCCACGACCAAACGACCTGAAGGTCACGCCCTTCAGTCGAATGCTCAACACCCCTTGCTCGGTGGACAGCCTGCCCAGGCTGAGGCGGTTCAACTCCAGCCAAACCCAGCTCAGCTCGTTCGCCTACCTGAGCCACGACGAGGGGCCGGGGGGACGCGCGAGCCAAGAGGACAAGGACGACAAAGAGAACGCCAAGGACGAAGAAGAGACAGTGGCGAGGAAGAGTGCTGGCACTCCTCAGCCCTCTGCTAAAGGAGCCAAAGAGAAGGAGGGCGAGAGACAGGAGGAGCAGGCTCAGGCCAAGGGGGAGGTCAAAACCTCGAGGTCGTCAGAGGTGTTGCGTCAGCCGGTGTCTGAGATCCAAGCAGGCAGCAGTGTCAAAGGAGACGCCCAGGACAGAAGAGACCTGGTGGAGGTGCCTCTGTCTGGGCTGAAGCCTCCGGGAGGAGCGCCCGGTGGAGAGGGACAGGGGGAGGGGGAGGCAGGAGGGGACGCTTACGGAGACGACCAAAAGATGTGTTGTGGATTCTTCTTCAAGGTGAGCTACAGGATAATTCACTGGATAATATGTTTAGTAAAATAAATGTCAAAGATAATCCATGTAAAAGTTTGGACTGGAAAGGAAACAGGTTTAGCCAGAAACTCAAGTCATTAAACTGAACAACATGAAGTTAGGATGCTTTCTGTTGCCATAGCAACAGTCATATCTGAGTCATTCCTGTAATCCCAGGGTCCAATGTTCCCCAGTTCTACACACAGTATATTGTTCTTCAATATCTGATGTTCCCAGAGTCCTGTCCACAGATTATATGGCACAAACTTGGAACATGAAAAATGCTCAGAATGTGCTCTCCATGGGTCCTGTCCCAGATAGCAACACCCTCATCCGGCCCACATACAAGTCTGGGCCAGATCCAGCTCACCAGAACAGAATGAACTGTGGCCCAGATTTGGACCAGTTTCGCCATGGTTTGGCCTGCTTGTGGCTCTGATCTGGCAAACAGGAGCAGGACTGCCCAAGTGCCAAGTGTATGTGGGCCAGATCGGATCACCACAGAAGGGTTAATGTGTAGTAGCAGAATATTGAACTGGGGAACATCGGACCCTGGAGAGCACATGTAGAACTGTTGATATTAGGACCCTGGGAACCTGGAACCAATTTTTCATTTTCACATTATGTGCCTTATAAATCTGGAGATTTCAGGACCTTGGGAGAATAGATATGCTCCCTGTATTTCCCAAAATGTTGAACTATTGTTTTAAACGTTGCCCAAATTAGTTTATACACACAAAAGACACAAAGCTCTCCATTGTTGACAGTGAACTCTAGACCGAGATAAGATTCTTCTGTTTCTGATTTGACCGATATGTTGGCTTTGTGAGCAACACAGCAAGTGTTTCAATACTCGCTGTCAGAAATCTACATGCTGACTCAAACCTTGTTAGCCTCGCTGGCATGAGAACAGGAGTATAGAACAGTAATATTTCTTTATTGTAGTAGTATTTCATCTTGAGTTTTCACAGCAGGAAACAACAGGTGATATTTATAACATTAACAAAGGCTCTGTACTAGTTGCAGCTGTGTTTGACAGCTTAAAATGTGAATCAGGGCTCTTGAACTTCAGTTTAACTCCACGTTTCTCCCTCTGGTCGCCCCCTCTCCCCTAGCTTTGGAAACACTGCAGTAAAACTGTAATGCCAACAGATGCAGACAATGAATTTACTTCTCATTAATAATCACAGTCTTCGCAGCCGTATGGTGCTGACTGTGTGCAGGTAGCAGAGACAGGAAGGATCTCATACTGTGTGAGCCTGGTACAACATGTGCACTGTTGTGCCTGTTGAGCCATGAGCTGATCAGAAACAATGCATGAGTGAATCTAGGCCGAAAGAAAAAACAAGAACTCGGACGCATGATGGACCATTAGAGCTCTGATTACAGAGCGATGACAGAGCTTTGCTGACAGACGGCCTCATTACATACCACAATTATTAATATTATATAAGAATCAGTGTTTTATCTTTTATAGATTTGAAGGTGTAAATGACACACTGGAGCCTTTTAGTCATAATAACTTAATACGTGGTGTAGAAATACTCACCATGACTGAAAAATATGCCGTGAACGTGATAAAAGAGGCAGTCTACATGTAGTTATAACTCTACATGTGATCTGAATTGTGTTTTTGTGTGTGTCTCCCCACCAGGATGACGTGAAGGGTGAGGAGGACATGGCAGCCAAGAAAGCAGCCCTGCTGGAGAAGAGGCTGAGGAGGGAGAAGGAGGCTCTGGAGAAGAAGCAGCAGCAGGAGCTGGACCAGGAGCAGAAGAAGGAAGCAGCACGGTCAGTCCGACTCTCTTCACTTCTGTTTTTTCCGATTCTAACGCCGGTCCCATACTCACATCGTCGATACATCTTTGTGTCGGTCACCTCCTCCAGGTTGAAAGCCGAGGAGGAGCAGCAGAAGAAGGATGAGGAGAAGGCGAGGAGGGATTACATCCGGAACGAGTATCTGAGGAAGAAGCAGCTCAAGCTGATGGTGGACATGGACGAGGTCATCAAGCCCCGGTCCGGCAGCCTCAAGAAGAAGCCGCGGCCCAAGTCCATCCACAGGGACGTCATGGAGTCGTCTACTCCGCCTGTGAGGGCGACAGGTGAGAGACACACACAAATCACACAAACACACACACACACCGTCAGTGTATGACAGACATAATGCTCAACCTCTCCTTGGTTTTGCGCTGCAGGGGTGCGTCCTCGAGGCTTCTCAGTATCGAGTGTTTCTTTGGCGTCTCTCAACCTGGCTGACCACGACAGAGAGCAGCCGAATAACAAGAAGAACAACAGGTAAGAGCCACTCGCAGATTTCAGATCAATCAGAGATGTAAGCAGAAGAAACAACATTCGACTCTGACAGCCTCAAAAAAACAAGGACTTACTCCTTTAATTCAGGTGGAAATATAATAACAAAGTATTAATAGACTGGATGTTATTACTCTTGTGGTGGGTTAGGAGTGTCTAATAAGTAAATAATTAAATCATCACATTCTCCTGTTGGATCTGTATAAAAGAACAAAAGCGATAAACAAAACGTATCTTCTATCATCTTACCACCTTTCCATTCTCACCCCGAATCAACCCGCTGAGCAAAAACATATCCAGAAGACGTCTTTTGGGTATGTTTTTGCAAAACATCAAATTCAAGGACTTTACAAAGACTTCTCCAGGCCCAGCACCCTCTCATTTAAGGACCCAACATGGCGTAGCTTGAGACACGGATCGAGGTTAATGAGCATTTTTATGAGCGCTGGCAGGTTTTAGAGAAGCAAACATCAGTTAAAAAAGAAACATCAAAAGAACTTCTCGCACAAAAAATACAAATTAAAGCTCTTTCAGCGACCCATGTATGTTTATGTATATTCTCAAGGCCTTAAAGTCGGCTGAGAAGTGACTTCACTCTTCATCTCATCTTCATGCACCGTTTTCTTCAAGCTCCTCACAGTCGCATCTTATTCTTCAAGTATAAATATCACTTCGCATTTGACCATTCATCCATGTATCACCACCCACTGTGCACGCCCACAGTAAAACTGTTAAAGCTCCTCACATCCCGCCCCATATTTCACGTGTGTCACCCTCCTGTGATACTGATTTAACGTGGGTGCTCTGACAATGAGGTTATTCTTTTCCTTCCACTCTGCATCTTGACTCTCTTGTATCCCTCTCTTCTTTCTCCCTGTTTTTTTGCCTGCGTCACCTCAGAGGCAGTAAAGTAGCTTCTGCCCATATCCCCTTCTATCTAAGCTCGCCCAAAGAAAGAAAGGGAAGGTTAGTAACGCTCCCGAAAAAAAGTGGCGCTTCCGCAGGTGAAGCGCAGACGGTAGACAGATGTGTCGACGGTGAAATAATTGAATCCATTCCTGCAGTTTTTGCTTCTGCGTTAAGGTTTGTAGGACCTGCGTGGCTGCGATGTTTCCGCCTCAGTGCTGCTGCCGCTCTGCCTCCTCTGTCTTCTGCAGCATTGCTCTCAGGCTGTTGTTTGCTCTCCTCTCTCTGCTGGCTGCTCGGCTTCACCGCTCTGTTTTTTTTTTGCCGTTTCCTCCACAAGTACTCGGCCTCGCCTCTCGCAGCGGCCGTAAAGACAGCGCCGAGGCTTTGCTTTGCTTGGCTGAACATGCCTCTCTGTTCGGAGTGTGTGCGCTTTGATGTGATGCGGGACAACAGTTTGGAGATTTGTGTCACAGCGTCTGACCTTGTTCTACCACATCTTTCTGTGTGTGTGCATGTCTGTCTGTGAAATCTGTCTGCGTTCGCTGTCATGCCTCGTACATGCTCACGTGTGTTTGTTGTGGGGGTTTTTGTCTGTTTTGTGTCATTTTGTCGGTCTGTGTGTGATCGTCTCCAGGCCAGACTCCGCGGAAGGTTTCTCCTCCTGTCCTTCGACCGGCAGTCGGAACGGAGAGAAGGACTGGGAGAACGAATCCACCACCTCGTCCACTCCCTCCAACGCCGAGTACACAGGTGTGATGCGTGCCTGTAATGTTTACACATCTCCACAGCCGCTGTATGTAACGTGATATCTCTTTTTTTATGTGATCTCACGCCCTCTTTCTTTCCCACAGGACCCAAACTGTACAAGGAGCCGAGCGCCAAGTCCAACAAGCACATCATCCAGAACGCTCTGGCTCACTGCTGCCTGGCTGGCAAGGTCAACGAAGGGCAGAAGAACAAGATACTGGATGTATGTTGTGAAGCGCTTCAACAGTTAATTAGTCTGTGAATATTCTCATTCATCCAGGTCATAGTTATCTCAAGGAAATTGAATCGAACGCAACTGGATTTGGTTTTTGTCTTGAAAAAAAAACAAATCCAGTTGCGTTCGATTCAATTTCCTTGAGATTCAACAGTTAATCAATTAGTTGTCAACTGTTAAATGAATCGAAACTATTTGGGAAAAATCGATGAATTGTTTTGAAAACAAGCCACATTTCTCTGATTTCAGCCTTGAGCATTAAAGCATGTCCACCTATTCTATAATCAACAATTATAAATCTGAAAATGAGCATAATATGTCTCCTTTAGATAATATTCTTTGCACAAAACAATGACGTTTCTCCGTGTTTTTCTGCAGGAAATGGAGAAATCCGAAGCCAACAACTTCCTGGTGTTGTTCCGCGACGCCGGCTGCCAGTTCAGGTCGGTGTACACCTACTGCCCCGAGACGGAGGAGATCACCAAGCTGGCCGGCATCGGGCCGAGGAGCATCACCACCAAGATGATCGAGGGCCTGTACAAGTACAACTCGGACAGGAAGCAGTTCAGCCAGATCCCAGCCAAAACCATGTCCGCCAGCGTGGACGCCATCACCATCGCCAGCCACCTGTGGCAGACCAAGAAGCAGGGGACGCCCAAAAAACTGCACCCCAAGTAGTAGCCCACGACGAGATTTTGGACACGCTTCTCCGGAGCGAACGCGGATGAATGAGTGGATTTTACTGTATCATTAAACGGACACACTGTCCCACTGTAAGAAATCACAACTGGAATGTAGAACACAAACGGGCCTCGCCACACAGAGTCGCACTCTGGACTAACTTCACCGGGGCGCACAAGTGTGTACGTGTCAGCATGTGTGTCAATGTTCTCGTGTGCCAAAAAGAAAAAGAAAAATAAAGAGGCGGACCGATGCCTTACCTAGTTGAACCACTGAAGCAGTGAATGTCACGCCTCTGACAGGGGCAGTTTGGTTTCTATAAGTTGATCATGTGTGGCCTTATTGCTTGTTTTGTGTCGTGTGGACGCGCCGTGAGTGTTGGTGTCATTTCGTCAGCGCCTGTTGAACACGTCGGTTGTGACGCAGGAGAGACGCGCAGGTCTGGGATCAGATCGCGCCCCTTGAAAGCCCAGGACAGGTTATTTAGAAAGCGTTGGGCCCGTCTGATCTGTGATCAGGTAGAGGCAGCATTTTTTTGATGAGAGTTTTGCTGCTATACAGGCATGTTTCTTTCTGTTTCGTTCATTTTTTTTAAAAACACGTGACTGAAACACCTATAAACAGTTCAGATTTGTGTATGTGTGTGTATAGTGAAGTGCCAAGCAGTGTGAGGAACAAATACCTCAGTTGGTGATTGCGATTTCTTTCCAAGAGTGTGACACGGTGAGAGATCACCGAGCAGACGCAGGAGGAAACCATCAGACGATTCTGGAAAGCAAACCTGCAAAATAGACTCTTTAATTTATTTCGTTTTGATAACGCTTTGAAGATATTTTAAAAAAAAACAAAGGCGTCTTAGATTTTATTCAGAGAAACATAATATACAATGCGTATATAAGTTAAGTTGATTTGTATATGATGGCAGATCCATTCGAAAATGAACAAAGTCCGCTTGTAGTAGCTTTCTGAGTAGCTTTTATAATTTATCATGTACGTGTATGAGTATGTCGTCGTTTGGGGCCTTTTATTGTGCTACAAATGCAAAAAGTGTGATCACTCCACGGTGTCGCTGATAAGACTATTATCAGTCGTAGAATAGATGAAAAAAAAAACCCACTCTGTGTCATCCGTCTGTGCGATTTAAATAGTCACCATCGACCACGTCGCAGTTTGAACTAACAAATACTCGAAAATGCCACTTTTAACGTGGCGTGTTGTCTTAACTATTCCATCTCTATCGCCCCTTAAAGTAGTCCACCATTGTAAATAAATGAATTCACCTATGATAGCACTTCGAGACCCTGTCCACCGTCGCCCAGCTGTTTCCACTCGTCATGCTCGTCGCTTCAATTTCGACATAACTGTTACATTCTTCTCAGTATGTGTTGACACTGTACAGATATATTTTGGCATATAGAAGTATTTTTTGTAATGACATTTACCTGTTGGAGGTGAGTACTAATGAAGCAGTACAGTTGTTGAAGGAAGTGTGTCGAAAGCACCTGACGATGAGAGCCCGAATGAGGCTTCTTCTTCTTCTGCGGTGTTGTATGAAATCCATTAAGTATACCGAGGAAAAAAAAATCATAGTATTTTTTTGCCAACTCTGAATTCATTTTTTCTTTTTTCAGTTTACTAAATATGCTCAACTGTTCATGGATTTCTGTTGTTTCTTTCTTTTCTTTTTTTATTCCTTTGAGCTTTATTAAAATGCCAGCTATCAACAGTATTCACGGTGTCTCATTTCTCATCCTCGTCCTGACTGATTCCAGTGTAATGAGGATAATAGCCTCATTTAAACTGATATTAATGCAGTTTGACCTGCTGTCTGACATGATTACACTCACACCACATGTCCTGATCTTTGCCAAGAGTCAAGTAACATAGGTAAGTATCATACAGCTATGCAATACCTGCTTCTGTGTAGTTACTCTGCAACACAGACCTACTTTTGTCCTCATTGTTATCATCCCAGCCATCACGTGCTGTAGTATAGCCGTGTATTTGTACCCAGACTAATGAGGCTCCACTAAGGCAGGCACTGATTATTGAATAAAACATGAAGTTATTCAGAAAATCTGCACTTTCTCCACCACGTCTTTTTATTATTCTTGGAGCTACATGGATAAATTGGCTGTGCTGAGCCAATATTAGCTTCGTGCACATATATCAGTTTAGGTGTCTGTGTCGGCTGATGATTAACAGGAAGTTGGTGACAGAAATCCCAAAAATGTCGAGGTCACTCAGAAAGTGATTTCAGTACGTTGCTGAAAATGTTCAGTCACATACTGTATTATGAGAATTCCCTAAAAAACAGAGTTAAAATGAACCTTATTAAAAGGAAGTTTGTTTGTGTTGGATATGGATATTGAAAATAGGTATGAGCTGATATAATGTTATCAAATTTCGAAAAGAGAAATATCAGTATCAGACCCAAAAATCTAGCTTTGTCCTGCCGCTTGATATCTTTAAAACATTTTGGTTTGATAAGATAATCTTAGAAATATCACCATAAATTCCCACATAACATTTATAGACATGCATATTTTATAGGCCTGACATTTAGTTTTGCCCAACTGTTGAAATAATGCATTTCATTATAAGTGTTAAAAAGTGTGCAGGAGGATTTCTGTTTTCTCCTTGACACATTTTCTGTGGTCCCTCATACACTGATGAAGAGCATGAAGAGCACCGTCAGCGTACACGGTGCTCATTGCTTCCATCTGTGTCGCCAGATTTGCATCTTGTGACCAGATGATATATAAGCCAACAGCTCTTTTCACAAAGAGATTCTGCATTATTGCAACAACGAAGGCTCGCCTTTACACCGCCTTTGTTTGTTTACACTGAAAGTATGCTGGCGTTGCAGAACCAAAACAGGCGTGACGGTGCACATCATAACATTGAGATCTGAGTGTGTTTTTTCAAGGTGTTTCCCCCCGGTGTCTACCTGTTCATCTAAACATGTATCCACCGACTGTTTATAATCATATGGTGCATTGTGGATAGTGAGAAAGTTAAGTTTCTTGCTCTAAATGACATCACACAATCGCCATCAGTAAATAGCGGATCCTGTCTGGCGCTCACTCACGAGGAGGGATCCTGTTTTCTTGGGGAAAGTTTCCTGTTCATGGTGATTTTTTCAATATAAGTTGCCAGAGCGGTAACTACAACAATACAATAGTGGAAGGCGACAAAGACATGGTGAGTTAAAGTTTTCTGCTCTGAATCTCATCACATAATCAGCTGCCTGGCTCTCTCTACCGGGGACAGATGCTGTTTTTCAGGCAGAAATGTGGCGAAGAGTTGGTAGGACAGACAGGATGACTGACAGGATGACAGACAGGATGACAGACACTTTTCCACATATAAATGCAGTATTTTTTCCCTCATACAAGATGCTGAAGACATGACCTGTCACCACAGTACTGGTGTGCGGTCTTGTAACGTTGTGGGTCGATCTGTTTAGCTGTCAGACTGTGAACGCATCGGACCGACACGCGCTGCTGGCATTTCCATTCACACCGACGCCGTTTCGCCTCTGAAACAACCCTGCTGGTGTATCAGAGGATGAATGAAACTGTTCCACGCACATATCGACAAGATTCCCGCTGTTGAGAGTAGGGCTGTAATCAACCAAAGAAATTCTTGGTCGACTAAAACCCTGTAATCTCAACTAAAAATCGACCAATCGGGGTGGGGGGTTCATCACGTGCATCTGCGCAATATAAAAGCCCATGATTACCGAAAATATACTGATATCAGCACAAGAAGGCAATTCAGGGAAAATTATCTTTATTAAACATAATTAAACAAAAAAAATACAGCATAGGCTCAAAACAACAGCCTACAAACAGTGGGCACGGCGCAATTGCGCATTAGGCAAAAAAGACCACTAGTAACTGTCTTTGGCAACTTATATGAGGGGAAAAAAAACGCAGATATATGTGGAGAAGCGTCTGTCCTCCCGCCTGTCTGACCGACTCCTCGTCACATTTCTGTCCGAAAAACAGCGTCTGTCACCGGCCAAAAACTTGAACTCACTGAGTGTTTGTGATGAAAATAACAAACATTCGATGGTAGAGGAGGACTCACTGTAAATGAAACACTCAAAATAAAAATAAATATTCAGCAAACCACCGGACGTTGAATAACGCTGACGTTCTTCAGTCTACCTGTCTCTAGTGGGATGGGCTAATCCAAAATAGTGAAAACAAGGGGGGGGGTGTTCTCTGAAGACAGGCTGTTACCTGTGAAACAGGGGTGCTCTGAAAACACCCCCATTAGCACTTGGTACTTTCCTCCTGATGAAATTAACCATAGACTGTATGAAATTAACACGGCAAAAATCGACCAATCAGAATTTTGGTCGACCCAGAACGTATTGACCAATAAGTCGACCAGTCGACTAGGACTTTACAGCCCTAGTTGAGAGGGCAGTGTGAATGATGGAAGGGGCCCCCCTGCCCACCCCTATGCACGCCACTGTTTTTTTGACACTCTTTATATGAGGTTCTAATAATCTCAACACCTTTAATTTTGTATCTCCTCTTGCAAAATTAATTAATTTACATGATGTGACAATGTGAAGTTTCCAGTGAGTGGAGGATGGACGGATGGAGGCGGTGCTCCTGCAGGCAGCAGCAGCAGCAGCAGGGCTGGGCAGGGCGGCAGCAGCAGACCGCTGCGGAGCGCCACAGAAAGATCCAGCAAGGAGGGGGGACACCGACTCCGCCAGACAAGGAGGAGGGACAGAGAGGCGAAGACGAACGAGCAGCACCGTCCGTGACAGCGTCCGTCCACAGCACGGACACACCGAGGAGGCGAGACCGCGTTTTCATGTGTTTGTAGACACAGGTGAGCTTTTTAATCGCGGCAGATTTGTGTTTGTTGTCGGGGAAAGCTGTCAGCGCGCCGCCCCGCCCGCTCAGCTAACTAGCGGATGATGCCTCTCTCTCCCCTCGGCCTGGCTAGCTAACAGACCCCCCCTCCTCTCTCTCTCTCCCTCCTCCCTCCCCTTCCTCTCATATCCTCCAACAAACCGGTTAAATTAGTCCGCTTCGTACGAGCCCTGACGGTAACTAGCTAGTTTGTTGGTTTTGCTGTTAATCCGCTCGCTGAATTGAGTAGCCATGTAAAGCTAGCAAGTAGCCTAAGCTCCTTACAGTGTTTGACTTGTGGCTTACTGCCAGTGTTATTAGCTAACCATCTCTCATGCTAGTTAGCAGCAGGACTGCAGTGCTGCTGGGAGCCAGGGCACACAGCTCTCTTCGAGCTAGTTTGTGTAGCAGCTAATGTCTTAATTGTTTGTCGTCCACTAAGCTGGAGACATAACTATAAATGTGTAAGAAGCTACTTACTGTCATGACAGAGATATGAGAGGTTATTCTCTGCTATGTAAACACAACATGTGGAGGAGGAGGGTGAGCATCCTCTGAGGCTAAGTTACTGCCTTCATTCAACATCCTGTGTTTTATCTGTAAAGTCATATAATGGAGAGTTGACACTGGCTTCTTCTCTCTGTCCTGATAATGGCACATTAAATAATCAGTTGTGTGATGCTGGGAGTGGTTAAATCAAACGCTGAACCCTCAGGTCACCTGTGTATTTGAATAGGTAAAGCCTGTAGACAAGGTGAACATGCAAACAAAGAGCTTGTTTCAAACCACAACACACTTCAGGTTGCACACCTTTGATCCTCCAAAGTTAAACTTTACAGAGGAGTCGTGTGAGATTCATGACCGTGCATTTTCTCTAGTAGTAGGTGTTTCCTGCACGCAAGATGAAATGTGATCAGACTGCAGACTGGGATGGGAATCTGTACATTTTTGGACTCATAAGCAGCAAAATGAGGCACTACTCAGTTACACACATGCATATTCAGGAGCTTTTGCACTCATTGATCCGCATCTGCATTTTAGGTGCTGTCGGCGAGAGACGCTTCCCACGAGGGGTTGGGATTATATTTGAAATCATTAACATATTCTCTGATGTTGATGTATATCCAGATTTGGCGAAATCACACATAACAATTCAAACTTGTATTCAAAGTAGGGTTGCACAGTTATTCAAAACATGAGGACTGTAGGCCTGCAGAGATGTCCTAGACTGCTAATGACAGTCTCCAGATGTACGACCCCAGCAAATGTCACATCATCATGACGCTGCATCACAATATCTGTCAAAATAATTGCAATATGTTTTGTTTTTTTTTCGATATCTTGCAGCCTTAGTTCAAAGCCTTGTCTTACTTTTTTGTATAACTTAGGACCGAACTTTTATATGTTTGAAACAAAAATGTGAGAACTTTATTTAAGAGTCGACAGAGACTTGTAGAAGGATAACTAGGTTCACATCATGAATATGGTTCTGTGGATCATTTTCCCACCCATTCTGGTCACAAGCCTGCCGCAGCTACCTCAGGCTTTATTCATGCGAACATAGACGCTGTTCAGCTGTTTTCTTTCGGCCCCTTTCTCATGCGTGTGTGAAGCCATATAAGTAATCTGCTTCATTGCCCGTGTCCCCGGCAGCCCGTCGTCGCCATGACAGCGGAGGAAACCATAAACGTGAAGGAGGTGGAGATCATCAAGGCGATCCTGGACTTTCTCCACTCCAGGAAGCTGCACATCAGCATGCTGGCGCTGGAGAAGGAGAGCGGCGTCATCAACGGGCTCTACTCAGACGACATGCTCTTCCTCAGGTATGTGGATGCTGGATCGTCTCAGGTCGCAGCTCCCAAAATATGCGTACTACGAGGCAGAAACAAGAGTCAACTGTTCCACCCTCAGTTTAGTGTTTCTGATCGTGTCCTCTACATTAGAGATTGTGAAACACTGCACCGACGTGAGTGTTCTCTTGAAAGTCGTCCAACATTGTGTGTCCAGTCAGCCTGAGTATTAAACACATTAAGGAATGTCTGTTAATCGGCTGTCTCACCTTGTCGTGGCACACCTTTAATTAAGAAAGTATTTTGCTCTTCTGTTGGCTACATTCCTGTTAAAGGACACGACTCTCTGTGCCGCCCGTGTATTAAAAATAAACCGCTTTTCGTTTCAGGCAACTGGTGCTCGATGGCCAGTGGGACGAGGTCTTGCAGTTCATTCAGCCGTTGGAGTGCATGGACAAGTTTGACAGAAAAAGGTGTGTTGACGGCGTGAGTCGCTGTCAGTGCGTTGAATCCAGGAGGCATCGCCTGCGGCAACACTTCACATCGCTTCTTTTCGTGTCACCGCTCCTAATGTCACCTGTCATGTCCTCAGGTTTCGTTACATCATCCTCAAGCAGAAGTTCCTGGAGGCTCTGTGCGTGAACAACGCCATGTCTGCAGAAGATGAGCCACAGCACGTAAGCCACCAAACTTTTTTTTATTAGCAGTATTTTTTTAAGTTCTCTGAAGCCTCTCCCGAGAGACACAGCCTTGAATACTCATCCTTAATGAATAGACGTGGTAACAGGGCTGCTTTGTCTTCCCTTCGACTGTCACCGGTTGTCATGGCAGTAAACAAGAAGGCTGCATCTCAAAGAGAAGAAGAGACGCAAACAGTGTTTATAATACATGCAACTCTGCAAGTTATGTGAACAAACCCCAGAAACTTTCTGTCTACAGAGAGAGGAGAAGGCCGGCTGTGTGTGTGTGTGTGTGTTTAACAGCGGCTGCATTTGGATGCAAGGAGTGACGTGATTATTGGCCACACCGCGGCCAAGGACTTATCCGGATTAAGCTCTCTATGTGCGCCTCTGGTACTACGTGATCGACTGACCTGAGACTAAGCCATTTTACGAATGTCTCTGTTCACCTGTGATGTCCCACCCACAGATGAAATGGTGCCACCATCTGCTGCCTCTTTCCTCTCAGTCTGAGCCGTCGATTGCATTCGAAAATGGGCCAGAGCAACAATAATATTAAGCTTTGGATTCTGATACGCTGAAATGTTCTCATATTGCAAGGCGAGCATGAACAAGACTCCAGACTAACTGTTCACACTGGTTGCACTGGTGCGCCTAACTTTTTCATTTCGGTGCACGAACACATAAATTGGGTGCATGTGCGACCAAAACAGTCATTAGTTTAGTTATGGGACCAAGCAAGTTGCACTTAAACTCACGATCAGAGGGTTAGCCTCTTTTGGTTGTAGCTTGATTATAACTTTTGTCATAATGTCATTTGAAAATCTTGCGACTGAATAACTCAAAAACACATAAATGTTGCATTTGAGAAGATTGGGATGTGGCACCAGATGGCTTTAAAACAGTAACTGAAGACTGAAAAGCACCTGAAGAGTTTTTATCGCTTATAAATTCTTCACGAAGTGCAGAAATCTCATCGCAACACCTGCATGATAAAATATTGACACTGATGCTTGTGGCCACCTTTTTATAAACAACCCCGACTCTAATCTGATTCTTTGTAAATCCTAATTGGTGATAAACTATCAGACAGATCAGTAAATCAGGCGAACGCTGTTTGAATCACACACGCAGACACACGGACTCATTCTTTCTTCTCGAGTCATGCTCTTAAATTAGTCTAGCTGTGGGCCTGTTGTCACATGGCAGAGCTGACAGAGCGATCGGGTCCTATTAACTGGATTAGGTCAGACTTTGGTGGACATCTGTGTGTGTTTGTGGGCATGCTCACTGGCACCAGTGGTGTTTTTGCTTTGTGTTATACGGTCTAGATTGTCTTTTCATGATGGTGCAGGAAAATGTCGTAGCATTAAGAACAAGGCGTTGTCTGAGCTGGTCTTGTGTTGTTTTCAGTCCCGCCGACATTTAAAGGTCTGCGCCTCCGGTGTGCTGTCAGAGATAAAGCCCCTCGTGAAATGTAACATGTTCGTCTGTCTCCGCTGTTCAGGGAGAAACCGTGACTCAGTCATCTGCGACAATCTGAAACACATTTCATGTTTTTTACAGTTGGAGTTCACCATGCAGGAAGCAGTCAAGTGTCTCCATGCCCTGGAGGAGTTCTGCCCTTCTAAAGACGACTACAGCAAACTGTGTCTGCTGCTCACGCTGCCTCGCCTCACAAACCACGCAGAGTTCAAGGCAAGAAAACGACAATTCACAAGTTTGATTCACAACACAAACAAACAATAATGTGTTTTGTTGAAATTTTGACTTCTGTGTGTTCTGCATGTACGTGGATTTCTTATTTCTCTGCTGGCGTCCCTCAGGATTGGAACCCGAGCACGGCCAGGGTGCAGTGTTTTGAGGAGGCCTGCACGATGGTGGCGGAGTTCATCCCTGCCGACAGGAAGCTGAGTGAGGCTGGTTTCAAGGCCAGCAGGGATCGACTTTTCCAACTTCTCCTCAAGGGAGTCCTCTATGAGTGCTGTGTCGAGTTCTGCCAGGTTTGAAACCCTAAACCGAACATACACACTCTGGTCTGAGCGAGCCTGCGCCTCTGATGTCTGTGTAATGATTATAATTGAATTTGTTGGATTTTTTTGGCGTGCAGAGCAAGGCGACAGGTGAGGAGATCACAGAGAGCGAGGTGCTCCTGGGTGTCGACATGCTGTGCGGTAACGGCTGCGACGACCTGGACCTGTCCCTGCTCTCCTGGATGCAGAACCTCTCCCAGAGCGTCTTCTCCTGCGCCTTCGAACAGAAGCAGCTCAACATCCACGTGGACCGCTTGGTCAAGCCGGCGAAGACCGGCTACGCCGACCTCCTCACCCCGCTCATCAGCAAGCTGTCTCCGTACCCCTCCTCCCCGCTGCGTCGCCCCCAGTCCGCTGACACGTACATGTCACGCTCGTTGAACCCGGCGCTGGACGGGTTGTCTTACGGGCTGTCGGGCCAGGAGAAGAGAGCAAGTGGCGGGGAGGTGGCGCCGGGCAAAGGTGTCTCTCCCATGTCCCACTCGTTTGCCAACTTCCACTACCCCGGAGCAGGAGGGCAGAGCCTGAGCAGGAGCCTCATGATGGAGAGCTCCGACTGCCACAGCATCTTTGAGGAATCCCCCGAAACGTAAGCGTTTAGGTTCGGACCGGAGGTACGAGCTCTGTTGATGTTTTATGTCAGATGTCTGAGATAATCAGTGTCTCCTCTGGAAGGTCGAGGACAGACACACCCGTGGATAAGATGATGAATTCAGGCAGCGCTCAGAGCCTGCGTCCTGCCTCGGCTCCGGGCGAGGACGCGCCATCAACGGGCACCCCTGAAAGGAATGAGGTAAACAACAATCGCCTTTCCTTTTTAACTCGTTAGACCTGTTGTATGTCACGCATTACTACACAAGCGCTTAATTTGTTCATGTCCCTGCATTGTTTTCTTTCTGTCTTGGGTGTTGCCTGCAGTGTAGGTCTAAATATAGGCCCGTTCTGATTAACTGTCTTTTCCAAGTAATTTTTTTTTCTGAGCGTCTGAGTCATCCTCCTCCTGCTGCAAGTGTGAGTTACAGCCTAGACACTGTGAGGCTCCGTCAGCTCTGTTGTCCTCTGGCTGGATGGGAGACGGAAGTTGCCCTTGTTTTTATTTGTTTGTGGTGTAGTGTTAGTGTGTTTTCATCGTGTCCCCGCCACTTCAAGGGCACCTTTATTTAAACCTTTATGCATGTAGGAAAGGGGCTTTTGAATGTGTGTGCAGACACATTGTTGTTAATACGGTTCACTTTGGAAAATGGACAGTCGAAGCCTCGTACCAGACTTCGTGCATTGCTAGTTTCTCCTGTGAAGTCTATTAGAGGCTTTCAGTCTTCGAGTCATGCTTCCCTAGAGGTACACGGGAGAGTTAAAGAGGGAACTCTTGAGGGAGAGACGGGAAGCAAAGATACTCCTTGAGGTGCAAGTGACAATTCAAAAACAAACACACATTTTTTTTTTTCGTGGGACTTGCTCATTTTGATGATATCATTACCTCCAGTCCATCGCTGCAGAAGTCCATAAATCTGCTTGGAATCAATAAAAGGAGAAGCTTCTTATAAATCCAGAACCTGCCTCAGAATACTCATTATAAAAGTAATCCAGTAGTAGTCGTTTGTGCATCCATGAGTACAGTGCTAAGAGGAGCTGCTAATAGATAATTCAGCACACTTTTAATGGCTAATTTGTCAAAACTTGAACAAACAAAGGCCAGAGTTTTAAGCCTATGTTGTAACTCAGTCTATAGCAGCAGGGACAAGATGATGGGGATGGAGATGGTTAGTAGGGCGAAGGTTTCTTGATTTTGTTCAGGTGTTGGCTACAGTGTCAGACTTTGAGAACATTCCCACGAGATAATCTCAATAGATTTAGAGTAGGCTCGGGCCGATATTAGATATGATCGAATATCTTGATATTTGCTGTAATATGCAATATTTTTCATTTTTCATTTTTACTTTGTCAAAATCCTTAACAGAGAAAAAGAATAAGGATATTTCACCCAACTTTGATGTGGAATAAAAAACTTGTTTTCCATAAATAGTCCAATATATATATACCACTGAACTAAGTACTTCCTAGACTACTTGCATGCATAATATGAAGTACTTTTAATGTGTACTTTTCGAGTAATCCTGGGTCAAAGTCCTGACCAGGTCACAAGAATAAGGATATTTCGGCCAACTTTGATGTGCAATAAAAAACTTACTTTCCATAAGTAGTCCAAGATTCATGTACTACTGAACTAAGTACTTCATAGACTACTTGCATGTATAATAAGAAGTACTCTTACTGTGTACTTTTCGAGTAATACTTTGTCAAAATCCTGACCAGGTCACAAGAATAAGGATATTTCGGCCAACTTTGATGTGCATTAAAAAACTTATTTTCCATAAGTAGTCCAAGATTCATGTACTGCTGAACTAAGTACTTTATAGACTACTTGCATGTATAATAAGAAGTACTCTTACTGTGTACTTTTCGAGTAATCCTGGGTCAAAATCCTTAACAGAGAACAAGAATAAGGATATTTCGGCCAACTTTGATGTGGAATAAAAAACTTATTTTCCATAAGTAGTCCAAGATTCATGTACTGCTGAACTAAGTACTTCCTAGACTACTTGCATGTATAATATGAAGTACTCTTACTGTGTACTTTTCGAGTAATACTTTGTCTTAAAAAGACTTGAATTTGACTTGAAGAAACCTGTAGGAACCCTGTATAAAGATTTGCCCGAGCCTGATTTAGAGCAACTTCCTGCATAAATTCCTATATTAATTATGAAAAGGTGTTTCCTCTGGTCCTGAATGATTCAGGACTGTTGTTTTCTTTACATGACAACGATGGAGGCTTGTCTGGGCGCTGACAGGGGAAAAGAAGCCCAGGTGGATTTGGTCAGCAGGGACACATGACTCAAGAACCCAGAGGAGCTTAACCACAAAAAATGAGTCATTACTGCCCTCGTGTTGCCTGTAAACACAGCGTTAACACACTATCTGTTTCTGTCTGCCTCATGCTTTCTATTCTGGGCCCCCTTGCTCAGCTCGGTGTGAAGTTAGTGCTTCACTCTGCCTTCCCCGTCACCCTGGAGACACATAAAGACGCGTGAAACAGAAGCAGACTTTCGGGGGCCTCTGTGCTCTCGCTGTCGCACTCCCACCCTTTTCTTTCTTGTTTTTCCTCTCTGCCCTCCATCCCTTTTTTCCAGAGCTGGCACAGTGCCAGCGTCTCTCCCCCCTCTGCTTCCCCTCCTGTAAAACATGCGGTAGCTCTGTTCCCATCAGATAGTCGGGACAGGAAGCAGAGGACAGAGAGGGGAAGTGACCTGTCTTCGGCTCTCCTTCCTCTCCTCTCATACCTGAGCTGACAGAGGAGCAGGGTGGAGCTCGCTTCATCTGACCACAATGCTGGCTTTGAGTAGCGTTGATTGAGGTTGGCATTGGCCTTCTTCAGAGTTGGATGATTGACATGTGTGTGAATATTATGCTTTGTAATTGTCTCCATGCGTCCTTCTCATTCAGAGAGACTCATTCTGCTTTTTCCCTCAAAAGATTAAATTCATAAATGAGGAAAAACGTTTAATAATCCATCCTGAACAATACAGAAAAAGGTGTGAGATGCTCCTTGTATTCTTTTATTAACGGCATCGTGTTCGATCCTCAGCTCCGCGACTCCACGGAGAAGTACGAGGAGTTCTACCGGCAGCGTCTCCGCGTGCAGCAGCACCTGGAGCAGAAGCAGCAGCAGAGGCAGATGTACCAGCAGATGCTGCTGGAGGGCGGCGTCCAGCAGGAGCCGCCGCCGCCCAGCGCCATGCAGAACAGCCTCACGGAGAAGTTCCTCAACAGGTACGGACGAGGCGACGGATACCCAGAATGCTCCCCCGTCAGACCCGTCGCTGGTTCTGCTGAATGAAGCCGGCTAATTACTGCGTGGCTGTTAATATGCTCATACAATGGAGGAGCAGCTGTCAGACATGTCAAGGCCCCTGATAATGAAGAGTCCCAGGTGGCTTTTCCTAACATGACACACCACCTCCCCCCCTCCCAAAACCCTCCAGTCCACACTGCACCATCTGTGGCGATCAGCTACGTCACACCACATCACATGGGACCGTCGCCTCGTGGGTTTTAGTTACATAATATTAAACCCAGACTCTGCTCAAAAATAGCACCCGTTTTAAACTTAAGCATGCTTTTAGACCGCTACAAGACTATGTTTACCTATGACAGAAATGACATGAAATGTGTTCATTTCTGCTCCGTCAGCAGGACAAAGGAGCTTTGATTTGTCTCTGGAGAGTTCCTCCAGTCCTCCTGTTCCCCTGCCTGTCTCTGTCTCTGTATCCTCTGCATTATTCACAAGGGTAGCTGTGCATAATGACATCATTACCTCCGTTTTCTTTTGTCCTCGGCCCTTTATAGTTTTAACTAGATTTAACTAGCCCGCTGACTCAGTCAGCAGACAGCCTGTAGGCAACAGTAAAAATTGAAGTACGTTTTACAAGAGAGAGAGGGAAAAAGGGAAGAGAGAATTAAAATACATGGAGAAAACTAAGATGTCAGTGTTTGTGGTTTCGTCAGGTCCATCCAGAAGCTGGAGGAGCTCAATGTGGGGATGGAAAATTTAGGGGAGGAGGTGAAGTCTCTGACCCAGCAGTGTAATGGCAACGGGAACACGCCTGCCGCTGAAGACAATAACAACCCTCCATCTGTGACCCCGGAGCAGAGCCTGAACCAGGGGGGCGGGGTGCTCAGCAGCAGCACCCCACAACGCCCCGTGGGGGGCCGCATAGTCCCTCCTCCAGATGAGTCCCCTGTCGTCACCCCGAGGTACTTCATTATTCCTCGAGTTTTTATACCGGAGTGTTGCAGGGGATGAATTTGATGGGTTACTGTGTTTGTGTGTTTTTTTCGTAGTGGGCAGAAACCGAAAGGAGGTGAACAAGGTGACTCTCCAGGCTCCTTAACCCGGAGTAAAGAGGTACTTACCTGAAATGTCCCTCACATCAGCTGTTATCACTGTCACAATGAAGTTCCGGGGCTCTGTAGGAACAATCGTTCTCTCGACCTCTCTGATCTGATTTTAAAGTTGAGCTCACTCCCTCCTGTTTTCGTCACAGTGTAAGGCGATGCCGTGTGATGCTAATTTGACTAATGAGATTATAACAGTATCAGCATTGATGTCACGCTGGCATCATGACAGAATTAATGTCATCGCGTGGACAGGATCAAAGTAGATTAGACTGCTAATTACATATAATCTGTGTGGTCATGTGTTTTTAAAATGTGGGTGTTTTTATTATTTTATTTTATTTTATTTTATTCTTCTCAGGGGGACAAGCAGAAAAGCTTGTTTGTGCCGGTGCACACTCTGGAAGACACTCAGGCTGTGCGAGCTGTTGCCTTTCACCCGTCTGGAGCGCTCTACGCCGTCGGCTCGAACTCCAAAACTCTACGAGTCTGCGCTTATCCAGAAACGTTAGACCCAAGGTAACAATTTGACCCTACACATTAGAAGCTCTCTTGCTTACTGAAAGCTTAGAGCATGAGTATTCTTGCACTTGGAAACAGCAGTTGACAGAAACTATCCCAACTATTTCTTTCAACTTTTACCAGTTAGCTCATCTTCTCTCCAACTGTTTGTCTTCCCTCTCCTTTCTGTTTGTTTCTATCCTCCACTCTTCCTCTCCTCAGTGGCTCAAGTCCCGTCAAGCAGCCGGTGGTCCGCTTCAAGAGGAACAAACACCACAAAGGCTCCATCTACTGCGTGGCCTGGAGCCACTGTGGGCAGCTGCTGGCTACAGGCTCCAATGACAAATACGTCAAAGTGCTGCCTTTCAGCGCGGAGACATGCAACGCCACAGGTAAGCGTACTCTGCTCATGAACGTATGGAGTGGGATCCCTTCTGTGGTTTGAAACTGAGGTACTTAACTGTCAGTATTAACATCTCACAAGCATCCTCATTTTTTCTTCTTTGTGCCTTTTTGTGCCTCAGGCCCTGACCTGGAGTTCAGCATGCACGACGGCACCATCAGAGACCTGGCCTTCATGGAGGGTCCGGAAAGCGGAGGAGCCATCTTGATCAGCGCCGGAGCCGGAGACTGTAACATCTACACCACCGACTGTCAGAGAGGACAGGGTCTGCACGCCCTCAGCGGACACACAGGTACGCTTCACTCAGGCCACCTGTCCTTCTGAACTCAACACACGCGGCGGTGGAGAGTGTGTGACGTGTCACGTCTGTGTCGCGTTTCAGGTCACATTCTGTCTCTGTACACGTGGGGAGGCTGGATGATCGCCTCCGGCTCTCAAGACAAGACGGTGCGTTTCTGGGACCTCAGGGTGCCCAGCTGCGTCCGAGTAGTGGGAACGGCTTTCCACGGCTCAGGTATGGCTCGAGTCAGGGCGTAATGGTCAGTAGGTCAGTTTTTAAGTTTGAATGCCCATTTCCAGACAGGTACATTAAATAAGTATACACCTCCAAGCATGTAGTTATAGAGACAAAGTAAAAATGATAATAAAAATTAAGTTAAAATGACATAAATTAATAAATAAATAAAATATACAACAATAACAATATAACGCTAACACCTTCTCCCTCCACAGGCAGTCCTGTTGCCTCGGTAGCAGTCGATCCTAGCGGCCGTCTCCTGGCAACGGGACAGGAAGACAGCGGGTGCATGCTGTATGACATCAGAGGAGGACGAATCGTCCAGGTGTACCGGCCGCACAGCAGCGACGTGCGATCCGTCAGGTTCTCCCCCGGAGCGCACTACCTGCTCACCGGTTCCTACGACACAAAGGTCATGGTCAGCAACCTACAAGGTACAGTTACAGTCGTATACGTCTCACCTGCGTCAAGTGTCCTGATTTATTTTGACCATGGATATGAAATAGTTTAGGTACTTTATGAAACGTATTGTTATCCATCCAGGTTTTTGCATGGTCAGTCTCCCTGGTTCTTCTTAAATTAAAGGAATTGTTTGAATAGTTTCACTGTAAACGTAATATCTTTGGGATTTGGGGGGCTTAAAGAGACGGGAGCTAAAACAGAGCGTTGTGTGTGTTTGTAGGTGACCTGACCAAGCAGTTGCCTCAGACGGTGGTGGGAGAGCACGGCGACAAGGTGATCCAGTGTCGATGGCACACACAAGACCTGTCCTTCCTCTCGTCCTCTGCTGACCGCACCGTCACACTCTGGACGCACAACCCATAACACACACACACTGACATACACACACACACACACACATGCATACACAGAGCCAACCTGTCGCTATAATCTAAAAGACACACATTCCCCTAAAACAACACTGCTCCTCCTGCACTATCCACACTGTCACATCCTTTCCACACACTCGACCCTGACAACCCTGAAACACACACACACACACACTTACATTTACACACAAACAGGTGAATGAGCCTTTCACTCCTGTCTGTAGGAAACCAAATGGATACAAACCTGTGAACATCAGAAGCACACATGTTGCATGTTCTCCTTTTCTTTACGCTGCATTCGTCACACAGATCGTTGGTGTGTTTTGGGGGCGGTAAAAAAAAAAAAGCAGGATCGTTCATTATTCTCACCCCTTCATCGCTTCACCCCTTCATGCGGTCTCATCCCACATCCTCACCCCTGACACAAACCAGTCAGTTGCTGCATGTCCTTTTCACCGGGGAGTCGTTCAGGTTCGACAGGACAGAGTGTTTTGTTCATGATGGTGCCTTCCTTCAGTTTCCATAACAAAAATGTTTAAAAAAACAAAACAAAAAAAACGATAATGTGGTCATTTTTCAAGATCAAATTTTGTTAGGTCATTTTGAGAAAACCTTACATTCCTTCTTCTTTTTTTGCATATCATTTTCTTACAGCTGATTATTATGCTGCTATTGTTTAGGGGGGAAAAAACAGGAGTCGACTTTCTGGCGTAAAAATGTGATTTCTCGGTGTGTCAGTAGTGAGCTTTTACCCATCCGGAGGCTGAATCTGTGGAAGTCATCCTATCCGTTCATCAGTCAGCTGTTTGCTTCCCCGTGGGATGTGTAATGTTACTGTATCGGCTGCATTAATACGACTCAAAATGTGTAAAAAAAAATAGCTTTGTGCATTTGTTTTAAATTTGAAAAATCAGTGTTTTTGCGCTGAAGCTGTTACAGTGTCTTGCGATGGCTTGCTTGCAGTGGAAGATTATGTCGGCATCAAAGGGAATTACAAAGTGAAACTCGTGGCGTTCATTCCGTGTGGGATCTTTTTCAGTGTTGAAAAGCTTTGGTTTGTCTCCTGCTGTGATGATATGACGACAGCAGGTGGCAGTCTGTGCTCGTGACGAGGGTCTAACCATATGCACAATGAAGTCTGAAGGGACGGACGGGTGTTTTGATATTTATTTAGAGCCAGTATTTGGGGCATATGCATTGTATTATTTTCTTGTATTCTACATGCGCACTTTGTCTTTTAACATTGTCCTTTAATTTACTTACAAAGATGCATATTTAAGTTTTTTTATGTTAATGTATAGTATATATTGTTTTAACAAATAAGGCCAAACTAATACGTACATAGATGTATTTATTTCGGTTGTGTTAATGTATGTACAGTTATTAGTATGTTTTTGAAACGCTAGTGGCTCTTGTATCAAGCCTTTCTAATTCTTGTTTTTAAAAGTGACTTAAATTAATTCAAGCTAACTCGAGTCTGACTGCTGGTACGTTCAATAAAGTGTCTTTTACACAAGCTGTGATCGTCCGTTGCTTTTTTGTTGAGGAAACACTTTAAAAAGTCAAAACGAGATTGCTTTGCTACATGAATGAGGCTTTATTGATCCGACCTCACTGAAACATTTAGTACAAAAGAGCATAAGGGCTGTACACGGGTTAAATTCATATTTCTTTGCCTGACATTGGTCAATCAAACTAGAAAAAATCCCTTGAATATAAACCAGACACATGGAAAGAGAGCTGTACCTCTGTGTCCACACTGTGAGTATGACCACATCGCTTCAGAGTGCTGGGACGGCAGTTAACAATCAAAACAATCATAAAAAGCACAATAAATACAAACATAACTGTGGTCGTGTATTGAAAAATACACACACGGTGAAATGAAATTTGTTGGAGAACAGAATCTTGACACACGAGGATAAAAAAACAAAACACTTGATCCCTGATACTACTGAGTGTTGGTGTTGTGCAAGTTGTGCGATATAAAGTCCTTGTTAATTAATTTGAGATTTTTTTTCATACTGTACACTACATATAATGCTGACAGTGCTTAGTTGTGTCCAGAAGGACAAACACTAGTAGACACAAGGCTTTTCATCTCGACTGACCACCCCACTGGTCAGTCGCAACGCAGTCCACACCTTCGTGAGATTAAAAAAAACACAAACTGTCCCTTTAGTGCTTCGTTCAGTTGGAGCTGGGCCTGGATGCAGCGTTCGCCGCAGAAGGCAGGGTGACGCGTTGCTCGTCCATGCGTTTGGCCTGAGAGCGCATGATGAGGCTGAAGAAGTCCTCGTCTGGGACGGTGGGCCCTCTGACCGGGGGAGGAGGAGGGGCGCAGCGCTGGTCGTCCAAACGGGACCCCTGGTGGAGTTAGAGGAAGGAAGAGAGCGTCAGTTTGAGGTCTGGTTGTGGACATTAGAACTTTTTATTATGACAGGTGTGTAAGTGCAAACGTCTAGATATCGATGTGAAACTTCCCCAATTGATTACTTATATCAAGACATTTAATTATGTGCTAATTTGCATACCTTTACAGACATAAATCTGAACATTTGGATAAAGCCTTGTTTCATTTTGTTGACATACGAGAGGGAATTCTGGTTATTTTTATAACGCCATAAATCAGGAAATACTGTCAACAGCTATGAAAAAAACAATTTTTACCCCATGTTTTTAGGAGTAAAATATTACATAAATCAAGCTATCCAATACAAACCCCCTGAAAAAATCTGTAGAATATAGAAAGGAATAAAACTGTGAAGTTGGGTGTATGTAAGTGCTACTGAAGTGGAGATTTTTGGCTCAGTATGAGAAAAAACTGGCTTTTTGCATTTTCAATATTAAAATTTAACAAATAGATGTCACCATGAAACATCCCCAATCCCAAAGTTTTCTGAAATGTTTAAATATTCAAATGAGACACTTGCTTCCAAAGGTGTGTTAATTTGAATAAATCAGACTAAAATAAACACCTAAATGTGTGTTTTGGACGTTTTCTTTCATCTTGTCTGAAAGATGACGTGTTATGGAAGTTAAATAGTCCAAGATCTCAAAATTGAAAACAGTTTTAGCCTCCTGTGTCCAGCCCTAAATGTTCTGTTTCACTGTGCAGGAAACAGCACTCCTTTAGCTTTTCTCTGCAAACACGGTTTATTTGGTATTTAGGTACCTGGCACTTGACAAGCATATCGAAGAAGTCGTCGTCAGGCTCAGCGCTGTCGGCGTTGGCCATCAGGTGGCTGAGCACGGCCTGGCTGCTGTTCTGATTGAGCCTGAGGCCGGGCAGGCTTCCTCCGGCTGCTGCCGACGACTCCTCTAACCGCCGACCGTGGGCGCCCGAGACGTTGGCCGACTCTGATACAGCTGCAGATGAAAAGATGTGTTTTATTGCAGTGTGAAAAGGAAGTCATACTTGGGAATTGTGGGGGTTCTAGTTTGAATGCGTGGACCTACATTTCCTGATAGCTCTGGGCGGCGACTCCGGGCCACTGTTTAACGATAACCTGCTGCCCTTATCCTGTATTGAACAGCGCTGGTCGTCCATACGGTTGCTCTGGAAGCGGCTCAGCAGGTCAAAGAAGCCCTCGTCTCCGAGCATGTCGGGGCTGAGTCGCTAATAAAGTACAAAAACAGGAAGGTGAAGAAACAGCAGAACAGGCCTCGTTTGATGATAGCTGCAGGAAACTAAATAAGTCCTGGGCATGTGTGTTATCAGCCGCACGCCATCCTGTACCTTCTGTGGTCCCTGAGCTGGCGTCTGGCTGGTGTCCAGCGTGTTGCTGGTGTCCTGGAGGACCTTAGTGGAGCCACCAGTCTTGTACTTCTTCCCACGCAGACGGTTGACAAAGAACAGCTTGGAGGAGGTCTTGGCCAGCGACGGTTTGGACTGCTTGGTCAGGATGTCACTGTTCCACTTCTGACCCTTTAACACACAGGAACGGACGATAAGAAGACGATAAAATAAACACAAAACACATTCCATCATCTGTGGTCCAAACTTAAAAAACATCTGGTTCTCAGTAGCTACGTGTGACAGGAGAGAAGTTCTTACATTCATCTTGTCTGGAGTGAGCTTCATCAGCTCCAGGTTCTCCATGCTGTGTCGCCTGCTCATCCTGGGCCTCGCTCCTAAAACGTAAAAACAATGTCAAGACCGACGAAACTCTTTAAACTTAATATATAACTTGTAAGTTGACCAACGTACCGTGCTGGTTGTAGTCGACTTCCTTATTCTCTGACAGAGTGGAGTTATTCGTGCTGTAACTCAAACCCAGAACCGTCTGGAGGTCAGAAACGTTCATACGAGCCGTCAGCTCCCCGCTCCTGTCTCCGGTCTGGAAAAACACACACACACAAAAAGGAGGTTAATCTGACTACTGACGGATTTTTTGCAGTAAAACTACTCTGCTCTGATGTACAGGAGAAGGCAAGGACAGAAGACACCGCTTTCATTTACCTCTTTGCAGATCTCCAGGTGTTTCTCAGCGAAGTGCATCGCTTGGTCGTGGTTCCCCAGAGCAGTGTGAGCATTTCCAAGACTCCAGCATGCACGACCCTCCCCAATCCTGCATTCAAAACATATTTCAATACATGTGTGAGGGAGCACGCTTAAATTACAGGAAACATCAGCATGAATCCTCCTCTGTGGTGAATCTGTTTCTGTGTGTACCTGTCATTGAGGTCCTGGGCTATGATTAGGTGTTTGAGGTGGTAGTCTATGGCTCTCTCATAATCCTGGAGAAGTGTGTAGGTGTTGCCCAGACTGTAGCAGGCCTGCGCCTCCACCGCCCGATCCTTCAGCTGCCTCGCCAGCTGCAGCGTCCTCCTGGCAAACACACACAGACACGCTGCTGCTTCAAACAACACCGCAGAGAGGTTTCAACAATCAGAAGAGAATACGGGAGCAGCATTTAGAAACTGAGATTATTTATAAAGACGACGGAGAGCTGTTTTTAAGACGCTCTCGCTTGAAAGAAAGTCTGGAGCTTAATTTAGGCTTGGGTGGTGCAACACTCTGAAAAGTGGTCTTTCAACAGAGATGTCACACCACACCCAGTATTTATATGTTGCTGCGGAGAGAGGAATGATGAGGCCGACCGCTTGCTCAGTTAACCCCCCTCTAGCCTGCTCCTTCTAGCAAGATCAGTCAAGGATGAGCATAGAAAAACATTTGAAAAATAACCTGCACAACAAGTCAAGTACTTATTGCCACCCGTGTTTACAGAAGAAATGTCAATGCTTTCAAGAATACTGTGTAAAAGTTCCTTACTTCTGCCTGTGACAGAAGATGCCACATGTATGCATGTCCTGTCACACTTTTTTGCACAGTAAACTGTTTAAAACCTTCATTTGTCTGCTGTGGCTTACTTGTAATGCTCAGCTGCCACTTCGAAATCCCCCAAAAAGATATAGGCGTTCCCCAGGTTGCAGTAAGCCCGTCTCTCTGCCGAGCGGTCGCCAAATTCCTTGGCTATGAGCAATCGCTGCACAAACAAGAAGACACAGAAGCATATTTCATTACAGGAGCAAGTCAACATTTATAATCCTCGTCTGTAAGTGTTTTGGGGGGTTACACCACACCTGCTCGTGAGAAGCTACAGCCCTGCGAAAGTTTCCCAACAAGTAGTGCGTGTTGCCGAGGTTCCCGTAGGTTCGACCCTGAGCGGCGCGATCCCCGAGCTCCTTCACGATCGCCAAGTTCGCCCTGAAATGACAAATACAGTCACCGTGTCATCGATACGCTACCGACACATGCGCACATTCGCCAGCACCGTGCTGTGCAGTCACTCACTCATAGTACTCCGCCGCCTTCCTCAGTGCCACCATCACCTCCTCTGGGAAATCTCCAGGCTCGGCTCCGCTCCAGCAGATACTTTTGCCTTTGGCGTGGTACACGTTCCCGAAGTTATACAGAGCTCGCGCCTGACCCACCTGACACGAGTGCAGGAAGAAGATGTCAGAGCAGTGGATGTCTTCTGAAAGCCCCCACAAACGACAGGATATTACAGTGTAAACATGATGTCCACAGCCTCACCTTGTCATTGATGTCTCTTGCTATGTCCAAGTGCCTCTGACAGCAAACCACGGCCTCGTCGAACCGCCCCAGCACCTTTAATGTGTTGCCAAGGTTTCCACTGGCCTTGGCCTCTCCGAGCAGGTCACCGATTGTCCTACACAACACACATTCACAATACAAATTCCATAACTGATTAGATTCTGGTCTCAAATAGAATGCTTTTCGATTATATGTTAGTTGAAATATCAATTTTGCTTAGATATGATAGAGATTCAGAGAGAACGAATGCAGTAAATTGTACAAGGTACCCTCTAACCTGGTCTATTTTTTAAAAACATTATTATATTATTAAATAGTTTTGAGATTTGTGGGTAAAATCTGCCTAGATGGAGATGTGAATGGAATATTGTTATGATTTAAGATCAGACAGATGTAGGCCTATATAAACTATCCCTTTTAAAACTACCTTTGTGTCCATTCAGCTCTAGATTCCCTAAATTCTGGAGGTGCACTTGAATCAGAAAATACATGTTTCTTGTGCTGGTCCTACCTGGTCAAGGTGAGGTCATGCCGGTGGAACTCCAGGGCCTTGGCATAGTCGTGCAGGTGGAAGTAGGCGTTGCCCAGCTGGCTGTAGATGGCACTGAGTACCTGCAGGTCCTCCGTGCCCACCTGGATGGCAGCTTCAAAGAAGGAGACGCCTGCTCTGTAGTCGCCCACCTTACAGAGCCGCTCGCCCTCCAACGCCAGCTCCAGGCAGGACACCTCCATCCTACAGCAGACAGGAGGAGAAGCAGTCTGTCAGGTGTCTGTCTAGATACCAAAGTATCTAGAATCCAAACAAAACAGTAATGAAGAAGCTGTGGAAAAACAGATCTTCTCTGGCTGAAATCTACAGCCGACTAACCCGACTCTACTCAGAACCAGGGAAAAACCCCTTTCTAAGGAAAGGGAATGTTGTTGAGCTATTTCCTTCCCCCCACATGGAACAATGGCTCAAACTGGGGTTTGTTTGTTATGGTTAATCTCACATCCTTTAGACATGCTTCACAAAGTTAAGTGGATTCCTTTTACAGTCAAATGACGCAGAGAGCAAACAGAGATATTTCGGTACACCAATGTTCTACATTCCCCTGTTTATAAGCTTTGCTTTAAAATGAGAAATTGCCTAAATATTTTATTTTGATCCTGAAAACATCCAAACCGAGGGATTTGGCCCTTTGACTACAGGGTGTTACTTCAAATCTTTTTTCAGCTCAACCAAAGGTTTTTAGATTATTGTCCTTCATGCAGGCATTGGTTTCCACTGTTTCCACTTCCATTGTTGCCCAATGGCACGAAAATTATGTGGCAGAAATGTTTGTTTTGTCAGTAACACTTGCAGCAGGGACAGTTTTGAAAACACTTCACTTTGATGATATGCTCACAGATGCATCCTAAAATAGAGTTTTTCACATGCAATCTGAAGTGTGTCCTCTAAAACAGCAGCATAACCGAGCATCGTGGAGGTACAAATGAGGGCGATTGCAAGGCCAGATGAAAGGAGAGTCGGACAATGGCTGGAGGCTTATCGGCAAGTGGATTATCTTTAGATTATGCTGCATATTTGCACAAAGCAAAAATCGTTAGTCTGCCAACTTTTGTTTTTGCAGGAAACTGTATTGTTGGGTAGAGATCGGTTCCACACAAAGTGTGTTTATCTCGAGCTTTCCTCCAACAGCCACCCAAGGTTTTGTCTCAAAGACTGACCCGGTCATTCAGACGCAATCTAGTCTGGAAACCCCACATGTGTAAAAGCTTACATAGGTTACTGTGCTATTAACATGACACACAAACACCAACCAAAGGAGCTTGTTTCATCATCCATCCAGGCTATAATTTGTGAACAAAAGCAAACACGGTGCTCTGAATAGTCGACAAAGCTCATGTCATCAGCAGTCTTGGGCCTTAAATTAGAAATGGCCACTTTCTGTTTACTACCAAGTTAAAAACACACTTTTCCAACGCTGTAGCTGTGGCGAATACTAGCCTACCTGCTCGCTTTTTGTGCCTTACAACAACAACAGCACATTGAACATCTGAGAGGCATCTACAGACGACAACTTCCAGGCTGCGGCTCCTTTTCTTTGTCTCAAGCATGGAGAGAGCAACTCAAATTTACGTAGTAGTTTCTAATAAAAGAAGTTAAAAAATGTTAAAAATAGCATTCCTTTTCCCGCAGTATCACAATCACTGGTCATCTGACGTCACAGAGATACTTCAGCATTGGAAAAACCTTTCAAGGAGACGCGTGCGATGCTGTCACGAGTATTAACTTCCAACGCATGGCAACAGGGAAACTGCTCATTCAGCGTTTTCTACGCTAATCTGCTTTTCTTTCTTTCAAGCCCTCTCTCCTGACCTGGTCACCTGAGATTACGGCTGTGGAGTGTGCACCCGACAGATTACAGCGCTGGTGAGAGCTAAGTAGCTTTGCTGGACGTGTCAGACACAAGCCGACTCAGTAGTAGTGTCTTCTAATTGAATCAAGTCCTTAATGATAACCATGCCGACAGTAGCATCCATTGGAAAAACTGGCGTCCTGAAACAGATGTACTCTATCCAATTAAGTTGGACACACGTGTGGCGGAAAAACAAAGCACGCAGCGATGAATTTTTCAGGGCTTGTTAAATATTGAAGCGAACCGGCGCAGGTCTGTTTGGCAGGTCACACCTGCTGCCAGGGCTCTTTACCTGGGTATGTAAAGACAGCTGGCTGATGCCTTTTTGGGAAACTCACCTGCCTTTAGTCAACAAACTCACAGAAAGGACTGTGAAAAGGCCCCCTGCTCGATTCCGTGTTACACATAATGCGTCACTTTCTCGACAAGGTAACATCAAATAAATGAAAATCTGTTACCTGACACTGACGCATCTCTCACAGGCACTCAATTAATTAAAATTTCAAACAGCCAATGAATTCATTTACAGTCCCGTCTAAAACTAATGAGGGGAAGCAAACTGTCAAGAAGGAAAAACAGATCCAGGCAGTCTAATCTACCAAACCTTAGCGGAGAGAGGAGAGATTCCTACCTGTAGCGGACATGAAAGGGCTGCTCCTCAGCCCGCGTGCTAACCAGTGAGCCGCTGCTATCCATTGATGTGCATAATATGAGGGAAAATCCCAGTCTCGTTCCCGAAAAAATGGTTGCGTTTAAAAACAAGAACCAACAAGGAAGAAAAAAAGGGTAAAAAAAATTATTCGCTCAAAAGGAGTTGGTGAACCAGGCAAAAAGGTCACCCGACGTGGTCAAGTCTGCTGAATGTGGACAGGTAAAGGTAACCCCCACGAGTGTCAGACAGAGCTGCTGAGTCCCGAGTCTCCACACGGCCGCTTTCGTACACTGCGTGTTTTTGCGTCACCGCGCCTCAATCTCGTCAGCTGCCCTCTGTGAAGAGAACACAAGATGCCGTATGTGAAGCCTCATTCTGGCCACACGGTGCCATGGCAACACCAACCAAAACAGCAGCGTGCACAAGTAGGGCAGGCAGGAAGTGAGGGAGCGGGTTGGGAATAGGATGGATGGGGTCACGACACAGAGGAGCTGTCAATCTAAGACGGGTGACTCAGTTCATCCAGGCTGCTCCCAGCCTGCGCCTGAGCTCCAAATCAACTACAAGGTGAAGCGAGCGATGGACGCCACAGAATGTGACCTATGCAAGCAGAGATGGCAGGGGAAAAAAAAACTTCTTCAGAGGAATCAGAGGAAGTCACTGAAAAGACAGAGCAACCGGCAACCTGTTGCATGATTTGTCAAGGGGGAAAAAAAGTTGCTAAATTAAAAGGGAAGCTCTGGAAAAAAGTAGCAAAACAGATGAACCTGCTGTGTGAATGCAACTTCCACCAGAGGAAAGGACAGCGATAAGCAGGCTGCATGGACAAGATAGACTGCTGCACCGAGTAAAGACCAGAGCCAACCGTTACCTAATTTCTCCATGAGGTCATTCTAGCCACACCCATTTGTCCCCCAAGTTTAACCCATGAGCCCCTCCTCCAACACACAAAATGGGAAATGGGGCAGACCAGTTTTTTTTTGCAAACTGGGTTAGTTCTTTATGAAAGACAAAGACATGACAAAAAAACAAAAACAATGTGTGTGTGAGTGAAAACCTTTCAGAGGCAGTCACAACACATGAGACTAGGACAGAAATGATTTTGCATTTTATAGATGTAGCATGAACAACAATCACTTTGTTCTTTTTTCCAGCAGTCTAAGTATGGTCAGCCCTACTTAACAACTAGGTCACTCAAATGATGTGCTGAAAAGCCTTTTTTATTTTGCCTAAAACATTACTTAATTAAACTAAATCTAAACGTGGAAATAGAAGAAACATTTTCCTTTGCTAAAGTTGTGTATGTGACTGTCTACCCCAGACATTCATTTACTTAATTATTACTTAAAAGTCTAAACTATGTCAGACGTGTTCTGTATTTATTAATCCGTGCCCACTTCCTCATGCTGCCCAAAAACTGTGGCCCGTGTCCGTAAAGCACCTTCGATTAGACCTTTGGTCAATAGGCTTGCTGAGCGGTTCCTTTTAAAGTATTAGATCAGCACTGAGCTCATAGTGCAAGAAGAGCACACACCTTAAAAACAGATGACAAACCAAAACACCCACAAAAATGAAAACGGCTATGACAACATGCAACTACTCAATGGTGCCTTGTTGTCAGAATCTGTTGTTCAACTCACATTAATGCTGCTCTCAATGAAAAGACTGAGGAAATTTAACTAGACTTTTTATAGTTAGGACCTGTTAAAAATAGGGAGTTGTCTGTGTTTATGAACATGAACAAGTGTGAGTATAAGGGAAACTTTTCTGCTGACATAGCATATATCTTAAGAAGAGGCTTGTATCTTATCATAAAGAAACAGCCTCTGGTAGTTAATAGTCCATAAATGTTGGGTACTTGAAGTTATAGAGTGACATCATCCTTGTCCAGCCTGTTCCTTCCGCTGCTACATGAATGTCAATGGTTACAAGACAAACTAAAGCCCAGGGCTTTGGGAGACTGTGCAGTGCATGTTCCTGCACATTATTATAATAACCGATTGATGCGTGCCAGTGTTTGTGCAGCCTTTTCCACCATTGTATGCCAACTGGGTGTGTTTGAGAGAAACCTTCTCTGCTGCCCACAAAGCTGCAGTGAGCATGAACAAGTGTGTAAGAGGAAGGTTCCTGACTAAAAGGCAAATTAAAAGGAAACCAGAGGTTGTTTTCTGATGACAGCTTCACGGCAGGTGATCACTGACGCTCTGAGTCACAAACAGGACATGATTTCATCTCGAACACACAGCAGATGACATGTGTTTTTTTTCTTTGTGCTCACAGCCCCATTGATGCACTGAAGTGACCACTGAGAGCGAGATCTAATTATGGAAACACCACTCAGCATTACACCATGAGCCAGCAAAAAAACCCTGCAGCAAAACAAAAGAAAGTACGACATAAGTACTGGGATACTGACCGGTAACTCTGCCTCACTGGCAAAGGATATCTGGAAAGCCTGCAAAGAAAAAAGAATAACTTTACATCCAAACAAACTGGTGTTGCAGTATTTTGTTTCTTAAGCCTGTGTATGACCATCTGTGTATTTTGACACACATGACATACTTTGTCGAATTCATACTCCATTTCATATACACACTTTGTTGTCAGTTTACTGGATAGACCCACATACAAAAAGGTCTACATAATAAACAGATATACCTCATAAATAACAATGAGGTATTGCCATTATAATGTAATACAGTTCAACAGCAGCTCAAACTGGAATCAACAGCTTTTTAGAAGCCCGACTGATTTTTGGGGCCAAAGCCAATACAGATTTTGGGAAGTCAAAAATTCTGATGTCCATAAGTTGGCCCTCATATGATCCCTCAAATGTGGTTATAAATCACTTGGGACAAAGACATGCAACAGAGGCAGGACATTTAACAGTCTGACAATAAACTACATTGTCTAAAATGACATCAGTGCACAAAAACAGTAAACTTCAATGGGAATTTAATAATTAAAAAATCACCCCAAGCATCTTTCTCCACATTGTAATCTCTAAAAACACAAAATGTTTCATATCGGACAACATATCTGCCAATACCAATTTATCGGTGATTGGCCAATGATATCAATGAAAGGACACATCGGTCAGGCTCTACTTTTTATTACAGTTTTAACATGAGCTAAACTACACTGGCAACTATGTGTATATGTGCCACTAAAGCACTCTGGGTGATTGTTATGCATGCTATGTCCATGTTGTATGTGCAGATTAAGAGACACAGTAGTATGTGTTTGTGTGTGTATGCCTGTATAAGTATGTATTACTACACTGACACACACACACAACATCTCAGTGCAAGTACCTGAAATATATGAAAGTGGCCATGTAAGACAAAAACAGTTAAACAGTTACTCTAATTATGTATAACACTTTAACTACCTCCATTTAGAAAGCTTTGACATATGTTTGTGATTCATGAGGATCAGATATATATCATGTGGGCGTAAAGAAGTAGTAACACCATCGATTATTCGTATGCAGACTGATCAGTAACGGTAACAGATTAATTTTTGGACACATCCCTGTCAGTATGTGCTCCATTCAGACTCATTTCAGCTTCCACGAGGAAAAGACAGAGTCGTAAACAACACACTTCCACGATGAGTAAGCTACAACTGTCAGAAGTTTAAAATCCAGCTCGAAGACAGTGAATTCGCCTCCTCTCCGCTTACACAGTATCACATCCAGCCAAACATTAGCTCGTTAGCATGTTAGCTTCTAAACTTACGTTAGACGATCCAGCTCGAACAATGGTGACTTCTCCTCTTCTTTTCTTTACGTTCTCACGACAACATAAAACATACGTCCGTTTTCAAAAAACACGAAACGGACGCCTGTTACTTACAGACAATATGTATTATACCCAACCGTACGCGACATTATCCTTTAACTTTTTACTAAACTTACATTTAACTTCGAGGAGAGAGAAGAAGAAAAAAACCTTGCGGCTGTACTAGCGTATGTGTTTTCGCCGGGTAGCCAATCAGAGGGCGAAATTCAAAGATAGCCACGCCCACATAACAGTCATCGGACCAATGGATTTGAAGATAAAAAATAAATGACGACTCGTCATCGTTAGGCTGTCACTATCTGGCAGTTTTCGTCAAGTATGATGGATTTCTGACACCTTTTTTCTTGCAGTGTAAGCACAAAACACTACATAGCCGATGTGTATCGTTAAGAAAAGTGAGGTTTCGAAGTCCCCCTTACACAGAACTCCTAAAATATTATAAAAATTTAAGTATTTCACCTAAAAGTCCAAAACTATCTCAACTTTACTTCTTTCTGCGGGAGGCTTCCCCACTGTTACCAAGCAACCAGACCCTGCGCCTGTCCAGCTGCCCGGCCGGTCCGGTCCGCCTCCAGACGCTCCAGCGCCGCTACATTATTAATGATGCCACCGACACTAAACCTGCCCGAGAAAAACCATATGTCAGGACAGAAAGAGACAGAAATACTGTAAGCTAGTTACAACATGTGAGATGTCAGGAGCAAGAGCATGGCTGTGAACCGGACCAACTTAAAACTGCTGCTGCTGAAGGACCAGTTCAAGTAACCCGAGTAAGTTACCACAACAATAACACAATATGAGAGAGACGGGATGTTTGAAAGTGCTTTACTGACAGTCTGACTGCAGTGTGTAGTTGTAGACTAGGCAGCTTTCTTGAGATCCCACAGGGCTTTAACAACACACACACACACACACCCCTCCTCACTCACCTGTGGTAGAAAGTAACTAAGTACATTTACTCAAGTACTGTACCTCAGCATAATTTTGAGATAATTCTGCTTGAGTATTTTCATTTTCTGCCACTTATACCCACTACAAGTCAAAATACTGCACTTTTTACTTCATTGCATGTATTCTTGACAGGTATAGTTACTGTACTATACACATGTAAACATCAGTTTGTAAGATATGACACATTGTTCTGGGTTAAACAATACAGCAGAACTACAACATTCAAATGCTGCTAGCGTGCTAATGAATGCATGGGCTAATACTCCAATTACATAATGTTTATAGTAATCCAAAGCTGTGACACTGGTATTTGCTGACAACACTTTTTTTTTTTTTACCAGAGCTGGAAAAATTGACAGAATAATCGACTTGCTGTCAACTATTTTACTAACTGATTGATCAATATGAGTAAATATAAGGAAAACATACTTCGATATGATCGAACATCACAATATTTGCTGAAATATGCAATATTTATCACAATATTTAATATGGACCAGCTGTGTGATTCTATCAACCTGAGAAGCCCTTTATTTACAAAGAAAATATTTGTATTTTATGTTCCAATGATATTATTTTGTGATATACAGTGTTGGATATCGCCCCAAGCCTAATTCAAGTGTCTTAAATGTGAATAGTTTCCTGTTTCTTCACTAAATATTGTTTGGTTGTGGACAAAACAAGACATTTGAGGACATTGTCTTGTGATTTGGGAGACACTGATTGACATTTTTCACCGTTTTCTGACAACGAATCGATAAATTGAGAAAAATGTCAACAGATTAATCAGCACTGAACATAATCGTTAGTTGCAGCCCTAGTTTTTTACCTCACTTAGATTTAAAAAGCATGTCTTTTATCATAACCTCCACACAAACACCTTACAAACTTATGTCACGCAAACCTCGTCCCATACAATGCATTGATTGTTAAATAATTGACAGCTTAGCACATTTTGATCCATTGTTGTCAGCTCACAAGTTGCGTTGCTAAGTGATGAACAGGTGCTCCACGCGCCTTCCTTACCCCCTGTCTTCACACAGGTGAAGTGACACCTTCTGCTGCAGACGACGTGCCCATGGAGGCGGAATCGGAGGACTCGGACGAGGATGTTCCGGGAGAGGACAAGCCCACTGTGCTCTGGGAGAAGTGCATTCAGCAGAGCATCTTTGTGGACCTGAGTGAGGATGAAAGTCTCCACTTGAGCGATTTTGACAATTCTCTGGTTCTACATTTGTCCCAGGTGGAGTCCGCTGCCTCCGAGGCCAGCATCCATCTCAGTGGTAAGTCCCGGAGTCACCGCTGTTTACTTTTGCCTATTGAGGTTTTTCATGGATGTTGAAGCAGCTTGTAATAGATGGTCGAATAATTCTGTGCAGCGTTATAACACATATGAGAATCAGAATCAGCTTTCTTGACCAAGTATGTGCACATACAAGGCTTCTAATCTATAAAACTCCTCTTATTTATTTGGTTTTAATGTCGTTCTGTAATTAACAGAGAGCTCAGAGCTGTCAGGCCTCGACGTCACCTCCTCGGAGTCCAGTAATGTCAGCAGTCAGAGTGAGAGAGTGGTAGAGAACAAGAACAGCTTAGACCGAAGACCAAACGCCATGCAGGAGGAGCCGCCTTTGAACCAGAGGTTTGAGGATTCGGGGCAGAACACGAGCGACGAGGATCAGGACGACCTCCCTTTTGACTCTGACCTTGGGAGCCTCTACTTCAACCAGACAGCTGCCTCTGAGGGCAACATGAGCTCTGCTGGAAGAGAAGCTGGTCGTGCAAGTCCTGATCTTCCTGGTTTGGTTGAATGTAATACAATAAATAGAGATGGTGTTATTGAACCCCTGGTTTCTGTTGAGAAACCAGCAGATTTGCTGCAAGAGGATGCCAACATCAAAAAGGACGACTTTATCGACGTTGCCCCGTCATGCCCCTGTCCTCCTGCAGACATTAACCAGCTGTTGCTGCGACACTTCTCCCAGGAGGAGCTGCTGCGGTCAGGCAGGCTGATCGAGGCAGAGACCCTGCCGGAGGTCTCCCTGCTGGAGAGCGTGGACGACACCGTCTTGAGCTTGGCTCCGACACACAACAGCTCAAAAGTTAATGGTCACCACTCAGAGAGCCCCCCATGTAAATCTGAGGTCCATTCTGAGAGTGTCAGCTCTGGCAGGACTGATGGGAAGAGTAATACTGTATCTAAAAATTCAAGTTTAGAGGAAGAAGCAGAAAGGAAAATTGATGAAGTCCCCTCTGCTGACAGTGTGACATCCAGCTCTGCAAGCGTGGAGTCCAAACAAAGCAGTGGGGAAGCTAGTGCTGTGGATGTATTAGAGCAGGAACAGACCGAAGAGGACGATCAGGTTCAGAGAGTCCCGCTTGTGCGCACCAGGTCCTTCAGCGAGATGAAGTACGGTCAAGGCCAGGTCCATTACCCGCGCCCTGATTTCTCCAAGGTCACCTCCAAGGTAAAAATACCGAAAACTCCAAGCGGACCTGCCAGACCTGTTCCCCCGAGCCCCGGCAGCATGCACAGGGCACAGTCCTCTCCAGGGATGCTGGAGCTGGTCAGCAGAGTCCTGGAGGATTCAGTCCAGCCGTCAGAGAAGCCCTACGTGTTCAAAGACGAGGTCAAGACTCCTCCAGCTCTGGTGCATCACCTGCAGGTAGAAAACAGTCAGATTTTACTCACAGTGTTCTCGTAGCAACGCATTTTGGTTTCATTAGCTTGTATTTCTACAAACAGTAACAAATATAAGTGTCATATTTGTCTCGTTCCTTTTTTCTTCAGGCTGAATATGATAAATTATTAACCAAATATGCTGAGGCAGAGAACCTCATAGATCAAATGAGACTCGGAACCAACGTAAGTAAAAGCATGTTTCTATATGAGTCATATTTTCAGTTCAAGCTACACATGTATGGATCTTTTTTCACAGGCTCAGCCCTCCTCAGAACTGATGCTTTGTTTTGATGACGACGATGACACCGATCATCATCATCGTCATCATCAGGGAAACTCACCTGCAGTCGAGGGAAGCCATCTTGAATCCCCTGCTCCTCACGTTCCCCCGTCAGGTACGTCTGACATCTGATATTATGACAGGTCGGCGCTTTGCTTCACTACCTGCAAACTGCACAGTGAAGGTTGCCGTAGAGACGAAGGGAGTCAGATGACAATCTTCTCGAAACACAAACATCTTTTCTTTTTTCCTTTTGGAGCACTTGAATTAAGTGAAAACAATAGCTGCCAGTGCTGGAAAATAAAAAAAGTCAAGTACTGTACTTTAAAAAAATATATCTTTTAATAAATATAGATATTTGGAAATAAATATTTTTTAGATAATGTACTTGTACTTTACTTGAGTATTCCTTTTTTGTGCAAAATTATACTTCTACTCCAATACATTTCATACATATTATGATGTGTCAGTATATTGTATGCAATGGGTTGACAGATAATCAGATCATATATTCAAATGTTTTCTGATTATTGGAATGTAACCTGCAAAAGAACTAGTAACTAAAGTTATTAAATAATGGTAGTGAAGTAAAAGTGCAATATTTACATCAAAAATCTAATGGAGGGGAAATATAAAGCAGCAGAAAATAGAAATACTCAAGTGAAGTCCCATAAAATTGAATAACTGCAGTATTTGAGTAAATGTACTAAGTTTCATTCCATCACTGAGGATCAGGGTACTTGATACTACTTAAAGCAACATTATGTAACTTTTCTACCTTAAAATAAGCTTCAAATCATTTTGATGGCTCAGTGTCTTGGAATAGATTGAATGGTGTCTCTGTCTCAGCCACTCCGCCCCTCTAACTCTTGTTCCTGCACTATGTAACGTCAGTGAGATTGAGGATCACAGCGTTATATTCATGTTTACTTCAACATACAACTTTTAGAATTAAATAATCATTTGATCCCACTTATGTGTATGTCTTTGGTAGATGATATGTATGTTTATCAGAGACTTCTATCTGGCCTCTGTTTTTTGTGTTTCACTTGTTCTTTGTTTCTTCAGAAGACAGCAGTGAAAAAGTAGAGCCGGCCCCTCAGAGCAACATTAAAGAGGTGAACACAGCATCGTCCAGCCAGCCTGAGGAGGCTCCCAGTGATGGTGAGAGAATGACCGCTGAGCTGAGAGACATCATCAGCCAGTTCATGCAGACGGTAAGTGTGAAGATGAGCCATGACTAAGCAACAGACATTTAAAATGATTTATGAACCTTCTTCTTCTGCTCAGGTAGAAGAATTCAAACTGAGCGTCGGCAGCATGTCGGTGAGCACGGCAGAGCAGCAGATGGTGAGGAGTGTTTACTTCTTCTGTGGTTCCTTATGTCATTTTTAAAAGCAGTGTATTTTCCGCTTTTTTACAATGTGAAATGTGTCCATTCGCAGATGCTGAGGAGCATGATGGAGGCCCAGGACCAGCTGGAAAGAAAATACATCAGCAAGAAGGAGGAGCACCGAGCTCTGGAGATGCAGAACTACATGGGCCTGTCCAGGAACACCGGCAGCTTCGACCCAAACAGGTGAAGGTGACCCGCGTGAGTGTGTCAGCGTCGCGTTAACGCATCCGTTCGTGCGTCTTCATGTGTGTTGAAACGTGTGCAGGCTGGTGGAGGGAGACATATTCAGGATAGGGATGCACCTCGAGGACATAAAGGAGATGATAGACGGGAACGTGTGCGCGCAGATCTCTCCGCCCCACTCGTCCTCCACTCCCACGCACGTGAGGGAGGCGCCGCGTGTGAAGCCCAGCATGCCTCTCTGCATGCCCACACCCTCACCTCCACCACCCCCGCACCAGGTACTGATCACCAACTCTCGCTTGGAGGAGTGTGTGTGTGTGTAATATTACACTAACTGCAAATTATCTGACCGGGTCTCATGTTTCAGGGGCCGTGTGCAGGGTTTTCCACTGTGGGTTGTGAGACGGAGTCACGGAAAGAAGAGGATGTGGATGATGAGGCCGGTGAGGTCCACGGAGATGATGTATTACAGCAGAGTGGTGAACTCATAACAGCCGACTCTTCACCGAAGCGTACTGGACACAGCAGCTGCCTTTCAAAGTACAAAAATATTCTAAAAGCTACCGAAATATTTCTCTTATACACTTAAATATAAGTGCATATACAGAAAAAAATGGAAGTAGTTATATGATATGTGAATATAAATATGCATGTTTCACTGTCACTGTTCCGTCCATCCACTGATGTTTCGAGTGGAGCTCGCGTGTGTGTTTGCGCTCAAACAACAGGCACGTTCTCAGCCCTTCCTGTGGAGCAGATAGTGTGTCAGGCGCTGGTGTTGGATTCCACCCAGTGTTTGAGTCTCTGTTCTCCTCTCCGTCCCGTTGCAGGAGCTCACAGGGCGACGTCCAGGCAGCTGAGGCCGAGGAGGAGACCGGCTCCGTCTCGTCGGAGGCGATAGACCACAGTGACATCCTCGCGTACCTGAGTGGAGCGAGGTCATCCTCGAGACAGACGCAGCGGACGCCCGACAGGTCAGTGTGGTGATGTTAAAGTTCATATAAAAGATGTAACTGTGACTCTTTTGAATTGTGGGTTCTCTTAAATAATGCATGGCTCATACTAGTAATCCTGCTTGTAATCCTGTCACAGTGTAAGTGAGCTAGTTTTGCACATTGTTTTTTATTGTAAATCCAACTTCCAGGAAGCATGTTCTGTACACATTTTCAACTTACAGCCTCTAAATGTCTAAATACCTCGCTTGTTGTTGTTGCTGCAGTCGTAGCACCCCGGATAGTGTCCTGAACCCAGCGGGTGAATGTGATCTGGGTGATTGTGTGAGTCTGGCTGTGGAGGTCTCCTCTTCCTCTGATGCACCCAGAGAGCCCAGACACCCTCAGCCTCCCAGAGCCTCCTCTCAACACCTCGTCTGCATCACAGGTCAGGCACACATAATAGTTTTAGTCTCATCTTATATACCAACTTTGTTTGTAGTTTAATGTTTGTTATGCAACAGATTTTCAGTGATGCCCCAGAATACCTGCTCAGTTTTGGCATCTCTACAGCTGATATCTCCAAAACTCGACAACTCACACCAAAACAATCTAACTGGATACATAGCACTGCAGGTCAGAGGGAACATTTTTGGTTTAGTGGTGAACTGTCCCTTTTTTTCTGGGTTGCAGAGGATTGTGAGCCCAGAGACGGACAGCGGATTTGGGAGCTCTTACTTGAACCAATCAGGTTCTGGAGCATCTCAGCCAAATCTGCTCACAGACAGGTACACATCTATAAAAACAGCAACAATAAAATACTTTTTTGAAGTGATGAGCTTCAGGAGATGATGACTGACTAAAGCTTGAACCTCCTATCTGCAGCGTGCAGTCCGCAGCATGATGCTTTAAGCAGCTCCGGCAGTGAGGGCTCCTGCTCCAACCTGCAGACAGCCATCCATTCAGCCAGCCTCAGCAGCCGGCGGTGGGCCAGCCCCCACCCGTCTGTCCAAACACAGCCCTGTGGTGCAGCAGCGGCAGTGGAGCGATGGGTGGAGAGCACCACTAAGGAGCCTTCAGTCAGGCTGCAGGGTGAGCAAATCAGTCCTGAAGAAAGTCTCTTATTATTTCATCTTATCTGGTCAATACTGAAGTGATGAACGCTTCTTCACCGCTGATCGGACAGGATCTGAACGCACCACGCCTTCCCGGCTCCATCACCACTTATCTGAACCTGTACTCAGCACCACCATGGATGGAGAAGAGAGAGGCAGCCCGCTGTATTCCTGCTCCTGTAATAGGTCAGTATATGCTACGGAGCAATCAGTGTTAGGTGGTTCACCAGCGTACATAAAGATTTGAGCATCATCTTCTGCATTGGTTTGTGTTTAGTGAGGCGATCCTGGCCCTGCAGTCGGAGGTGTCCAGGCTGAAGAAGGACCTGGAGGAAGGCTTGGTCCAGCTGCCTCACCTATCGCAGAAGATGGACTATCTCACCTCCAAATACAGACAGGAGCGCAGGACTAAAACCAGAGCGCGGAGCCACCACAGGCCAGCATGCAACAGGTGGGAAGCTGATCGTGCAAGGCTGGTAATAATGGAGGAATAGAAGGATACTGGGCATTATTGGGGTGTACTAAAGTGACATTTGGTTCATATTTACCTAATCGTAATATCCTAACATTCGAGGTGAAAGACACTATTATTCATTTATTATTTGTGTTATGTGTTTTATTCTAACCTCCAGTGTGTGGAAGCCAGCGGGTAGCAGACAGAATGTGAGCGATCTCAGCTCCAGTCAGGTGAAGATAGACGACTGGATCTCTTCAGACATGGACCCCAGCAAGAGCAAAGGTGGTAAATCACCACAACACACGAATGAGCAGATCGCAGAAAACCAATGTCTCTCCATCTTTAACTATATATATAACTGTGTGTTGCTCATATTCCCTCCATCCTCTATATACTCTGGTTTTGGACATTTGCTGTGCAGGTACAGACAGCGGCGACACAGCCGGCTCTGAGATCATGCTGCAGTTGAGCGATTCGCCTGTAGGGAGCAGGAGAGCGCCTGAGTTTCAATATAGACTGCACAGGGCACTGCAGACCAACAGAGGTCAGAGCCACAGCACCTGTAAACACCCTGATTGTGTCTGAAATGATGTTTATGCTTATCATTTACCCAGAGATATGTGTGTTACACTCCATCAGGGTCAGACAGAGATGGATCGGTGAAAAACTCTGGTCTGACAAGCTCGGTTTTAAAAGGAGGGGAAAAGGAGGCTTCTGACAGCCGTGTGAAGCAGAGACCACAGAGTGAGTGTTTTTAACATTTAAAGGTCTCATATTATGCTTATTTTTGAGTTCATGCTTCAATTTTCTGTGTCAGGCTGCCAATCATCAGTGCTTTATCTCAACCCTCATTATAAAATGGTCTTTAAAACTAAAAACCAGGGCTGTAAATGTTTCATTAGTGTTCATACTGCTGCTCTTGTCTCTGCGGTCAGCAGCCTTCATGGAGAGTCTTCACTCCAGGGGGAGGTGGTCTGTTTTCTCCTCTCCATCTCCACAGAAGCCTCTCCTCCAGGTCGGCTACGGCTCCTCCAGCAGCCTGCCCGCCAGGTGAGCACACAGCTGATGACACAAACACATCACTCACCGACAGCCGGCAGATATTTATCAGCAGTTTCACGAATAAAGATATTAAAAGGGATGGTTCTGTCACAGTCATTCTTCATCTTTCTCGCTGTCTGATCTCATATCCAGCTATAAAGTGAGGGAGCCGCCGCTGCAGCCCTCGTCCCACCACAGGAAGCGCTCCACCCAGTCGGACACGGCGCTCCTGCCCAGTAATGTGTACTTCCAGCGGACACTGTCGCCCGTATCAGGGCCCTCAAAGACCGGCAGCAGGACAGGCAGACGCAGAGGCAGCAAGGTGAGATCCGTCCACGTGCTTTTTCTGCTGCTCAACATCAATCTGTTGTGAGTGTGACATCTTCTCACGGTCGGCTCATTGGAAGGTTCACTACTGTTGTTCCAGGAGGAGGAGATGAACAGGACTCTGGATCAGGCTATCGAGATGGCCCGAAACATGAAGAGGACCACAGACAGAATGGCCAAGAGACTGTCAGCTGATCTGGCCAAGGCTCAGCTCCACAGGAAGCTGCACAGCTCACAGCCACCAGGGGGCAGGAAACACCAGCTGTTATAACAAGCAGGGTACAGATCATTAAATCATCAGTCTGAAACCTGACGCATATGTAGGATATATCCTGATTGGATGAGTTATTTATGGACCTGTTTGTCTTAAGTTATTGCTTTTGTACATGGTTGTATATTTGTGATTCACTGAAAAGCCTGGAGTCACACTGTAAGAATAAACATTTGGATTTTATAACCTTACCTGTATATTGTTAGGTTTGGGGAATTTTTATAGTAAATTCATATTTTTTTTAAAGATAAACAGGATCTAGTTTAAATTGAACGTCTTTACATTTTGATATTATGTCTTTTGGCCCCTTTAATCTTTGAAAAAGTCATCGAGTATCCCAATCTGATCCTGACATGTGTGTAAACCATGGCTGCAGCTAATGATTGTTTTCATTGTTGATAATTCTGCTGATTATTTTCATGATTAACTGATAAATTGTTTAGTCCATTGAATGTCAAAAAAAGGAGAAAATGCTCATCAAAATTCCCCAGAGCCCAAAGTGCAGTGAAATCATTTTGGCCCCCCCCATAAAGAATTTCTGTGGGCACCTCTGCCAAAGTGACGCTTTCAGATCGCTTCTTCTGTGCAAAGTCCAAAAACTCTTAATTTCCTGTCATAAATGACAAAGAAAAGCAGCAAATCCTTCCACTGGAGAAGCTGGAACCAGCGTATGAGAAACAACAGATGACTAATCGTTTAACTAACTAATCGATTAATTGACTGATTCATCACAGCTTTAGTGTTAAATGTGACCAAAATAATACCTTACATTAACTATGATGGGCAAACTCACTTTCTTTTTCAATATAAGGCTGAAATTACATCAGTACAGTTCAATATTTCACTCAGGCCCTCATTTATTTTTCATCTGTAATGTTTGTGGCACTGAAAGCTCAAAAGGAGGAACGAAATGATCCAGATGTGCCCTTCAGTTAGCGGGCGACATCAGTCACTCAGCAGTAAATCAATAAACATAAACTTTATCTCTACACAACGCTTCATGTCAGTGTCATCGAATCCTTTTGTTTTCCTTTTTATTCCACTCGCCTCCAAACCGTCAGCTCTCACACACACCCAGCAGCCACAGGGCGAGGAGATGAAGTGAAATTAAACTGAAACTAGGTCAGATTGTTAATATTGCATTTCAGGTAAGTCCCTCTCTTCGTATCAACTTTTGTCCTCTCCACTAATTTGCTCATCTGACGCCTCTAATGCGCGTCCTGCTGGCCTGTGGGTGCTGCTGACACAGTGTCTCCTTACCGAGTTTCTGTTGCGTGGCTTTGTGGCCTCCGCAGCCTGCTGGGTGCCGGGGCCCGGTTCACTGCTTGTTGTTGGGTATCGACTTTCACTGTTTCTTCTAAGAAGGTATCAGGAGAGGAGATGTGTCTAAACAACATACCTGAACTGTCCCCTCCGATTGTTCCAGGGGACAGATGAAATTCACTAACCTGCAGGCGTCAACAGGACAGACTGAGAGGTGAAGAGTGAAGCAGCCAGAGCGTTAAATCTCTCACATTAAGACACAACAGCCAGTTTCAGTGAGTCATGTTACTGTGGAAGACATCTTTAGTTTACAGAAATGACTTCCTTTACTCGTTAACATGTGCAGAAAGCAAGACATGTGGAAAACTTGTTATTTCACCTCTTCGTGGTGATTAGATGTCCAGCGTTTTCTCTGTTAGGAATATCTTTTTATGATTTTAATGTCCTCATCTGAACAAACCCTCTAAAGGACTTGACTTGGATCAGAAAGTTCTTTTCATCGAAAGAAAAAGTGACTTGGCACCGTCGTGTATTAGTCATGAAGGAGGTTTCTCAGTGTCGTGGTCCTTCACAACATTTTGTCAATTTCTCTCTTGAAAGGAGACAAGTTGAAAGAAAAACATTGCCTGGGCTTTTTTTTTCTATTTTATGGCAGAAAAGCCGCTTTACATTCAATGGAGGAGAAGAACTTGTTGATTCCATTCAACCCAAGATTGAGCAGCCGTACATTTTACAGGTTTTATTAGTTTATTTATTCTCCTTTACAGAGGAGAGTCCGTCTTTATTCAAACAGGACACCAGGGTAGGGGGTAAAAGACCTTTAGAGGGAAATTTGCCAGTCCTGGTGAATCATAGTGCTCATTAAACTCATCACACCACAGGAAACATCTTTTACGTTGTCTGAGTGAAGTAAAAACGAATAGTTGAGAGTTTTGAATTCATTTGGAGCCATACCTGGTTTATAATTTGAGTATGATCCAAAAAAAAAAAAAAAAACACTCAATCACGGTTTTTGCCTTCTGGTCTAGTTCAAACTGGAGGTCAAAAGATCTTCTCCTAATGTGGACGCATCAAGTTAGTTTCTTCCAAAATTACAGCCTATTTAGTAAGAAAGTCCCTCTTTGCATTTTAACTCTTTGGCACCTTTGATACAAAAAGTGAATTTAGTCCTCAAACGACAAACTGTGGAAGACCCTCACCTGATTTGTTGAACTCAGACTGCTGAAGCCTCAGATTAACTTCAGATGAGCCTTCGATATATTTCTGCACACAACCAGGACTGTGGATTTTGTCCCCCATTACTTTCATTGGAACCATGTTAGGACAGGACATCTTACAGTGCAGTGTGCTCACAGCAACAAGAAACTGCTTCGATGTGACTGTAGTTGAAAGACACATCTTTTCAGGATACGCCTCATCTAACTTGTCGGAACCTGGAGATCAAAATCACTCTCAAGACAATCCTAAGTATCATTTACCGCGTTCTGAAGTATCCTATAAACACTTAAACTGGTGATTTGTGAAAGCTGACACTGTCACTCTTTGTCCCTTAAACAGTTTGAAAGCAGTGATTGTCTCATGCGTGTGAAGTTCAGTTGGATCGGCTCTCCGCTTTTGCCCTTTTACGCACAATAGAGTTTGTCCACAGCCGAACCTCAGGTGTCCTCCCAGCCCATCTTCATAATACACAGCTGACGTAGACGCTCTGCCACCAGGGAAAAGAAAAAAGATATTATCCTGAGTCGTCCCCTCAGCTGACCCTGAAGCAGAAAGGTGGCAGGGTCCGCCACATGCAAACAAAGCAAAACAGTGTGACACTGTGCTGTCCTTGAAGGTCAGTTTGTTCATTCAGTCGTGAAAACAAAGAAAGTTTGTTTATTTAGTTTGTTAAGGCATAAAGATAATCAGTCAATGAATTAGGCATAAACTTCCCCAAAACTACGTAGTGCACCTTTAACAACAGACATAACTAATGAATGTGCTGATTAGTCGACCAACAAAATGGTCAAAGGCCCAGAATAAGGTTGTTTAAGGGCTCAGCTCCCTGTCCAATAGGTCTTTTTGACTATGAGGGCATCTACACTGTAAAAAGTCATGAAATCTACTACTGTTTTTTCATTAACTTCACATATATACGTTTCGTTTTATTTCAAGTTAACTGACTTTAACTTTAGAAACATGAGTTATTTGATTTTTATTCAAGAAAACATCATTAGAACATTAGTAAACATGTGTGTCTTTAAAGCGCGACATGTTGAGATAAGTCCTGGTTGTTTACTTGTACAATAAAAAAAAAAATGCTCACCATAATGAAGGTTAGTATTAAATTCAGTCTTTATCTCCTCGCACTTTCATTAGATTCACTGGGAGCGGTTTCGTCTCTGCACAAACGCTGAAACAAAGCAGCTCTGAACAAGATATTTTAGGTCGACTGAACTGTAGATGAAGTATTTTCAAGTATTTCCATTGTATTGTATGTGAACTGAACTGCAGGATTGAAGCACAACTGGATTGATATCATCTTTATATGACTAGAAAAGTTTATTTGTTTCTAATCATTTCAAAATTACCTCAACTCGTCTTCTCAGATTCAGTCAACTTGAGATTTTTAAGTTAAAACAACTAGTTTGTTTTTCTTGCATTGAAAGCAAATGTCTTGCAGATGATATACATAACCATAGTATATATACATCTAAATCATAAATATGAAATCATTAATCTTTAGGTGTTGTTGATCGCTTTCTGCATGACAACGTTATTCACTGCTTTACAAAGAAAGAGGTTTCAATGTCACAAGTTATCGCGGGCGTGGAAACCGGGAGAAATCAAATATTGTTAACCGAGTCGTTAAACATCTTTCCACAAAAGCGACAAAGTGGGTCATCACTTGTCTCAAGATATAAGGCTGCATCTTTCTCAACTGGGATGTTAACAAGGTTTCTTCAGACTACAAGACAGGAAACAGTTTGCATCATCAGTGTATTTTTTAAGACATGGATGTAAAAACAAAAAGCTAAAAAATCCTGCGACACAGTTGCTTTATCTGCGTCCTCATCTGAGGAAGGTGAGCTTCCTCGCCTCGCCCTGATAGGACACCCAAACAGCCCCGAGGGGGAGGAGTTACAGCCTCTGGGCTCTTTGGTATTTGCTGAAACAATAATGAACTTGTCGTTTCATCTGAGGCGGAAAGAGAGGGAGGGAGTGAGTGAGAGAGAGAGAGAGAGAGAGAGAGGGGAGAGAAAAAAACGACAAATTTAAGCCAGAGCTTCTTCCCTGAAGTCATTTTGAGAAACAGCATCACACATCTCGCCTCCAGGCAAGAAGACGACATGAGGGGGACACAATTAAGGATGCTGAAGCTTTTGCTTTTATTGACCTTCACTGAGGTAAGAGAGGATCATTTTCTCTATGCACACTTCGATATTTCCACAAAAAAACGGATGACACAAAGCATTTTTCTGTAGTTGGCTTGTTATCTTGGATGTGATGCATATTTCAAACATCCAGATACACAACAGCGGTGTGTAGAGAGAGGAAACACATGAACACAGGCTCTTTTCAGTGTCACTGCTGTCAACGAGTGCGTGTGGCGAGCCCAACCTTAGCTCAATAGACAAATTCATGCCGACCTGAAAGAAATACCTGCACTGACCAGTCCTGAAATCTGTGTTGAGTGAAGGTAATGTGCAGCCTGCTGCCCCTCATGCTCCGAGAACATGATACAGGGCATAATTTGCCCCAGGATATAATGTGAAATACCGACGGCCTCCCTCCCTCGGAATGATGCCCTTTGTCTCGAAAATACTGCATTTATGGTCAAGTTATTTCTTTGTTTCGTTCATTAACTTGTTGTGTTTTGTAATTTTCAGATTTGTGCTGCTGAAGATGGTAAATCAGATTCTTTTACATGTGATTTAACATATTTTATAATCATCAACCAAACTGTAACTCTGTTCAACATCCTGTAATTATAACTGCAAAAATTGATTTAAAAAACGCTAAACTTTTGTTCTGTAACAACACAAATCTGCATATTCTATTGGCATCAGGCACTTTTTTAGGCAGAGATATAAAAGTGCTGATTGTATCCATCATTGTCTTCTTCTCCATCTCCTCCAGACATCACTCTGTCAGTGTTCACGGTCACATCTAAGAGTATGACGGTGCGGTGGAGCGACCACACCGGTGCCAGCTCCTACAAGATCACAGCGACGCCCAAGAACTCCCCGGAGAGACCCGTCTTCGCCCATTTCGGTGGCAACGTCGTGATGGGCTCGGTCAACTCCCTGTCGCCCAACACGGTGTACACCATGCAGCTGGACGCCATGGACAATGCGTTTAATGTCCTCAGCAGAGCAGAGACGGAGGAGACAACAGGTCAGTGAGGGGTGCAGGAGAGGAAACGGACTCCTGGTGCTGAGTCAGATTCAGAAATTTGGCAGCACTTGACAGACAAGGACATTTTTCCAGGCCTTTGCAAGAGGGTGTACGTTTTATTCCATCATCAAGGTTGGCGAGCAGATACTTTTGGGCATCAAACACTTCATTTCCTGCATTCTGGTGATTTTTTATGCACCATTTTGTGCCCTTTCAACATCACATGTTGTAAAATGACTAATAAAGAAACCTTTTAACCTTGAAAGCATCAAAAGTAAAGCTTTTCCACTTCATGGAGGCAGAAAAGATGTTATTTGACTAACGTCAGTGATGCACCAACATGGAAGCATCATTTTATCATTTCAGCCTGGTGAGCTGATCTGTAAAGCCTCATATATTTAGAGCTGAAACAATAAAGTTAATTGGCAGAAAATGTATCTGCAACTATTTTGGTAATCAATAAATCATAATTTTCAATAAAATGCCAACAATCCTCTGGTTCCACCGTCTACACTGAGAGGATTTGCTGCTTTTATTTGTTTTATATCATCACAACCTGCACTTTTTTGGGGTTTTGGACTCCTGATCAGACAAAACAAGCCGTATGAAGTCATCTCCTTGGGTAAACTAGGAAACTGTTATAGACTTTTTATTCACTATTTTTAGTACTATTAAAGTTTAACTGGTAATTGGACTGTTCTTATATAGCACCGTCCTCGTCTTAGCGACCACTCAAAGCACTTATCAACACAAGTCAGCATTCACCCATTCACACACACATCCATACACTGGTGACAGAGGCTACCATGCAGGGTGCCACCTGCTCATCAGGAGCGATAACCATTCATACACCGATGGAAGAGCCACCGAGAGCAATTTGGGGTTCAGTATGTTGCCTGGAATCAAACCACCGCTCTTCCGATTGGTGTGCGATAAGGACAAAATTTGTTATTCGCAGCTCCAGTTTATAAGATCTTCTCATATTTTGCGACTAAAATAAAAATAATAATGGCCATAGATTGCAAATAAATGTAGAAAAGTGCAAGATGTTTTTATTAAATGTAATAGAGTAGAAGCGAGTTGGACTTATGTTGGAGCCGGTGGGAGCTGAGGTCCAATCAGGAGGGGTCATCTGTGGGAGTCGCAGGCTAGAAGAAACATGTTTTTCCAAAAGATTTTACTTGAATCTTGAGCAGAAATAGTTTGAGGAGAAGCTATGGAAGAAAAATAGAAATTCTTCAAAATTGTACTTGAGTGCAGTAGTAGAGTTAATGTAGTCATTTTGTTATCTGACTGATGTGTCCATCAGCTCCTGATGTCCCCAGCATTGAGAAGGCCTACTCCAAACTCAGCAACAGCGTCACCGTGGAGTTCACGGAGGTTTCCGGGGCAACCAGCTACATCCTGAGGGCGCAGTCGGCGAGCGGGGGTTTCTTCTCTGAGACGGTGGTGAGCGGCTCCCCGGGCACGGTGGTCCAGCTGCAGCCCTACACAGACTACAGGCTGAGCGTCATGTCCGTCAACACCGGGGGGAAGAGCCAGCCCTCGTACCCCGTCCAGGCCAGGACAGGTACGGACAAAATGTCCACAGTCCACTTTCACTTGTGGAGACACATTCGAGGCAGTTTATTCAACATGTATATGAAGAGTGAAATGCAGCCCGGCTGTTGTTCCTGCAGGACAATAGTTTGTTATCTCACTCCGCCGGCCATACGGGCATGTCATTTCACCGCCCATTGTCACGGAGTCTCTGCTCTTCGCAGCCTTCACAGGAGGGTGGAAACTGTATCCATGCCTCTTCACTAGACCATTCTCATAAAATGAAAAGCAAAACCATGAGAACTGGGTTGTCTCCCTTCCCGAAGGACAACTGAATGTAACACAATCACAGAGAAATTGTTTCCATTTCACACCTCTTACACAAAAAATACTCAGGGAGAAAGTCGAGATAAGAAATCTGTGTTTGTCCATTTTTAAATTGTTCTCATTATCTCTCATCACCGTCTGTCTGCACGTCTGAAGTGGTGACGCCGCCCGAGTTGAACGCCACCTCCCCGGACAACAACACCATCCTCGTGACCTGGCCCCCGGTGGAGCACGCCGTCCTCTACACGCTCTGCATCATCAGGGAGGGCTCCAGCTCGCGCCACAAGGTGAACACCAGCGACACCATGGTGATCTTCGATGACCTCGAGGCGGGCACCACCTACTGCATCAAGGGCACGGCCTGGGACTCGGAGGGCCGAGCTGGAGACGACCTCACTGTCTGCATGATCACACGTAAGCCCGATGAGAACGTTTGAAAGAATTTATTGATTTTAATAAAGCAACAAAAAAGGCTCAACAATGAAGTTAAACTCAATAAATGTGACACTATTAGAAACGATTATATGAAATTCACAAGGCTTTTAACAACTTTCTCTAGTGTCTATAAACTGTTAACGAGTTTATGATAAGTGCTTATAAATCTAATAATCTGACAATACACTGTTCATTATTATTAACACCTTTATATTCTTATTAATGGCCTTATTATGACGTGTTTCCAATCTGGTCACTCATTCCCTTCTGGTTTCATTTCCAGGACCTCAAAGTCCAGATGTGACCCTCATCCAGCTGTCTCAGGGTCGGTCTCTTGCTCTGTCAGTGTACTGGGGGCCAGTGCAAGGGGCCGACAGCTATCTAGCCTGGACGAGTAACGGCCAGAACTGCAGTTCAGCGGGTCAAAGTTACTGCTTCATCTCGCCTGTGGAGTGCGGCCAGAACATCTCCATCACTGTCACGGCCTACAACAGGGCCGGTCCCAGCAGCCCGTCCACATCAGAAGACTACGTTACATGTGAGGATGTCACACACACACGATACATGTTCAATACGCTCATGAGCTTTCTTGCCATTCTCACGTCTCACGCCAAGCCAATTTGCTTGGATTAGCCTAGCACGAAGAATGGAAGCGAGGGGAAACAGCTAGCCTAGCTCCGTCCAAACAAAACAACAGCATTTAAGTACCAGCACCTCTAAAGCTCAAAAATATACTTAATTAATGAGGTTTAGAGGTGCTTGTAGAGAGATTGTCTTGCTTTTGGACGCAGCCAGGCTAGCTGTTTACCTGTTTTCAGTCTTTACGCTAAGCTAAGCAAAGCTAACTGCCTCCTATCTCTAGCTACAAATCATCTCGGCTGACTTTCTTCGTCATTTTTCTTCACCCTTTCTCCAACAGATCCGTGTCCCCCAGAGCAAATCTGGGTGACGGAGCCCAGCGCGGGCAACTGCTCGGTGGTGTGGGACGAGGTGCCGCTGGTGGAGTACTACATGGCTTTCATCAAGAGGGACGACGGGACGGAGGACTCCTGCAACACCACTGAGACCACGTGTCCGTTCTTCTGCATGTGCGGCTACACCTACCTCACCACCGTCTTCCCCTACAACCAGGCCGGCTCCAGCCCTTACGCCCACGTCCGCAACTACACCACCAGTTAGTTTTCACACTCAGCTAGTTGAAAGGTTTTTTTGCCTTCTGAATGAGACTTTCTGACATCATAGCTCATGTTTTGTGAGGGTTTATGGCAGCTCTGATGGCGCTTCCCTGAACTTTCATGGCTTTGGTTAAAAATTACACACAATTTTTTTTAAACTCTCTAACTCCTCACCTCCTCTCCCCCCCAGTTCCTTGTTGCCCACAGGATGTGTCCATAAACCTGGTGTCCACAGAGACCCTGGAGATCATGTGGTCGCCGGTCAAAGGGGCCGAGCTGTACGAGACGACGGCGGCTCAGACCGACGACGTCATCCACTGTAACGACACGGCGCCGGTGTGCGCGCTGTCGGACCTGATGTGCGACACGGCCTACTCTGTGACCGTCACGCCTTGCAGCGACTTGCGAGGATGCAACCGCACCTGCACGGCACACACGCACAGCACAGGTACTGATGGGGACGACTTTTGGAAATACATGAGAGGAACATTTCGCTTCACAGAAACACACTTATCCACATACACAAAGGTGGAGGAAGGCAGGGAATTCTCTGATAGGCTTCCGAAACATAATGTGAAAAATGAGACCTTCTCGTCTCTCAGTTGTCTATACAAGCCTGTTTAACAGAGACCAACAGTAGCTAACGTTAGTCCACTAACATAAACTTACAACCAGCTTCCACCACAACACACAAGTTCAGCAGAGCCTCTTTAATATGCATGGATTAAAGTTCTCCGTCGCTACGACGGATTTCCGTCATTTGGAGTTCACAGAGGCCACTTATGAGATCAATGTAGATCCGAAGAGAAAAAAATTCGGGGGGGGGTGATCCGCTGCTGACATTTTTATTGGCAGATTGTCAGACTTTAGAGCCAATGATATTATGTACAGTGCGCGTGCGCGCGTGACCCGAGCGGAATGTAGGTGCTCGCTGTCACACCCGGTATGACGACGAAGGTTGACCGGCCCATCACATCAGGAGACGGGCTGCTGTCTCTGAGACCTCCCGGAGCGTACACGTCAAGGGATGCAGACCACCATCAGAGGCTGAAAGCACTCCTGGCCTCGGCGATTTTAACTGACTGAATTCTGTTGACAAAGGCTTAGCTAACGTTAGCTACAGCTTGATGAATTGAGTCATTGAACACAGCAGGAGAGAACGCAACGTTAGACAGCTAGCACTAAAGCTCCGGTGGAAAATGATTAGCACTAGCTAACGCTAACTTTAGTAACGATATGTAGCTAATTTTAGGCTAACGTTAACGGTAGCGTTAACTAGTGCTAATCATTTTCCACCGGAGCTTTAGTGCTAGCTGTCTAACGTTGCGTTCTCTCCTGCTGTGTTCAATGACTCAATTCATCAAGCTGTAGCTAACGTTAGCTAAGCCTATGTCAACAGAGCTCCTGGGTAACTTGGATATACCAGAAAATATTAAAATGATTGAAACCATCACTCACCAAATTCAGTCAGGTAAAATCGCAGAGGCCAGCAGTGCTTTCAGCTTCTGATGGTGGTCTGCATCCCTATATGCATTAAGCCATTTGCATTAAGCCCTTACCACATTGTGCCTCATATGCTGTAAATGTTAGACCCAGTGACAGGCTGGCATGAAATGTCTTGCAAAATACTTAGTAAGGAGGCCATAATCATTTTGATTCATGGCTGAAGTTAAGTCTTCCAGCTCTCCCCAGGTTGGCAAAAAAGGCATCTCAAAATGCATCAGTTTGATGCTTTAAAATATGGAATATTCAAAATTTTCTTCCGGGGAGCATGCCCCCGGACCCCCCTAGAGGGATAATATCCTTATCACCTTTTTCACCCCTGACCCGTTTACATGCCATCCATATATATAAAAGGTTTACTTGAAATAATAGGAAAAATAAAAACATGTAATTAAAAGTTATGTAGATGCTTCATTTTTCTTTAGAGAGTAAAATATGAGACAAGCTTTGCAAAAAAAAAAAAAAAAACTAATTGAAAAGACAACAAAAAATTGCAATAGATGCAAAAGAACAGCTGTTTAAAATCCTCCTCCTGTAAAACAGTTTTGGTCGAGCATTTAAACGTGGTGGCTGCATTTGGTGCTGAAGTCTTATACATTTGTATTTCTTAAGCAGGTGTCAAGTAACCTAACCTGGAACATGTTTCACACACTGCACGTGACTTGGCTGTAGCGCGAATAAAATTTCAGTCAGAAGATTTTTTTTCACTTTAATCCATGAATATGTCACTTCTTCATCAACACATGTGTTTTTGTCCGTCCTCCTGCAGCTCCGTGCGCTCCAGAGATCCTGAATATGACGCAGATCAGCAACTCCACGTACAGAGTCCTCTTCACCACCCCCAACACCCCCAACACAAATTATACCGTCAAGGCCACTGGGCGCCATGACACGCACACTTGCCATTCGAGAAACAGCTCCTGTGAACTCACACAGCTGCCCTGCGGTTCGACCTACGAGGTCATTGCGGTGGCCACTACGGCTGTGGGGAGAAGTCTGCCCGGATACAGTAAACCTTTGGAAACAGGTGATTGGTTGTCACTGTGATTGAATTTTGATTTAACATCACAAGCCCACAACATTTAAAGCTCTCTGTCCATTTCTGCTCTTCCACCCCTGAGGTCCCTGCTGCCCCACGTCAGTGCACGTGACCCAGGTCACCCAGGCCATGACCAACGTGACCTGGTCAGCCGGCAGCGGCGCCCGCTCCTACATCACCACCCTGATGTCCTCGCGCGGACACGCCAAGTGCCACACCCTGGACACCCACTGCCTGATGGGATGCATCACATGCGGCACCAACTACAGCGTCAACCTGGAGGCCATCAGCAGCACGGGGCACATGTCGGAGTGCAAATATCGCGGGTTCTCATCCAGTGAGTGCAAATATAAACATGTGCGGTCACAGAAACGGTGACACGCTTCTCATAAAACTCTCGTCTCGCAGGTCCCTGCTGTCCGACGAGCATCAAGCTGTACCGCAGGGCCAACAACACCATCAGGGTGCAGTGGCGCTCTCTGGGCCCTCAGATCCACAACCACACCGTGGATCTGTACGGGACAGGAGCCAACTACACCTGTAACGCGGCCGCCGGCAGCAAATACTGCGACATCGAGGAGGAAAAATGTGGGGACGTCTACCGAGTGGTGGCGGCGCCAGTGGGTCCGGATGGGATCAAAGTGAGCTTCTGTCAACCCAGGACGTACTCAGGTGAGTCGATAGTCACTCATATCAATCACTTCATTTGCTCTTAATAGTTAATTTGTGTGTGATTTGTGGTGACAGCTGCATTCATTTGTACATTTTTGTCATATTCTCAGTTCACTGTCATGGTAGTAACGCTGGCATGGGTGAGTATCGTCTAATCTCACATTTATTTGCATTTTGTTAAGAATCAGATGAAAAGATTGAAACATTTCTAGCTGTTTTGTTCCCTGTTTCCAATCAATATGACCTTAAAATAATATTGTGGTATTTTTATGCTGTGGAATCTACACAAAAGCACTTTTGTTTCTGAAATCTCTAATCTCTGTTTCTCCAGTAATCCATCGTGGAAGGCGAAGTTTGGATTAAAAGTGGTAAGTTTATTGTCATTCAGCTCATCCAGATAAGTCCTCTGACTGCACGGACATCAAGTTATGTAACAAGCAGAGACAAACTGGATGCTTTAACTTATTTACTTAGAATTTTGTGATTGTGAATTGATATAAGCTTTCACAGGTTGCATCCATTGTGCAAATCCACAGTTTCTCTCTTTTGACAGCATCACACGAACGAATAAATCATCTGTGCCCGTCGTGCACTGTTACAAAAATGGGTGTGAATTATTGTGAGTAGAAGAAAAGCAGAAACAGACAACAGACGAGCACATGTGAGGCTGATCTTTGTCTGTCTTCACCTCTGGGACATCTCGTGTCCGTCTATAAAACACGGGGGGGAAAACACGAAGGGAGCGTGACTCAGGTAAATGCAGAGTGAGGGCTGCTGCAGGAACGTGACACAGACCTCTTATTGTGTCTGTGATGAGTGGGTGTAAGGTGAGAGATATTTAATGGAGCCTGACTCAGTGTGACAAAGCTGTTTTCTGCTTTTTGCATTTAAAGTGTCGGGTAACACTTCACGCAGAAGGTACACAAACATGTGAGTGGTGACTGAGGAGAGAGACGGGAATGAAAGAGGGCGACTTGATATTTACTGAGAGATACTGTATTAATGAACCATTAGTTAATGAATTTTCACTAGTGACGACTTGTGTATTACTAATTACTTCATCATTAGTTACTCAGTAGTCCCTCAGTACTTCACAAGTAGTTCCTTAATAACAATCTGACACAATCAAGACAGCAGGATTTAAAACAAATATTTTAATTATTATATTCACATCAAATATATATTATTATTCTTTAAAAATGGAAAGCCTGCTGAAGCGGATCTCTCCTTTGAACCAGCTGCTCGATATGTATCAGGGGCATAAAAACAGTAAGTAATGATTAAGTAATTAATATTTAATGAGTCTACTTGGTAACTACTCAGTTAAATATTTCACTTTATTTGACAGGGCATAAAAACAGTAACTAATAATTAACTAATTAGTATTTAAATAGTCATTAGTAGTTGGTGCTCGAACAGCTCATGAAGAAAGTGGTGAGCATGTCAATATACAGATATTTATGAATTAATCATGATGTAATGATTAATTAATGTAATATCTCCCAGTCTGTTCTCAAGTAACTCATCATTATCTACTAAACAGTCTTTGCATCAGAGTTATTCAGGAATTACTCATCAATGATTCATTAAATATCAAGTTGTTAGTGATTCATATTTTACTCTCTCCTTAGTACCCACTCACATTATGTGCACCTCAAAGTTTTATAAAGAAAGTGTTTTTTTCAGATGAATCAGCACTGAAGCTATGATGAGATATTTTAATAACCATTTTATTCCACCAAGTACAGATCATGATAATTTTCTCTGCCCTACAGGAAACGTCCTCCATCACCACCACCACCACCTCCACCTCCACCCAATATGGACCTAAGTGTGTTAACACCAACGGCAACTGTGAAGAATATACCCAGATGAAATATCACTCTTGTTTAGGAATGTCACTGATTTATTGTTACTGCTGTTTGCAGGAAAAGCTGACAAACTGTTTCTGCTAACGAAATATATAAAGAAAAAAAACTAAAACATTAAATTTAAACAGTGTGATGGGCTTTTAAATAAACAACTGTTGCATTTATCTAAATGTATCTGAAAAATATTCTTCTATTCTCTCTGAAATATTTCTCTTTACAGTAGGCTGCATGTTATTTTACTCCCTGCTCTGCAATTTGTCGTGTTTGATGAATACAGTTGCCCTTTTGATGAAACCTCCACATGTAATAACATCTAGTAAAGAGGAAATTGTGGCAGAAATTGAAACTTTACAGTGACACCTCCAAACAAGTGCATATCACAGTCAGTCAAAGACAAAATGGATTTAAAAAAAAATGTTTTCTAGGACTTCCCCAAGTAGAGGACCTCCACACGGCGGCTGTACTGTATGATGCGTCTGGGTTGTAAAGCCGGTTGGTGACCCAGAAAAGGGTTAAAAAAGTGGGGCAGCGGGTATCCATCACGTTAGCCCGGAGTCATGCATGGCGAGTCCTGCGGATGATACGTCTGATCAGATTTGCTGGAGACAGATTCAATGTGAAACTGCTTTCATTGGATTATGTTTGTCTCCCTGTTGACGGACGACGACAATAATAAAACACATCGTTTTCACATTACGACACTGTGTGCTGTCAATCTCACTGCTTTGGGTTTTTCTTGGTGAAGACGAGAGGTTTTGTTCAGGGGTGAGAGGTCGGATACATGAGCTATATCAGTCCTCCAAAAATAATCCAGAAGGAAATCCATCAGAGAAACCTCCTCAAATAGATCTGTTATGTAATATCTCACGGGCTGAATTTCACGAGTATGACAACAAGCTCACAGTGACAACAGTGTTAACAAAGCTAATGTTGAGCAAGTATGTTGAAAATGTTCACCTTACTCAGTGTGTCAACATTTGCTAATTAGCAGTAAATAAAAGAAGAAAAGAAAAATGTAAATACATAATACAAAGAAATCCTCCTGAGGGAGATGTGATTGTATGAAACATTTTGTGATAATCCATCCAATAGTTTTATCTAAAACCACAAATGTCAACTTGACGGTGCTGCTGAAGGAAAAGCCACAGGGTCACCGTCCGTAGTCACTCAGTTACACTTTCTGGGGACCATTGATATCTGTACAAAGATTCATGGAAATCCATCTGAAAGCTGTTATTTTATTCTGGAGCTAAGTGGCGGACGAAGCAACCAATAATGCCACTCCAAGAACCACGAGCACTGACATCTAGATAAGGGCCATTGTGGGTTTTGTACTTCATTTGTATACTGAATTATAGCTCAGACAAGCTATTGAGTCTGTGTGGTATTTAAAAAACCCAGGTTTTACAGCTGCTTTTGTCTTTTAGATTTAAGCAGAATCTTAGTTGTTTTTTATTTTCATTTTCCCCAAGTTTGGATTATTTATCTACTGTGTAATATTCCATACAATACAGGTTTATTTCTTCCTGTTTGCATGTTGTTGTGTGGACTACATGTGCACGTGTCAACATATATATATATAGTTGACTCCTATTCAGTTTATATTCGACCAAAACAAGCACGTTGGGCCCAAAATCCCAGAGGTGGACTTTCACAAACACACACATGGCTGAATTTACACGTGTGTTCGAGAACATGTCGTCCTGCTCGTGGGCGAACACAAGCCACTCGACACTCGTTTCACAGTGACGATCTGTGTTCTCACAATAGGAGGTAAGGTGCTGAAAACAAACGGAGGCAGTGGGCAGAGCTCAGAGAGGACATATAGGTGCGGACCTATTGTCCAAAGCTCTCTTTGTCACACACTGCAACACGCAACGAGCTATCATTTTCATTTATGTAACATCCAGCTCAGAGTTGGTGTTACTGTACGTACAGTGTTACGAACAGGAACTCCCTGTAGCAAAACGTTTCAGCTGGAAATAAAGACCCATTGTAGTTTCTAGTCTCAATATCCTGGATCTCAAATGTGATCTTTGTAAAGTATCTTTGATTTAGTCATTACAATGAGCAATAAAACTCCATTTAATAATCAAATAGACTTTCTCACAACACGCTTTTACAGTGTCTGTTTGCAAACATCACATATATCCATAAATAGTATGACTTGCAGATGAGCAAGAAGCAGAATACAACTATGAAATGATTTAGATAGAAATAGCAAATCAAAGATGAAACAAAGCTGAACCACACACACTTCAGTCTATGGTTGGCATTGTTCTCTTTTTAAAATCATTACTCTGACTCACTGAAATTGAAACACAGCCTTAAGGCAGAAGTTCTCTGAATCCTCACTAACAACAAGAGGGTTGCTGGGAAAAATATCTGGACAGACACCTAACAGGCCGGCTTACTATTATTTAACACTTGACATGGCAGTGAAGATTTCTCTCCACTAAACAAAGGATATAAAGATGTATATCTGTATATTTATATGTATATATATGCCTGAAACTACATTAAACATTTCATCCACTAGAAGGCATCCTAGGGGGAATTGACGGTGATATGTAGTGGTTTCTCTCTTGTGACAAAAGCATCTGCTAAATGCCCTAAATGTAAATATAAATGTAACTTAATCATGTTTAATCTACCATGACTCCCCCTTTTCCTCATCCTATAAACATACTTTAATTTTTTAAAAGTGCTTAAAGTAAGAATTAATACATAATTTGCTTGCTTATCATTACTGGACTGTTTTGATGGCTTTTTATACGACTCTACGTGGAGCTACACCTGATATATTTCTGTGTATTTTGTGTTGTTAGTGAAAAGGGGATTTTTAATCCCAGACATACCATTTATATAAAGGTTTAAGAATAAAAAACAGGACTGACAATCTGACAACCACATTTCAACATGACATAAGTCATATCGGAGCAGCTATTATACAATAATACGTGATGACAGATCATTTCCAAGAAAAATGACATCAATCCAGGAAGGATGGGCTCAATCCACTTTTCCTGTTTCTCAGTAGGTCACACAAAGGAGGTCCTATTACTTTACAGCAGGAAGTCCCGTTTCTGGAAGAAAGTCAACATTATAAAGAAATATACAGATTTAAAGTCGTGTTTTCACCTTTAAATATAAATTGGTCCTGTAGAATACACAGACTGAGGAGGTATGATAAAACAGAAATATTCCTGGAACATGGAGGAAGTGCAGCTTGATCATAATGAGGTGGGGGATTGAAAGCCCCCCCACCTCCACCTCCACCTACAGGCCACATACTTTGTTTCCTTCTCATGATGACAGGACCCCACAGGCATCCACCTGTCCTCATTTCAAGACGTCCTGATTGGTTCCCATGAAGCTGATCTACAGCGCTCAGCCTGCAGAGATTTCAGACGAACTGAACGCAGACGCACGTATGGATGTAACTTACTGAACTCTGACATTAACAATGGAAAAAATGTGGATGTTTTATTCTTCAGTTATACTTTTGTCTGTCATACAGGTAATTAAACTTCTTGTATTCATTTTTTTATTTGATATTCTATAATGTAATTTTATTTCTGACAGTTTTCTAATTAACTTCTTTTGTCTTCTTTAGATACAACATGTTTTGTCCACAGGTGAGTGTTCTGTTCTTTCTGATGAAGGGAGAAACTTTTAATGATTTTTAGATGTTTACATTGTTTGTTTTTTATCTTTTTCTTCACATCACTGATATGGAAAAGATAGATAGACAGTTATACTCACATAAAAGTTTGTATTTAATAGGTTTTTCTTCCAAATATCAGCACAGTGAACTTTTATATAATATGAAAATTACAGATTACAGATATAATCCCAAAAACTCACAAATTGGCAGATAAATAAAAAGCTAATTTAGCTGCTTGTAGTTAATTGTTCTGGCAATTTATGGGTTAAGTTAAAGTACCTTTATGAGCCACTGTGTGGGAGTTAAGTCTCGAGTTGTTCTGCTGGTAACTTCAAGGCTTTATATCCGGTTTCAACCACCAGAGGGTCCTGATGTTTCTTAGTCTATTAAATTATATTTGTACCTTATTTCTGAGAATGCAGTGGCACATTTTCAATAAAGAAATACATTTATGCAAAGTAATTATTATCACAAAAGAATATGTTGATTTCAAACAATCAAACTGTCATTTTAATTAATGAAAACACTGACAATTTTTACTCAAAATGTTCAATGGTGCTCACAAATCTAATCTCTTGTGTCGCACCTATGATGAAAAAAATCACTATAATAAAAGCATGAAAGGTACGAAATAAAATGCCTGTTACTTATCTTGTTTTACCTTTTTATTCAAATAAGTATGATATTTTAAATTGGACAAACACTCATCTTGCTTGTCAGTGGTTTATGATACTGAAGGACACTATCGTATCTGATCTTCAGGATCTGAGAGGGTTTTTATACACGTCTTCTGCTTTAAACCATCACATTCAGTTGCAAACACCTGTGGCTTCCTTTCTGTAGCTAATAAACAAACTCAATGCCTCGTCTCACTTCTTTTCAGGATGTGACATTGTGTCGGTGACGTCTCCTTCAGCGTCGACGCTGCAGGTGGTGTGGAGCAGCTACACTGGCGCTTCAACTTATTTACTGGACTTGAGAGTTGTGAACTCCACTACTGTCGCCCCGGTGGTGGTGATGCAGTCAGCACCCAGCACGCAGAGGCTGATTCAGGGATTAAGACCCGGACGTGTTTACAATGTCACACTAAAGGTTTTTCAATTTTACGACATCCTGTGCACGGCCGTTGAAATAAGCATGACAGGTAAAAACACGTATTTTTAAAAGCAACCAGTTACATTAACCGGATGAATCCTTCTGTTGAATGTGTCTTTATCTTCCATCCCCGACAGTGCCTGCCACATCTCAGATCACGTTTTCCAAAGCTATTTCGAGCGCATCTATAAGGTTTGAGTGGTCCAGCGTGACTGGGGCAGACAGCTACATCTTGTTTGTGGAGAAGTTGTTTGGTTTGCCCGCATTCAAATACAACCAGACCTTCACAACCCTGGGTGGACAAGTGGACGGTCTGACTCAATCTACGACGTACAACTGTTTCGTTTACTCCTCCAATGTCGCCGGGAGAGGCGCCAGAAGTAGCACAAAAACAATCACTACGTGTAAGTGCACATCACATGTGCTGGTTTTGTTGTTTTCTATTCAGAACGGATTGTTTATGTAATGCAGAATTAAAGGCATGATATTCAGTTAAGTACTCAAAGGAGACCTATAATGCTCCGTCGTTTATTTCCCTTTCCTTCGCTGTTTTATAAAGGTTCTTGTGCATGTGAAAGATCTTGAAAGATAAAAAGATCAATGTCTGCACCAACAGAAACTCCTCTCTCCCTCAGAAAACACATTCTGTGACTTTGTGACATCACACAACATCACCGTGTCACACATTTGCATAATTTATGCCCATCGAGGCTAATTTGGCACATTAGAATTGATTTAGAACAGCAGCTCTATTGTTGTTAGCTGAGCGGGTTCAGGCGTGTGTGAGCTGACCAATCACAGCAGACTGGGTATTCAGAAGGGGGGGGGTCTTAAAGAGACAGGAGCTAAAACAGGGCTTCAGTATGAGAAAAACCTATTCTGCTAGGAAACCAAATATAAAATTATGAACCTAAAAATGAGTATTATATGTCTCCTTTAACTACAATTTATATGCAGTTATATACAGTCCTCTATAGCTCAGGATACATGAAAACAATGCATTAAATTAACACCTGAATTTTCTCTTTGAAGTGGTCGAGCCACCGACAGGTGTGGTTCTTGTACAGACGGGAAAGAGCACAGCACGAGTGACGTGGGACTCCGTAAGTAAAGTGCTGCTTTATCAAGTGGCTGTGATCGACAGTGACACCAGCAACGCCCCGGTCATCAGAAACACTTCAGCCACGTCCATGGATATCAGTAATCTGGAGCCGTGCTCCACCTACACAGTGGGAGTATCATCGGTCAACGTCTTTTTGATTCCCGGGGAGGCCGCTAATAAGACATACACTACATCTAGTGAGTCCTCCAGCAAAATACTTCATTTGTCAGATTTAATACACACTCACTTTAAACCTTGAGTTCTGTTTCATAGTGACATCATGTTTTGGAGGTCAATGAACTGAAGAAATATTCTGAATTATCTGTTTCTCTTCAGCCATAAACTCAGTGACGACCATATCTGTGGACTACAGCTGCACCGGCGGCATGGTGACAGTGACTTGGGATTTGGTCTTTGGGGCCAACATGTACAGGGCCACGGCTGTGGACGGCACCGGCGCGTCCCTTAACTGTACGTCAGCCTCCACCAGCTGCCAGATCACCATGCTCCAATGTGGTGAGGAATACAAGGTCCATGTGACAGCCATCTCTGACGACTGCGAGAGCATCTCCAACATCTCTTCCACGTTCGACACAGGTGAGCTGCTCATGTGGAAACGACAAACGTGGCTTGTGTCTGTCGTTACCGTCTCCACCTTTCAATGTTCCTCTTCACATGTCTCTATATGTTTCCCACATGTGTGCACACACTTCTCATTTTACCGCTCACATGCTGTACTCTAAGCTCTTTATCACAAACCTTCCCCATAAATCTGTCCTGTGGGAAGCTGTCGAGGATCCTCCCATGGTGTCCTATAGTCTGTTCTCATGCTGAGCAGTGCAACACACCCTCTTATTAGCCAGCGAGACCTGCCATCCAACACCGGTTAATCTAAAGCTCTTTACAGAGCACTGAAGGCGGGGAGCTATCTCAAAGGTCAGCTATGGTATCAGCCTGGAAAGTGAAAAGGTGAAGGAGACACACACAGGGAAATGATCTATTGTCTTGCACACACACCCAGCACACACACACCTGTTTACTGAATTACAAAAGGATTCAAATCTCAGGTTCCTTGTGAGATATTTGTGAATTTTCAAACAACAGAAGTAAATCTTTACATATCAAACCAATTCCTCCTCATCAATTATGCTTTAATGTCTAATTCTCTGTCCCATTCCCCCAGTCCCCTGTGCTCCGGCTAATCCTCGCACCTCACACGACTGCTCCAGCAACGTGATCATCTTCAGCTGGGAGCCCACCAACAACACCCGCTTCTACGTGGCTACGGCCGTGGACAACACTGGCAAGTCGTCCGAGTGCAGGACGGTAGACAACATGTGTTTCTTCACTAACACGGGCTGTGGTCAGTACTACAGGTACACCGTGTACGCCGTCAGCTCCGTATGCAACAGCGAAGCCAGCCAACCTGAGTTCGTCCGGACTTGTGAGTAGAATTTGATTTGTTTTGCTTTCTTAGAGGGTTCAAATAAGGTTTTAAAACAATTTAATAGGACTGAGTGTGTGTTAATCCGCTGCTGAAAAACCTCACACCTGGTTGGTATAATTATGAACTCAAAGCAGAAGAAGTAACTCAAAGTGTTGAGTTTTTAACACCCACATGGAATTAATGTGGTATCTTTCCAATTTCGCAGAAGAAGAAAAAGTCAGTCATCTTTGTTATCTTCTCTTCCTCTTCCTGTCTCCAGCTCCTTGTCTCCCAACAAACATAAAGACATCAGCAGAGTGTCGCAACGACGTGCTGATCACCACCTGGAACGCGGCTGCCGGAGCTCTTTCCTACACTGTAGAAGCACAGGGGAACACTGGAGAAACCTACAACTGCACCTCCTCCTCCACCAGCTGTGCAGTGACCGGGGTGCCATGTGGCGAACACCTCAGCGTGTTCATCGTGGCCTCCAACGACAACTGCTCCACGAACAGAGTGCTGGGAGAGGCTGCTGAGACTGGTACGTACTGGGAGCTCTGTGAGATGATTTTATTTATAGATTGGTCTTGAACACAAACCTTTCCTCTCTCTCTCCAGTTCCCTGTACCCCCACCAATGTCTCTGTGTCGGTCGACTGCAGCCAAGATTCTGCGAGAGTCAACTGGACGACGAGTATCGGCGCCATATTCTACATTGCTGTCGCACAGGATGCAAATGGAAACTCGTACAGCTGTAACTCAATGGGCACCAACTGCTTGCTGCAAGGACTGCAGTGCGGACAGAATTACACCGCCAACGCAATCGGCACCAATCTAAAGTGCAACAGCAGCTCCAGCAACGTGGTCACCTTTACGACAGGTAGTTTAGACGGCTGGGTCACTTTAAAATTGGATTTATAATTTTATTCATTTATCTAATCCGCATAAAAATGTCTAAAAACAGCTAGACCTTTGTCATTCCATTGAGACGTGTACATCGTTCCCAATGTTCAAACCCAAGTTCCTCTGCCTCTCCATCAGCCCCTTGTCCTCCAACCAACATCGAGGCATACAGAGACTGTGACGCCAACCATGCTGTGATAGTCTGGCAGAACCATCGGCCCACGGGCCTCTACACAGCGACCATAGAGGATCGGAGCGGGGCTCGGCTCAACTGCACCAGCAACACACGCAACAACTGTAAAATCACCTCTCTGCCCTGCGGAAAGAGATACAACGTCACCGTCAGCTATGACGATGGAGTCTGCACGTCCACCTCGACACCTATCCACATGGACTCAGGTAGGGAATCAAACATATAACAAGGAGTTTAACTTCCTGACATTCTGCATATTTACTATCAGCTCACCCTCCTCTTTAATGCAGCTATTTGCAGTCACCACTAGGTTGTACTAAAGTTGTACTGTTTTACATTTACAGTTATCCATCTCTTGACTTATGATGCCTCTTCTTTTAGTGCCATGCGGCCCCGAGGACGTGAAGGCCAGTGTAGCCTGTGTGACCGGCGAGCTGACGGTCACCTGGAACATCTCGGTTCCGGCAGAAAACTACACCACCATCATCTCCAGAGGGATGGGTAACCCCCTGCACTGTAACTCCACAGAGACAAATTGCACAACGGGAGACTTGTTGTGTGGAAGCTCCTACAGGGTGACGGTCTTCTCCGTCACCGGGACGTGCTTCAGTCTGCCCAGCACAGAGGTCGCGGTGCAATCATGTGAGAAATGCAGTTTGATCATCATAGACTGAGCACTGAGACCGTGAACGCAGCCTCAAACGCCTTCATTTTTATTTCCCCTCAGTGCCGTGCCCTCCCACCAACATCTCAGCCGTGCACACGTGTGCGCCGCATCCAGTTCCTGTGTCATGGGTGGCCAGCGACAGTGCCAAATACTACACTGCTGTCGCTGTGAGCGGCGGCGGTCACAGGTCAGAGTGCATGACCAATACAACTTCCTGTGGCCTCGCTGGACTCCGGTGTGGGGAGGTTTACAACATCCGTGTTTCAGGAGCTGATGACAACTGCACGGGTCAACTGAGTGACGGTGTCTCTTTGAACACAGGTAAACCATCAGTTTCATCGTGAGTGATTTAATGAGGACATTACTGGCAAAAAGACATAAAGGAGAATGTTTTTTTGTTGTTGTTTTTTTTAAACAAAGACTTCATTATAGTATCTGATGTTTTGCTTCCTCTCTCCAGAGCCCTGTCCTCCCTCTAATGTCTCCAGCCGCCTCATCTGTAGAGCCAACATGGCTTCCGTGTGGTGGGCCCCCAGCATGAATGCAGTGAGCTATGCTTTGACGGCCACCAGCAACGGACACACCTTAAACTGCAGCAGCCCCAGCCCCAACTGCACGCTGAGCAACCTGCTCTGTGGCCAGGCGTACGACATTATGGTGACCGCCACCGACGGCACCTGCGTCAGCAACTACAGTGCCCCCTACAGACAAGACGAAGGTACTGAGAGAGCGGTCGGACCGTACCTGAGCAGATACAGCACACATCTAACTGACACACACTCTGAGTTTCAGTCAGTTTCATACCAAATGTTCTCTCCTTGCAATGAAAGGAGTCACTGCACCCCGTCAAGAAATAGTCCCTGCATAACTCCTCTGTAAAACCACAACCACAACTTATATTTTCCCAAAATGCGGAACTATTCCTTTAAGAAATTCCATTATTGTCTGAGGTATACTTTTTTTGCCTAACTCCCATACTGTTCTGTCTCTGTTAGTACCATGCCCTCCACTGAACATCACTACAAACCTGCTATGTGGCACCAATGACGTGATGGTCCGCTGGCGCCTCTCTGCAGTTCCCCTCAACTACAGTGTCACCGCCATGCTGCCGACTGGAAACGTTAGCTCAGCCACCTGCGACACGCACCAGGCCAACTGTACTCTGCGTGGTCTTCAGTGCGGACAGACTTATAATGTCTCTGTCAAAGCTTCCTCTGGCAGCTGCACTGGACCAAGTAGCCACCCACAGACCGTTCAGACAGGTAATAAAGATGACGATGATGAACAGTTTCCATTAACTATATTACGTTACTTTGATTTTATAACACGCACTGTTACGTCTTCCTCCAGCACCCTGCCCTCCTCAGAGTTTAACAGCAGCGACAGACTGCGGTACAGACTCTCTCCTGGCCTCCTGGAACGCCTCCCTTGGTGCGACCTCCTACTCAACGACAGTGACGGGGCCCAACGGCTTCTCTAAAACATGTTCCTCCTCCAGCCTCACGTGTTCCGTCTCCGGCCTGCAGTGTGCCAGTCAGTACAACGTCACGGTGACATCAGAGGACGGCTACTGCTCCAGCTCTCCCGCGCAAACTGCTTTGACGACAGGTTGTGTTTACTTATTTTTGTACATTTCATGTAAATCTAAAGCATCTTCTTGACTTGGAACTGACCGTGTGATCTTCTCTCCAGGACCATGTGACCCTGTCAACGTCACCAGCGCCCTCCAGTGCGGATCAGACATGGCCACAGTGTCCTGGGAGGCTGCTGCCGGCGCTTTGGCCTACAATGTGCACGCCCAAGAGGAAAACTCTCAGCACCATGCTTGCTGTAGGAGCAATACAACTTCCTGTCAGCTGAGTCAGCTGCAGTGCGGAAAGGTTTACAACCTGACTGTGACGGCTGAGGATGCCACCTGTAACAGCACCGGAAGCACCAGAACAACCCTCATGACAGGTAGAAAAGAGGGACAGACTGAAGAAAAACTACATATTTACGTCTTTCGAAACACATTTTGACCCCTCTCCCTTTCATTTCTCCCTCTCAGCTCCATGCTCTCCTTCTATCCAGAGCAGCACCCTGATCTGTGGCACCAATTCTTCCTCTCTGTCGTGGATGCCGATGGCCGACGCCACAGGTTATGTAGTCAACGCGACAGCTACAAGCGGACATACAGCTTCATGCACCTCAGCTGCTGCTATGTGCACCTTAACGGACCTCCTGTGCAGTGAAACCTACATGACCACCATTACCGCACGGGGAAGGGAGTGCGACAGTGCACCTAGCTCCAGCACCAACATCACCACAGCTCCCTGTTCTCCCGCGATCATGTCTAAGCAATACACGTGTGAGACCAACACAGCAGTGTTCAGCTGGACTGAACCCCTGGGACGCCTCGGCTTCCTGGCTCAGGTAGCAGGCGGAGGGTATCAGGACAGCTGCCAGACTACAAATGCCAGCTGCGCGTTCCAAAATCTTCCTTGTGGCTTGGATTTAAACGTGACAGTCGAGGCTCAGGGGGCGCAGTGCAACAGCACCCCGAGTGTCAGCGAATCTCTTCAAACAGGTAATTCCTTCCAGCATCTTACTACTTATACATTCGGTGTGATGACGTTTAATGTCCCCGACAACTTCTGTAGTCTCATTTCACCACAAAACATGTAAGCGCTCTGTAATTCTAACGTGGGGAGTTTACTGACATATTTTATGCTATTTTATGCTCACCTATTTTGTATTTGTGTTTGTGTTTTGTATTTTGGTCGTAGGACTCTATTACTGTTGCAGCGAGTACCCAGTTAGCTTAGCACAAAAACTGGAAATGGTGTATTAGCTAGCCTAGCTCTGTCTGAAGGTAACAAAATCCACCTACTCAACAATTAGCGTGTTGCAAACCTTTGTATGTACTAACAAAAAGGGTTTAATGCGGTAATTAGTCAGCTTTAGAGGTTTTAATATCTTTGGAGAGAGCTAGCTGTTTGCACCTGCTTTCAGTCTTCGTGATAAGCTAATGCTATCGGTTGCTCGCTCCAGCTTCATATTTAGCTTACAATACACCAAAAGTTCACATATATATGTAATTGCTAAACCTAATAAAATTAACTACTAACTAACTACAACTACTCACCCTGTCTTTTTTCTTTTCTCAACCTCCAGTCCCGTGCGCCCCAACGAATGTTAGCGCCACTCTGGTTTGTCTCAACCACTCAGCCCTGGTGTCGTGGGTAGGAAGCCCCAGTGCCACGCGATACAACGTGACAATCACGGGCCAGGATGGACACGCGCACCACCGCAGCACCAACTCCACCAGCAGTCAGATACCTCACATCCACTGCGGTGAAACCTATGGCATCGTGGTCACACCGTACTCTGACACGTGTGCAGGAAACCCAAGTGCAGTTTACAGCTTAAGAGCAGGTGCAGAAAGACTTAGAAGATAGATATCAGTAGATATCCTAACATTCAGCTCTACAGAGGCAACATTAAACACTTTTCCCGCCTTCTCCGCAGGTCTTTGCGCTCCCAGGAACGTCACCGTGTCTCCAGCGTGTCAGGACAGCATCGTCTCCTGGTCCAGTGTGACAGGGGCTGAGATGTTCATAGCAACGGCAACTGCAGACGATGACCACACTCACACCTGCAGCTCAAACTATTCCAACTCATGCAACTTCACCGACCTCCACTGCGGCCAAACCTATTCTGTCGCTGTTGTGACTGTGGACAGGGGCTGCAGGAGCGAGCCGAGCTCAGCCGCGACGCTGAGAACAGGTGAGGGGAACTGAAATGAGGAGAGTCTTTAAAGGTGCAATATGTAAGAATTGGCCACCTGTTGAATTCATACTCCAAACAAATAGGGGCAGCATATCACGGCTAATAACTGCTAACTGTCTTCTTTTAAATTTTCCTCGTGTTATCTTAGCTTTGTGTCCGGCTACAAACTTGACGGGCCAAGTCAGTTGCGACACCAACACGCTGACCCTCACATGGGACCAGAGTCCAGAGTCTGGGGTCAGCTATTCTCTAAAAACAGAGAGGGTGGGTGGTGCAGTCCCTCCCTCAGAGTACACGACCTCTAACACCTCCCACACGATGACCAACCTGCTGTGTGGACAGAGATATGCATTCAGCATCGCAGCGCAGGACGGAAACTGCCGCAGCAGCTACAGTCCGCCCATAGAAATAAGCACAGGTAGGATTTGTTTCTATGACAACAGCTTTAACCTGCTGAAGTGAAAAACAATCATGATCTAAAATCAGTTTTCCTCCTCCTCCTCCTCCAGCCCCTTGTCAGCCAACCAACTTCACAGCTCGTGTGGACTGCGGGACCAACAAAGGGAATTTCTCCTGGGCCGAGACGATCGGAGCAGGTTTCTACACTGTGCAGGTGACAGGACAGCACGGACACGTAGCCTCCTGTTCCTCCAACGACACCTCCTGTGCTGTGAAGCTTGACTGTGGCCGGTCATACTCTGCTTCGCTGGTGGCTTCAACGGAGAGCTGCAACAGCAGCAAACACGTTGACATCCATTTTGAGTCTGGTAAGATATAAACACACTGGTGCACGGCAATGAACATGCGCCTTTTAAACGTCTTTATTGGTTCTGAACCCAAAGTAGATAACCACTTGATATGAAAGAAGTCCGATCAAGGCCGCCACATACATACAAAAGAATGATAATAATAAAATACAAAAATAAAAACAAGGCAAAACAAAATAAGGACCTTTCTCTCACTCTCCCACAGCTCCCTGTCTCCCAGAAGACGTCTTAGCCCAGTTGGAGTGCAACAACAACGTGATGAATGTGAGCTGGACACGGACCACAGGCTCAGATGATTACACCGCCTGGGCCATCAGCACCGACGGACACAGAGCCTCCTGCAACTCGACGTCCAACTCCTGCTCCATTCAGCAATCTGCTGTGTGGCAAGGTGTACGAGGTGGCCGTCACCTCGTCCTCCGTTCACTGCGAAGTCATCGCCGGCTCCGACTACAAGGTTCAGTCCGGTCAGTGCAGCTCTCTCATGTGGATAAGTTCAATATAAAATCATTGTAGAACAAAATGATGTTTGCTGAAGATTGCATTATATGTGTGTGATGGAATTTGCTCTTCTTTCAACCTGCCTCTAGCTCCTTGTAAACCCGAGAACACCTCCGTCGACCAGAACTGCAGCAGCAATGTCATGACGGTGATGTGGAGCCAGACCGGCACGTCGCAGAACTACACCGTTAAAGCCACCTCCGCCGTGGGTGTTAACTCCACCTGTGACTCCACTGAGAGCAGCTGCTCCTTCCTGGACCTGAGCTGCGGTCAGCTCTACACTTTCACTGTGACGGGACACACTAATGTGTGCATGAGCGAGATGAGCACCCCTATCGACAAGCTCACCGGTACACTGAATACGTTTACTACAACAACCATTTCTCAAAGGAATAGTTGGAATACACTTTCTTGCAGAGAGTTAGCAGAAAAGAAATTGACGCCATTCTCATGTCTGTTTGCTAAATAACCCTGTTTCCAGTCTTTGTGCTAAGCTAAGCTAATCGTATCTTGGTCTAGCTTCATATTTAGCCTACAAACATGAGAGTAGTGTCAATCTATTTCTTTAATTTTAGTTTCAAAATTTTGTTCTCTTTTACTCAACTGCACCTCTCTCCTTGTCCAGCCCCGTGTCCTCCCACCAACGTGTCAGCGAACCTGAACTGCTCCACGCGTGACGCTCTGGTCAGCTGGAACAGCGCCGCTGCATCCACCGCCTACAGCGTCCAAGCAACCTCCACCTATGGACACAACTCCTCCTGCAGCGAGATGGGCACATCCTGCAACCTCAGCAACCTGGTCTGTGGCCAGGAGTACTCTGTCGTCGTGGAGGCGATGCACACTGGCTGTCCTGGCCCTGCTAGTGCCCCTGCAACGCTTACCACAGGTGTTTATTGGTGAAATCTAACAGTGTCGATTTTAACACAGCCTCAATCTGTGTCAAGGAAATCCATACAGTTGATAAAGAAAATGATGAGAGGGCCACAGATCCTGACGTTAATCTTTAGGAATTGGAATTAAGTAACTTCTTTTGTAACCATGAAACAAGAATGAAATTAAATTAAGTTTATTCAGTCCATTGTTAATGATAAACACCACAATCTTAAAGGTGTTTCCCTTAAACTACAGTGTTTGTCTCCTTCCAGAGCCCTGTGTCCCCATGAATCTGTCCGTCCACTACAATGTGAGCGCTGCCCAGGTGATGTGGGGGGCAGCGAAAGGTGCCAGATCTTACTCTGTCCAGGCTGTGACCGATCAGAGCCCAGCGGTCTCCTGTAACACCATGAACACCAGCTGCCTCCTGAACGGCCTGCAGTGCGGTCAGATTTACAATGTGACCGTGACGGCACGCGGCCTTGGCTGTGACAGTCTGACCTCTGACGCCCATCGCCTCATGACAGGTTAGTGACCTGATCGTGGAAAAGATGTGTGTGAAAATATTGTGGCTGATTTTTAAATGACTGTTTTTCGCCTCCATTCAGAGCCCTGCCCTCCCACCAATGTTCAAGCCAGCGTGGCATGTGAGCAGCTCACCGCGTCTGTTTCCTGGCAGCAGAGCGCCCTCGCCGTCGGGTACGTCGCCTACTTTGACAACCAGAACGGACACAGCGCTTCCTGCGTTGGCACAGACACAGACACCCGATGCGTGGTCTCAGGGCTGATGTGTGGCACAGGATACAGAGTCTGGGTCAAGGCGCTGGGACAGCAGTACAACAGCTCCGACAGCAACGTCACCACTCTTACAACAGGTAAAGACACACTGTGTGTATTTACAGTTTGTTGTGACAGCAGCAAGAATGTTTTACAGCAATCCATCCTGTAGTTGTTGAGACATTTGCTATTACTTAGCTATTGGACCTACTAATCTCGGTCATTCATCATACTTCTTAGTTAGATTTGTGCATTGATATATGGAGCAATATGTGCCGAAAAGCAATAGCTCAAAGGTCCTTGTCCTCTGGCCTACACAGGACCTTGCGCGTCGACCAGCATCGAAGCCATCGTGGACTGTGAAGCCGACACTGCCACCATCTCCTGGCAGCCGAGCGTTGGAGCCACAAGTTACGTTGCTGAGCTCACAGCATCATCGGGCCACACCACCAAATGCACCGCCAACTACACCAACTGTGTGCTGAGCTCCCTGCAGTGCGGAGAGGAATACAATGTCACAGTGAAAGCTCTGGGAGATACGTGCAACAGCACTGCTCAGATGGCAGGATACCTCACCACAGGTACAGTGTCTTGTCAGCCGTTGTGTTTGTGGGAGTTCAACCATTTTACGACCAAGAGTAAAGACGTATGAGTGTTCACGTTTGATGAAACTACTCTGTCTCCTTCCAGAGCCCTGTGTCCCCATGAATCTGTCCGTCCACTACAACGTGAGCGCTGCCCAGGTGATGTGGGGGGCGGCGAAAGGTGCCAGATCTTACTCTGTCCAGGCTGTGACCGATCAGGGCCTGACGGTCACCTGTAACACCACGAACACCAGCTGCCCTTTGAGCGGCCTGCAGTGCGGTCAGATCTACAATGTCACTGTGATGGCACACAACCGGGCCTGCAACACCTCTGTGACTTCTGCGCCCGACCGCCTCATGACAGGTTTGTCACCTGACGAGGCAGAAATGCGCAACAGAATTCAGAGTGTACAGGTGTGCTGCTGCTTTAACGTGCGTCTTTTCCCCCTCGTTCAGAGCCCTGCCCACCCACCAGCGTGCAAGCCAGCATGACGTGTGAACAGCTCACGTCGACAGTTTCCTGGCAGCTGAGCGACCTCGCCGTGGGTTACGTTGCCTACTTTGACAACCGGAATGGACACAAGGCTTCCTGTGTTGGCACAAACACAGATACGTACTGTTCTGTGTCAGGGCTGATGTGCGGCACAGTCTACAGCGTCTGGGTCAAGGCCTTGGGGCGGCAGTACAACAGCTCTGACAGCAGCGTGTTCTCACTTACGTCAGGTAAAGACATATTCAGGACAAATTTTTCGTCAGGTTTTTTAATATTTTTGGTGCTCATGCATAAATGTTTCCTCTTTCCTCAGCTCCTTGTCTGCCAAGAGAGGTGGAGGTACAGGTCAGTTGCAACTCTGATGGCGCCGCCGTTGTGTCCTGGAACGCCACTTACGGCACAGCAAACTTTTCCCTGACAGCCATCGTCAGCGGAGGCCTTCAGACTCTGTGCGAGACCCAGCAGCACGGCTGTAACGTGACGGGTTTGAGTTGCGGGGAAACCTACAACCTCAGCCTCACCGCCACCAACGAGCAGTGCAGCCTCACAGCGCCGACGCACGCCAACCTCACCACGCGTGAGTCGAGTGTTCACAGTAGGAATTAATCTGGTTTTATTTGACCAAGATTTTAAATCAACCCTCATCCTTTCGACACCTCTCCACAGGTCCTTGCCCGCCTCTTCGTGTGGCGGTCAGCCTGCAGTGCGGCTCGCGCACCGCAGCCCTGTCCTGGGAGGAGCGGTCGGACGTCGAGATGTACAAAGCGAGCGCCGTCAAGTCGTCGGGAGGGGAGGCGAAGAGCTGTAACTCTACAGGCTCCACCTGTCAGTTCCCAGGGCTGGACTGCGGAGAGACGTACAACTTCACTGTGAAAGCACATAGTCAAGGCTGCTGCAGCGAGGCCAGCAGCACCGTGTTCATCCAGACAGGTACTGCAGACGCTGAACAGCTTTAAAGGTCTTGTTGGGTGGTAAAAGGTGACTTATTTAGTGGCATGTAGCTGTGTGGTTGAATTAATGACTCATCTTAACCATTTTTCTTTATCCTGCTCCTCTCAGAGCCTTGCCAGCCTGTGAACGTGTCTGCTCAGACGTCTTGTAACAGCTCAGAGGTCCAGATCTCCTGGAACCAAGCGAGCGGTGTTGTGAATTACTTGGTAACAGCCGCAGGAAGCCTCGGATACGTCGAGAGCTACAACACGACCCAGCCCCTCGTGTCTGCTGCGCTACCATGCGGACAGGACTACAACGTCACCGTGCGAGGGCGAGGCAGCGAGTGCGACACCCTCCCCAGCAGCCCCGCCTTCTTCAAAACTGGTATGATGTCACATCTTACTCCATAATACACATTAGTTTTAATTCCGTGTGTATATCTGACTACATGTTCACCTCCGCCCTCTCTCCACAGCTCCGTGTGTCCCCTACCACGTCACCACCTATGTACAGTGTATGTCCAACATGGGCTCTGTCAGCTGGGGGCCCAGCGATGGCGCCGAGACGTACGTTGCTGTGGCAACTGGGCTCGATGGTCACACCCACATGTGCCACACCAACACCACCTCCTGCACCTGGAACGACCTGCACTGTGGAGAGCGGTACACTGTTGTGGTGAGGGCGAAGGACAACAACTGCACCAGCCCGCCCAGCAACAGCTCCGTCATCTATATGGGTAAGTTATGTACTTTTGAGTCGTTTCTGTGAAGTTTCCTTGAAAGAAATATGTGATTTGGTGCCATATATACGGAAAATACACATGTTTTGAATTGCTAATGTAATCTAAGCTTTTAGTCAGGCCAGCTGAACATGAACATCTGTCTACAGACAAGCATATAATTAATTACCTGTTACCTGTTAGTTAATGCATATTACTGTTGATAGCATCTTTATGAACTATTAAATAATGTATAGATTAACATGAATAACATTAGTAAATGATTACTAGACACATTAGTTAACTATTAATGACTTTTAGTTGAGGCTTATTACTGTTTTAACTAATGCAAATAACATCTTTATAAACTAATTCCTTGTTTGTCTAACAATTAAATTAAATTAAATTAATTAAAACAGTAGCGTCTCGTCCTGGAGTCTCCAGGAAGTTAAATATTGTATAAATTATCACCTTAATTAAAATAAAACAATACGAACAAACAATGACTTAGTAGTTAACTGTTAATTAACTGTTAGTTAATGCTTATTACTGCTTTAATTAATGTTAAACAGCATCTTTATCAAGTATTAAACAATGTATAAATTGATGCCTTAGTTAACAAACAGCATGAGTGAATGGTTATAAGACACATTAATTAACTCTTATTTAACTCTTAGTTAAGGTTTATTACTCCATTAACTAATGTGAATTAAAGCATCTTTATTGTAATAAGTGTTATATGTGTTGTAATTACATAGTTCTTTCCAGGAAACTAAGGAAATGATAAGGAAATTGCAGACGATAAAATAAAAGCATTTACATTCACAGAATCATGGTGCACTAAAACATGTGGTTGAATATCTCTGTTAAAACACATCCGTCATCTTTGTGTCTCCAGATCCCTGTGTGCCTCAGAATCTGTCTGCCGCTGTGGACTGCAGCATGAAAGTTGTTTCTCTGAGCTGGGATGCCAGTAACGGGACAAAGTTCTACAATGTGTCGGCCGAGGCAGGAAACCAAACAACCGGACTCACCACTAATCTCACCACAGCCCACTTCTCTGCCTTCACCTGCGGACAAACCTACAGCCTCACGGTGACGCCTCACAGCCAGCACTGTCCTGGAGACTCAAGTGCTCCAGCCTCCGTACAGACATGTAGGTTATATACTTCTGGCACATTGTAGTTTCAGATATAACAGCAGAAATGAGCTCAAACAGTCTAAAAATGAACTTGTGTGGCTTTTCTCTCAGGGCCGTGTCCACCTGCAGGAGTCTCTGCCGTGCAGGACTGTCTGTCCAGCATCGTCATGGTGACCTGGCAGACCACCAACGGGTCGGACTACTACACGGCCAACATGCAGACCGGACGCTGGCATCTCCAACATGTGCATGTCCGCCTCCGATCGATGCAGCGTCCCCGGTCTGATCTGTGGCCACAACTTCACTGTGTCGGTCACGGCCTCCAACCAGCAGTGCAACAGCAGCTCCAGCCACAGCAGCAGCCTGCAGTCAGGTGAGGATTCAACACGGATACATCACTATACTCTGATATCTATCAAAACTGAATTTCTCAGAATCAACACATTCAGCATTTTTAATGTGTCTTGTACTGTGTTTGACTGTGTTTTATTTGCTGAACACAACGTTTCCAGATTCAATCATTGTATGTGAAAGGGAGCTTTTTAGGATGAATTTATAACTTTAAGATATTGAAAAGGCATTTATTTTAAATTCATGTTTGAAACACATTTATTGATGACTACATCAATTATTGCTACCTTTATATAGTATAATATAGATATTATATATGTATTTTATTGAAATACTGAAAAAAGAATTGCATAATATCTTTATTTTAATGTATTTTTATTAATTTATCCCATGATAATTATAATAATATTAGCAGTAAGAACATGGCTGAGATGAAAGAGGGTTAATTAACTTGCTGTCTGTTTGATTGGCCTCTGAACATAATCAAACTTCTACTGCTGGTGTGATGAACTGTTAAAGGTTCAAGAGGTTATATTTGTAACATACACAATACATTTTTATCAGTGAGCGCCTTCAAGTCACACATCACAATGCAAGTAATAGGAAAGCTGTGACTTAAAGGATGCAGCAACATAAATACATGTATTTGCATCAAACTCCCACATGGGGCACAACTGCAAGCGCGAGAAATTATAAAAGCTAAGCTGTAAACAAAATAGAATAAATATGCAAACAATATGTAAAATAGTAAACGTGGATGAGGGTTTCTTCTGCTTCACTTGAGTTGTTGCTGCGCTTGAATTCCTCATGATGTCGATGCTCTTCCTACATTCTGACTTCCTCCCTGCAGTGCCATGTGTCCCCACTAACGTCTCAGTGGCGAATCACTGTCTGAACAACTCGGCTGTTGTGTCCTGGTCCGCCAGCCGGGGCGCTGTGCAGTACTCGGTGACGGCCAACAGTAGCCATGGCAACGTCACCTGGCAGACCTCTGACCTCAGCTACAGCCTGGACAACCTCACGTGTGGCTGCAGCTACACTGTTCAGGTTGCGGCCATGGACGACAACTGCTCGAGTGTCCCCAGTCAGGCCGTGATGTTCAACTCAGGTAAGAGGAGAAGAACCCATCAACAGACATATATTATTTAAAGATTTATTTTTGCTGCAGGTGTGAATTCCTTAAATATAAATTAATTTAAAATCTTTATTACATTTTACTTTATTCTGGACAAACAGCCAGAAACACAGTTACAGCTTTATACTCTTGTGTTCTGCATACTAAACAATTTAATCATGAAATCTGTGGCTGAGTGATGATAATCTCTCTCTATGTGCAGCTCCTTGTCCACCTCAGAACGTGAGTGCCGAGGTCAGCTGTTCCTCCAACGACATGGCGGTTTCCTGGAACCCCAGCGGAGAAGCTGACCACTTCCTGGTTTCAGTAACAGCGGACAACGGAGGAATCATGGATTCATGCAACACCACGACCGCTGCGTGCTCCATCAGCAACGTGACCTGCGGGAAAATGTTCACGGTTCGGGTCACCTCCGTCAGAGGAGCCTGCCGCAGCCGGCACACACAGATCCACAGCATCCCGTCAGGTAGGAAATCTTCAAAAGCCGTCCATCCTTGGATAAATCCGTCCGTCCGGTCACTTATTCACCTCTCATGTGTACTTTCTAGCTCCCTGCCAGCCTCAGGGAATCAGAGGCAGACTCGACTGTGTCACCAATTCTGCCTGGATATCATGGAACGCCACCGACGGGGCGGACAGCTTCTTTGTGTCGGCTGCAGGCGGAGAGAACCGCGTAGCCAACTGCAGCACCTCCTCCAACACGACCTGTGAGGTGGAGGACCTGGCGTGCAGCGTACTTTACAACTTCAGCGTCATCGCTAAAAACAGCAAGTGTGAGAGCCAGCCGAGCGCCACCATCGACTTACAGACAGGTAACGGATTTCTGACTTTGTGAAAGAAATAAGCAGACGATGCCACATTTTATGTTAATCCAAAATAATGTCCAGTGCAGTGTCAGATAGTTAAATCTGTGTCCTCCCCCAGCCCCCTGCTCCCTCTCCGCCATCACCGCGGTCGCTCAGTGCCACAACTCCTCCATCCTTGTCATGTGGACTCTGATGGACGGCAGCGAGGGAGACACGGTGTACACGGCCACAGCGGAAGGCCGGGACCAAACCACCCTGTCCTGCAACGGCACCGGCACCAGCTGCTACCTGCACGGAGCGCAGTGCGACTTCCACTACAAGATCATCGTATCCGCTTCATCAGACCAGTGCAGCGGAATGAGAAGTCCAACCTACAGGATCAGCATGGGTATGTACATTTTTATTTGTTTTCTGTGATACATCTTTTAAGGGACTTGTTTTGAAGGACAGTGTTGTTCACATGAGTGGATCCCATTTTTTTTGGCTTGTACAATATTTAGACATTTTATAAAAATAATTTCATTTGTGTTCTTGCTGAGATGTGAATCAGAACCAAGACTGCTTTCGTATTCATTCAGATCGATGAAGTACAGCCAGTAGGTTTAGCATAAAAACTGGAAACGTAGCAATATCCAATATCTGCCAATCAAGACTAACGACTGTGGCTGATTTGGAAACGTCTCTCCCTTCACAGAGCCGTGTCCGCCCAAGAACGTGACGGTCGTCCCCTCCTGCGGGGACGCGCTGGTGTCCTGGAGCCCCTCTCCCGTCGCCGAAACCTACCAGGTCGTCGCTACGGGCGCAGACGGACACGTGCACACCTGCAACTCCACCTCCAGTAACTGCAGCCTATCGGCGCTCCACTGTGACCGCCAGTACACAGTCTCTGTGACGGCGAGCCACGAGAACTGCACCAGCAAGGCCAGTCAGAACGTCACAGTCAGCTCAGGTACGTGTCCTTGTGTATAAAAGACACGAACATCACCGGTGCATGCTGCAATGTGCATCCACTGACCCATTCGCTTCCCGCTCAGGTCCCTGCCAGCCCGACGGTCTCTCAGTTACGTACCACTGTAACAACGGGTCTGCGCTGCTGTCATGGACGCCCAAAGATAACGCCGTAGAGTTCTTCGGCTGTGCCCAGGCTGCAAGCGGAGACATGCTGTACTGTCGAAGCGCACATCCCACCTGCACCATCCACAGCCTCGACTGTGGAACAGCTTACAACTTCTCCGTCCAGGCCTCAGATGGCTCGTGCAACAGCTCCTTCAGCGACCCGGTGCAGAGCGGAGCAGGTACAGCAGCTGCACGTCGCTCAGCTTTAAAGTGTTCGCATTAGACCGAATATAAATCATCCTCTCTCTCTCCCTTAGCTCCCTGTGCCCCGGACGCCGTCGACGTGAAGCTGAGGCCGATGCGGGATCAGATCCAGGTGATGCGCTTCAACTGGACGCGGGTCGCCTGCAACAGCACCGAGTACATCCTGAAGTTGACAGGAACCCTGCTGGGAGACAGCCAATCCCTGTTCGAGATCTCCTCCTACTACACGAGCGTGACGTACTTTGAGATTCCTCTCCCCTGCGGGTCATCCTACGTCGCCACAGTGGAGAGCAGGAACGCCGCCGGTTCCAGCGACCCGTCCGCGCCTCTCAATGGAACCACAGGTAGACTGCGGTTAATACTCGAGTCTGTCCAAACACACTTTTTACATTTACTTCAGGCTTTTGACTGACAGTTCCAATGAAGTAAGCGTCATTATCTTTGTCATGGCATCGTATTTATCTGCATTTATAATAAATCCATCCATCATCAACATCAGTAGTCACACTTGAGCTCCCCCTCCTTAGATGAGCTAGTTCCAGACTAGACTAGACTGGTCAGATGTTTGAACCGACTCCACCTTCTCCTCCTCCAGCTCCCTGTCCACCATCAGGAGTGGTCTACGCCGGCAACAGCTCCTTCGTCACAGTGTCGTGGAACGCGTCCGTGTTGGCCACCATGTACACCGTGTTCGACAACAGCGTTACGCCGAAGGTCCAGCTGTGCGCCACCGCTGGGCTGTCCTGCTCGCTGGCCAACATCGCCTCCACCAACCTGCTGATCACAGCCAGCAACGCGGCCGGAGAGAGCGAGACAACAAATGTCACGCATGGTAAGAACTAATGAGCGTTCACCGGGGAGAGAAAACACATTTTAATCTATTTCTGAGACAAACTAACTGATGAAATCTTTGATCCTTCAGTGGCGAGAGAAGGACGCAGGAGGAGGGATCTCAGTGAGCAAATGGCAGATAATGGTGAGTTATCTCTCAACCAACAAATCCTGCATAGTATGCCTTTAAAGCTTTTCATGCAGCCTTGTTGATTGGACAAACAATTCTGAAGTCAGCCGGGATCTAATGAACACCTGTGACTTTTGTCTCCCCAGCAGGAGGACTCTCAGCTCCCGTGCTGGACGTCAACCACGCGATGTCGACGGTCGTTTTCGTCGAGTGGTCCGAAGTAGCCGGCCGCCACTTATTACAACCTGATCATCCGGAGGCAAGACGGCTCCACCGAGCTCCAGGAGATGACCGTGTACGGCGAGAGCATCATTCTCACCGACCTGAGCCCCGACTCCACCTACTGCGTCTCCGTGGAGGCCAGAAACGAGGACGCCAGCGGACCAGAGTCGGCGCCCGTGTGCGTGCAGACAGGACAGGGCCAGACCCGTTAGATTAGAAGTGTGCAGACGTATCCCGATTCAAATGTGAGGTTCTTACTGTGAAAGTGGCTGTAAGAATTATTTTCCATGTTACTCATAATACACAACAATAACTGTAGATCTGGAAGACTGTGGGATTAGAGTGGGCTGTTCTGACATTTACCTGCTGTTGGTTGAGGTCATTAATTTTATTTCCGGTCCTTTTTTTTTTATACTTTATTTCACTTTTGTAAATTACCAGCCATCGTAAAAGGTAATATATGAGGAAGTGTTTCACCATGTATAAACCATGTAGTATTGTCATTTTGCCATTTCTATGTGTATATTTAATATGGAAATTATTTTCAAACCGCATTCTAATAAAATTATTAAAATTGCTTGCATTCAGCTTCCGTGCGACATGTTCATGACCCTCTCTTTTCAAAAAACACGAGGACAGTGTGAGTCGTTTGTAAAAGTGTTTTATTAGAAAACAAAATGCAACAGAGCAGTAATCCAAACACAGCACAAGCAGGGCTCAGTGTGTGTGATAAAAATTACCCTTTGCAGACCTTCCTTTTCGAGGATTAAAACATTCTCAGGCTGCCTACACACCATCGTGGACAGAGTTGCTTTGTGACGTCGCCGCTGAGATCAGAACTTCAACCGTTCGCCTGTGACCCTTCGAAGATCTCCCAGACATGTGCACTGTAGTAATAGTCAAATTCAAAAACGATTCTGGGCTTTAACAATTATTCTCTATAAATCACATAAATTATACGAGGATAGTGTTGAGCTGAGCGAACCCACGCAACTCGGACCGCTCATCGTGTGTAGACAGCCTCCGGAATATTATGTACAAGCCCACACCTGGGGCAAAAAGAACGAACCATAGAAAATTAAAATGCCGTTTTCACCACTTTTTGAAATTTTCAAGTGAAGACTAACAATGGGGAGTGGAAAAAAGGCAGGAAAACATCAACATAAAGCAACATTACACAACAGCTCCAGATGTCCGACGCGCCGACATTCCTTCTCTTCAGCACACGTGACAGACCAGACAACTGGTAAGCGAAAGGAAGAAAAACACAGGAGTAGAAGTAATATTGCTGGAGGCGACGTTTACTCAGTGCTCTGACTCCTTCTGCGTTCGCTATGTCTACTATGATCGTTGCTGGACTCCCGCTGATGGTGGCTTCTCTCTCTGCTGCGACTACGTTTGTGTGAGCGCTGCTCGCCGTCTCTCTCCCGCTCTCTCTCCCTGCTGTGGCTGCGCTCTCTCTTCCTGCTCTTCTCCTCTCCCCCGCTCTTGTGCTTCCTCTCCTTGCTTCGACTCCGGCTCGACCGCTTGGCCTTCCTCTCCTCTCTGTGCCTCTCCCTGTCGTCTTTGTGCCTCCTGTCGTCGGTCTCTCCCCTGTTCTTTTTATCCCTGGACTTCTCCCTCTCGGCGCCTCTATCTTTGTGGTGCTCCCTGTCCTTCCTCTTGCTCCTGTCATCCCCGCCGTCCCTCTCTTTGTCTCTACGCTCGCTCTTTCGGTCCCGGCTGCCGCTGCGACTCTTCCTGCGCTCTCGCCTTTCGTGATTCTTGTCGGCGCTGCGCGACCGCCGTCTCTCCCTGTCCCCGCGCTCCCCGCGGTCCCCTCTGTCCCTATCCCTATCCCTGCCCGGGCCATCCCTCTCCTTCCTCTGTCGGTCACGCTCCCTCTCCAGCTCTCGGTCAAAGCTGGGGCCGTGGCGTTCCTTCTCGCGGTGGTGGCTCCTGCTCCTCGACCGTTTGGGTGACCTCCGGGGGCTCGGCGTCCGTCTGGGCGTCCTGATGAGAAAGACACTGTTAGCTCAGGCCTGGGCAATGGATTGGTATTATACCGTTATCGTGATATGAGACCATACATCGTCCTAAATTTTGGATATCTTTACATGTCGTTTCCTGTGTGTAACTGACTCCAGGCCAGTTGTTCGATAGGAACATTTAAAAGAAAATCAAACATACAAAACAAGCCAAACGGGCCTTAAAAAAAATGATGACGAATCATTGACTGCGATACCTGGATCGTCGTCGTTCCACTTGCCTCCCTTCCTCTGCGACCGCAGGTTCCTCTTCCTGCGGCTCCTTCACAGGAACCTTCCGAGGCCTGGCCTTCATCTGCTGGTCAATGTTCTTCTGCACAGGCACTGGGATCCGGGGGAACAGAGTGGAGAACCACTCCAGTTTGGTCAGGAAGGAGCGCAGCATCTCTCCGATGGTCATCACACAGCCGCCTCCCGCCTTCACGTCGAGCTCCTACAGTCAAACGGCGGGAGAAAGGCGTAGAAGGCTCCATAAATAAACTGGTAAAACGGAATCTTGCCTCCAATCAAAAAAGCAATTTGTGATGACCAAGTACTGAACCTTCACCTCTGTTCATCTAGCTTAATCTCTCATATTTTTCAATAGAAATGTGTCTGGCTTTACTTTGAATATGTCAATAGAGGAAACACAACTTTAAATATCATAAAAAGTTTGCCTCATCTAAGCTGTCTGGCAGTTCCTGGAGTCTGTATTTACAATGCGTGCTTTAAAAACTTAAATGTTATCATAATTGAAAATAATCACCCCCCTTTTCTTCACATCATCTGTTTAAAACTACAAAAAGTGGTTGCACGTGTTTACAGAGCAGACATGAAAAAGAGGGAGAGCAGTGTCTGAGACACATCCTCATTGAGCCAGAGAGACAGACAGAGAGAAGCCTTGGCTTCCTTCTTCAGTCTTCCAAAAGCACAATGAACTCTCAGGAGGCGCAAAGCTCGCCCACAGTGTAAGCACAGACTGGAGGAGTTGAAGAGTTGTTAACTTTATATGGTAGAGAACAGCCGCTTTGCACTCACACACGCAAACCAACAGTGCTGAGATACAATATCCAATTCACCTGCTGCACAATGGGCATCTAAAGAAAAAAACAGGGGAATTAACCAGTTGTGTAGGATTTCAAATGATCAATTCAAATATAATGCAACAGAACATCAAAAGGAGGCCTGGTTGCACAGCCTGGGATCAGATTATATTTTCATTAAATATCGAGAAAACACATTAGATCCATGCAACAGAGGACATGTGTAATATACTTTTTGCTCGTCTGTCTGAATGTGTATCCCTATGAAGCTCCAATCGCTATGTATCCCAAATTTAGTTTTGTGCAACAAGTCCTTAAAAAAAAGCTTGTCAAAAAACAATGGGCATGCCTTAATATTACAGTGAAAGGTTTACTCAGCATCATATGTGGTACTTACCCTGATAAACAAAATCAGCAGCAGAGCAGTGAGCAAGTTACCTGGCTAATCAGGTTTAGAGGACAAAAATTGGGGACAATTAAGCCAAATGAAGGCAAAGGTGAAAAATCAGCTATGAGCATCACAAGGAGGGGGGGGGAAACGGACAGCTTTTAACATGTGTTGTACAACTGTGCATGTAAAGGAGAGAAAGAAACACTAAATTATTACCCGAGGTGACATACCTCCTCATCATCCAGGAAGCCGTCGTACCATTCTATCAAATCTGCTGGTGGCTGAGTGTATCTGAGGCAGAAAAATCATAGAGCACAACATGAGCAAAGTGAATCAGAAATTCATCTTGAACAGATTTCAAATATGTTTTCATGAACCTGTTCCAGTTAAACTTCCCACACTGATTTCCAACACGTGAGGATAATAACGCGGGCAACTTAAAACTTTTAATGCTGCGAGTGCAGCATCAGAGATGCAACAACTACACAACAATTTCATAAACATTATTGGAGCACTATGGAGTTTCAGAGAAGAAACTCAAACTCAGAATTTTAATATTTACAATATTAATGAGGCGATTATACAGACTGAAAACTAATATTTTCTCTAAGTGAATAAACAAGCTGCTCTCAGAGGAAAATAAGGTCCCCAGAACACTGTATGAAGCTAGAAAGGTGGCAGGGTCCACCCTATATAAACAAAGTAACATAGCACAAAACTGTGTTGTCCTTTAAGGTCATTTTGTTCAGGCATAACACAACATATTTTTCTAATTTAATTTTATCTTAGATATCTAATAGTAAACTGAAAACTTGACATAACTTAGATAAATGATGGTGGTGAAATTATGAAATTTCACACACAAAAAAAACAATCATACCTTATGTACATGAAACCGAGTGCTCTGATGTACGGAGAGTCTGTGTGAGTGATCAGACCCATCAGCTGTTTGCGCGTCAGCTTGAGAGTGAACAGTTTGTATAGAAGACAGAAAGCAGTAGACACAATACCGCCAGTCCCAACTCCACGCACCTGGGAAAGAGGAAGACATGCTGTCAAGGACATCACTGCACATCACAACTACTGTATTCCTGAAGTTTAACCCCTTTGACAGCAATACCCTGATGGTTAAGTCAAGTATTTATGAACCTAGCACACTTGTTAAACATATCACATCAACAGAATGGGACCTAAAGAGGGTGGGGGGGAGATGGGGAATATAAAAAGCACGTACTTCTCACTTACCCCTCCGCACATTCCAGTCTGGCCCGCTGTCTTTCTGCTCCCCTTTTCCCAAGGCTCAACGTGAGTCACCTGTAGCAACACACAGAGCAATATTAGTCTCTCTCACTCTCACACACACCTGTCCTTTCCACCTCCCTGATGACTAACATCACAGGCTTCATGAGCAACACTGAGACGATCGCGTAACAGTTACTTTCTCCATCCAGACGAATAACTTGTGTAGTTTAAACTGTAGCCATAACAATCTTGAACTGTTCAAATCCTTTAAAGTTCTGACCACATTTTAGCCTTTAAACAAGCAAAACAATGGTACTCCAACCATCAGTCTGCGCGGAAGGTAATCCAGACGTCACGGTAACCACTCTGTGTTTACAATGGTAACCGCCAACGAAATGATGGGCAAGTTAGCGTACTTTGCTAACTACACGCTAGCCTCACTAATTGAACCACGGCGTATCAACATTACTTATAGTTGACTATATGAAATGAGCGGACATGTTTCCGAGTCACAAGACTAGCGCCTTTTGATCCCGACTGCCTCTGTTAATTCGACGACTGCAGTACATTGTCACCACAGTCGCGCTAGCTTAACTGGACGGTGGTTATCTAACTAACATGCGGTTTAGCATTGGCTAATGTTACCTTGAAGTAGATTTCGTCCACAACTTCGTGGTAGGTCTTTAGTTCATAAAGCTGAACTTTGAAATACGGCGAAGATAGCACATTTGTGAGAATCATTGGGTTGAGGTTCATAGTCTTTTCGTTGCCCCACAGGGGCAATACATTTCCATGTTTTCCTGATGCAGGCTTGCTAACGGCCTGTGTTGGTAGCTGGTTTCCGACGTTAGCCATGTTAGCTGAATCCCACCGCCGTTAAGCTTTGTTTGCAGTTGGCGTCCTTCCGATTACAGATCCATAAATGTTAGATAGTGAAATGCCGATCGTTAACAATTCAGCCCGTTGAGTTGTTGCCGATTTGGGAGTAAATTGACGATAACAACTTCCCGCCGTCGTTGTAGCTAAAGTGCTGCTGCGAGGTGGAACCGGAACTGTAACGTTAGTGGTGCAGTGTAAACGGCTGCTGTAACCTCACAGCGGTGACTGTTTGGTTTTCAAATTAAAGGCATGTACATACTCACAAACCAGAGGCTTTGAATTATATTTAATGACTGCGCAAACAACTGTATCTGATGACTCTGAGCAGACGATGTGTAATTGTTATGTATCCATACCATGGCGTACATACACTTTTTAAACTAAAAATGTAGGTTCATAGACTCAGTAGATGTTTACTTTGACATGTTAGTCTGACCTGGACCGGAAATGGTAGGGTCGAACTTTTTTCAATTTACATTTTCAAATCGCCGTTTCACGATATACTGATTTAGTTTTAATAGCCCCTTTCTCATTTTTATTCTCTTTCCCTTTTATATTAGATTCTACCCAGCGTTTTATTCCCCCACACTCCTTTATTACTTTATTAAAAAGTGAAACACAGCACAAAAAGTGGTTGGGTTATCCAGACAGCATTTTTTAAAGATTTATCTTTATTGGCCTTAAATACCTTATCAACATTCTGCCATCTTAAAAATATTATATAGATATCTTAAAAACATCATGGTCTTTACACAGTTGACCACCAATACATACATAGTTAACATATGTAGTATACATATACAGAGAGTTTGGCACATTTACAGAATTGATGGTAAGAATAAATCCATTACCTTTGACGGTCAACAGTCTCTCTCACACACTCTCTCTACACACACACACACACACACACAAAAGAGACATCGTACAGAAGGCACCAAACATTAAAACTTCATGATATTTTAATTGCAGACATCCTCCCTCACAACCAGGTGAACTGAGGTGTTTATCTTAAATGGGCTTGAGCTACTGACACCCAATGGTACTGTAACCACTATAAATTAGCTTACCTATATGGATCTTGAAGGAATGGACACAGTCCCCCCCTCCAGACACTTACAGAACCAGAAAACTAGTCGAACTGAATCAACCGTACCAAAGTAAAAACATGTTGGATACTCCGATACTTTTAAAAATACAATATAATATAAAAATAATTGGGACACCCCTAATAGTTCAAATGTTCCCAAGATGAACATTATGTGTAGAATTACAGAAGTAACCACTCGTCTTACATGTTTCATAGAGCACAGAAATGTCAGTACATCAGTTTCTCGACTACCGAAATGTTCCAATAATGTGGCCTTCACCTCCACATCTTGATCACTAGGGGGCTCTCCCAGACAACGGACACTGTTGTTCAGCTGCAGAGGGATCGCATATGAGAAGTAAAATCTCCTTGAGTGAGCCAAGAGCACGATCTGATGGCACCTCCACTTCTCAGTCTTGTGTCCCCTGCATCAGTGTAATACGGCACCCTCTATGACAGGCACAGAGCTTAGCGCTTGATCACCACCTGCTCGTAGGCTCCAGCTGCGACCCTGAAAGAGAAGGCCACAACGCGTTACTCGAGAGGAAGCGAGGGTAATTATCAGATCTGGTTTATATGCAGAACTTACACTGAGTAGTGAGATTGGAAGTGACTGAAGGTGGTTAATAGAAAGACTCTGCTTTAGAATCCCAATTTAGCATATGAGCAATTATTTGTGTTTGGAGTAAATGCTTGTGCGTGGCGCCCACAATCCACAGTTACATAATCACACCCACCTCGTATGATGGCTTCCCAAGGCTGTACTCCCACCAGGACCGACAAACAAGCTGAGCCCCTCCTCTGCAGCAACAGACACAATAACACACAACCGTTAGAAATAAGGATACTGCCAATCAGCGCACAGTCAGGGTTTGAAATGACTCACACTTTGTAGAAAACCTAAAAATAGATGACAATTGATAGGGGGACGTGGGGAGCGGGTGAGGCAGCTGACAGGGGAGCATCCAGGGAGGCAGTTGATAGTCAAGGAACCATCAAAAAATACATAAATGTGTGCAACATGAGCCTCGGTAGATAGGGACAGTCACCATTTCTTAACACAACTATCTGTCCTCTACACTAAGTCTCTGGTTAAGGACTGTGTTTGTAACATGGCCGCCACAATGTTTGCTCAGCTATCAGTGAGGTTAAACTGCCCTTGTGATATTCATAGAAATGATATGCAACCTAAACTCTGTAATCCTTAATCTAATGAACCTTAATAATCAGGCTGTTAAGAATATAAGTGTGGTCCGAACTGACGTCCAGTATATGACTTGCCATCATAAATGTCTAATCAGCGTTTAACATTTCAAGGAAGTACTTAAAGACGTTGCGTTGTTGCATTGCAACACTTCAAAGTAATTTGATCCCATCAGCAGGATGCTAGGCAACTTTCCAAGACAGCCTTCATGTGTCCACTCAGTTACGGATAAGCTGTACACACCCTCTGCACTGGAGTCCAAGAAGCCATGGCTGAAATCTTGGCTCTGCAGGATTTTCTCTATTATGTCATCGGCATCCACCCTGGTAGCATCCACTCTCTTCAGCTGATTCTCCATGGAGTTCTGTTTTACTGGATGTCTATTGGAGAAAGAGAAACAGCGTGGAATATTACACATATGTGCTTCAAAGGAGAAGATATAAAAAACAAAAGGCCTAAGTCAATATGTTTAGTAGACCAGGGAAAGATTAGATCCCCAGGCTTGTTTATGACAAGGTTGTTATTCACAAAGGTCAAAACCAGCGTAGAAAATATGTTGGGGACACAGGGAAGTGAGAACAAGGGATGAAATAAAATACATACATTTAGATCACCTTATGTGTTGCAGATCATAGCCAGACGATAAACAAAGAATAACTTCTTAGAGAAAGTCTGATAATTTAGCAGTACATAATGGCAATTACATGTGAGCGTCAATTTTATTATCAATTGGTTGACTATGAGAATTACCTTGGAGCTTTAACGGGTGTAGAGGGATGTTCAGATGCGTAATGACAGGCTGCGGAGGCGGGCGGAGTCGTCCTGCTCTCCCCCTGCTGGTCACCGGGTTCCAAGATGCTGCCGATGCCGGTGGAGGCAGAACCTCCTGACGCGCTCCGCCGATGGCTGAGGTCTGTTAAACTGGAGTGATTCGAGCTGTAACCTACAGGACAAGAGCGAAAATCTAACACTAAGGTTATGCTGACAGTTGTGTGGTTGGTGCTGTGGTACAGTAATACTGTCTTTGTTTGAAGGGAGTAAATATGTATCTCTGTGTTTGGTACCTGAGATTTTTGACTGCTGACTTGCATGGCTGGGCGTTCTGGAGTGACCATACCCTACTAGCCCCTCTGGGACTGATACTGACTTTCCTGGAAACTCTAAATGAAGAAAACACACACGTACACACAAGCGGAAGCGAAACGTTTATAAGAAATATGCATGTACAGCTAAAATTACTACTCAGAGGAAGTGCCTCATCCCTCCATAGAGCCATAGATGATTCATTTAGTTTTGATTTCTTTTTTGAAAGTTTTACAGTAGAATCATAGCATCTTATGGACGGTTCTTGTCAAAACTAAAACTAATGGCTACAACAAAATCTTTACCTGAGAAATTAGAGTTTGAATTTTGCTATTGTAAGGAAGAGACAACTCTTAGATTCTGTGTGTACATACCAGTGAGCGAATGGAATATGTGCAGGTCGCCTCCCTTTCTGTCCTCAAGGAGACACTCTGATTCCGCCTGTGGGATTCCCAGAGTCATGGCTGTGGATGGGGGCCTAAAGGGAACACAAGACCGTGACGTTACGGAGAAGCAGGGTGGCTAAGTGCGATAGAAAAGAGCCTCTTTCACTCACACATCAACAACGAGTATGTTTACACAGACACTAAAAATATGCGTGTAGGATTGAAAATGTTGCGGCGGTAGTATACAAAAAGACACAGCACCCACAGCAACGCACCTTCACATCACTACCCACCGTCTGCTGACTCATTCTCCTACAAACAAAAGCTTCTAGAAGCCAAATCACAAAATACAGACTGAATCACTCTGACGTCAAGATTCGCGACAAGTCACTTCGGTGTAGACGGCTGGCAGCTGACTTGCATCGCAGGGACATGTGAAAACTTGTTTATATCTGTAAACATCTCACGATATAAATGTTGAAACACAGTGGTTTGACCTATCAGATGTTTCGTCTGTGATTATTTCATGCACCGTGTTGTTACTGAGATGCAAAAGCATCAAACGTGCATTTTAGATGAATGAGATGTATATACTTTGTAATACATTAATAATGATTCTGTATGTAAGCTACTTAATACAGTCACAAAGGTGGTAAGTCTAGAACTGCAGTGACACTGGGATGTTATTAAATTGTTTCACTCACTCAAGCTGATTTCAAATCAAATTACTTTAGTTATAAGTGGATAAGTGTTAAGTCATCAAAACAGAATGACAATGACTATTTAACAATTTCCTTTAAAGCAGACTTTAACACAGGAAACCCTCTTCTCTGGCACTGAGATGGGGGTGGAGAGGCAGAAAAAGAGCGACAGACGCGCATAAGAAAAAAACTGAGCGTCATCTTTCTTGTTGCACTGTTGTAAATGCACCACACAGAATGAGTAACACTGCGGGGGAAGGATGACTCGGCCATCCTTGACTTGACTTGACTTTGAACGTCTCCTAGGCAGCAGTCGGTGTATTATTACACCAACAGGGCGTTGGAAGATGAAAGAACATAGGGAATTACTTAATGTTGGCTGAGGAGGGCTGACTGTGTGCACATGGTGCAGGCCTTGCCAGGAGTGTGACGTTACATCACGTATTTTGTGACAAACTGCTCTGCATGCAGCTCTTGACAAAGGAGAAAAAACAAACTTCTGGGCTGCGCTGATCACATTTCAGCTGAGGTTGGGCACATTCATATCTGGGTGAGGCGTTATCAGCTCTTGGATAAGACTGGGATTAGATCTCAGCTACAAAATGACTCTCAATAACTCTAAACTGTGGCTGCCTGTGTCATCAGACAAAAGTGTTTTCAGTTCGCCGACAAACAGGATGTGATGTGAAACCCTTTCCTTTGTGGTTAAATGCAGACTTCTCAACATGGCGTGCAGACTTTCGTTGCGACCAAAACTATAACATTTTGGAGTTAAGGTAAACATCATGTCAACATTTCCTTAGTTACAAGTCTCAAATTGAATTGAAAGTCAGACTTTCAGGGTGAGTAATAAACATGAAACAGATGTAAAGGAGCTCTTACGTTTTGAAACAGGGGTCTCCAGACATGAGTTGTGTGGTAATGACGACCTGTAACAGGAATAAGCAGAAAAGAACCGTCAGTTTTAGGCTGAATGGCAACTGCACATGTAAGACTGTAATTTCCTGCATTGTGTGTCTTTTGTGAAATGTAAGTCCACTGACGATATGAGCCCCAGGGAGAATCAGCATATTTCTAATTCATTCCCATGGCTCAGATAGTTTATGGATCACAGGCTCAGACATGTGCTGCATTGAATGTCAGGACTTTTCCATGCATGTCATGAATCCAACTTTTCTATACAGAGGAGTGTCTACTTCTGTCCATGAACTCAAGAACTGGTGACTTGCCTTAGAACAGCATGAATATGTCTTAGGTTAATCTTTGTTTTGCTAAAATAAACTCCTGACATTTCCAAAGGTACCTGAAGGATTTTGGAGCTATGTGTTAAAACAGTGCCACACCTTCAGAATTGAGTTGTCCTGTCTGGTGTTCTTAGTGTCGTATCCCTCTAGGAGACAGCGTCGCGTAGTGCTGCCAGATCCAGCAAATTCAGACAGGTTCAAGTCAGCAAAGCCCAGCTGCACAGGGATATAAGAGAGCAACCAGTTTTACCCATCTGACAGTCAAACAAAATTGTCAAATATCAGATTGTGTTGATTACAAATTGGACTCAACAGTTTCTCTCATTGGAAACTAGGACGGAACTTCATTTCTTGAGAAATCAGATAACTGAATTCTTTAACTTAATAAGGTTATTGGTTAACATAGCATTGGTTTTGATTTACAGATTTTTCAATCAGTAACCAAAGCCGGAAGCTAGAAAGAAAAACATTCTTAGTATGTAGACTCACTAAAAGTCGTCTAAGGGCACTATGAGGCCTAATCTTATCGCACACATTTTATGATAAGACTCTTCTAATAGATGTGCTGCTGTGTTTACAACAAAAGCAGGTCTACAGACTTACCTTTGCAAAAGATTTTCCACCCTTCAATTCCTAAAAATGACAAGAAACAGACATGAGTGGAGTTTAATTTGCCTTCTTCATGACTATCTCACAAACAATTTTCATTTAAATATTTGTGACTCCCTGCTGTACGAACACTCCCTCCACAGAGCACTTGTGGTTACATATTAACCTCACTTCCATGTACTGTACATGAAGATTTTCTTAGCACGTTCAAGTCTCGGTCAACTGGACTCGCATTTTTGTAGTGTCAACAAAACAGCTTGGTGGCAGAAGAAAACGCCCCATACCTTGCGCACAGACACCCGGCACACACAGGGGTCCAGTACACCTGTCCCCGCGCTGGCACTCATCTTACAAATGAAAGAGAATCTCTTCTTCCAGCGCACACAGTTGGCTTGGACTGACTCCCTGTGAGAGAAGCATATTTAAGAATCACTACTTCATGCAGAAACAAAAACACACATGCACGCTGAACACTAAAGAAGCAGATGTTAATCACAAATCTGCCTGATTTATTACCCACAGAGTGCGTGAGACAGACGTGTCCCAGACAATCAAGAAGTATAAAAGGTCAGGTATTGTATCGTCTCTAATCGTAATCAGAATGTGTAGAACAGTGAAGCGATAATGTTTTTTATATTAGTATTTGAAATGAGCCTAAGATCTTCCTTTAGGCTTTGAGCTATGACCTACAAAGTTCCATTAGATGATGTATTCACTCATCCTTTGCTAACATTTGGTGATCTCAACTGGTCAGCTGAACATGTCAGTCCACTCTCTGATATCAGGAAAATGACTGTTATTGAGTTTGGATGTTGACCTAACTTCTATGATGGAATGCTCACTGTCCCATATGGATCTTAAGGAAGAAGACAAACCTTTAAGGCAAGCTAGTGATTTGTGGTTTTGGGGCTGTATCGGCACATTTTATCACTGGCAACAGAAATGACAATGTCAGTTTTTGAAGCCAGGAATAGAAAAAAAAATACTATGGCTTGATATTATTATGATAGCATTAGGATCTTTTAAGAACTATTTTAAAGATAATAGAATATATAGAAATAAAGTAAAAATAAGAGTGATCACATGGCCCATGCACCATGAACACAATTGTAGTGGGGTTGTATTTGGAGAAAGAGACAAAAAGTTGTGGTTGGAGCAGGATACAACTAAGAACACAGTGTTTACAGTGTCGTTTTTAGTAACACACAGTAACCATGGCTAAATAATAAGGGGTTAGCGGTTCACATGTGCTGTTATGTGTCCGTTTTTCCACAGTGACTCATTTAAATGCTGCATGCAGTTTAACAATCACAGAGCCGAGAGAATGAACCTTACATTCTCCTTCACAATCGAAGGAAATTCACTTTTTTGGTTGCTACTGTCATAAATATAAACAATGAAACAGATCATGAGGAAAAAATAAATGTAGCCATTATAAGGACCCTCTGCTCTATTAAACATAATAATAAAACACAATAAAAAGTACAATTATTACTATGAATCTCATGTTTACAACTCACTGCTGACTGAAACACTTCAGCCAAAATCTAATCTGAAGCTACTTTAATGGACAGTTACGTTACCTAGCAACTGTGTTGATCAACTGACCGCTGGCTAACAGAGGCTAACGAGAAAACTCTTATTTCTATGTATTAAAAAATAACCTGTGCTGTATTTAATTGAACTAAAGAGCGGCACTGGCTCCTTATCCGCTAAATCACAGTCTCCTGGGTTGTACTGTTTCCTTACACACAGCAGAAACTCTTCAACTCTTTGCTAGGTAAAGTTAAGTTAATATATTCTACTTATCTTTAGCTAGTTGCTAGTCTACTGTTTGTTAGCACGCTTGTTGCCTTGGTGATAGCTAGTTAAACGTTAATAACACATTAGCATAAATGTCAAGGAATGCAGTTGTCGATCAAGAGGCAAAGCGGAGACAGCAAATGTTTAACAGCTGCCCAAGTTAAACTAAACAAGGGGCTTGAAAGTGGTCAGGAAAGAAGTTTCGCTCAAATGTAATTTTAGCTTGTTCGAACAACCAGTGAACAGTCGCTATAAATAGCAAAAACTTCTTACCGAGACGACTCCTCGGCAAAGCCTCCATCGAGGAGTCTAACTTTACAGAATAAAACTCCGTTCACGAAGGGAACCGACGACAATTCCTCCAGGTCGAAGTCTACTTTGAACTTAAATCTCTTCTTCTTCATGAGAATGAACGACATGTTGTGTCCTGGATGTGTGAGACTGAGACTGTGTCTGCGGTGGTGGAGCTGACAGACAGACGGCTGAACACTTTCCCTGCTCTTCTCTCTCTCTGCTGCTGTCACCGCTGCTCCCTCTCAGCTGTTCCTCCTCCGTCCGTCTACGCTGCAACACACGATTCGAACTTCAAATCTCCTCCTTCACACCCACTGAAAAACATAATGCATGACGTCAGGGACATTCCGATGTTTGATTGGACGCTGAGAGAAAGGAAATACCTCGGTCACGGTTGTAAGGGGGTCGTGCAAAAAGTCCAGTTTAAATTGAAACTGTATTTTATGCGTCACAGATCCGCTGACCGCTACTGACTCAAGGAGAAGTAGGGGAAGATAGGGGAGGATATCATTCAGCTGGCATGTGATGAAAAAAAAAAAGAAGAAATGTAAAAATAAGAATATGACAACACATGATACATGCTCAGTTTGTAAAAGATTTGAGAGATGATGAGAGTTTCATTTATATTGGTAATTTAAACTAAACTTGTGATCTGTAGGTGGAAGGAATTTCCACAGCCAAAGTCAGGAAATAAAAAATAATGAAAAAGAAAATAATTCGCTGAAGTGAATGTAGTAATACCACATTGCATAATTACAAGAGGAAGCCCTGCATTTGACCCCTTTATTTAAAAGTCATCAGCAAAATTATCAGCAAAATGTACCTCAAAAGCCAACATCTATTGTGTCATATACAGATTATATTATTGCTTTGTTAGATTATTAACATGTAAGCAGCATTTTAATGTTGTATCTGGTTTTAGGTGGGCCCTCTTTGTACTGGCTCATATATACCAGCCACCTAAACACACCTGATTCTTCTCATCAAGATACATACATTACTCCCCGAGAAACTAACAAAAATGTTGTTAAAAAATCTTCCATTATTAAAGAAAGTGTGAAAAAAGTTCCTGGATCCGTCCCTTTATCCAAAAGCTGATGGGGCCTTTTTGTGGTTGAGACCCATCCAAGTTTTGCAAAAATGGTACATTTAGCAGACACTTCTGTCCAGAGCGACTTACATTAATTCATACATACATTCATACACTGATGTCGGTGGCTGCCATGCAAGGTGCCGACCAGCACATCAGGAACAGTTTGGGGTTCAGTATCTTGCCCAAGGACAGCAGTGACCTTCCGATAACAAGACGCTGGCTCTACCACTGAGCTACAGCCGTCCAAAATCTGTTCAGTTATTACTATGTAATCCTGCTGACAAACCAACAAACACACAGACACAGGTGAAAACATAACAATGCATCGTACAAGCAGTGTTTTACAAACTGTACAAAGTTTAATTGAACTGAATTAAACAAAAAAAACAAAAAAAACATATGCATCGCATGCACAGATGGAGGAGCCACTGGGAGTCCGCAGCCGCCCCACATATGCATTCATATTCCAATATAAGTATGTAATATCACTTCAGCAGTAAACTTCATCTGTCATTTTGTCCAGGGGCCCAGAGGTGCCTCACGCAGGGGCCCCTGACTCTTCCTCCTCCGTGCACCACCTTCAGTCTGAGGAAACACCGCCCTCTGGTGGCGACCGGCGGCGCTGCAGGAAACACCGCACTGTGTGTTTCTCTCTCTGCTGACACGTCCTGCTAGATGAAGAGATTAAATACCCTCCGTAACGCAACGTCACGTGTAACCGGGGATAAGGGCGAATGTAACAGATGAGAAAGTTCACTACTAGTAGAAACATAAGCAGGATTATGCATATGGTTAATCCAGGGATTATTTTCCCACCCGTTTAACCATCTTTCCTGCTTTTCCGTACTAAAGTAGCTACGTAGCCTGCGTGGCTCCGCCCTCCGCTGCTGCAGTTCCCTCTGAGCGCCGACCAGACTTCCACCTCTGCACATTAGACTCGATGTCAAGCCCGTTTCCCATCGCGAGCGTCGAGCACACACCTGGATACAAGCAGGGGGGGTCGCGCGCGATCTGAATTATGGATTAATAATTAGCTTCTGACCTGCAGGGACGACTCCGGACGCCGCGACCGCATAAGCGCCACAATGTTTCAGACGCTGCGGACGCTTTTACTACCAACCGCCCGCTGCTGGGATGCCAAGAGCGAGCGGTCATACCAGGACCTGTTCGAGAGGCTCGACACCAACAAGGATGGCAAGGTGGACGTCGCTGAGCTCCGCGCGGGCCTCAAGGCGATGGGCATATTCCGGCTGGGTGCTGCACAGGTAGGACCTCTCGGTGGGGGGTGGAGGGGTGGCCTGCACAGGTCTTGGCCTGCTCGTTTTGCATGAAATTCCAAAGTAGTGTGGCTGTTGGGTGTGTGTGCGTATGTGTGTGTGGGAGAGCAGGCGAATTAAGATTGCATCGCCTTCCTGCAGAAAATCGTCTCGTCCGGTGACAAGAACAAAGATGGGAGTCTGGACTTCAACGAGTTCTCCAGATACCTGAAGGAGCACGAGAAGAAGCTGCGGCTCACGTTCAAGAGTCTGGACCGGAACAACGACGGTAAGGAGTTGGAGGGGTCAGAAGTGTCCTTCTTCGCATACTTGGCACAGTTAGTTCACTCATAAGTGCACACGTGACTGTGGATGTTTACAAAGCCACCAATCCTCTGTTTATATTGTTCCAGGGCGCATTGATGCCTCGGAGATCCAGCACGCCCTGGCAGAGCTGGGCATCGACATCAGCAGAGAGAACTCCCAGAAGATATTACAGAGGTTGGACCCCCTCTTTCTTCTACTCTGACATATCTGCGCTCATGAAAACCAGATGTGTTCCTGTCTGCCTCTATCTGGGTCAACAGCTCATGAGTAAAGATGTTTACATAGACAAGTGTATTAATCTGTGCCTTTCCCTTCAGCATGGACATTGATGGGACCATGATGGTGGACTGGAACGAGTGGAGGGAACACTTCCTGCTGCACCCGGCCCAGAACCTGGAAGAGATCATCCGCTACTGGAAACACTCCACGGTACGGGACGCATGCAAACACACTCTTGCAGGCAAAATCCAAATGTGGCTGCGGTGGGACGGATCACGTGCGCCGTCCGGGCCTCTTGTGCAGGATATTATGGATTTTCTCTGCAGCCCATATTTTGGCAGCAGCTTTTTTAGAGCGCCACTCCGCTCAGTTTCCCCTCAGCTCACCCCTCCAGTGCAAATGAAGATGTCACTGACTCCCTTTGTTTCCTCCCCCTGCACGACATAATTCCCCTGTCATGAGAAAAACACGACATTCTTCATCCGAATGTTTCGAAATCTTCCCAGCGCTGCCGATTTATGGGGTCTTGCATAACAAAACCAGATAGTGCTGCAGTCTGTTATCATAAATGTGTCACGGTTGTAACCACTGGACACGCCACCAGCAGAACAAGCCCTCGTGTTTCCGGCGGCGTCGTGTTTTAATTGCCACCGCTCCATATTTGGCACTACCGGACGGGCGGCGTTGTGCTTTTGGGAAAACACTGGACATGTTTATCTGAAACAGCCAAAGCGTGCACGGCCAGGGTGACAATGCTCTCACAAGCTAAAGGACAAGCAGCTCAAGTCGTTGTGTTTAGTTTAAACAAACAAGTCCTGCGAGTTTCCGCCAATATGCGGAGGAAACCTTGAAACCTTCTCATTCAAGGTTTTGTAAACGCTCCCCTCTGTCCAGCGTAGCAGCGATGTGTGTGGCAAGAGTGAAAAAAGTGTTGTTGCTGTGAAAATAGACCCAGGAAGGAGAAGTGTGTGTGTGTTCGTGTGTGACGTGCGTCTTCCTGTGTACGTACTCACAGTGAAAAGGAATCAGAACATTGTACAGTATTTATTATGGCCACTGACACACCTGTGAGTAAAGGTGTTTAGTGCGAGGGTGAGAGCAATTCTGCCGAAAGATATCTCTTATCTCTCAGTATGGCCGGTGTCCATAAATAAAAGTGATTTGATTTGAGTGTGTTCGTGTCGTAACCAGGTGCTGGACATAGGTGACAGTCTGGCCATCCCGGACGAGTTCACCGAGGAGGAGAAGAGCTCAGGCGGCTGGTGGAAGCAGCTGGTCTCAGGTGCGGTGGCGGGGGCCGTCTCTCGCACCGGCACGGCCCCTCTGGACAGAATGAAAGTCTTCATGCAGGTGAAGTACACGAGAGGAAAAATGTCTCTTCTGCCTCGGGGATGAACCTACGGAAGCCCAGAGGGGCAAGTGAAGAATGTTTTTTTTCTCTGTTGATCCATTTGCCAAGTCTGATTTTAATTATTTTCAATTGTTTTTCTGTTCAAGTTTCTGTTTTGTTTTGTTTTTTTGAATCTGTGAAAACAGAATTGTGTCAAACAAAGTGAAATGAAAAAATAAATTTCAGGAGAATTCTTTTTTTTTTTCCGGGAGAATTTTTGTCATGTGTGAAACCAAGTGAAATTTAGTTTTGTCTCCTGAGTTTTTGTTTTTACTTGGTTTCATGCATGAAAAAAAAAAGATTTTTTTCCTAAGAAGATAATTTCTTAACTTTTTTTTCACAGATGGAAAATAATTTAAAGATCTTGAATTATCTGAGCAAACTATATTTTCCACCACCTCTCAAGTAGTGTTAGAAAATGGATCACCAGAAGAAAAAGTCTTTACTTGCTCCTCAGGGCTTCTGTTTGAAACTCCCCTGTAAACGTCGTATTTCTGCCGCAGGTTCACTCTTCTAAGACCAACCGGATAAGCCTGATAGGCGGCTTCAAGCAGATGATCAAGGAGGGAGGTCCGGCTTCACTGTGGAGGGGGAACGGGATCAACGTTTTAAAGATTGCACCTGAGACGGCAATCAAATTCATGGCATATGAACAAGTAAGCTCTGAAATGCCCCTTTTTATATATTTGATAGATTATGAAATAATTAGAATACATATCTATTTTTCCTGCCACGTCTTTGTGTTTTCTTCAGTATAAGAAGTTGTTAACGTCAGACGGCCAGAAGATCGAGACACACAAGAGGTTCATGGCCGGCTCTCTGGCCGGAGCAACAGCACAAACAGCCATCTACCCAATGGAGGTGAGACGACCGTTGCATCACAGTTTCACCACGCTGTCTCGCTCAGGCGATTCGCTGTAACGAAACGAGGTCAGCTCTTTCAAGCGTTCCACAAAACCTCAGATTACCACGTCAGTCAAAGGAGCCTGTACTTTCTCTCCGCAAGGTTTTGAAAACCCGGCTGACCCTGAGGAAAACCGGCCAGTATTCAGGAATGTTCGATTGTGCCAAGCAGATCTTGAGGAAGGAGGGTGTGAAGGCTTTCTACAAGGGCTACGTTCCAAACTTAGTGGGCATCATACCCTACGCGGGGATCGACCTGGCCGTGTATGAGGTATGCAGGCTTTGTGATGCACTCTGCCCCTTTGGTGATATTTCACAACAGAGTGCACTTTGTTTAATTAACCGTTCATCGAGGATTTACTTGGCCGCGCTCAGTTCAATCATAGAAGTAATGTTTGTGCTTTCGCTGACGTACGCTTCTCTCTTCCTGCGGCGCCTCAGAGTCTGAAGAACACCTGGCTGACGTACCATCTCAAAGACTCGGCTAACCCCGGGGTTCTGGTGCTGGTGGCCTGCGGGACCATCTCCAGCACCTGCGGCCAGCTGGCGAGCTACCCACTCGCACTCGTTCGCACACGGATGCAGGCGCAAGGTGAAACTCAGCCAGAGATTTGATAAGAGTGAATCACACAGTAAATAATGTTTGTCATGATGGGCACGATGTTTATGTGGTGACAAGGTTCTGTAAAGGTAACAAGTGTTTTCTGTAAACATTCACCTGCTGCAATGCGGAAGGGCATCCCCGCCTCAATGAATTGACACCCTGCGATACAATTGTGGTTTAAAGAGATAGTTTAAGTGTTTTGAAGTCGATCTATATGAGGCACTTACCCATAGACGGTGTATTAATTGCAACAGATGGCGGTCGGCACGCCCCCAGTTCTGAGAAGCAGTAGGAAGATATGCTACCGCTGTAGACGAGGGCAGCAGCCAAACTCATTTTAGCAACCGGAAAAAAAAATCAATATCAGTTTGAGTGTGCGCTATATTTAGAACGTCGTCACTGCTTTCAGACAGCAGTTTGTGATGGAGGTCTGAAGCTGTTATATCCATCTACGTCAACTTCATCCCCACCAGAGTCCTTTGACAAAATAAGTAATTTTACCTCGTAGATCATGGGCGTTACTGGTCTACTGCTGCCTTGATAGATGAGTAGTGACGCACTGATTGTGAAATTATAGGAAGTATATGGCCAACAGCTAATGCAGATGTTTTTTTGGTGTTGTTTACTATGTTTTTGTTGTTTTATTCCCCTGTTTGTGCCAGAGTGACAGGGAAAATCCTCATGAAAAAAATTTTTAAATACACAAACTGGATTAAAATCAGTCAGCCTTCATTACACTACAAATTAGATCGTTCAAATGTATGAAACAACCTTTAATATAGCCGGCGTTTTTTAAAGTGACTGCGTCAAAAGCATTTTCTGCCCACTGTACTTGCTTTCCCCTTTAACGATAAGAATGATTCAGAACTTAAAGGGGCACTGCGTAGTTTGCGAGAAGAAAATTGAAAGTGAAAATTCTTCACGTTTACAATAATAGTGAGGTAATAATGATAAGTTATTTTCCCGTCACTGAATAAACAAGCTGTTCTCAGAGGGAAGAAAGGTCCCCAGAATACTGTCTGAAGCTAGAAGGGTGGCAGGGTCCGCCACATGTAAAAGTAAAACGGTATGTGTTGTTCTTTAAGGTCCGTTTATTATTATTACTTTTAATTCAGTCATGAAAACAAAGATATAACTCTGTTGATTAAAATCTCTTACATCATTTGTTTGCTGATGTCAGTCACCAAGGTGAATATCGGCCGATACTGATGTTCAGCTGACATGTTGGTGCGCCCCTATCAGTTAGTTTGTTTGTGTTATTGTGTGACATTTTGATGTTTTTTAAAGGTTAAATTATTAACGTGCAAGTTGTATGTTATGCAGGGTTAAATGACTGTTTTTGTTAAAGGAGTCTGGTGGCTCTGGAGAGAGTGATATAACGGCCTCAGCTCCTGCACAGCTGCCGTTAACAAACAGTAGAAGAATAAATGAAACGCGCTTCCAGACACAGCTGTTCATCACTGTCTTATTTCCTCTCTCCAGCGTCTCTGGATGCGTCAGACCAGCCCTCCATGTCCAGCCTGATGAGGAAGATCGTAGCCAAAGATGGATTTTTCGGACTCTACCGAGGCATCCTGCCAAACTTCATGAAAGTCATTCCTGCCGTCAGCATCAGCTACGTGGTTTACGAGTACATGAAGACCGGCCTAGGAATCTCCTAGTGGTGCTGCGAGTGACTGAAAGAGGAGCATGTACTGACTTAAAAATGACGTATGTATGTAGTAACTCTGAGAAGACAGACAGACTTGAAACATACAGAGCATGACTTCCACCAGCTGGCACAGGAGCTCAGTGGACGGAAAGCTGTATGCAACCCGCTATGGGGCGTCTGTCAGTAGCTGAAGATTTTATCAGTTGTGGTGAGCATGCTTTAAATCTTATCCCCTTGTTCTCGATTCACACTCCGTCCCAAACAATATTTAACACAAAGATAGACACGTGGAAACATGCAGAACAAGCAGACAATATAACATATAATGGGTTGGTAAAATCATCTTGTTCTTTCAAAAAATGTGATCAAGCCAAAAATATTAGCAGAGTGGGACGTTTCATTGTGCTCTTTGTTAACAAAAGAACTATTTTGTGTAGAGAAAGGTGGAGCCTGTGGTGACGAGGTAACGGTCTTAGTTTAACTCGGGATGAGGAAAAACGACACTGTGAGCTTAAAGGCTTAAGTCCACACCCTTGAGAGGTAATTTAACACTTTTTTTCTACGTTGTAAACACCAGACAGCAGCTGGCAACTAAAAATAACTGGCCCTGAAGAATCAATAACTTGTTTACACTGGAATACTGCGTGGATGAAGACACACGCATCTGGTGCAATGTGAGAGTCACTAAATCCACATTCTGTGTGTTATTCGATGATCATGTGCCTTACAACCACTCGATGTGAACTTTCTGACATGTGTTTTTTTACTAAATATGTATATATATATATACTGTATTTATGTACTGTGTGTATATATATACTTGCTTTCCGTTATGGTTATTTATGCGTTTTGATGGTGGTTACTACGTGGTAACACAACAACTACTCACTGGACTGAAATGCTGTAACTACTGGTATGTTTTTTGTCTTGCTTCACTCCATTTCAACAAAACCTCCACCCTCCAAAACACACACACACACACCCACACTCCCACAACAGGATACTGTTACATTTGACATTGTATTACTTGTCCTTCCACACAGCCCAGTGATGGGGAAATCTTTATCTTCCATGTAAGATGACAATCTACTCTTCATGTAAGTTCCATTGATGTGGATTTTAAGAAACAAAAACTGGCCTTGAATTCACGATCGCTAACCTGAGCATGTGGTAACTTCATGTAGAAGTTTAAAACGGTCTTTGCCTGAGGGCGGCCTGTCAAACAATGGTTCAGTGGTGTCAGGTTCACAGAGGATGACTGGTTTGAAGATCCCTGAGATGTATCAACAGCTCCGCCTAGTGGTTAATAAAGAACACATGGACGTGTCTCCATGCAAACCTGAAATTTGATGTATTGGTGTGTGTCAGTAGAGTGAAAGCAAACCGGATCATAACAGTATTTATGTGTATTTTTTCTCCTTAATCATATCAGTTTAAGGATATTAGATTTATTAATGTAATTCTGTATTAGGTCAACAACATGGATCCTAGCTGCCCCCATATAAAAGACCCAGGTGACACTTTTTCACTCTCAGGTTTTTCACTGTTATAGGAATTTGCTTTCATTTGCATCACAAAGGGAACTGGAAATGTGTGAGAAATAAACAAGAATGTATCTGATCGATATATTCTGTTAATCAGTTAATCCACGTGCAAAGCATGCAGACATAATATAATAAATAACAGACTTGTATCAGAACCCTCCCTGTAGCAAAGGGAGTTACAAAGATAACTCATGTATCATACTACTTGTGCCTTTTGATAAGAGGTTCACTGTGCCGGTCTTTGGATGTCTAAAAATCTTAGTCTTCCTAAAACGGGCCTCAAAATATTACCTGCAAATATTAATAACTTACCAATTATGAATTTTCATATTTATCTGAATACAAACACCAAGAACACCCATATTCATATCCACATTCATATTAACATTAATATTTAAAAAGCTCAACTAGACAGAGACAATAAACATATCCAGGGCTGAATTGGGGTCTCTGAGTCAAGTTGGCCTACCATAAGGCTTGATTTGGCCTGCCAGGTGGTTTTAGTGAAAAACTACATACATAAAGAAATACATAATATAATGTCATTTATGTTTTTGTGAAGTTTTGTTATTTTTTACATGGTAAAAGTGCTTTTTAATATGCAGGTATCATTATTAATTACACTACTCAAAATGAGTTAGGGATATTAGGATATTCTAGCTTTTTTAGCCTCACAGCTGAGCTGAAGCAGTTCCACAATAAAACAAAACCATTTTTCATAACTCAGACACACATGACTCTCCATGAGTAAAACCACTGACGCAACAAATATCCTGTTACACAATATACATATCCCAATATCCCTAATTGTGAATAGTGTATTTCTCATAATTTGAGCATGGTGGACACAGTGACACTTGAGATCCTAGTACCATATAGCATCTGAACGATATAATACAATTAAATATAGTAGGTGTTGTGCTGTTGATCTAGGGCCCACCATTAAGTTTCCCATTTGGCCCCCTGATGAGAAAAAGTTAGTGCACCCCTGAACATAATGATACCATGAGCAGAAGAGTTCTGATGCCTGACTTTAATTTAATTGAGTAAAGTAGACACTATAACGTCCTTGTATGTGAATTTAATCCGTGAACAAACTCCTGATCTTGTGTTTATATAGTTAAGCAGCGTTTCCTCCTCAGTGTCCAGCAGTCCTTCGCCCTGCTCACAGCCGTAACGCTACCGTCCCACTCATTTTGTCCTCGCCGCTCACCGTAGTTGGGGCACCGTCTGGCTGCAGTTGCTGGAGAAAGGTGAGCCCTCCGCTACACGCAAACCACACCATAACACCAGCTGCTGTCGGTGACTTTTGTCCGCTCTTTCACACTACAAGGTGAGCTTTCCGTCGCGTTGTCATTGTCGACATCGTAAACCGGACGAACGGCTCGCTCGGTGTGTGGGGAAAGTGACAGCTAGCTGCTAGCTAACTGCAAGCAGCAGCTAAAAATACTCGTTACCCGTCGAAGAAGTGCTCCGAGGTGGGCACGGCTGACAGCCAGGAGACCTTCAGTGGGCTACAGCTAGCACGTTATGTGGACTTACTGCTTTTAATTAATGGCGTATTATATGTTTTACACAGCTAGTTGTGAAAGTGTAACCTGTTGCTCGGTGGGCGTTAACGTCAGCGCCGTGTTATGTCTGACAGGATGATTGTATTAACGTTAAGCTGTTGTAGTCTGATCTGCTGTAGTAGGTCCAGGTTCTCAGGCTCACAGACACAGAGGAGACAGCACTGCCACCGTCACCGGCTGCTACCTGGCAAAGAAAATGTCTAGCCTAGTGCTAAGCGCTTTAGCTTTACTGTGAAACTGACCAGCCCTATGGAGAACCAGGCTGCAGTTCATCATCATGGGTGCATTACAATGTACCTGGAAAAAGTTGCCCACTGCAAGTGTTGGGATGGTGTTTTTTTAGAATGGGTCACATGTCACACTTCTTCTTCTTCACTCCTCTTCTGTCACAATAGGCCCAGTTTGTGCCTGATATCTGTTAGCTTTACCTTGTTGTAACTATACAGCACATGAGAGGCACAAACTGGGGCTTGGCTCTGAGTTTTTGTGCACAATGATTTATATTTTGGACATTTTGATATCTTACTTGTAATCTGTTGTCAACAGTCCGTCGAGTGTTGGCACTGATGGCGTTATTATTGCATGAAAGCCAATAAATACATAACAGAACATCTTTCTTATCACCTTTACAGGGTCTTTAAACAGACAAGTTCAGTAGTTTACAATCAAATTAGAGTCCTTTATGATTTGTACCCATGCATATTAGAAGTTGCCCTCTCTTCTCTTCGATCCAGCAGCACCACAAACAGTGAGGCATTATGGGCAACACAAGTGACAGGGTGGCCGGAGATCGCCACGGAGCCAAAGCCCACCGCTCTGACAGCAGCGGCAGTCACAAAGACCAGGAGCCCAGCAGCAAGCTGGTGGACAGCACAGACGACCCCAACATCTTCAACACCCACGGGCCAGAGTCCAAGGTGCTGCTGCAAAACACAGAAGTACAGATTACTGTACAGAATTGTGTTTGTCATTTGTTACATATGATCTTTTGTAAGATCACCACATGGTTGAGATATAAATTAATTGCTTTCAGGCATCAGGAGAGAAAGAATTCACCCCAGATCTGGACGACCTGGTGAAAACTGGTCCTCAGGCTCGCCCCACGGTCATCCGCTGGGGCGGAGGTGGAAGGGAGGTCTACATTGCTGGTTCCTTTAACAACTGGAGCACGAAGATACCACTAAATAAAAGGTAAACCTTTTTTTGTTGTTGTGTATTCTGTCTCATTGGATTCCAACGTAAATTATCTCAGCTAACACACATAACCTGTATGTGATTGTAGAGTTTTGAGATGAAACCCCAGGATTACCCAAATATACTTTCTTTTCCTTTCTCCAAAGCCATAATGACTTTGTAGCGATCCTGGACCTGCCAGAGGGAGAGCACCAGTACAAGTTCTTTGTAGATGGACAGTGGGTCCATGATGCATCAGAGGTACGAACCTGTTCATGATGATCAAGTTCCTTTTCTTACCGCTTAGATTGAAATTTTGGAAAAAAATTGTGTTGCTTATGTCATTTAGCACATGGAAAAATATACGTTTTTCCTTAATCTCAAACGGTCAAAGATCTCTGATGCTATAAACATGAAAATAGAGTAACCTCTTGGATAAATTAAGACATTTTAAAAGCCTGACATTAAAACATAATCCATTCCGAAACCTAAAGTGCTGACTGACATTGTCAGTATTGCTGTTATCATGTAGTTTGGTCAGCAAAACAACAGAAGAAGAAGCCACACAAACACCACCTTGCTGTACTGTACTGTGTGATTATTGTGTCAATGCAACCACATTGTCATTAAAGCCTTTTCTAAAAGCCCAGGCAAATGTTTGCAGAGTTATCAACAATGATTACGAAAATGCCTTTTCATTATCTCCTGGGACGTTTCTCTTTGGCAGCCCATTGTAACCAGTCAGCTCGGCACCATCAACAACCTGATCCAGGTGAAGAAGTCAGACTTCGAGGTGTTTGACGCCCTGCAGGTCGACTCTCTGGAGTGCTCCGACACATCAGGTCAGCCTTTGTGCACAGTGGTCATGCATTGTTTGACTGCGAGCAAGTTAACAACAACAGTTATTTGAAACGTTTCCTTTCTTTTTCTTTGGTTAGTCAACGATCCTCACCATAATTTGCACTGACAGGCAGCTTGTGACTTTTCAATACAGGTCTTATAAACAGACGTGGATAGTTGGATTTATACTAACTGGTAAATTTGAGAAGTCTGGGCAGAAACAGTTTAATATCACTATTGAATGATTCCAAATTCACATATTCTTTATCATTTTTATGATTGTTGTTTTAATGGATACTGTTAGTTAAAGGTTGGCCAGTCATTTTCAACTCATAATAAACATTAACACAAACAAAACAAAGGTATTGTGTCCATCAGAAGTGTAATCTTTGATTCTGGTATGTTTGCAGATCTGTCCAGCTCCCCTCCAGGTCCATATGGGCAGGAGCAGTACGTCTTCAGACCCGAGGAGCATTTCAAAGCTCCACCTATACTCCCTCCTCACCTCCTTCAAGTCATTCTCAACAAGGACACCAATATATCCGTCAGTGTCTGCTCCTTCTTTCAGTGTTGCCATTGTCCTCACACACTGATTTGAGTTGTCTTTGCTGTAGTTTCATTGTGTTTTTTTTTTAAGTTCTCCTCTCACTCTCTCTCTCTCGACAGTGTGACCCTGCCCTGCTGCCTGAACCCAACCACGTCATGCTCAACCACCTTTACGCTCTCTCGATAAAGGTAGGTTCAGGGGAAACAGCTGGAATACTCCTCACGCTTTTCCAGACGTGATTAGCACCACAATATGAAATATTGTTCTCAGCAACAAGTCCCCCTCCCTCAATTTTATTAACTTTAAATGGTGGCTTGGGGTTTAAATCTCCATCAGCATTTAGCCAGCAAAAGTTATCTGAAAATATTTACACAGAAAATGTGTAGATGTGTAGGTGGTTCAATATTTTTGATTCACTTTAATTATCATTACAAACCACAATGTGATTGTAGTTTCTTTAATCACGTTTGTGCTAAATATGCTGTTAATGCAGTGAGACACATTTATTGGTAAGGACGCATTTTACAGCTCGTCTGTGTGTTGTGTTTCTGTCTGCGCAGGACGGAGTGATGGTGCTGAGCGCGACTCACAGATACAAGAAGAAATACGTCACCTCTCTGCTTTACAAGCCGATCTAAACCTCAGCTCCTGTGCTCCACAGTGCTTTTAGAGAGCAGCGTGCTCGTATTCTGCTGAGGGTTTTTTCTTTCGTATCATCACTTTTAGCCAAATCTTGCACTGCAACAAGTTTACAGGCGAGCTAAAAAGGCCAGCGGCTTCGACTGTGGCTTGGGTTTTTAAAAGGCTGCACTTCTGTCTACGTAGGGCTCTGATCAAAAGTAGCGAAGTGCGTGCAGGGTGTCAGAGGGAGACGAGAACCGTACTGTGGCTTTCACCTGCGAACATCCACAGACAGACTGACTAACTCACTGTGTGTATTCAGGCGTTTGCTGCACCTTGTGAACATATGCATGTCCGTGTGTGAAACGAGATTTTCTGGCGTGGAGGTGTTTAGAGTGTCACTGATGTGGATCGTGTCGTCATATCCTCGTCGAACGTTGAATCAAGTTTTGCAGGGAAGTGCACGCAGAGTAACAGAATGACTTAATCTGGCCTTAAGTCAGTGTCCAGGTGCTGAAGAGAGCAGCAGACTTGCTTGAACTTGAAGTGCAATAACTTGCAACAACTTAGTTTGTCAGTAAGGTCGTGTTTTGTTGAATTTCAGCCATCGTTCAGTGAAATCTACAACATGAACTAAATTAATCAAGTCCAAGATTCCAGTTATGTTAATGTGACGGCTGTTATGGATGGAGTGCTTGTAGGTTTCAACAGGAAATGTTCCTAAAGGCAGTGGTGGTCAAAGGCCGATGTTAAAAGTTACAGAACGCAAAGCACATTTTTCCTCTGACCTGTAATGCTGGTTAATTAATCTAGATTGTTTTGGTGCGAGTTGCAGACTTTTAAGATATCGGCCATAAAGATGTTTAATTCTCTTGATAATAATAGAACTAGATGGCGCTCGGCTTGTGGTGCTCAAAGTAGCAAAACAAATTACATTTGAAACTCAACAACACTGTCTTTTTCCAGAAATCATGACCTGACGACTTAAGATAATCAATGAAGGGCTTGCTAACTAAGCTAGCTAACAGCCTAGCAGGAGGAGGACGCCATTAATGTTTACATCCCGTGCTGTCAGGAGCACGAGCCTCTTGTCCATGAATAAATGCACGCTTCCAAGAGAGAAAAAAGAAAAGATGAACACAACAGTTCATACAGGAAACTGCTCACAGAGACAATGCTGTTGAGTTGTTGTATTTTTTTGCACTTTGAGCACCACAAGCTGAGAGCCATCTAGTTCCATTACATGTGAGGGAAGGCAGACATCTCTACGGCTGATATCCAAAGTGCCAGCTCCCATCAAGATAACCTAGATGGAAAAATAGCACTAAAGGTAAGAGAAAATATGTATTTTTGATTTTGGGGTCCCTTTAAATTCTTCTGTTGCCTTTATTTTGATATATTTTGCGAGCACTTTAGCATCCACGTGAGCCGGAGTGTTGATATAAGCTTTTAACTATGCAGCAGACGACTCTTGTACTGTAGCTTCTCTGAACTATTGAGCCCAATTTGTGCTTTTCTTTTTGGTTTTAGATATGAACTTGCAGTGCTTTATATGTGTGTGTGCATATATATTGAGTTATATTTATCATATAGAAATGTACTGTATGTATCTGTTAATGTATAGTCATACACAGAGGCGTGTACACGCAAACAACCTGCTGCTTTGCATGTACTGAATGTTTAGAACTTGAAGCATTTACCGTGTGGTGCACATTCAGAGAGGCACATTTTCTGATGACTTTACAGGGCTATGAGGATACAGAGTTGCCATGAATTTTAAAAGTTGTACAAAGTTTGTTCACGTGTGTGGTCTTTACAGTATAACTATTGAAGATGATCTGTATTTTGAGGTGTGGTGGCTTTTGAAAAATGGTTTGCGTCACTCATAAGTAGTGCTGTTTAAATGTCTGCACTTACAGTATATACCCACTGTCGATACACTCGACAGACTTACAAAAGGAGCTTTCATAAATCCCGTTGGTGTTCAAGCTTGACCGTCTGAAAGTATTTTGTGAATGTCGAGCCTAGCCGTGACGTCTCGTCCAAAGAGTTTTCAAGATAAGATGAGGGAGTATGGACGAGCGCCACTGACGCCGTATGGTGTTTTTAGGCTGTAAAACCAAAACTTGAATTTTACAAAGTGTTTCATGAATGTTTAAAAAAAAAAAAAAAGCTTTGCAGAACCAGTGTGATGATTCACTGTACAAGGTGTTACTTGTTTGCAAATAAAGAGGACACGCTGGTCCAAATTCAAACTCTCTGGGTCAGTATTCTGTTTTCTGAGTTAAAAACCTACAAGTTTCAAGTTTGTTCAGTTCAGTTTGGTGTATTAAACCCATCCGCTTTAGATATTACATGTTTTTGTCTTGGGATGCATCATGTAGTGCACTGTCAGTACACTGTGACATCACTTGTGGGTGTGGCCAGAGGTTCCACCCCCTGGTGTTAACTTATTCTTTCATGAATATTGTAGTAGAAGCTCAAGCAGAAGCTAAAGGGGATCTGAAGATGAAACAAACTGAAACTAAAACAGTTCAACAGAAGTAAAACCACACAAGCTTTTTTGAGTGTTTTATTCATTCTTTCCCAAAATCTCTCATCGATAATACTTTTGCCAACACAGCAAACTGTTAACTGTCATCAGAGACAGGATCCGTATGAGTCCTGTATCGGCTTTCTAGTTCATTATGCACAAACTCGGAAAAAAGCTGCTTTCCAATCACATAAAAGCTGCACCAATCAAATAGCGCTATATACACACGCAACTCAGGACCAACAATACATCGTTTCAAACCGCCCTTTGATTCCCTTCTTAATAACAAATGGCAAAAAGGCTTTGTTCACGCTCTAACAAGGTGCTTTGTGGATCCAACGTTTCACAATCTTTTCCAGTCATTGGCTTTTTTTACAGTAGACAAATCTTTAAAACTTCTTCCCTTCTTTAATTTCAAAAGGTAATATCAAACTTTTCCCCTCTATCGAAATACTTGGCAATTTTCGTCTTTCTCTGAAGACTCGAGCGCAAACAAAACCTAAATTGGCAGATCTCAGGTAGACGAGCGCTAGTGAAGGCCATTTCCTACCACCGAGAGCCGAGTGAAGACGCTCTCGAGCTAAACTTTAAAGGCAAGCGAAGCAACATTAATCAGAGCTTTTGTTATAGGTGAACGATACTGTGATCGGTGACTAAGATATCATGAAGGCATAGTTTGTGATTCCTTAACAGACACAGCCTAGGTGACTAATTGATTCAAAGTGACACAATCCTCTAACATACGCTGCATTATAAACCATACATTGCAGGAAGTGAAACACAATGATGTTTAACATCAAAATAAAAGATAGAAAGCTATTGCACAGCTACCCAGAAATCAACTTTGCGAAAAGCAAATGTTGGATGTTTTTTTGTTTTTTTCACATGCACACGCACACACACACACACACACACACAGGCACGCACACACACACACACACAAACAAAAGTTCATACAGAAAAAGCAGGTTATTTACAGCTTCAAATGGCAAATGTACAGCGAGAAAACACATCAAACTGAGAGTGTAGCTGAGCGGTTACGAGTGAGTGAATTAAAGAACAATGATCCCACCAGTACCCTGCCAAAGTTTGCATCATCTAGGAGAACTTGATAACCTATATTGCCATTGCCATGGGAATGCTGAGACGGCCTGAACCAAGGGAAATAACACAAAAGACAATATGGCGTATGGCCTTGTGGGAAAAATCCACTCTGTTGAGTTTTGGTCCAAACAAAAAGGAGCTCGTTTCCGTCGCACAATTTCGAAATACACGGAGCCAGCTGTCTAACGGTTACCATCTCTGTGGTTCTGGAGGCCCTCTGATTAAAAAAGGAAAAAAAAGACACCTCGGTATCCCCACGGTCTGATCAGACCTGGGTTTGTCATTCGCATGGATAAGGCAAGTCAAAGTGACAGTAAAGAGTTCAAACTTTGGCAAGTATTGGCAATCCCCTGTTCCATAGCTTAGAGTTTATACAATCTCTGTCATGCATCAACACTCCCAATACAATCGTATTGTGTCCTAACTTTTTTTTTTATGAGTGTGACTACTAATAATCCAGTGTCAAGCAAAGAAAATAATAATAAGAATAACCCGGTGCAGCATGATCATTCAAGAAACAACATCATTATTGCACATGCTCGTATGAGAACTCCTACAGAGGAGCTTGAATACGCGTGTTTAGCCTGGTTCCATTTGAGCACTTCGACCTCATATTCTAGAGTACATTCGTTCAGAAATCACAACCAACCAGATTGATCGAAGCCTTAAGAATAAGATTGACCCTTTTTTTCAGTAAATTCAGTAGATAGATGCCAAAGAAGGCACCTGAAACGAGGAGGCTTGTGGCTAAAATGGAACCGTTCTCTGGCTTTTTGTTCTGCCATCCGTCACCGCTGGCTGATGGCTGAGATACCATTCATAAGCTTTCCTCCACGAACACAGATATACAGCTCTAGTACACGACTACTTCTACCCTCTACATTCCTCCACTGTGTGTAGTGATACATTGTGGGTGTCATTGTTCTTTGCATTGCATTTTGCAAAAAAAAAAAAACATCTCCTCATTGATAAAAGTGCCACGAGAAGTACGTAAACTTGCATTTCTGTGGCAGTCAAAGTCGAGGGTGCCTGCTTGTCTTTGAGTGAGCCGTTTTTTTTTTCCAACCGCACATACAGATATGGTGTATATGTGCGTAACGTGTGTGCAGAATTCCTCTCTCAAGCCACGATTAAACATGCATGAACATTTATTCCGTCCTCAGGCTGTCTGGCTCTCAGGAGAGGATGCTCTTAGATACAGACCTGGGGGTGTGTATTGTAGAAACTTTCTATTTTAACTTGCAAGTTAAGTTCTCTAGAAATGATGTCACCCATTGGATTGTGGACTAGCTGGTTTGAAGCTTTGAGTTTGGCATTACGGCTGTCTGCCATCTTAGTTTTAGAGCCAGAAGTGACCATAATTGGACTACAGGGTGGATTTGGGGAGGATTTTCTGATTGACAGCCACACCCCGAAGCAGATTTGTTCATTTTACTCTAAATGTGACCATAATTTACACAATTAATATCATTCTGTATTGAAGAAGACTTCAAACTAGCAACTGAGACCATAAATTCAATCCAAAACTGTATGTGGAGGTAATAAATCAAATGAGAAGTAGGGTCATTTTCTCATAATCTTACATTCAATTTGACTTCCTTTTGAAACCAGTGGAGTTGCCCCCTGCTGGGCATTAGAAAAAAATGCAGGTTTAAGTCAAGGTAAAGCTGGTCCAATTATTTCTATAATACAACCCCCGAAACCAGACTGCCCTTATGAAAAGACACACCTTGTCTGAGATCAGTGTCTGGAAGCATCTTCAACCAGTTCCATCAGTAGGACGCACTTCACTGAAACCACCAGAGGCACATTTCAAACCCTTTCTTCTGACACGCACACGACAAGGCAAACTGCTGACTGCATCACTCAAAGACAAGAGGACATGTGGCGGGGGAGGGGAGAGAGTGACAGAAAATTGGCGAGGGGGGTGAAGGGAGTTCGGTAAGGCTCAAGGTGCAGATTATATACTGTGCACATGTTGCCTGGAGGAGGGGAAGGAAGAAACAAAGGAAGGAACCACTCTCAAGGCTGGACGGAGGTAAAGGCGGAGGCGAGGGTGGGACAGGAAAGGCTGGTGTGGAGGGGGGGAGGCTGTGGTGGGGTCTTGGCTGTGTAAGTAAAGAGGTCAGAGGTGGTAGCGTTGAGGCTGGTTCTTTAAAAGTCTAAAGCAGGCATTGGCTGCTGCGCTTCCTCGCTGCTGGGCGTTGATTGGCTGCAGCTCCGGAAGCACCGCTCGTTTTCAGGGGACTGCGATCAGCAGGCTGCTCTCTGGCAGCGCCTCCTGGGTCCTCAGCTGGATTCAGGGACAAAAGGAGAAACAAGATGGAAGTTATTAGCATGTTCAGCAATCCTAATGCAGGCTGATAAAACTGACAAACTGCAGGCGGAGTGAAATGTTAAATGCATAATTTGTAAAATATGGCCAGAATTTGGAGGATAGATCCAAAAATATAGCAAGCAGCATATTGCTGGAGTAACCGACACCTGTTACTCTTTACTAGTTATGTATCCTTTCCTATCTACTGGTAGCTAATTAGCTCATGGCTCAGTTAGCCGTGGAGCCAGCAGCCCTAGAGTTTGACTGGACCAAGACCTGGGATCACAGGTGGAATCACCACAGGCACCATGGCTGGAAACTGAACTGGGACAGAACACAGCCGTCCAAGACCGACGGAGGTCAGGTTGACGACAGGGGATAAGGTACAGAGGCGATTTACAGCAGCTCTTACCATGACCATGACAAGAGGAGCAAGACAATGTCAGGCAAAAGCAGGCAAAAATGGCTTGTAGTTCAGGAAAATAGATGTCTGAGTATTTACTTTATCTTGACATTTGTGAGTTTATTATACTAAAAGCTAAGAGAGACAGGACAGGCCAAAGCTCGCTGGTAAGCATACTAACTTCAGTAGACATCTTTGACAGAATGTCAGCACTGTTGAAACTGTTTCTTCACATTCTGTTGATAATAATTTAGTTTTTGAATGATTTTAAACTGAAATTCTGGCCATATCTAACAAATTGCCCCTTTAAGGAATAATTATTTTGCATTTAAACTTTCTTGATACCACTCTTATGTCTGTATGGTAAGTATGAAGCTAGAGCTAGAAGATGGTTAATCTTAATTTAGCATAAAGACTGGAAAAAGGGGGCTACAGCTAGCTTGAACCTGTCTATGGGTAAAAAAATAATTTTATCAGGAACAAATTAACACCTTAGATCTTATTTGTTTGATCTGTACAAAAATGCAAGTGCAAAAACAACAAGTTGTCGCGTTATGTGCTGGATTAGGTTATTTCTCGGCTAGCTGTTTCCCAGTATTTAAGCTAAGCTAGCAGGACTCAAAATTAGCACCAGCCACAAGCCACATGCTCGTAAAATATCCCAGATATGTTTCACTCACCAGCCCAAAAAAAACCTAATGGTGACCCATAAGAGGCTGATAAATTCTGAACATTCGCTTGCCATTTGGCCACTGGACAAATGTTAATTTAGCACCCAGTAAACTAGACTAACTGTCTACTAGCGTTAGCTTCATAGCCATTTAGTTCACAGACATGAACGTGGTATCATGCTTCTCAGTTAAATCTCTGCAAGAAAGAGAATACATTATTGATTTATTTTTATTTGTTTAAAAACACCTCGGCAAGAAGTTGTTTTCTGTGCATGTTAGTTTTAACAAAACTCCCAAAATACAACTGCTGGCAGATGAAAAGCTGAGTGAGTGATTCAAATAAGCAATGTCACACACACACACACACACACACACACACACACACACACACACACACACACAGAGTTGCTGTGTATTATCTGTGCTGAGCGCCTGGCGGTGTGAATGAATCTGGATGTTTATGACACCACTCAATCCCAGGATTGACGGGCCGCAGTAAATCTTCTATTTTGAAGCCGTCACACACATGTTTCTGCGTGTACACCCTCTCGCCATACTATGACAGCACGCACACAGAATGGAAAGTATGCAGTGTGGAGTTATCTTGGCGCTAACTGTTATGGGTCTGACACTATAAATAGACTCAACCTTAATAGAGGGGACATGCAGAAGTAAACAACACTTTAGTAAAGTGGTGGCTTAGTAGAAGGGTGTGTGAGTGTTGTGGTGTTCAGGACTTACTCTGATCCTTTGAAAACACGTATTTATACTTAAAAATACAGTTATTCACAATAGCTAGTAGGTGTAGTGGGATTTTAAGATCACACATCTAATACATAGGTGCTGGTCCACGTAGAAAACAAGGTGACCACACACAGCTGCTTTTCTTCTCATTTAATCACTTTATCTAGAGAAAGCCAAAGTGTGTGTGTGTGGTCACCTTGTTTTCTACTCAAGACAAGGATTTTGGTACAGCATCACCTCCGTTTTCTCCCATGTTTTCTCTCTAATAATGCAGAAATGTCATAAAACGCGGATTAAGCGGATGGAGTTCGCCGTCAGACGGGATGGTAGAGCAGTGATGTTAGGAAAAAGCAAATCCACACGGAGGTAAAAGCTGCCCCAGACCACAGAGTCACCATCACATTTACTTTTTACACCTTCAGTTTAACCATCAGGCAAAAAACCCCTGCTAGAATCGGGTTATTAAAATACAAGGTCTGGGACAACATCTACCTATTGGCAAGATCACAAGATGTCAGACGATTACCAGCGTAAGGAGAGGAAGAGGAGGAGCTTAGAGAGGAAAGTCTCAGCTCGTTCTTCTGGGGGGTGTAAAGGAGGAGAGGAGGAGACAAATGCAGGACGAAGGAAACAAGTGAGACAGAAAAGCCAAAAGGGATGAATCTGCATCATAAATACTCAGGATATGGACACCACTGACATCACAACATACAGTACTGATGCACATAATACTGTGAATCTATGGTGTGTGTTCACAGGGTCCATGAGCTTACCTCTAAATTTGTCCTCGCTTTCTTCAGCACATCACGAGTCCTCGACACTGCAAAAAAGAGCACACAGATGATAAGTCCACATTAACACTTTAGGTGCTACATCAACAAGCAGTCAAAGCAGTTAAAATAACACATTTTCCTTCAGTTTTGCAGTTAAACCTCAGATAAGAGAGGCAGTCTTGTGTTTTTATGTGAGATCTGCAGAGGCTGGTAATGTGCCTGGTTTATTGCTTCTCTTCGAGCTCCAACGTTTAATTCATCTGCGCTTCCAAAAAGGGACCAGCAGCAATTCTCACTTCCATCACTCACACCTGATCAGGTCTTCAGTTCTTTCACACACTCAAACGCGAGGCAAACACTCACACTGGTTGACTATGAAGTGCTCCATGCTCTCCTTGGTGCGGCTGGTGCTCCTCAGTCTTTGAATCGTCCCCTTGAGAACCTCTTCCTGCTCCGATACGCGCAGTTTCAGGGACAAGATCTCCTCCTGCATACACTGCTCCTACACACACACACAGGGACATTTGTTATAAAAACTTGGCTTTCTGCTTTCTTACCTAACATGATTGGGTTTCATCGCTAACAAATCCCAAATATTGCCTGGATAGCTTGATATAGCCCTCGAAACAATTAAACAACCCATCTTGAGCCTGCTTCGATTTTTTATGAGAATTGTTGCCAATAACACAAAAACAGTGATCTATCAGACCAGTCAAACAACATAATGTGTCTCAAACCTTCTTCAGGTTGTGGATGGAGGGATCAGTGCTGGGCAGAGCTGCTCTCCAGAACATCTTCAGCAGAGACATCGCCTCCTCCAGGATCTGCCTCAGAGTCTTGGTGTTGGACAGCAGACTCTTCACACAGCCGTAGTCCAGGACCTGCACGCAGAGCTCGGTTAGATACTTGCGCTCCCGAGTCATTACTCTAATGATCTGTTGTCTTGTTTCCTCACCAGCTCACTGCTCTGCTTCTGGTTGCCGTCCAGCAGCGGCGGGCCGAGGCAGGCCTGCAGGGTCGACTCCATGCGCTGGACGAGGCTCCGGCCCTCCAGGACCTGCTGCTGAAGGGCACTGAAGTCATCCACGTGACCGATGGCGTGGCGGCCGTTACGGTTCGCAAACGATCCGTCTGGGGCGTCCCCCTCCAGCTCAGAGTGAGGGTCGAGAGGGTCTGCAGGAGGGAAAAGAGCTACAATGAATTTTGGAAGGATTGTATTTTTTTGTAGTGCAAGAAAGAATTGTGATTAAAACAATATTCTGTTATTGTTATTGTTGTTACAGAGTTTTAAAATCAGTCCACAAACTAGAAAAACAGATTAAGTTGCAGTCGTGCAGTGCAGTTAAAGTCACACCATTGGCAGTGCTATGGCTGTCGTCCAGGTCTGAGTAGGGAGGACCGGGAGATCCACAGTTAAACAGACCAATGTCCCTGACGGGTGGAGACGGAGCTGGGTCTGTGGAGCACACACATACACAAACCAGGCTTGGACACACGGCAAACCACACCACAGCACACTACAGCCTCACAAACATCTTGTGAGTATCGTGTCGGGGTCGTGTTCACGGGCGTCTCGTCTCACCGTGCAGCAGCTGTCGCCTGTAGAAGTTCTCTCTCTGAGGGCTGGCAGTGAGGGCGGAGAGGGAGGGGGTCCGAGGAGAGCCCACCACCCCCAGCTTCTGCTCCAGCTGTTTGTGGAGCTCCAGTTGTTTGAGGGCGCTGTTCTCCTGGACGCTGTTCTGCAGCTGGGCTCGCAGGCTCCTCACCTCCCCGAGCAGCTCGCCGAACTCCACCGGTAGACCTGGGAGCTCACACAGGTAGCCTGGAGCAGCAATACGTCAAACTTTGATCACATGTCTGTCTGATAATTATTTAATTAAAGCATCTTTCAAACTTTTCTTATGGTTCAATTTTCTTTTTTTTTAAATCTGAGTAATCTATGTTTGTTTTCAGCCCTCTCATATTAGTGTCCCAAGTCTACCATGATGCAATTCTTAATATCTGTCACCAGGTGGCGCCAAAGTACAGAATTCTATAGGAAATGTTGCACATCACGGCTTTAAATTAAAAGCTTTTCTACTTAAAGAGGGAAGTATGTTAAAGACCAGTACAGTCAAACATTTGTTTTTCTTCAGTTGAATGTTTGAGCTTCATCGTTTTGATTCAAGCAGGGTTTACATTTAAGCCATTTTGGCACCACTTAAGCAAAATGAATGTAAAATCAATATGGAGAGCATCGTATCTAACTACATGACTTTTCCTAGATCTAAGGGTTGAAGTTAGTCCTCAGTGGATATCCTAAGAAAGTTTTCTCATCCAGCCTATTTTTTCTTATTTATTATCTGCTTTTTCAACTTTTTGTACACGAGATATGGAAGCAATATTTGTCCTTTAAGACTTTTTTTTCCAACAGGATTTTTCTGTACGCTTCAAAACATGTAGAGGGGATCTTTAAGCTCATCTCGTGCACAATGAAAAGACTGACCTTTGTTGGCCTTGGTGCTGGAACACACTCGATCGTACACCTGTAGTTCGCTCTGCAGGGAGTGGATGAGCTCCCTGCTCTCACAGAGCTGCTGCTGCAGTAGAGACACCTCATGCTGCAGCCTGAGGAAACACAGATCAACAGCAACGTTAGAGTCAGAGTACTGTCAGATCTGTATATACAAACCGCGAGCGAACACACCCACCTGTTGGTTTTCTCCTGACTGGCCTGCCGCTCCTGCCTCAGGACGTGGATCTGCTGGCCCTGCTCCTGGCTGTGAGCCTGAAGTCGCCTCAGCTCCTCCTTCCACTGCTCGGCCTCCAGCTCTGCCTGTTTGAGGCGGGCGCGTGCCGTGAACACCGCCTCCCGCAGCTGCACCAACTCCTCACACGTGTCTGACGGAAAAGAGAGATGGGTTAATATTCCAGAAGAATCAAATCCATTAAAGCTTTCTCTGGATTACAGTATGAAGTACCCGTGCTGGCCTGCAGGCGTGACTGTAGAGCCAAGTTCTCCTCCTTCAGGACTCTGATCTCATTGGACAGCTGAGTGACTGTGTCCAGACCTTGGATGTAGATGTTTGTTGGCGCCCCTGGATGAAAAAAAGCAGAGTTATTTCTCAGTTAAATGATCGTTGTTGCACCGTTGGTATTCCAAACATTCATAAACATCAGATTCAAGCTCCATCAAGGACTTTCCATGACAACAGCAGGTGTTAAAGAAACTCACTTTAATTGTTTTATCTTATCGGCACTCGAAAAACAAAAAACACAGACACTGATAACTGCAAAAATGCTGAATATCGACCCCAATAATCAGTCTATCCCTACAAAATATATAAATTACACACTTTAAATTCACCCTGTTTGTTACTAAAGTGCTACTAAGTGTGGCCGCAGTACCTCCATCACGCCCGACGGTGGCCAGTCTCTCCTCCAGCTGCTGTCGGAGCCTCTCATTGGTCCTGATGGACTCCTCCAGACGCTGACGGAGACACCTCACCTCCCGCAGGTGCTCCTCTATCAAGTTGACCCCTGGAACCAAACAGCATAATATTGTGATAGTCACTGCTTGCTTGAGTTTACATCAACGGAGAAGATGGCTGCCAACATGCGGGGTGTGAACGCGGGTCCCACCTGCGTGGCTGCTGCCTTGCTGGTGTCCCTGTGATCCAGGATAGCTTCCAACCGGCTGACCCATGTTCTCCATGTCCCACAGAGTCCCTCCTCCTGTCAGCAGACCTGAATCAGACTTCAGCGAGTGGCCTTCGGGGACGCCGCCCAGCTGATACTGTTGAAAGGCATGATGGGAAAGCTGGCTGTAGCTGGAGAGGTCGCGCTGGTTGTGGGCACCGGGTGAGAGGGTGAACAGAGGCTTGTCGTGAGGCACCGCGAAGCCTGTGAACACACACAAACGAGTGAAGAGTGAAACATGACGACCACAGGACAAGAGAAGAATTTAATCGATTCGGATATAAAATTAAAGTCTTTTTGAATTCATGTCACACACGGCACACGACGTCCCCGGCCCCTCACCCCGGCTCTGCTCATTCATCTGTTTGTAGAGCGTGTCCAGCTCTGGGCGAACAGCGATCACAGACAGGGCCCTGGGCCGGGGGTCGGAAGTGACTCTCATACCCCAGACGTCAGGGCCAGAGGGGACAGAGAGGGAGAAGGAGACGGGCTGACTGGAAAGGGCTGGAGGGGAACGACAGGAAGTGACATGCACAGAACATGAAGGAGGAGGAGGAGGAAAAGAAAATGTAGGTACTTTGCAAGTCATAGCCAGCTGTGAGGCCCATACCTCTGGAGAACTGCATGTTGGGGCAGCTGCTGGAGGACTTGAGGAAGCCATGAGGAGGAGGAAGGACAGATGGACGGACTAAAGGAGGTGAGAGTGTAAGGACAGGAGAGGCACTTCACAGACAGGAGAGGTGAACATACGATTAAACTTTTACAATACCGTCTTGTTGTGATCCGTGTCCTGGCTGCTGCAGCCGGTGCTCCTCCTGATACTCTCTGGCGTCCAGATCGGAGCACAGCTCCAAGTCTTCGTTGGTTCTGTACTCGTCGGACACCAGGGAGGTTCTGTCCGATTGGTCGGTGGTCTCGGAGAGAGCGTGGCAGCTGGACGGGGTCTCTGGACGGTGATGCAGCTTGGTGTGGAGCGACTCGATGATTTTATCTTTCTGCTGAAGCTCCTTACTCAGCCTGCAGGTGCACACAAGAGACTCAACCATGACACATTCTGAAGTGAAAGCTATTAATGACAAAAGAAGCGTGTCCATAAACGTCTCATATTCAAGCCAATCTGCAGCTGTTTATAGTAATTGCTTTTTTCTCAAACTAACAGTGCCCATGTAAAGTAACTACATGTTCGTTCCCCTTACTGTTTCAGTTGTCGCAGCATGAGCTCCCTGTCTCTCTCCAACAGCATCCTTAAAAAAGCGGCCTCTCTCTCTCGGCCTCGGCTCGTAGAAAAAGACCACAGAGACTCCCTGTATATGGAGCTGTTCTTAGAAATCATAGATTTCCACAGAGGAGCCATCGCACCATCAGTTCAGTCCAGAAAAGACAAAGACCAAGTCCTGGATGCACTACAGCCTGAGCTGAGTTAAGCCTTGTCCGAGAAGATCCGGCAGAAAATACTGATGTCTTCTGACACTTAGACTACTTAGTACTCTTAATTAATCTAATGTGTTATACAAAGAAATCAAAGTTGTTCTCGATGCTGTTGCACATCCACAAATACCAATCTTCCACCAGTAAAGGACTGTCACACAGTCCCACTGAGACCCTTAAGCCCGGCTGGTGGGACACCTGTAAGTCTACTCAGCTGAGGCTTCATGCTGTGGCCTGTTGGTGGATTAACAGCAACCTTCTGTCTCCCCTCCGCCATACGGAGCCATGTGGAGCCTGGCGTGTCGCAGCGCGTCACATGACACAGTAAACCAATCACCGAGACGGAGTAAGTGCAAAGTAAGCTAATAACTTCGAGGGAGGTCCACGGATCTCAGAGCTGCAGGTGATATGATGGAAGGCTGCTGCTGAGGCTGAGATTAATCTGTTTTGATGGTGATTCATTTTAACGAGAGCCTATCGAGGTATCCAGTGGGTAATAAAGCAGTTTGTGTAGGGACAAGTGGAATATAATGCTTTGTGGATGAATCACTCAGATGTGCCTCTGTAACCACGATACTGGAATATTAAAGCATGTTCAGATCAAAAAGTGTTTCAGACACATGAAAACAGACGCACATGTGAATATAACCCGACTCACCGTAAGGCAAGCAACTCATGGCCCGTCTTGTCCTCATGGCTCTCTGCACGGTCGCCTGTGGGAATAAAACAAGACGGACAAGAGAGATGCTGTTCAATATTACAATTCGGGGCATAAAAGCACCACAAGAATTTGTGAATCCGTAACACCGAGGATGTTACTTACGTCCGCTGATCTTGGCGACCACTCTTTGTGCCAGGGCAGTGTTCTGTGCCAGCTGCTCTCTGAAGCTCTGACCCATGTAGTAGTCGATATCGTTGGCACGCAGCAGCTCCTCGAAGGCCTGGAAGGTGTTGAGAATTAACAGTGAGTGGAAAACTTCTCCGGTAATGCTGAAAAAACGATATTCTATCTAATTAATCTGTTAAAATGGTGCGGAGGGGTTCAGGGTACCTTGGTGGTGTCACCCAGGTGCTGGGTGAGGATATGGCAGACTCCTTGCCCCTCTCTCATCCTCTGCCTCAGGTGGGACAGCTCTCGAGCTTGTGTCTGGATCAGAGAGTTGTACTTCCTGTAAAAGGAGGAAGAAGGAATCAGTATGAAGAACCATATTTGTGTGCATCTCTTAAAAGAGACCAACAGAAGCTCCTTTCCCCCACAGAAAACACTGCTCCACAAACGCCTCATCAGTACACCCGCCTTTAATCCTGTGACTTTGTGACATCACACTACTATCAATGTCACCCATTTGCTAGTTTGGCACGTAAGAATTGATTTAGCACAGCTGCTCTGTTGTTGTTAGCAGTGCTGGCTCGGGCTTGTGTTAGCTGACCAATGAGAGCAGACCGGGTATTCAGGATTTATCTTTTCCAAAAGCCTCTCTCTGTCTCTGTCCACTCACCCAGGCCAGGTGGCACACTTCCCCTCCTCCGCTTGACCTTTGCCCTCCAGTCCGGAGCTCTTCAGCTGCGCCTCCAGCGACGCAACTCGTTCCATCAGCTCTTGCAGCTCCCTGCTGGGCTTGGACACTGAGCGAATCCCCTGGGTGTCGGACATCCAGCCTTCATCCTCTTCGACAGCGCTGGGCGCTGGTGATGTCTCAAAGGCCCAGTTCACCTAGAAGGTGAGCAACAAAGACATCATTATGACACTAATATAATCCTAAAAGACCAGCCAGTAATGTCGAGTAGTGGTTAATGTGACCGCACCTTGCGTGGGGTCCGCTCCAGACTGGAGGCGTAGTCGCTGGTGGTGGACAGGGAGCGCACGCGGAGCTGCAGCCCGCGGATCACCTTGTGGCAGCGGGTCAGCTGTGAGCGGAGATCCTGGACCAGATGCTGCAGAGAGGCCGCCGACTCGTCTCCCATTTCATAGGCACCTCTGTCACCGCCGCAGTTACCGGCGTACCAGGTGCCGCCCTCGTAGTCCTGCTGATTGGACAGCGACGTGCACATCTCCAGGTCATCAAACTCTGAGGGAGGGACGGATGAAAGGGACACATTGATGCAGGATTAGTGAGGTTTTTTACAGGCTGAAAAAGTTTGAGAGGAGTTCGGTGTGTTTGTCACCTGGGCTGCTGGCGTCTTCTCTCTCGGCCTCGTTCTCACTGCGACCACAAGTCTCATAACCCAGATCCTGGAGATCCACTTGCACCTGCTTGCTGGCCTGCTGGACCGATGTCTCCGCTGCAGAGACACGAGAAGGACGACACTTAAATACTGTACGATATTAAGGATTTGTGTGCTTCTGAGTGAGACTCACTGAGCAGGTCTCTGTAGTCCTTCAGCTGTTCAGCCTGAGCGTGGACCGTGGCCTCGGACACCATCAGCCTCTCCTGCAGCTCCCTGTTCTCCTGGTGGCTCAGAGCCAGGTCGGAGCTCAGACGGGCCGCCTGCTCATGGAGACCCTCCTCTATGTCCTGCCAGAGCTCTTCCACCTCGCCGCCAGCACGCTCCACCTCCTGTAACAGCGAAGTGAGGGCTCCATTACACACAAAAAACAACCACGGGACTGAAGAAGAACAAAACACCCGCACATAGAGGCTGTAACAGGAGGCCTCAGTGCTGAGACGTCAGGGACAGAAGGAGGGCAGGGCCTGGAGGCAGAGCTGTTCCTGCACAGCTCTTTCACAGAGGTGGAACATAACAAAAAAACATTTCTCGAGCTGCACCTCCTTTACAAAATATGGTTTCACATGCAAACCTTATTTTTGTTTAATATACATTTGATACATGATTCTGTTACACTGACTACTGACAACAGGAAATATTTCAGTGCATCAATTTTTAACCTTTAACTATCCTTTAAAAAATAACTTTTACTTGTGATACTTCATTGAAAATACATTTAGAATTTGAATTGTCTTTAATAAGAAAATTAAAATAACTTCTTTCATCCAGCTGATATTAAGCACTTTTAGATGGTCTTGGTCCAAAGCTCCTGTGTTAGCGTTGTGTACGCTAACGCTCCCCTGGTGCTTCGAACTCCCATTCTGTATTGCTAGCTGCACAGCTAACAGAGCTAACTAGCTAACAGCAGCTCCAGTTGACAGCAGTTAGGGGTAACTCTGGTGATATGCTGCCTGTTTGCCATTTGTTTTTCATTAAGCCTATGAATGTGACAGTTGACCAGTTCTTACATATTGCACCTTTAAAACATATTCAGATATGTTGAAGGAAAATTAAAGAGGAAAATAAAAATAACTTCTGTGTCTGTTTTCCACAGTGAAATTATCACATAGTTCAAAAACTCAACAACAAATATTCAATGCTTATTAAACCCACTTTCTAAAAGCTCCAGCCCTCATACCTTTATTTGAAAAAACTATAAGGTTTGTTGAAGGAGAAATAAGAGTAAAATTGAAATAAGTAAAAATGAGTGTAAATCCAAATTAGACAGTAAAGTTTAGCATGATTTAATTTCTTTAAAGTGTGATGTGTTACCGTCTGAGGCTGGTGTGTGTGATGATGGGACGTCTGAGGCCTCGTGCACTGCCTCTTCCCTCGCTGGTCACTCAGGCTGACGGACGGAGGACCTCGCTTCCCCGCAGGCACATGTTGTGGTGATGTTTCCTCCTCTTCATCTTCTTCCTCAATATCCTCCTCCTCCTCCTCTTCTTCTTCCTCCTCCTCTTCCTCGTCCTCCTCCTCTTCCTCCTCTTCCCGGTTCAGTCCCACAAATGCAGCTCGTCCTTGGCTCTCTCTCAGAGCCTGGTTCTCCTGCTGCAGCCTCTGCAGTGCACTCCTGGCAGAGGACACAAAGAAAGACATACAAGTTAGACATGTGTGTGATGAAGCTATGCAATCGAAACAGGAAGTTTTCTGAGCATCTCTCACGCTCACCTCATCTGATCCACGGAGCTGTATCCATCCCTCTCCAGCTGTGACTGTATTTCTTCGAGCTGCCCTTCAGCTGTCTTCTGGGACAGCACCCCCTCAGCTCCGCGAGCCTTCACAGAAGTCAGAAGAAGATGCTGTTTGTTATCGGTCTCATTATGCAGTCAGGTTAAGGTTTAAATCAGTAGGAGGAGATCAATCTGTGGTAACAAAGTGCCTGACTTTAAAGGGATTCAACGGTGAGAAGTAAACAGAAGTCTTTTACCTGAACGGACGCCAAACGTCTGGCCGTCACTTTATCATCGTCCTCCTCGATGCTGTCCGTGAACTCGTCACTGCTGCCGTCTTCATCGTCTCCCTCCTCCTCCTCTTCCTCCGTGCTGAGCTCTGGAAACACAACAACCATATAAGGACAATATCCACTTGCTCTTTTCTTCTTTTGTTTATGATTAAATCCTCTTTTATTCTTATTATTCTGACTTCTGATGCCTCTCTGCCTCTCTAGAACTCTCCACTCTCTATCCTGTTCCTCCCAGAAGTTAGTCTGGACTCTGAATCACCACTTTGGAAGTCATGGGAGTGAAAGTGGAAATATTATGTCACAGGTTACAGCGGCAGCCAAAAACACACACAAGGCAGGGCAGCCCAGTACAGTGTGTGTGTGTGTGTGTGTGTGTGTGTTTTCATGAAACTTAAAACTGAAACAAACGTGTTGGATTTTGGCACATTTATATTCACCAACATGAGAGGAGGGTTGTGGTAACTGTGTGCCAAAAATGAATATGTGTTCAGCATGATCTGAAACTCAAAGTAAAATCGTTTTACAGAATAGGTACCTACACACACACACACACACACACACACACACACACACACACACACACACACACACACACACACACACACACACACAGTGTGTAGTTCTAGATGTGAGTCATAGGTGCATGCGGTGTTGAAAAAAAAGTACATGTTGTGTCGTGCTCAAAGATGTTGTGCTGAAATATTATTTTGGTAAAAGTGAAAGTCACCCTTACACACAGTAATACTGTTAAAGCCTCTGATATTAAATGTACTTAAGTATAAAAACATGTATATATACACTGTATACTATTGGTGGACTGATTATTGGGCTGGTTGATGGTCTGATTCAATATTTATCATTTTTTTGATGATTACAATAAATGTTTTTATCTAATTGCTGATTAAATAATTAATAAATAAATAAAAAATAATTAAAATAAATTAGATAAATAATTTAAAAACTTCTTATTTAGCTCCTGCAGTAACTAGTAATCACACTTATCAAATAAATGTAGTGGATTGGAAGTATTAAGTAGCAGAAAATAGTAAAGTATATATCTACTTAGTTACATTCCATCACTGGGCGTATGGGTGTGTATCTACAGTTGCTCTCAGCATTGTTGGGACTTATGGGATTATTCCAGGGAAACTTGAAAGGCAGTTAATTACTACACATGTCTCCACCCTAAAACAAGTCCGAGAGTGAAACATTAAATGTCTCCACCCTAAAACAAGTCTGAGAGTGAAACATTAATTGTCTCTGCTGCGAGGGGACGGGGCAGGAAACTGCCGGGTTATTATTGATGGAACAATGTGCTCTGTAAGCTGAACTGGCTGGATGTGGGGCCCTGTTTACACACTGCACACTGACATCGCTCTCACACCGGGAGCATGTGTGTGTTGTTTGGTGTCATTCCAAACTAACGTGAGGTTGATGTTTGTTTTGTTAAATGTATGTCGAGTAAAAAGGGCTCACATGAGCTTCCTTTATCTGGGGTTTAGAGCAGAACAGCCATGCAAACATGAAAACCATGCCACAATGTCATGCATGAGGGAGGAGGTACACGGAGGGAAAACACTCATTTGGACTTGGAGTACACATTATAGTTTCATGTGGACGTTTATAATATGAATCATCTGCAGGAATCTGTTGATAAATACTGATATTTTTCCCCATGTGACACATTTTTAACATGTGTGTTCTCATGATTATAAAATTGCATATTAGGACAAACAAGAGGAGTTTCTCTACACTGAGGAAAGGTTCAGATGTGGGTTGATCTCCAGGGGAAAAGAGGGAAGGTATACAAGGACCACTGGAGGGATTTCAAGGTTTTGGGATGTTTTCTTAAGACAAAAATCCCCAAATATACACAACAAACAAAAGTGCTTTTGACAAAAAGCGAGCACATTTTTATTCTTGTTGCATTTATACAAAAAGAAGAAGTGTTCACAAGGATTCCATCTCCGAGGCTAAGGATGAGAGATCAGGGCACAGATCCAAGTAAGAAAATGTCCTCTACCGCATATAAATATTTAATGGGCAAGTATTATTTCTGGCATTCACATCTCATGTGATTTATAGCGAGCACAGACAGTAAAACGACTCGATATTATATTTTCCAAAGGCTGAACTGAAGTCCAACAGGCAGATAAACTAAAAACAAAACATATCATTAAATTACCTTAACGGATGTAATCGGCGCATATCTACCACTTTATATCTAAAGAGGCTAGACCTGTCGCATGCATATCTGTCAGACTAAACTGTAACGAGTGCAGAGCAGTTGTCAAACTGTGCAGGAAAAGCAATCCGAGGTTAAGCTGAAGCAGGAGGAAACTACTCGGCCATCTTTTTTTTTTTTTTTTTAGGACTTTGTATCTTGGGCCTTGTTAAGTGTGCACATCCTGTTCACAAACAGATGATTTTAAAAACAAATGATGGATGGTGAGACGTTTCACTGTAAGGCATGAGCTCGAGTTTCTCCACAAGACGTGACTTCACTGTGACGGTAAGGCTGGAAGAGTGACACCGGTGAGAGACAGTACACAGAAATGGCAATATAGAACAATACGCAGGCAGTATTCCAAACACGAGATATAAAAAAAAGGAAAACATATTCACACCACGCTCACAAAATATATGCAGAAATAAATAAGACTCTGGGTTGCACGTTGCCACTTCATACCACGGAGGTTAATCTGAACAGGCTTCTGCTACTGTGAGTCGTGCTTGTGCTATCTGGACGAAGCTGCCTGAAGGCTGACGGTCAGGTCAGAGTTGGATTCACATTTAAGAGAAAGGATTTTCAGGGTAATGTTCACTTTTTGACCATCAGTGGCTGCAGACAGCTTCATCTCACATTGAGTGTCACCCAACAGTGCTGTGGACAGACAGACCATCACGGAGCGTTAGTGACAGTGCCCCCCGCAGCCCCGGAGGCTGGACCCTGCCCGTCCCCACCTCCAAAGTCAGACTGCCTGTTAGCGGCCCTGTCCAGCGCCAGGGTCATGTTGCGGGTCCTGGCCAGGACCTCCTCCAGCTGTCCGCGGAGCGCCTGGACCGAGTCGAGCTCGGTGTGCAGGGCCTGGATCTTCTCCGAGCTGAGGGAGAGGAGAGAGTGTTTTCAGAGGAAAGGCTCAAGACTTACTGTACTGACAGGTAACTCGTGCCTGTCGAACAGCTTCCATACCTGTCGCTCTTGGTGTGAATGTGCGTGAGATTCTGGTATAATCTCTTCTCCGCCCTCAGGGCCTCGTTCAGCTTGTTGTACTCTGACACGAGCTGCTCCAGCACAGCCTAGATCACAGCGGCAGGCACGGTTGAAGAGGAAGACATTATAAATTAATCACTCTCAAGCAGCACAAACACCGTCTCATTGGTTGTGAATGAAAACAAAATCCTACTTGATGATCGGAGCTGTCCTTGACGTCCACTCGAATGCTCTGCTGGTGAGCCAGACGCAGAGCAGAGAGCTCCTTCTGCAGGACGCACACACATCACTTGTGAGATTTAAAAAACAAACACAAAGAATTCTTTGATGCATCACAGGGTTTGCACGGATACCTGAGCCTCCCTCTCCTTCTTCAGCACCAGCTGCAACTCCTCCTGGAGGGCCTTTGTCTCTGCCTCACTCTCTGTGGAGGACGGCTGCATCGCCTCCTCCTGGCTCTGCATCAGCTCCTGATGGATGAAATCAACTGTGAAGATCAGGAGCACATGTTCACAGGAGTGAGTGGAGGGAAATGGGCGAACAGGTACCTTGATAAAGGCTTCTTTCTCTTTGAGCAGGCTCCGCAGATGCTCCGTCTCTCCTCCCGTCTCTCTCTCCTTGTCCCGTTTCAGCTCACACAGCTCCTGCTCTCTCAGTGACAGCTGTCTGCGGAGCTCCTGCAGCTGGACGGTCTGCTCGCTGATCACAAGGGACAGCCTGTACGAGTAGTCCTGAGAGAGGACAAGGGAAGAGGTTGAAGGATTTTCGTGTACATATATATGTATAACCATTAACCATATCAGTAACACGGCCTACCTGCAGGTACTGGTCCTTGGAGCTGAGGGTGTTGAGCATGTCCTGGACCTGCGCCTGGTGCTCGTTCGACTGGCGGCCGCGGTCTGACAGCAGCTCCTGGAAGAGTTTCTCTTTCAGCGCCAGCCGAGCCTTCAGCTCCTCTACGACCTCAGTGGGCCCGGCCTGAACTCTGGCGACGAGGGCGGCTGTCAGATCCTGTGACGCGCAAAACGACATACATCCAGAAAAACGGCCGCGTCAGCACAACTGTTGTATTCGTGAAAACCAGCGGGGCCGGTTTGTCTACGTGGACCGGTTTTTTATAGAGCTTTGAAAATGACAGCAAACAATTTGAAGCGATGGCAACAAAGGCACGAATGAGTGTGTGTGTGTGTGTGTGTGTGTGTGTGTGTCACCTGTGTCTCCTGGCTGCGTGTCTGTAAAGCTGCCTGTAGCTGGCTGATGATGGTGTCCTTCTCTCTCAGAGTGCTTCTCTCCTTCTCCTCGCTCTGCTGCTTCAGCCACTGGAGGTTCCTGTAAGCCTCCGCCGCCTGCTCCAGCTCCAGCTCTTTACCTCGCACCAGGGCGTCCAGACTCTGACGGGCACAATCACAGGTGTAACCAGCAGAAAACAAGACAATATATACGTCATATTTCTCTCTGCGTCGCGGTCGTACCGTGATGGTCTCCTCGTTGCCGGACAGGATGCAGCGGAGCCTCTCCAGGTCTCGCTCCTTCTCCCTGAGGGCCAGCTGCAGCCTCCTCACCTGGGCCTCTCGCTCCTCCACGCAGCGGAACTTATCGTCAATCGAGCGCTGCAGACGGCAGAAGGGGGGAGAAGAAAAAAAAAAGGAAAAAAATCACACTGCTGCTATTCTGGGAACCCTTGAGTGTGATATTCACGCTCACTCAGACATTCATCATACTGCGGTTAACAGCCAAAATGAGAAGAGGTGCAGAATTCAACGCTCCTGCTCCTAAATGAAATGCACCAGGGACTGACATTAACATTTTAACCGAATATTAGGATCCTTTTGATAGTATTTTTCAGATGCACGGCATACTAAGCACTTCTTTCCCCACGCTGTAGACTTACAGAAGACAGTGGTGATCTTTTATCTCCTGTCCTGAACAATTTCCTTGAAGATTTTTTACTATAATTTTATGCTGACCTTCTGGTTTAGCAAGAGTTTGCAATACTGTCTCCCTCTGCTTCTTTCGTCTGCCGCAAGATGCACACTTAGCTGTTTCCAGGATGAAAAGCCACTTCATCTCCCCTGCACTGAACGTACAGGGACAGTGGCTGCAAAAGGCTAGTCTTCAGTATCAAGGGCATTCTGGTGTCCTCTCACTATTTCTGCTAGGATCCATTAATTTCTGTGCCTGGCGTGTTTATGTGTGTTTGTGTGAGTGTGTTTTACCTCCAGAGCTCTGTCTCTGTCTTTAATACGCTCTCTCAGTTTCTCCAGCAGAGCGTCTCTTGGTTTGGAGCTTCCTGTCGACTCCAACATCTCTGAGTACTCCTACAGATACAAAGAGAGAGAGAGACGGGATCAGACACATTGGCATGTGTCTTTATCGAAAGAGTATGAAAGTGTGTGGGATCGTCACCTGTAGTTGTTGCTCCTTGTCCTGCAGAGAGCGTTGGAGCTGTGTGATGCTCCGCTCTTTCTCCTGCACCACAGCGTGTCTCTCCGCCTCGCTCTCCTTCAGAGCTGCTTCTTTAGCCTGAAGCTCCGAGCGAGACTTCTGAAGGGCACAGCGAAGGTCCTGCAGCAGAGAGATGACAGGTCACGCACGCTTCAAGGCTTCTGTTCAAAGGTGTGGTTGTCTCACAGTTCACACTGACCTGGTTGTGTTTCTCGGTGACCTCCCTGTGCTGCAGCACCTCCTGCAGATCGGTGTTGAGTCTGTCCTTGAACCTCATCAGGTCGTCTCCTTGCCTCTGGCTCTGTCTCAGGCTCCTCTGGCTGGCCTCCAGCTCCAATCCAAGGGCGAACAGAGAGCTCTGCACCCCTACGAGCTCGCCCTGCAGCTGGGCGAGCGTCACGGACTCGCTGACCCCCTCTGGAGCCTGGAGAAAGAACGACCGCGGATCAGAGACGAGATTTCTCACCCTCATGAATCCTTGCAGCGTTATACATCCACTCTTTCTCACCTTGCATTGAGCCAGCTGGTTGCGGTGTGCCATCTCTCTCAGCTTGCACAGCGTGGTGTTCTGCCCTTCGATCAGCTGGTACAGCTCCTGGGCCTTTCAGCAGAATCAATTAAAGGTATGAGCTCCTTCTCAGATACAAGTATCATCTCACACTGTGGTTGATCGTCTATAAATACGAACACTCACCTCGCGGTCTTTGGTGCTGTTGGACTCTGTGAGGCCCTGGATGGTTCTCTCCTGACTCTGAGCGGCCTGACGGATTGAACGCAGCTCGCACTCCATCTCGGTCAGCTTCTCCTGCAGCTTCTGCACACGGAGACAAGAATCAGAGTCACCACATGTGAATTGATCAAACACATCCAACTGGTATTTTAGCGCTCTTACCGTACCATGTTGTTGGCCTCGCTCTCGTGGATCTTGGCCTGCAGGGACTGGACCTGGAGCTGGGCCTTCTGCAGCTCGCTGACACACTGACCGGCCGCACACTCGTACTGGTTCAGTTGACTCTGCTGCTCCTCAACCAGGCTCTGAAAGATAAGAGTCAGGAGATCACGTTATAAAAGCGACTCTTAGTCTACAATATGTTAATTTGCTCAGTCTTGTGACCATTATTCATGAGGAAGACATTTAGTTTGTTTTCAAAATTCATTAAAAAACACAGGCTGTGTTACACTCAGTGGATTGTGTAATATGTGTTTGGCATTTTGGAAAACCTGCTCATTCATGTGTGCACTTTGTAAAAAGCTACAACGGGCAGCGAGCCTCTGAACTGATGGGGGGAGTGTTTGCACGCATGAGTTAGCACAAGTGAGCGTGCTCAGAGTGCTCCGAGCCGCTATTATCTTTACATAACCGCCTATAAATGCTTGTAACTTTCACGGACGAGAGGAAAAATGTCTGTCGAGATACATCGACTTAAACGTCTATTTATCAGGATCAAATTGTGGTTTACCGTAGTAGAGATTAGATTAAAATCAACATAGATTTTTACTGCATTTTCTAAAGTTTTTCTATCACATAATTGGCTTTACTGCACTAGCCAACCAGTGTTGAGATGTCGGGGTGGTCTGACATTGCGTGGATCTCTCTTCGCCTCAAGGGCTCCGAGTGAAAATAGGCCAGTGGTGGAGTCACTCTCTCTTTATGTCTCCCCACATCTAACCTACTTCAGTCAGCAGCCTTGGCCCGCATCTCACACTTATTAAGGGAGAACATCGAATTCAGAGACAAATATACACCCTCCAGACGCGATAGCCTCGGAGGATATTTGTCTTGAAGAGTATACGGATGCACACTTGTGCCTGCGTACTTTGGCAGAATATCCTGTGCTGCAGCAAACTAGTTCCTCACTGGAAAAGCTGGGAGCCTCGAGTCTGTCTGCAGGCTGTGTCCTCAGCTTCCTACAGCCGAAATCAATTTAACTACAGAATTACATAAGAATTTTTGAGATTTTTACACTCACTAATTGTCAAAAGTGCCTGTTCATTCACTCTCTACTCTATTGACGTGACTGATGACCTCGTTGTAAGTGCACACACACACACACACACACTAGGTAATTAGGCCATGTCCTGTGTCACAGCTTACCCCTACCTGACTGCTCATGTAATGTATTGCCACAACTAAGCGCGCACACATACATACAGCGCTGCGGTACACAAATCTATGTGGGTGAAAGCTCGTTGGAGAGGCTCAGGGCAGGATTAAAGTGACTGACAGTTGGATTATGAGGCTAATTAAGCTTAAAAAAAAAGGGGGTGAGAATAATCGTTTAGTGGGCAGGCTGTCAAACATCAAAGTCTGTCGGGTTAGTTGCAGAGTTCCTGCGCATAGGCAGAAAAATCCTTCCATTAAAGCAACGTCAGCATCCTCGTCATGGTTTTATACCTGGTGGGGAGGCGGGCGAGGATACTCTTTGTACAAGTCTTCCAATAAATCTTCCATTTCAGCGAAGTTCAGCTCCTGGTCGAGCCTGTGATTGAGTCTGATCAGAGGGGCCTCCAGCTCAGGTGTTGGCAAGTGGTTCTCTCGTTCTCCATCTGGAGATGTGTAAGACATTCCCAGGAGAGCGTCAGGGGAGGCCAGCATCACACCTCCGTTACTGGAGCTCCGTCGGAGCAGCACGGGCAGCTTGCTCCCCTTAGAGGTCTGCACCGGCCGGTGGACAGTGTAACTCTGCAGCAGACAGAGGGCCAGAGAGAGGCTGGGTCCGGGTGAGGTTTGTCCATGTGGGACTCCCATGTGCTCCTCAGAGAGGGAGTCAGATATCCGGTCGTCTATTGGTTCCCTGGGGGAGCTCAGCAGCCCATCTGTTATGGCTCCAGGCCGGATATATTCCTCAGCTGCCTCTAAGGATGCTATCGAGGGGCTGGAGCTGGCTCGTCCAGCCAGGGTGCGATCGCTGTCTGATGTTCTCGTTTGGTCCTGGGAACCAGGCACCAGAGTCAGAGAGGAGGGGGCTTCTTCTAAATCCTCCACATGTTCTCTTTTTCCATCTCCACCTCCAGTCACACTCCCTCCGATAAAACTGGCTGAATATCTGGTTGACGGCCCGCAGGAAATGCTCCGTGCCAGCTTCCTGGGGACCTTGCAAACAGCCTCATAGTCCGAGTCTGCCACCCGCAAGTGGGCGCATCCCCGACACCTCCGGGGAGTGGTGGGAACACGTTGTGAGCCCGCAACCGTGACCTCTGACCCCGGAGCAGCAGGACACTGAGGGTGGTGGAGGTTACACTCCAGGCAGTCGTCGGCCCAGGACTCATACAACGAGTAGACAAGATCATCCTGGAGCAGGGCGCAGTACTTGGCATGAGTAAGACCTGAAATGTCCACCATCCCATCTCCTGATCCCTCGTGAGCTCCAGGTAACGTCACGGCCCCTTCCTCCGAGTTTGTCTTCCTGTAGAGCCCGCCGATGCACTGCCTCAGCCGATGTTTCTCCTGCAGGAGCCGCTGCAGTCTCTCGATGGACAGGGCCTCCACACGGGCGATCACTGTGTCGAAGCGGTACATGCGGTCCAGCATGAAGGTGCACTTGGAGCAGGCGAACTCTCCCCTGCCGTCCCGGGTCAGCTCTCGCCCGAGGGCGTGAGACAGCAGCACCTGCAGGTTGAGCTTGGCGGTGGGGTGGAAGATCCATCGCCGCTGGTTGCCACAGAGCTCCCGTCCACAGATGCGACACGTCTCCTTCATCTTGAGATCAAGCATTCCACAGGCTTATGATAACTATCGAGGAGTTTACTCTAACATGAGGAGGAATCTGATCCCGCTCAAACACAAAAGAGCTGCATCAGAGCCAACACACTAAAGCCTTTTCCCTTCCCATCTGCATTAATGTAAAGCTCCTCATGATCATCAGGCTTCACAATGGCTTAAAAATGAATGGGATGAGGTAGAGAAGAAGAAGTCTAATGGTTGCACATGTTTTTTTTTTGGCAGGACTGAACACAATGAGGTAAAAATAGATGAACAGATACTGGGATCATCACTGGAAGAAATCCACGAGTCCATCCGTTCGCTGGAGGTGCAGGTGCATCGCGAATATGGCGCACAGCCCCGCAGACCACGTCATGTCAATGTCTCATCAATCAGATGCAGTTATTCAGCTGTGTGTCGTCCTCGCGCCGTTTCGCATTGGCCAACGGCACCGCACGCGCCTCTGCACCATCACCATCACCGGGCTGTCACGGACACACGAGTCGCACCGCGCGCCGACAGGTTCACCGCGGATAGGTCGGCTAATAAATCCGGCGACCACGGAGCGGTAACACGCGTCCTGAGACAGCCCTCCGAGTCTCTCCCCGGTGTCCGTGTCCGAAGGAGGGACTCTTCATTCATGTCACAGCCTCCACAGACGGACCCGGAGGCAGACACGCTCTCGCCGGGCTCGGTTCTCAGTGCGGTCTGAGATCCTCCGGGTAGATAACGATGTGGCTGCCCGGACCAGACCTGCAGCGGCGGAGCGTACCATCATGAGCAGAGCGGGAGGGGGGTGGAGGAGCCCGGCGCAGTCACACAGAGATGCTCACGGTTTAATATCCGCTATGATTCCGATTCAAAACGACTGTTTTTGTTTTAAAACACACAGATAAACGTAGAGACAGACGAATATATGTTGTATTTGGGGGTTTTCTGTAAAGAGACAGAGTATGTCCCCCCCCTGGAGTCTGATACCTCCTCCTGCCTGGTTTACTGAGCTGTGTTCGCCTGACTGAACAGGTGAAATGCTCAGTAACGTGGTAACATTAGTGACGCTCTGTATAATTAAATAAAACTGAAAGCGACACTCTATTCTCTTCTATTTGACCTATACAAAGCTGAAGGGAAGCACGAACATGTTGGATATGTAGGTCAATGCATAGCCTTATAATTAATTTGATAACATATTACAGTATGATAAAAATTCTGTATATTCTGTAAATTACTACAATGTGTAAAACTACTGTGATGAGATACAATAGAATAGTTTGCCTTATATCCTATTCTGTTGTTTGTTAAAGAAACAGCAGCCAACACCCAAACATACAACACAATGGCAGATAGGCTATTCAATAATAATTAATTTGATAATATATTAGCCTATTATCAAAATTCTGCATAATGTTTACATATTACAATGTGCAAAACTACTGTATGTGATGAGATATACTATTCTATTATGTGTTAAAGAAACAGCAGCAACGGCCAAACATACATCACAATGCCAGATATTCAATAATAATTATGCTATAGAGCCACATCTCTCTCTCTCTCTCTCTCTCACACACTCACACACACACACACACACACACACACACACACACACACACACACACACACACACACACACACACAGCCTAAGGGTTGACTAGAACCAGTTTCCACCTCCCTTCAGACTCTACAGTACATGAAACTAAAATATCCAAACATACACATTTGTTGTGTGGATTACAATAGTATTACAACATTTAATTTTGCAATAATTACATAACCTTTATGATTATATTGTTAATTGTGTTTTGTAAATAAGAATTCGTCACTACACATGTACTTATAAACTACAAACCAGACCAATAAAATGAATCATTTTCATGGCCGCCATCGCATTGGTGTTGTATTTGGGAGGAGGTTCTGCAGGGTAAAGACAAAAGGATGTTTCCTCTGCTACACACAATGATCAGTGAGCAATAAAACTGGTTACCAAGACAACACATAGGGTAGTCCAGTATGTGCATTAGTTACACACAGCTGCTGTGTGTGTGTTGTGTGTTGTGGTAAAGATCGCCTGAAGTTACATATGAAGATGAACATTGAGGTCATCATCATCATACTGGCAGCAGAACAGAGTCAGCGCTTGACAGATTATCATTTTTTAATAGTCTTTTGCTGCTAACAGATTATTATGTTTATGTCAATAAGTCGAATATAGTTCCTTTAAGACACAACTGTGGGGTTTCCTTTCTTTTATATAAGGAATTATAAAGAATTCATGATAAATTAATTAAAAGAAAATATTAAAACCTTTACTAAAGTTTGCTGGGTTGACTTGCTAACTTGCGAGCTTATTACTGAACTTATTAAAAACTGTTATAACCATGCTGATGTGGTGGTTTTGGTCCTTTAAAGCGCCGTTACCAAAACATGCTCAGATTAGTATCATTTGTATATCCTGTTGCCATGGTGCAGATACTTAAACAATGATATGACTGTGATAGACAAACAACCGGGCCTTTCTCGTGCATCTGACCATGCAAGCTCATCTCTGCGGTGACCACAATTTTTGTTTTCCCTCGGGCACGCAGACAGATGGTCATGCTGTCACGCTGGGACTTCCAAGCTGATACGCAGTGAAAATTCCCCAGTCGACTGCAGATATGCTTTCATATTCAGAGTAACACACAGAGTGCATCTTCATTAATGTGTGGGACAAATTTGTGGGACCTTGTGTCTCCTTCATGGTCCTTATTGATTGCTGATTAGTTGAAGCATTAAAAGGCCTGAGTCATTTTCAGATATTTCCTATTTCCATAAATACAAGCAAATGTTAAAGTGTAGAGACATTTAGTTGCTTTCAGTGTGGCAATTAATACAAATTATTCTTGAAGAGTAAAACCTGGAAGCAATTGTGTCAAGAGGTTCAAGACAACATCTCTTTCCTTCCTCATCCTGTCTGTCTCCAGACACAGATTTGATCTAAATGGTTGTGGTGTCTGGGGAACTAATTAAGAGCTCTTAAGGCGGTCGTCTGTCTGAAGCAACACAACTTGATATCAGTGTTGGGGCCGCCGAGCACTCAGAGGTCGATCTGACCTATCGACAACCCGGCTGAAACCAGACCTGCTAAACTGCTAACCAGCGAGATGCCTGCATGAACACACACACGCACATATGAAAGATGGCACCTCGTGGGAATGTGCACACACAGACACACAAAACCCCAGTAACGCTGATCCTCACATGATCTCTCTCCAGCTAAACAATTTCTGGCATTGCAGTAGAAATTAAATTGCTGAGAGGTTTTACTGAAGCCCACATTTAAAATAATATTAGTGTCATTCAAAGATACAAAATAGCTGCAGTGGTTTTTCCTTGAATACTTAAAGGCCCATATTGTAGAAAGCTAAAATTCCATGTCTTTTCTTTTAAAGAAAGTATGACAACGCTCAAACCACTGAGAAATGCACAAAGCCCACAGTCAGAAACTGTTCCCTCAAATGAGCCGCCGGGACTTCCATCAGTTATGATGTCACAACTATACTGCAACCGTGGCACAGTGTTGGTTGCAAAAACGGCAAGCAGAGGTGAAGCGGAAAAACGTGGTTAAGCGTTGCTGGCTCAGGCTGGTGAAAGCTGACCAATCAGAGAAGACTGGGCTTTTGGGGAGGCGGGGCATCCAGACAGAGGGCGAATAGAGGTGCTGCAGCAATCGACAGTATGAGAAAAAGACTGTGTTTTTGAACATTAAAGCATTTGAAGATTTTTTTAGAAAGATGCCCCTAAATAAAAGTATGAACCTGAAAATGAGCAGAATATGGGACCTTTAAAATCCAAATATATGTTTCATGGAATATTTGATGCTATGAAATCATTGTCATATTCTGTACATACAGTACATGTTTTGTTCAAACATCTGATCCATCAACAAACAACTGTCACTTCCCTCTAATATTGCAATGTCACATTCACTCAGCACTGAGCCAAGAACCTGTATTTCAACATGTACCTGCTGTATATGAACACTCAAACTCTAAATGATGCACCGTGTTAATCATACTTTTCACACCCAAAGACACTAACCCACTGCTTCCTTGGTGACTAAGTGTTTTGCACATACACTGTAGCTGTCCATCATTAAATGCAGCACTCCTCAGCTTTGTTTGTTTTCCTGTGCACATACATCCCATGTGAAATCTGAGCAGACAGCCTGCTCGCGGAGCACATTTGCATCCTTCATTCACAACTGATTTACAAGTTAAAACGCCTGCACAGGTACACCGACAACACAACACTGCTTGTCTGAGACTCAACAACAAAACCAACATGACGCAGTGCTGCACGGCAGCAGCAAGATGAAACATGAAGCTATGCGTCGTGGTTATGATTGTAATTCGAACGACAAATGGTAAAGACCCTCTGTGGATGGAGGGAGCTGACATCGAGGTAATGGTTTCCCTCTGAGTGTAGCTTCATTACATATCAGGAGAGAAATGTGTCCTTTGGGGGTGTCGGTGCAGCTAAAGCCTGTAAATGTAATGAGTTCCTGGCACTTTGCATGATGAGCTGATCCTCTAGATGAACTGTACTTTCACTGGAGGCCTCACATGATGCATGATGGTCTATCGACTGCAGTGTTAGTTATCTTTTCACAACCTCTTTTCATATCATTGTTCGCTTCAGAGCAAACATTTTCCTCTGGGGGTGTCAGCGGGCCAAATGCAACCTTTGAACAACCTCATCCAAGCCGTTCGATCATTTTGTTAGTAGATTGATTGGTTCATTCATTAGTTTTGTCTGTTGCAAAGAACAAAATACTGTTGATTAAGAGGGTGCTTTGTTTTTTTTCCTGTAATTTTGTATTTATGATGTTTCTGTTTTTAAGTTGTTAAAACTAGTCAACAAAGAAGAGTCCGGCCCCTTGGCACTATACTTTTTTTTCCAAATAAAAAAGTCGAATAGGCCTTAGAGGAAAGTTCATCAACACATGTCTGCAGTTGTTTCCTCATCAGACGGGAAAAAAACACCCTCGATCACTTACGAAACATTCAGGGTCAGATTGCACAAAGTTAAAGCTCACCACAGGATGTTAGCTTCGTTCTAACAGTTGGTTCTTTCAGCGGTGGTATAATGATGCTTCTGTTCTCGTATCACACAGAGCAGCTGTATTGATTTTATTATGTTGATTTCTGCACAAAACATCCTGCAGAGACAGACTGCATTATACTAACATTTTGGATAGTGCGCTTCTTTTCAGTGGCAAAATGAGGACGATTGTTCAAACCTTTCATTTGTTTTTGTTTCTGTACCATAACCTCGTCAATATACGGTGAACGACAACACTTTTTCTGATCTCCCTATATCTTGATACCCTCGATAATTTCTGTAAAGTGGCTTGTGATAAACAAATGATTCTGATATCTTATCTACAGCTGTCGGCTCCTGTGTGAAAATGCTACACTACAGTTCTCCGTGAGGAGGCAGAGTCTGTCTGACATTAAACAACGAGATCTGTGAAGCTGTTCTGACACTTAGTGGAGAACTCTATAATGACACGTGAAGTTGTTTTAAATACGACAATGAACGGCACATATTGTACCCGTGCCTTCGTCTTTTTACCTTACATGCAAATACAGAGCTGCACATACCTGCATCTCCTGTTCTATACGCAGCCTCTCGTGACCCAGTTCCTCCTGATAATACTGAAACAGAGGAGACAGACAATAAACCTGCTGTACGTACGAATAAAATAGCTGCATGGAATATGTAGAGTAAAGAAACAGATGGAAAGGAAGAAGGAGAACGAATAAACATTCGCAGAAATATCCGATGACATCATGCTTCGAGTGTGTACGAGCGTGTCAGTACTTCCATGCATGTGCACCTGCAGCGTGTTTAAGTTAGTTTAAGCTGCTGTTGTGTGTGTAAATAGCTCCTGTGTGACCTACATGAATAGCTGTTAAAATGAGGTTCAGGAATGTCACACATGCTGCTTCAGGAGCCTCTTTCTAGAATAGAAAGTCTGACCAGAGGAGACACGGTGGTCCAGAGGAATGCAGTAATATTAGAAGTCTAAATTGTTTGACTGAGAGGTTTTGAGTGATAGAGACGCATTTACTTAAGCGTTGTGGAGAGATACGGGCGAGACTGGGTTTTCCGAAGACGCCATCGAAGAGGAATTTAAATGTTTAAGCGTCATTTAAACAGGAATAAAAAGTGTTTATACCTCCACGTCCTTGTCCTTCTGCAGCAGAGATGAAGACAGCTCCTCCACCTGCCCCTCCAGCTCCCCCACCCTCAGCGTGAGAGTCTTCTTCTCTCCACTCAGCTCTGTGATGAGGGCGTCCTTGGAGCGAAGCTCTTTGGTCAGCTCCTCTATTAACCTGAACACAGACAGAGTCAGTCAGCGAGACAGTGAGCGAGGATTCGGTTTATTTTGAAAGCGATGTTCGGTGAGCAGATCTCTTCGTGTTTTTTCTGCACCTGTCTTTGGTGGTGTTGGAAGGAGACAGGATGCTCGGAGGCCTCTCGTCCTCTGGGATGTCCTCCATGGGGACGTCCAGGGAGAGGAGGGAAGCGTGGGAGTGTGATCCAGCCAGCGAGGCCATCCGCTCGGCCTCGCTGCGTGCTAGCTGGGCCTCCTGCAGAAGAAACCACACACGCAGAAGCTGTTTCATATAACTTAATCATTTTCATACTTATGTTGTGCTGATATATACATATGTTCCATCGCATATTAGTTGTGTATCAATGAAATGTTTTTACGAGACACGTCTGGAGCGGGCGTACCTCCTGCAGGAGCTGAATCTTGGTCTCAAGCACTTGCTGCATGTGATCGATTTCCTGCTGTCTCTCCTGACACCGTCTCTGCAGCTCTGCCTCATTGTGATTGGTCAAGCTCTCCGCTGTTGTGCTGTTTAAAAGGGAAAAAAGGCGAGTTAGGGTTCAAACACACACAAATGCAGTCAGAGGGGTCAGTATCAGAGCATGATGGAGGCATGAGCGAGAGCCAAGAGACAATATGATGTCATCACTTTCCCGTCTGCGATGATGCTCATGGGATATCCAACACCAGCCCACTTATAGCAGGGATTGAGTAAGCTGCCCCGCCCGGGGTGTAGGCTTTTATTGTCATGGTTAATGCTGCCAACATGGATTCTCACATGAGTGATGTTCCCGCCGTGTGGAAGTGGCGAAAGTGCTTGATACAGCAATGTAAGTTTAATCTGAAATCCTTCTCACACACGTCCCGTTTCTTTGCGTCCTCCTTAAATCACACCACGCTGCTTCATGATGTCAGCATCTCCCGTCACTCCTCCTGACTCCAACTGTGCGAGCATCTGTCTTTATCACTTAGTCAGTCAACAACGCCACCCCAGAATTTCTGCTCCCAGAATGGCACACGCCACCCTGTCGCCATTGAGTCCCGTTCTAGAACGTCTCTACATACGTTTTTAACTCTGTCCGCCACATGCAACAGCTCAAATAACTGGGATATTTTGAACCGGTCTGAGTAATGCAGATGTCTGTCTCGTGGACAAATGGTCTTTATGTGTGGCGGGCGAGACCTTCACCCCCCAGAGCGCTTCTGGAAGACGTCAGGAGAGAGCTGATGCAGTGATCTCAGAGAAATGCCGGGAAGCTTCACGTTCGAGAGATTAAGATTTAAGACGGACAATTTGCTGTTGTCTGTTAGTATTTCTTCTTCACGTCATGGATTTTTATGATGTGCTGCGTGTTTGCCAACAGTCGCTGCGACTGAGCTGTTCTTCATCTTGGCAGTGGCGCAAACTGGTCGACGTCCAAACCACAGAATATGCAGCAAGAACAACAAAGACTCCACAGAGGCGAGCACACATGGTGATAGTTGGACCACCATCAACTAAAAGACAGAATATGTACTGAAGAAATTACCAGGTGGAGGTGGAAATCAGAATCAAAGTCGTGAAACAATAACCTCTTTACTGTCATAATCCTCTCTGCTGACACGGTGCAGCAACAGTAATAGAGACCCGTAATAAGAGCCAATTCATCCTTTCCAACAGCACCAACAGTTGGCCAATGATGAACTATTAAAAGGTCAACAACCCTGACCTTTGAGCAGCATCTCTGCAAATTTCAGCTAAACGCAGGGCCAGCTGTTGTGCAGTGTAAAGCCATATAGAGTGGGAACCGAAATGCCACCACGCTAACAATTCTGGAAGCGCTCCATCTCCGCCTAATTATCCTCACGCAATCCGCTCAACTCCTGCAGCAGTTTCGAGATACATCCTGGGGCGAGAGCAGGTGTCCAGGCAGAGGAGGAGGACATCTGAATCAGCAGTGTCAAACATTTTCCCTGTGCAGCCACAAAGGGAACAGAATACCTGCGTTTCTCTTACGTTAAGCAAAAATCTGATTTTGCTATCATGGTTGCTTCAAGTTGAACCCCCTGGTTAAAGTAAAGCCTCCTGGCCTCCTCAGACAGGGTTGGCTGCGGCTCAGGAGCTGGAACGGGTCGTTTACTAATCAGATGGTCGGTGGTTTGATCCCCGACTGGACGTTGAAGCATCTGAACCTCAAACCTGATGAGCAGGTTGCATCAGCGCATTAGGCGCTAAACCACGTCTCATTTACAACAGCAGCATTTTTATAGCCTGTCTACAATAATCCCACTCGAGAGTTTTGTAACATGTCAGGGGTTCAAGCTGTGGGTTGCACTTGTGCATTCATGAATGTTTGCGTGTGTCCATTATGTGTGTCTCTATCAGCTGCTGCGTGACATATGAGCTGTTAGAGATATGAGGTGTTACCACAGTTAAGACAGGACCATAGATGGAGGTGCATCTGCCCTCCTGTACACGCTATGTACTGTATCAATCAGAGTACACATGAGTGAAGAGGGCTTTAAAATAATAAGATCTGATTATGTTTCACAGGCTGCTCATGAAGGGTACATCCATCAAGAGGAACAGTCGATATCTGCCTGTCTTGCCCATTTATCAGCGATGTTAAGGAGCATTAAGGACCTTTTACAGTTCGACACTTTCAAACAGAGAGTCATTGATTTTCAGTTAAGTCAAACAATCAGAGACAGAAACTGTTTTGACACCAACAACCACACTGGTTTGTAACTGCACATTAAGTTATTGCACATGTAGCTTTTATTATTTTTTAATGTATATAGTTATATTTCTGTCCTTGTGCTGCCATAACACACAACTTTCCCCTCTGTGGGATCAGTGAAGACTTATCTTGTTTTAATAAATAGCTATGATGAATATGTGTGGACTTACAGTGCTTTATCCAGAAGCTGCTGTTTCTCCTGGAGCTCCTGCTTCAAGCTCTCTACTTCCACCTTCAGCTCGATGTTCTGCAACAGATGAAAGCAGCAAGGTCAGTCATCATCATCACACATCATCATCATCATCATCATCATCAGATACAGATGCTGTCAATGAACACTTGTTCCTACACTGCAGATTCAGTGATAGCAGCTGGTGGCCGACTGCAATAATCTACTGTTAAATCACTGTTGGAGTGAACGGGACACCCTGTTTAATATCGCAATAGGCCGACAGGCAAAACACATTTTCTGCCAATATTCTGCAATTTCATAGCCATGCAGGTGTTTTCACTTAATTGGCTGATTATGTTCCCTCTCAGGACCCGTGTGGGCTTCGACCTGTGCGATTAGCCTGAAAACCCCTGTGTGAGTACAGCCTATCATGAAATATGTCTCACATCAGAAATTCTGACTCGTCAAAGCAGGAAAAGCAAAGGTCTAGTTGATATTAAGATAAAACTAAAAGCATGATATTCCATTTAAGGGAGCTAGTTTCAGGGTCCTGGTACTGTGCATGCCGACTCATCTGGTCATGTGACGGAAACTGAGCCGTCGTTAACGAAATTTGTTTCACCTGTTCGTTTCCTTCTATGACAAGTCAGAGCGACCGCAGTGAAAAAGGTCTGTTTTACAACAGAAATGACACAATGAATCAAGTCCCGACACAAAAGATACGACACGTGTGACCTTTTTAAATCATAAAAACACAAAATGTATATTTTCATTTCGTATCACACGTGCAGCAAAACATACAAACATTTAATTATAGTAAAGCTGGTCATATATTTCAGAGACAAAGGACTGCTGAATGTGTTTTAGGGTCAAAATTACACACTGTATTCCGTTGCTTAAATGTTCACTGGTAATATTCTCTCCTTAACATCTCGATCACCTTTCTCGTTCCCTGCTCAGTTTCCCTTCATCACACCCACGTCTCTCTGTCTCAGCTGCGTGAATGAGTGCTGCCCGGTGTTGTGTATCATCTGTACGGAACATCTGACGGTGCTGTCACGGCAGTTATATTTAGAGCCGGTGAATTCAGGGCAGCTCAGATGCTCACCCCCGGGGCCAAAGGCTAAACTCCACAGTTTGTTTACCTGCTGGAGTCCGCGGGGGGCCAATCTAGGCTCTAGCACTGGGGAAGGGGATTTAAACGGTGAGAATGGAGGGGCTCATTCTTTCCATTCTGACCTTAGACTGAAGAGACGGGACAGTTTATCCATCTTCTGTTTGTCCGTCTGCTGGACTCAGATCAGATAGCCGCTCTCACTGAGTTTTATCACCTTTATCACTCCAGCTTGGCTCAGGCTCATCGCAACAGACTGACCAGCTCTCTCTTCTTCTTCCTTTCTCTGTTTTCAACAAGAGAAACAAGCTTTCTCGTGCAAATACAAATCTGCTGACCTTCCCCCGTCCCCGTCGGAGGGCTTTGTGTCCCTAACACTCACGAAGAGCCGAGCTACACGTGCACCAACACTCGCAGCCTGAAATCAACCCATACGCATTTTTCTGCGAGGCAACATGAGGGCCGAACACACGCACACTGCTGGTGGCTACACATGCACGTGCCACACATGTGACCAAGTTCACATAATACTTCTGCACAAACACTGGACACGGCCAATCAGAAGGTGACAAATACTCAGGAAAGAAACACAGTCTGAATCTAATTTTAGTTCTTAGTTTGGACAGGTTGGTGCAGCAGAGTCAATATCAGCGAGCGATAGCTTATTATGTAAAATGTGAAATGTGCCAGGTGATATATTCAAATTCCTTGTTGTGGCTTGGTCTTTAATTCACAATGATGATTAAACAGAAACAAGACAGCAAATGTTTGACGCAACTGATTATTTTAAGCAATTAACTGATTATAAAATTGTTCATTTTCTGTTAATCTGTCAGCAAAATGACAGAATATTTATCGTTTTGAGAATTTTTTTTATTGTTCACATTCACACTGCTTGTGGACTGGACTTCAGCTTATTTGAAAACACAGTGCAGTGAATAAAAGTCTCTAAACATAAGCAGTTTGAAAAGAGGACGGCGGGACCTAATTTAAAGGGACACGAGGTTGTGTTTAGTAAAGCAGAAAATATTCACACATTACTATTAACCTGTTTCTGTTTTCACTTAAGAACGGATTTTCTGAATTTGTGGGGCTCTTTAAGGACACAGATACAAATCTCCTCACTATTCTATTTTATTCAGACGAAGTTCTCTCAACTGTGCGGCCCAGCGAAGTGATGCAGCCGCCGCCAGAACTTATGCAACACATGACCAGGCATGTGCTCTGCAAAGCGAATGACGGTAAATGATTCGCCTCCGTGCTATAATAATAAATAATGTAACACGCCACTAAGAGGAACATGTATTCCTGCCCGTGTGTGTGTGTGTGTGTGTGTGTGTCAACATCTTGGCTTACAGTAAGAGACGTTTTCCCATCTCGAAAACAGCTCTATATATAGACAACCATCACTGTGCACCTGCTATTCTGGCCCCTCCTGGCCCGTCGGCCCTCAGCAACAGATCCTCTAATAACCAGGCTGTGCAGGAGTGTCACTCAGAAACCAGTCACACCTGGAGCAGTGTGACCGACACTGACGAGGTATTATCGCTTCTCTCTCAGTCCATCTATTGATGAAACCTTTGCCACGTTCAAATCCACACTAAACCGTCTAAATGCTCTGGCAGCACCACTTTATTTGCATGAATGAAAAAAGGAAATTACGCTATTATTTCAAGTGAGAGATGCTAAATATGCAACAATTATTTTTATTTCAATTCTATTGAATAACTGATTATCTTTTAAGTGTTTTAAAATATTGAAAAAAAATCACAACTTTCACGATCACAGTTCCTTAAGGTCAAAGGTGACATCAATCAGAATTCAGTAAGACAGTCGACAACCCCAAAATACTCATTTTACTTTATAATAATATGAACGAAAGCAGCAAATCATCTCAAGTGAGACACACGAACCGGGGAATGTTTGGGCATTTTTGTATAAAAAATGAGCGATTAGCCGATTATCAAAAAACTTTCATTTTCTCTCGATCGACTGGGTGACTCATCATTTCAGCTCTGTATTTTATTCATATCAAATAAATCTCTAATGAAGAGACGTACACGTGCCATGGAGCACGAGTCTGTTGTCGTATGCTCGTATGAATACATGTGATTAATAAATGAGTGTACCCCAGCCGGCTCTATAAATAGAGATCCTCTGAGAGCTCTGAGCGAGATCACTATGTGCCCAGGACCAACACACCTCGTCTGTACTGTGTGACACCGAGGACGGGAACACTGACACTCTGTCACGATCGTCAGCCAACAGAGCAACAAGCAGCTCGGGTCAGATAACAACTGCGGAACAAAGATTTAGTCTCCAATAAAAAAGTGATTAGGCTGATTAACTTTCAGCCACACAGAGAAAAAGACTGTGAAAGCACGAGGATTAAACTCCAGTTGGATGTCTGTGTGACGTGCAGATCAGTTTACTCAATCACTGCTGGTATGCAGTAATTGCGTGAGCGTCAGGACTCTCAGGTCTCGCTCCGCTGGATCAAACGGCCATTTAGTTTTCTCTCGTGTCGAAGATCTGTCGATGATCTGGCCGGGATTTGGAATGAAGGGGCGAGTTTTTAAAGGGCGGCCGGCTCGTGTAGACAAACAACAGCTGAACTGGGTCACCTTAATGTAGGTGCACACTCTGCACGCACACAGAGACAAGAGGGACCCGACGGACACGTGGACCGAGGAACGAACAAAGTAGAGCCAACAGATGCATAAAAATAACACACAGGGACTGAAATGGCCTCTTTCACCATCCGTTTTTCTATTGCGTCTTTAACTTATGTCAATAGTTTGATTTAGAAATCTGTGTGAAAAATGCCTCCAACACCTTTTAAAGTTTAAAGTGACATCTTCATATTACAAAATATATTACCCAAAATATATGACATTTCTAGAGAAAAAGTAGTGAATCCATACACTTGAGAAGATAAATGACTTAAATTGCTGTCAGTTTTCCCTCAATAGATCAATTAATCACGCAGACAGCAAAGCAACAACACAGTATTGTTGAGGTTCAGTGCCAGTCAGTCTTCTGGCAACATATCGTTTTCAAGTCACACCATGATAAAACTAACGATTAATTCTAGTTTCATGTCTATTAGAATATAATATTAAAAACATTATGATAAAGTGTCTGTTCAACCAAAGAACATCAGCATGTCATTGTAACTGCTAATAATAAAAATAACAACAATAATAATAATGGATCTAAAAATAATAATTGTTTAAAACTGTACACACTGTGAAACTGTGATATTCTGAGATGCTTATTGTTCCAGGAAAATTTCCGACTCTTGCAACCGTAGTGGCAATAACTAATGACTTCTTATTAAATATCTGCTTTTTACCATTTGTGACATCAGCACTCTTCGTACAGTCGCACAGTGTTCCCTGTGCAAACCCAAGGGACTGCTTCAAGACAATATGTTGCACCTGTTGTGTATCTGTGTTGTATCATCAGAGATATTTTCACGGTCTCACAGATGTCTGCCGAGACCAACATTTATATCTAACATTTCCACCATCTCCATCAGCTGCTGTCATAGCAACCCCTGCATAGACTGAGGGTTAATTTAAACTTTGGTTCCACAACTGGCAATCATTTTTATCCCCAGCAAGAATCAGGATTTCAATGTGAAGCTGCAGCCTGCTGATAAATAAACAGGAATGAATGAAGTTCGATTTTTTCCCCAAAGGTTTGCAGGGAGGATTAATGAGTTAATGATTGCTGAGGTCACTAACAGGGCTGTGACTTACTGTAAGCTTCCTCCAAGCAGTGAGGAATAACTCAAGTACTCTATTACTCTTTTCAACATACTGGTAGCCCACTTTACTTGAGTAGTTACTTACAATACAATACAATATTCTATAATAACATACATTGTGAATGAAAGGAGCCATTCTGCATAGTGAGTAGTTTTCCTCTGATACTTAAAGTACATTTTTGATGTAAACACTTTAAACACACAGTATTTTTACTTGAGTAACACTGTATTCAGGATTTTTACTTGTACTTTCAGACTATAGTATTCCTTATTTTACTAAAGTAAAGGATCTAAGGGTGTTAAATGTTGTCTAAGTGGCCACACAAGAACTTTACCTTGATGAAACAACTTTTAAAATTGGCCCTTTTAAAATGTAAACTATTTATAAGTACTGATCTGGCGTTTTCTCTCTCAGTAGTGATTCCAATAGATTAACTCAGGACATGTTGCCTAATACTGATCTAACACCAGCGCTCCTTTTCTTCTATATACAATATTTTTGAATAAATGAGGCCAGTGACTGGATGTGGGAGTAAAGATGAATCAGTGAATCAATGATTGAATGTATTAGACAGTGACGACATAATTGTGTATTGGAAATAAACAGTTTTGAATATGGATTGGTCGTGCCATGGCAGACACCCAGTCTGCTTCAAAAGGTCAGTATTGATGGCAAAACTGATAAAAGATATTGGATCGGTTCGTCTGTAGATACACAGCAAACACAAAATACAATAATTCAGGTCTGACTAGAGATTTGATGGTGACTTTCAGGCAGATTTCAGTCCGTCCCAAACGATAATGAGGTTTAATAACAGCCCTGCTAATGGCTCAAACACGCTGTCATGATAAACCTTTTTTATTTTGATTTTATTTCATCTATATATCTATATATCCAGAACTGTAGTCTAATTTACTTTAGCGTCTCTGGCCTCCTTCATAATGGCAAAAAATACTATTATAGGACATTTATGCACAGTAGAGCTGCAAAAACTAGTCTATTAAACAACTATTTTGATCAATTTGGTAATTTTTTCAAGCAAAAATGTCAAAGATTTGCTGGTTCTGGTTTCTTAAATGTAAGGATTTGCTGCATTTCTTTATCATTCATGACAGTAAACGAAGAGTGTTTGTGTTTCGGGCCGTTGATTTGGACAAAAGAAGCAATTTAGTCACTTTTCCCTGATGCACTGTAAAACAGAGGTCCTAGGTATTGTACATGTCAGTGCATTTAAATAAGAGTTTCCCGAGCAAAGGGCTCGTTGATGTGAAGTCCTTCACACAGCAGCCGTATCTAAAAGCAGGCACTTGGTAAAACAAACACATGGCAGGTCACATCACCTCAACCAGGTCGGCGCGACAGCTGAGTCAACAAACAGTGGAAGTGGCTCAGTGAAGCAAACCTGTCAGGATCACACAGCTTCAGACTGTAATCATATCAATCACCCGTTATGACGAACAAAGGCACAGATGAGCTCTTCTGATTATCTACTCACCCTCATCAAAGCAATGACCCCTGACCCCTGAACAGCAGCTCCCTTATACCAACACTACTTATAGTCCCAATCATCACCAGATAGTCAGGTTTTTTTTACTACTCACCGTACGGTAGACATCTTCACTGCTCTCCTCGTACTTCTGCTGAATCCTCTCCTCCAGGAAGTAGATGCGGAGCTTGAGGCTGAAGTTCTCCTTCTTCAGGTCATTCAGGTGCTGTGACAAAGTACGGTAACCGTTAGACATGACCGTCAGAGAGCACCGACACCGCTTGACATGTCCGTTTATAGGTCAAAAATAAAATGTTCGATCTGTCCGTATCATCGTGGGGATACGGAGTCCGCGTTAGAGGACAGCGGCTGTCCGGGCCTGTCCTTGTGTGAGAGTCTGGTAACCGTTAGACATGCTACCTCCTGCTCCGAAACAGCATAACGTCCAAAAAAAACAAAGTTATTTACAAAGTGGCATCCCAGCCTCTAACAGGCCGCTGGGATACCATCTAGAAAAGCATAACACACATTAAAACATTCACACACACTCACACACACATCCACACACACTAGTCTATAGGGATGTTCGCAGTGCAGAGGGCGGCTCTGCAGCCCGGGCGGTCAGAGATGAAGCCATATCAGCTCCATGGTGTGTTCTGGCGTGCTGGGGGGACGGGACAGGAGCTTATTTTACAGGAGGAGACATCCCTGGAATCCCAGACTGCCAGGGGAGATGGGTGGCTGGGGAGAAGAGGGGCGGGGTGAGGGTGTAGGAGGGGGTGGGTGGGGGGAGGTAAGAGGCTCACAGGCAGTTGTGATATGAAGGGAAACCTCACCCCTCTGCAAATCAGCAGCACCGAAATGAACAAACAGAGAGATGAGGAGAAAGGAGGGGGTTAGATGTGAGTCCCTGCTTGTCCTTTTCATTCTGCTCTGCTTCCTTATTGAAAATATAAACGCCATTCGTTCATTTTAATCTCCACCCTGTCGGTTTTTAATATACTTTTAAGTGTGGATCCCCACTGAGAGGTCATCTGCAGCTCTGAGCACATCCGACTGCATGTTGTATAATCACAGCAGTGACTCACTTCCATGTAGTCCCTGCTGATATTAGAGACGGGGATAATCTCCATTGAATTTGTTTAACTTTGGCACTGTGCATATTTTTTACTTGCGTAATAACACTGCTGGGTGCCGAGATACACTTAACAAGTTCATAAAGCTAAGAAATGTGTGATTAAGTAAGTGTTTCCTCGCTTTCTACTTCAGTGAGACATCATGCTGTAGCAGAATTACACCCCACTTTGGGAGTTTTGCTTTCCAAAGCAACAAACCATTGTCTATGTTTTCCTGATAAAAGTTAATCCTTACTGTTTCAGCGCTCTGACCTCAAACTGGACCAGAATTATTTAGTGTCCAACACCATGTTTAGTACCCCTCACATGCCAAATAATGCATGGTGAAGGTTTTCAGATCTTTAACTTAACATAAAAGTAGCAATGTCTCAAAGTAAAAATACTTGGATTTGAAATCTTTCTTAAGTAAAAGTACAAAACTATTTGCTGCAAAAACCTTAAGTAGCAAAAGTGAATGAACTGATTTTGCACATTTTGTTTATAAAATCTTGAACTAAGTAGTAACCAGGCATACTAGCTATAAAACTAGTACTGAAAGTACGAATTTCAGAGTAGAAACATTAAGTAGCCTAATAGAAAACAGCACAAGCAGCTCAAAATTGTACCAAAAAGCTACCAACTCTAGCTAAGCTAGCTCTATAGTCAGCTAACTGTTTTTGTTGTTAAATTAGAGAATGTACTGTCGCGTTCAGTCTCACCAGTCTCAATAAAGTCTGTTTCCAGCAGTGGCAGTCAGACATTTCAGATAAAGGAAAAACCCCAACAACAAAACAAAACTGATAAACCAACTGTAACGTTAGCCCACCTGCCCAGAACCAAATGGCAGACAGACAGCTGGAGCTAGCTTGGTAGGAAAGTGAAAGCTACTGAGCTGAATGGTCCGTATTTTTTCTCAGGAACTGAAGGGAAACCAAAAGAGAACAGAATGGAGAAAGTAATTTGCACTTACAGTCACTTTGGTGGTGGGAAACATGAGTCAAAATAAGTGCTAATGCTGCATTGTGTCCGTGTGAAACTAGAACTGTTAGCTAACGTGCTAGCCATAACAACTTAGGCTAATGGGTGACAACATCATAGCAGAGGTGTTTAGGTGTTAATTAGCCAAAAAGTCAACTAAAGAAGTTTATAACAAAGGAAATGGATTCAGGCCTTCATGTTTCTCTTCTTTGCATTTCTGTTTCTGTTGTAAAAACTTATCATGATGAGTTAATATCATCTGACTCTTCACACACCACCCTGACTTCACCACATGGCTGTGATGGATGTGCATTTAAACCTACATTCAGAAAGTCCCCTGGTGAAGACTAACCAGCAGAGGGGCTGATGGGAGCAGGACAGACAGGTGACTGGAAAGAAGTTGGATGAAATAGGAGACCTGGGAGCTGTGAGCCTCCGTGCTATTAATAGGGAGGTGTCCTGAATCTAACAGAGCGGTGAATCCCTGAATGTCCCTCAGAGGGATGAGTGAACGGGAAGAAAATAACAAAGAGGAAGAGCGGCCTCCACTAAAATCCATTTTAATGACAAATACCCGAAGCTAAGAGCATCAATAATGAAGTGAGACGCGCCACAAACACAGTTACGTCATTATTAGTTCTTGGTGCGTTCAGCGAGTGTGTCCATTAAAGTGTCACGTTACCGGCTGTTGCTAAATAATTCTGAACAGAGATAGGACAGGCGCCAAGCGGCGTCTCCGCGTCACATTAGAGATGACATCATGTACACAGTGTGTGTTTTTAAACTCATCTCACACACACACACGCTCACTTTACAGCTCAGCGTCGCAGACAAACAAAATAGGAGCGAATGTGTGTAAATATGTGCGTGCGGCGCGTACGAGGGTGTTTATCTCGGTGTAAAAGTGACACATCCAAGATCTGACAGCCGCGAGAGCGACTCCAGCTTTGAGTAGGGCGCTGCCTTTTGGAAAGTGACTTCAGCTTTCGTGACTGGTTGGTGACACCTCCTGTTTTAACAGGGCTCAGCAGCACCTCCAGAATAACATGAAAGGACTCTCACGAAGACAGTTTTAGTGCTTTTCGTTCTAGTCTGATCTCGTCTGCAGAGGAGCACAGGTGTGTGTTGGACTCCCGAATCAATGTAATGTTGTGCAACATCATCGGGCTACTCACCTTTGTAAACACAGAGCATAAACATGTGTTAACACTCAGTAGGTAATTCGAACAAGGTCGGGTGACCCAATAGGAGCACCTAACCCTAACCCCATAGTAAAAGCTATATCTGTAGTCACGTCTCCCTGTAAATATACGTGACAGACGTGGCCTGGTCTGGGGCTTTACTTTTGATCATGAAGGTGACACTACTACTACAGTTTAGGCTAGTATAGAATCCAGTTTAGTATGTAATATAAAGAATAATATAGATCCAAGACAAAACAGATGGTGGGATTGAGAGATAAGACTGCAAATGGACAATATACACTCACACAAAGTGGGTTACTTATGTGCTGTATTACCATTACACACCCTGATTAAGAATACTTTAGGTCTTAGATAAAGTTACATGTGGATTTTCTTTGCTTTTAAGGCAAGAAGTTACAGATGAACAGATGACGATCTTGGAAAAAGGCAGATCGACCTACTACGACTATATTAATATTTCTCTGCATCTAGTGTGGCAATGATTTGATTCTTATTGTTTTGCGATATAAATTGCTTTCTTGCCAAGACTTCAAAGAGTATATCACTGTCTGAAGGTTAATTATAAAACCCGAGCACAGAGCCAGTTAGCTTAGCGTAGCATAAAGACTAGAAATGGAGGGAAACAGCTAGCCTGGCTCTGTCGAAAAATAAAAATAAAAGAAATGCTAAAGCTCACTAATTATCATTGCTTTCATTAGTACACAGACAGAATATGAAACACCACTTTCTCCTCCTGTTTCAAGTCTTTATGCTAAGCTAGGCTAACTGGCTCCTGGCTCCTACTCAACACACAGGCAAGGGAGTGATATCAATCTTCTCATTTAACTCTTGGCAAGAAAGCATGTGCTTATTTGCCCGAATGTCAAACTATTCCAACTTGCAACAAAAGTTATACCATCTTAAAAAGCCATTAAAAGCACGGTATTCGGATGAATTTAAATGGTTTCATAAAATGTAAAGCTGCTCTCAGAGATGTTTAAAAATCAGTCCAGTAAAAAGATGAGGGGAAAATAATTCCCTTTCATGTTTCATATCATTTCTAATTTGTATGATTTCACATTCAGTCAAGGAAAAATTAGCACAGTTAAATTTAATTTCAAGTTTTGTAAGATGTGCATTGGACTGAAGGATCCTGCAGTTTGATGGGAGTCGCTACTTGTTATAGTACAACTCAGCAGGATGAATAATCACATATGGACCTGACTTTGGGTTAGTAACGTTCTCCTGCTGCCAAACATTAAAAGACATATTTAATATATTATTCTGTAAAAATGTGACAGGGCCAAAAATAGTGTAGCAGAAGAGGGAGCGAAGAGAAACCCTAAAGTGGGTCATCCTGTAGCCAGAGGCAGACAGAAACCACCAGGAGGGTTCAGGGTGTTTTCCACATGATATCATCAGCTGTAGGTGTTCTCCTTTTTCTGTACACTTGTTTAAAACGTACATCACAGAGAGTTTGGACATAATGAGCACGGACTTCTGGAACAAACACTCGATTTCAGTGTGAGGATCACATCAGAACAAAACCAAATCAGCTCGTTAGGTCTTGCAGGAAGTAACACGGACACAAGATGGCACTGTGGAGTCGATTTCTCATTGGGCATGTCATTGCTCATAAGAGAATCAATTGTTATGCTGACGGATGAGGAAGTGTCGATGACATCAAAGCTCAGTGACAATTCAAAATAAAAGCTCTCACCTGTTCAAACTCCTTGAGTGTGTGAAGCTGAAGAGGAGGAGAGTTGTCTGTTTCATCGCTACACAAATCTAAAGAAGAGGAGAAAAAAAAAATCAAACATGAGCAAAAACACATCAGCAGTTTATGTTTTTACACAAGCCTTTTTTATTAAATGAGAGCTTCGTACCTGTCATGTGACCTGTGATCTTGGATGAAGTCTCCTCTTCCGCAGCACTGTCCAGAGAAACAAAGAGAAGAGCACTGTCAGCATGGGGGAACACACACACACACACACACACACACACACACACACACACACACACACACACACACACACACACACACACACACACACACACACAGACAGCAGAGAGAGAGAGAGTAAATTAAACATGTGATACCAAAAAGAGAAACCTACAGCAGTACATCCATCAGGACATTTTCCTCGAGCTGAGACATTTCCTACAGAATAAGCTTATTAAAGGCAGATGGCTCCTCTAGAAATGAAAAAAGCCACTCATCCCACCATCTTTTCACTGTAACAGCATGATCTCATTTGCACCTCTGTGGGGAATTGGGGGGTCATCAGGGAGTCCCAGCAGGGGAGAGGAGAGGGGAGGAGCCACTGAGGGTCAGAGTTCATCTGAGCCTCTCAGTGCACCCGACTATCTGCTGTCCAACCAAAACTAGGGGTGCTACATGTCTATCAACTGAATAATTATACCTTTAATGTGGCTATAAGCAAATGTAATAGTGAACACACTGGAGGATTTGCAGGTGTGATTTACAGGCACGTGCAAGGGCGACACTTTATGTTGAAAAGCGGAGGGGACACTCAGTGTGGGAGGATTAGTAAAGAGACATGGAGACTTTTATTTTGGTAAAAATGTGTTTGAATTGTGCTGTGAATCACACATATGGTGTTTGTCAGATTTAAAGATAATTTAGCAAGTAAAGAAAGTCACAGTTTCTCAAAAAAGATGAAATACCATTTAGTTTTGTGTAAAACCGCTCAGTGCACTACATCGTGTCGCTCAACATACGTCATAAACACCAACATGGCCGTCACCTCGGCACAGAACAAGTATTAAAAAATGTGAAATTGGCATGTGAAAGGGGAGTTAGTTAGTCCTGTGAGCTAGCTAATAAACTGGACTGGCTCTACAAGGTTTCACTTATAGGTTCTGGAGAATATCAAACGAGGTGATGTCACTTATATGCAATTGTTGGACGTGTATTCTTTCTTCAAATTGATTCGTTTTATGACGAACTGAAACTTGCTCGATTTTAAAAAGAAGGTTTTAACAAACGTTTGATAAAGAACTTCATATCTGTATTTCATGGCACAATTCAAACAGGATAAAAAAAAATGATTTGTCTCTCGCCACAGACTTTAGTCACACTCAGGGTGGGAATAGTGAGATAGCGTTATAAAGTTTAACAATTAGACAGCGGATGGTGATAATCTGGATGGACATCAGGTCATATTTCAAGGTAAAACAACTTATTTGGTCACCCTAACGTTAGCTAACACATTAGCATTTGACCACGTCCCAGCTAACATTAAAGTTTGATTACATCCAGCGTGTTTCACTTAAATGTGTCAAAGATGTGCGTTGATATTTAGGGGGTCATTTACACCTTTCCGTTCTGTCAGATTCTGTACGTTTGCACAACTTTAGACCTGGAACACAGCAGCTATTTTCTGAAATAACCTCCCGGGTGGTCTGATGGAGAGGAGGTGATCAGTCAGAGGTCAGGGTATTTAAAATACATAATAGGACATCACTGAAGAGCCAACAATGCAAAAAACACTGAGCATAAAACACAAAATACTGTTGACCAACCAGGTAACACTCATCCACATGTATCACATCCACAAATGTATCATCAAATATTACAACTTAGGCTTGTCAGTCGGCCATTTGTTAACATTTCTAGTGCAAGCAATTTTTTTCTTTAGGACATTTTTGACAAATTGTGCTTTTTAAAACGTGATGTGGACAAAAAAACCTATCGTAGACGTGTCCCCTGTGTAAATGACACCTACGGGTGCATGAAAACAAAACACTACGTGACCTCACTGTAACATAACAGTAGCATTATGAGCCCACTACAACTCAAACAAAGCTGCATTAGCACTCCCTCTTCCTCCTCCTCCTCCTCCTCCTCTTCCACTCACTACCATGTAAATTCCTCTGACAGCTGCTCGCTCAGAAAATGTACAGACAGTTGGTGCATGCCAGAGGTTTACAAGACCGCCAGGTGGATAAATAGTTCACATTCTGCATTATTATCGGTGGCGGCGGGTGTCACCATAATCACACTTCTGTTCTGTGTTCTTGTGGGAGTGGGATGGTCTATTCAGGGATACACAGTGTGTGTGTGTGTGTCTGTGTGTGTAGGAGGAGATTTGGTGATGCAGTAACCTACATACAATAGGACACACACTGCATGGAGGATCTGGACTGTGGAGGACTGCCAACACTTCACTAGTACACTGCTCACAATGCATGAGGAGGGCTGTGATGTCCTGCTCTCACCTCAGGAATTTAATCCTGTAAATGACAAAGTGTCTCCAAAAAACGCACGAACTGGGCCTTTAAATAGGCTATTTGCTCCAGTATCGCAATGTAAGCCCATTCGTGCCACAGTGGGCCGATGATTAGCCTCCGAAGCGCTCATTTTCCCCGAATATTTCACCGGAAAATCCTCCTGTGCATGCATTTCTACAGATATCCGGTGCAAACGTGTTAATCAAAGTCAAAATGTGCATCGCCAGTGGCCTCAATAGCTTCTATCCAGCGATCCATGAAGCATGCAGATGGCCACTGTGTCTCCAGCCTGTGTGTGTGTGTGTGTGTGTGTGTGGAAAAAATGGCCTTTTATTACATCGCGACTCCTTTATGATAAAGAGAGAGAGAGAATAACCGATATGATCACGCTTTAAAAGGTGGTGTTTTGTTTAAATGAGCGCTAGAATCCCCTCCACACCACCACCACCACCTCCAACACCTCCAGCACCAGCACCGCCTCACCTCTCAGACTCTGCCCAGATTTCCTCTGGCGACGATGAGCTCCAATCCATATAGACTCTCCCTTCAGTCAGCGGGCATCCATGCCGGTGAGCCTTCTGCCTTCAGATCATCCGTCCGGTGCTCCTATTCGTTCCTCCCCCTCAGAGATAAACACACAGATCGCACGGGGACATGTTCGTGTTCGTGTACGCGGTCGACGCTGCGCACACCGCTCAGGTTCTGGTGGAAGGAGGGAGGGAGGGAGGGAGGTGTGTGAGGATGCGCGCCCCGACAAATGAAAGCAGAGTCCCCCATCCCACAGAGCGGAGCCCCCCGCTGTTCACCCACCAACACCACCAGCAGCACAATGTGAGAGGAACAATGTGAAAACGCTTTGTAACGACACATCCTTCAAAAATGTAACGATCTTGTCATTTTCCTAATTTGACTGAAAACAGCTGATTCTTTCAAAATAAAAGACCTAAACCGTGTTTCTAAAATAAAATGTAGCCTACATTTGTTCCAGCTCTATATTTGACAAGGCCATTACCATACACTCTTAGAAATAAAAGTTCTAAGTAGAACACTATAAGGTTCTTCGGCTTGTCCTCATAGGAGAACCCTTTTTGGCCTGGAACCCTTTTGGAGGGTTCTTAAAAAAAAGGGTTCTCTGGATCAAAATGGTTCTTACTGGAACCATTAGTGTTACCAAGAACCCTTGAACTGCTTCTTCAGGAAAGGGTTTTTTCAGAAGCAAATTGTTCCAGGTAGAACCTCAGCCCTTGTAGAAGAACCCTTTTGAAAGGTGCTACCTAGAACCCAACATAAAGGGTTATACCTAGAACTGTGTGTGTAAGGTTCCACCCAGAACCCCCCATGAGAGGTTCTACAAAGAACCCATACAGGATCTTATACCCATGCTTTCAACAATCCCTGAAGAACTCGTTCTCCAAAAAAGGGTTCTCTGGATCAAAATGGTTCTTACTGGAACCGTTAGTGTTACCAAGAACCCCTTTAAAACCCTTAATTCAGGAAAGGGTTTTTAAAGGATTCTCTGGATCAGAAATGGTTCTTACTGGAACCGTTAGTGTTAGCAAGAACCCTTTTAAAACCGTTTCTTCGGGAAAGGGTTTTTCAGAAGCAAATGGTTCCAGGTAGAACCTCAGCCCTTGTAGAAGAACCCTTTTGGAGGGTTATACCTAGAACTGTGTGTGTAAGGTTCCACCCAGAACCCCCCATGAGAGGTTCTACAAAGAACCCATACAGGATCTTATACCCACGCGTTCAACAATCCCTGAAGAACTCTTTCTCCAAAAAAGGGTTCTCTGGATAAAAATAGTTCTTACTGGAACCGTTAGTGTTACCAAGAACCCTTTTAAAACCCTTTATTCAGGAAAAGGGTTTGTCAGAAGCAAATGTTCCAGGTAGAACCTCAGCCCTTGTAGAAGAACCCTTTTGGAACCCTTATTTCTAAGAGGGTATAAACTGGGGGACACATCCCCTCAGATATGCTCAAAATGCCCCCCAGTATAAAAAGCCTGACTGATATATATAAAGATATAAATAAATAAACTGCTGTTCTCCCACAGGCAGCCACATACCACTGTCAGAAATACATTAGCAACTGACAAAATAAATAAATAAAGGCATGTAATCATAATTATAAATATACGTAACAAATGTCTGTTATTATTACCACCAGTATTATTACAGTGGTTTGTCCAAGTGGCAACAAAGCTCACCTGTTTTTATTAGGACTCGTGTGGCACAGACCTTTTTATGGATTGAAGACTTAGTCTCCGCTCCAGTGTTGACTCCAAGGTTACAGCTGTGATACATAACCCACAGTATGTATATTATAATTATAGTGTCCTTCATGTATTCCCTAAACTAAATGTTCTCTTCTTTCTGCTCTGACGTCCATTTTCTTTGAGCTGTAGCACACTGGAGGTAATAAATTATACTATAAGAAGTATTCTGATCTTTTGCAGAAGTAGAAAAGTAGAAATGGCAAACTGTAAAGACACTCCTAATACAAGTGCTGCATGTATTGATTGATATATTTTTATTTGGAACATGTAAAAGCGAGAGAAAACAAATAGTAAAATGCTTGAAATGGAATCAAAATATAAGTCAAGATCAACCAACAACAAGAAACTATCAAAAACCAACAAAGTTTACATGTTTGACAAGAAGTAGGAAGAAGTATACACTCATTAAATCCTGACCTATCTCCACTAAATCATTAATAAAGTCATTATCTACATACAAAAATATTAATTTCTCATTTATCTCTTATTTACACATATATATTAATATGCTACATACATATAAATACATACATTTACTTAAACAAACACCAAGTACTTCTAATCTACATATTTCACTAATTAACTTTAATTCTTATATACATATATAATAACTCATTAATTTCTTATCTCCATATTCTGTTCTACTGTATTAGCTCATTGGTTTCATTTAAAGTAAAAGTAGTATTGAAGTGTCCGAAGTTAAAGTCGTCATTATGCAGGAAATTGACCCCTGACAGACTTCATCTTCACTATCATTAGCCTATTAATCTTATATACTGGATTTTATAATGGCATTAATGTATAAGGAGCATTTTAATGGCAGACGGATGCGAAGTGAAATTTGATTTAGTGTTGTTTAATCTGTAGCAATGCCCCATATCTTATAAGCGAATGTAAAATATAACCTGTAAATCAACTTGTAACTATAGCTGTAAGTGTAAAGCAGCAGAAAAGATAAGAAAAGTAAAAGTCAAGTAAAGTAAACAAAGAGTAGAAGAGCTTTAATTGTTGATAAATGAATAACAAAGACATCTAAATCAGTGAATCTTAACTGCAAACATGAACTCTTTGTGTGGTTGAAGATAGTTTTAATCCCATTACATAATCACGTTGCCTCTAATTTATCATTTTAACTAAACAGCAGCACTAACTTTGCTTTCTAAAGACACACAAGACAACCAGTGATTCCCTAAGTCCCACTCACAGGCTGCTGATCATCTAATCTGTGTGAAGATAGTGACTCGGGGGTCCTGCTCTGAAAGAGTGGGGGGACAATGTTAATCAGATTATGTCACTGTTTGCTTTAAGCAGTTAGTAACAGCGAGAGAATGTGGAGGGGGAAGAGGGAGGCTTTGGTAATCTCGTTAGAAGCAAAAGAACCGATGTGTAACTTTACCTACAAATACACCCGACAGACAGCTTCGGATGAGAGGAGCTAGTTCTTAGCTGAGCCTGAGTCTGGAGGATGAAGGACTTGTGAAGCTTATATAAAAGAGCCAAAAATATCAGAGCTAAGATGTTCTGTTTCACACTTGCTTCTTGGACTGGAGGCCACCACATCAGCCGGAAAAGGTTCCTGCTTCTTTCAGGTGCACATGTTCACCATGGCGCCCTCTGCTGGTTCCACAGAGGCCCTTCAGTCAGTCCCTCAGCTGATCTGTGCACTAAACTCCACCTTATGTATGACCTGTTCCTCGACCTTTATTAGTGCAGACAGCTGCAGAAGACAACTGCTTGTGGTATAACTAAAGATGGAGGACAAGATATAGGGTGACAGTGTAATTTTTATGTTGGTGTACTGACCCTTTAAGGTGAAGGTTTGGTCCTGTGGGCTGGTCAAGGTGGGTGCCCTTTTTTGTGTGGGGTTTTTTTTTTTTATTTCTAGTTGGTTTATGGTTTGTTTAATTAACTTTAGACATACTTTTTAGTGCAACTGGACTCGATTATGTTGGGTAAGGGTATTTCTGGGGGGCGTAACATAAATACAGACACTGGCGGACCCCTTGCTGCCCCCATGTTTGAAGAAACTCAGTGAAAAATGCCCTCTCAGATGCCCATATGATAGATAAAAGTGCCCTCCAGGGTGCTCATCCATATTGCTCTAGTGTCCCACCGCACCCAGCTGTCGCCTTTTTCTTTCTTTTTTTTGTTTTGCCTCTGCCCCCAAAACATCCCCAATCTGCCACTGAATACAGAGATACATTCTTTAAAAAATCCCTTTCAAACATTTCCAGGAAACCAAAAATAAATGTGAACAGAGTGATTAGATAGAGGCTATTTTGCACAGATACAAATACAAGTGTGTCTTTAAATTCTGGCCTGTCCTTTGGTTCGTCTTGGCACAGAAACTTTATTTTGAAGTGCCTTTAAATCAGAGCTGTAGTTTACTGTGTGTGTCCTTAGTGACTTCAAACTAAAAAACTGGTTGCAGAACATAATTCCCTGTGTGTGTTTTTCTTACAGAAGTTGTAGTAGTAAAATATATCTGAGTCTCATTATACATTTGAATCTGTTTTTATTGGAACTGTTCTGTCTTTAGTGCATCACTGCTTTCTGATAACTGGTGATCCACCTCAGACAGCCTGTGTCCACAACTGGCTGATGTCATTTTGTGCATCTCAAATATATTTATCCACATAGTTTATAATTTCAAATATGATCTTTGAATCAATCCAAGATCTTCTAGTGTCTCCTTGCCTGCGTTGATAACTGACATAGAGCTTTTTCGGAATGGAAGTAAATGTTAAACAAATGAACTGAGGACATTTTTCCACATTGTTTTTATTAAAAGTAGGCTTTCCTGCAGCTTCAACACCTACTCTCTGTACACTTGACTTCTATAAATGTTCTACACAGATGACATAAATACTCGTTTTCTCTCATCAGTCATTTACAGAAAAAAGCAACACTATCTTAAGCTTTTTAACTCATCTGTATCAGAGACGACTTAAGGCATATCATAGTTTTTTCACTATCTCTTGTTACCAACAAACTTGTGCTGACACATTTCTGTGTGACGTGGTTGCACTTTATTCCAGTGACACCGCTGCAGTAACCTCAGTAGACACTAGATGTCCTCATAAGACCACCGTCTACTTAGAGCTTCCCTCTGTGACTTCAGCCTCTCACAGTAAAGCTTCATTACAACCATTCACTTCACCTTCAGTACGCATGCAATCACACCACATCCAGACATCAGTTCCTCTTTCCGAACACTACGCGGGGTCCCGTCCTGGTCGCCGAAGGTTCTGTAGAGATGATCCAGATGGCGGGGGCTTTCATGAAGTCCCTGTCGAGCACCTTGTTCTCCTCGGCCCGGGCCATCGCCTCCAGCTCGGGGGACGTTTCTGGGCACCAGTCTGCCATGAACTTATCCTTGGCCTCGCAGTAGTTCACCACCACCTCCTCAGGCTGCTCCCCAAACACCCAGTCTGGGAAAAAAACAGAAAGAGAGCAAAGAGTGTAAAAACAAACACTTTTAGCATCTTCTGGCTACAGTGAGGTCACCAACCTGCAAAGTCATGCAAGAGGTCTTTGATGAGGTGGCCAATGATGGCGTAAAGAACGCCAAACAAGATAAACAAGGCCATGAGCAGGTAGATGACGTAGGTGGGCAGGTGGATGGCGTCCCGAGAGGGCGGTTTGTAGCTCTCAAAGAACACCATCCCGTCTTCTTCCCTGTGGCGAACGTTTAAGCCCTCCGTCGCTGCCTCCATTGCTGTCTGCCGAGTCTTTGAAAGTGCTGTCACCCTGGGGATCCACTTAATACCTCAGTGTCACCGCTGTCTCGGATGATGCGGGCTACATCCTACACATCTCTCACCGCACACCCGCAAGAAAACTGTAGACTTTGGAAAGTGTCTCTGCAGCATTTCCACATGAAATAACCAAAAAAAGTTTAGCAACCAGAAAGGTGAACAAAAAAAAAACTTTTCCAGGAGGCAGACAAGGATCCACTTCACTCCTCACAGCCCTGGATAAACACTACACCGACCGAGGAACACTTCAGCTGAGATTACAACCACCCTGACAAAGTCTTCATTTTGTTTTCCCTGTACCGACTCCCTGTGCGGCTGCTTGTGGAGCTACGCAGATGGAAACTAGATTAGCTGCAGCAGCTTGAGGTGCTCAAGGTCAGAGGAACAATGCTGCCAGCACAGTTTCCTAATGAGGCGGGGAGATGCATATAGAGAAATCGTGCATCCATATCTATCTATCTATCTATCTATCTATCTATCTATCTATCTATCTATCTATCTATCTATCTATCTATCTATCTATCTTATCTTCTCATGCCTATACAAATCTTTATGGGTCAGTATTTAATATGGCTAATGTACAGTAATCTAAGGGTAATCTAATCCTTGGCCTTCACAAATAAGGTCACCGCCCCTGACTCAACCAGGTATTAGAGGAATGTAAGATGGATTAACGCACACAGACAAAGACACGACAACACTCGTGTGTTATTCAGTTGTTTACTGGAGAGAAGCTTAGTCCAACAACCAGAACAAGGAAAACTGATCATTCAGCAACATGTGTGACAGAACAGCAACAATTTTACAGAACTTCCTTGATGTTTTTTCTTTTGTTGTGTTTGACATGTTTTGTTGGAAAGGTGATTAAATGTCAGACTTTTAAGATGAAACGTCTTCTTCACAGCTCACGTCGTCGTCTATTGAGGTACAGAGTTTGCATTTCTTAGCGTGAGGAAATCAACCGGGCACAAAACAATAATAAAGGTATTTTCAGTGACGGACAATATGGACCTGTTTCACACACGTTTTTAATACGTAATCAAAGAAAGCATTTGTCACCAGCAAAATGAATACAAACTATACGTGATTTTTTTTTTATAAAACAGCAATGCATTGAATCTCTACGGCAAACAGACAACACCGATCACTGACATGGCAGAACTCAAAGGGAGGTGACGTAAGGGGTCACGGGGCAGGCGAAGGTCACACTATGAACAGATATCTTTCTGTCCCCGAGGAGGGACGAAGCGATGGAGCTTCTCAGAGGAGCGGGAGAGGACGGACGGCGAGAGCCCGGCAGCAGCCCGTGCTTTTCATTCTCCATCTTCAGCCGGTCGTTCTCCATCATCAGCCTACTGGAAACGCTCAGTCGTCGCTCTTCCTCTATTTCTGCTCTCCCCTCCTCTAAGTCATCCTCCTTCTGTTTGGGGCCAAGAATCCAGTCTGTGAGGAGAAGAAAGAGAAGAAATGAGAATTAAATGGGATAAAAAACTGACTTTCAATGACTTCTGCGTGTTTTAAAGGGGCACTCCACTGATTTTACACATGAAGTTCAGTTTATAGGTTATTGGGGAGGACAGAAAACTCTCTTCTGTGGCTTTGGCCCTGATGATGTCATCAGGGTTATCTCAGCATTCATTTTAAACAGACCAAAGTAAAGATGATACTAGCCGAGGTTCCATTTAATTGAATTTGAAGCAAATGACCTTTGAAATGTTTTTCAAAAAAAGAGATTTACAGAATTCCAGAATTTCTATTAACAGGTTTTGAGCGAATAAATTAGGCTACATAAAGAATAGGAGGCAATCGTCCCCCATATGCCCCAATGTTTGGAAAAACACAGCAAAAGTGCCCTCTATGATGCCCCTATGGTAGACAAAACATAAAATGTCAATGGCCTTTATTTTTTAAGCCCCTGCCCCTTAAACATCCTGAGGGTGCCACTGGGAAGAAGGAAGGAATCTGGGAAGACGCTGACAGCAGAAACAGATTCTTCTTCGTCTACTCTTGAAGCTGAAACAGCTGAACCAGTCACGTGAGTAAAATCTTCCCAACGTCAGAAATTGTTCTGAAAAGGTGTTTTCATCTCAAGTGACCATTAAAAACTGAGTGGAAACTGAGTCTTAACATCAATCTCGTCTTATGGGATGCTTCAAAATGCCAATAAAAATACTAGATAGAAACACGACCATCTAGTTTCATTATGTGAAATGTAGGACGCGGTGTGTTTTGGGACTAGAGGTTCTGCATATTTTGGCCTCCCAATATCTGGAAGTGTGGCAGAAAAACACCAGAGTGCCCCTTTGAGGTGATACGATACTCAACAATCATTCACTTGAACTGTAATCAGTTTTTCTGTGTTCACCTTAATGGTATAACAAGGAAACAGCTGGGTTGGTCATCACACAACACGGTCATCCAAAAAGGGAGAAAACGGGAAAAGACGAAACACTGATGAAAAAAGGACGTCGCAAACGTGGACACCGGAGTGGAACGAGTGATGGGAAGGAGAGGTCACCATCCACTGGGGGCGGGGGGGAGGTTACCTGCCAGGTCATGCATCAGATCTTTAATCAGATGTCCAACTATGGCGTAAGTGGCCACTATGACCAACACCACCCCGATAAGGACGTAGACTACGTTCGGCGGCAGAGTTATGGCGTCTCTCGCTGGAGGAATGTAGTCCACAAAATACGCCTCCTCCTCCTCTTTCCTCTTGGACAGCTGGAGGAGCTGTCGCTGCTCAAACACCATCTGTGTGAGGTTCAGGAGGCCTCCTGAGGCGCTCGGGGACACAAGTGGCTGTTGGTTCATGGTGGATACTGTCTGTTATAGTCTGTTTAAAGAGAGTGTCTTTATTGTCTCGTCGCTGATCCAAGCTCCTTCGGGGCGCTGTGACATTTTTGGAAAAAACGGGGGGCGAGACGAGGAGGAGAGAGTGACAGAGCATTAGAAGGTTTCGAACATTTTTATATTTTTGGGGGAGGAATGTCAGGACGGATGACAGGTGGAGATGTCGAGACGGTTCGCAAATGAGTGGCAGCTCTCTGTCACAGAGCGGTGCTTCGGCAATGTAGATCACCAGACAAGAGAGATGCGGTGGCATAAGTGTTCCAGTTCTCCTAATCTTTCGTCTAGACTTAAATCCCAGCATTCCTCCTTCTAGTCTTTCGGAGAGAGGGGGTCCTGGGTCAAAAAAAATCCAGGGGAGTGAGGAGTGTGAGACGGCGGAGAGGTGAATATAGGACAGACAGAGTTAATAGGATTGAGTCTGTTACAGAGCAATATCAGCTTTCCATCTGCAGGGATTAGAGATATGAGCGAGGAGAGGTGGACAGTAATACGCCAAAGAGGCTTATGGTCCTCCACGACTACGTTGCATATGATACATATATTACGGCAAAGCCACTTTCTCCTGGGTCTAAACTGGCATTGATTTATGGATTTTCCGCGCTTTGAACTCATCCTTAAGCACAGCAGGTCCACTTCTTACGTTCTATGTACATCCCGTCACATGATTCACTGATACGACACTTTATTTTCATGGCTCATTCGCTTCATAATGGAGCAGATGGTGATATTTCATAACGCAATGTGAGATTTGTGACCAATGCATATTCCCTTGGGGGAAAGAAAGACTGTACATCATCACATTCGACGTATGAGAGACTGCCGTGAAGCTGATAAAGAACAACACATCCGCTCCATTTCTGGTGTAGATTATGAGAAAAGTAACAACAACACGTCGATGGAATGAGCAAGTGTGAAGTTTTAAGGCCTTACCTTGTGATCAAAACTTGAAGCAGTTCCTCAAGTCTTTCCTTTGACTTGTAAATGAAAGGATTTCCAAATTGTTGTGTCGTTACACACAGACGGTTCTGGAAACAACCACAAACACAAACGTCACCCAATGGAAGAATTACTGCCAGACTAAAAGGAACAAAAGGAAGCAAAACAAAAGGCCCCACCATCAGGGGTTTTCTCTACATGTGCGCAGCTAAACATCGATCCAGAAATTAAAAAAAATACACTTCATCCTCCTAAATCTTCCTGGTGGAGCCTCCATCAGGCCTTCTCGCCAGGTTTAGACTCCTCTGGAGTCGGCTTTGCGACTTTCATAAATTGAGTAATGAGAAACTGCCATTCTATGGCGGTGATGGCGACGTTCATCAAAAGGATGAACCAAGAGACCGGGTGCAGCCCGTAGTAGAAGGTGTGAGGCATGTTGCTAAAAAAGAAGATCTTAAAATATATTTAAGGATGAATGAAGACCCAAGTCTGCAGCGGCTGAAAAACAGATGAGTGTGGAGGTCTGTCTCAGGGCGAAGCTGTCACCAGAGTAAGGCTGCGTGTGTCAGCGTCAAGGTGTTCTGCTGTAATCCTCGACAGGATTGGATCGACACCGCCACCAGCTACACCTTTTTATCTAAGTCAGCAGGCAGCGAAACAGAGGACGGGGTTCGTTTAGCTTCACCTGCACCTGAACATTAAACAGCCGGTTCACACTGAAAACCACAATATCACACAAAACAACAAGTGTGATTCAGTGCACACTAAGTGGCCACTTTGTTAGGTTCACCTGTCTGATCCAACACAATCCAACACAACAGCTCATCTGGACATAAAATATACTTTTATGATACCTATAATGGTGAATTTGACACCTGTCAGTAGGAGTTAAATACATTATGTGTTTTAGCAGTGAGAGTTGTTTATTACAGTCTGCTGCATTCATGTATGTAAAGAGAGGCCAACAGAAAAGCCCTTTCAGTAAAATGTGGTCCAGCAAAAAACAAACATTATAAACTTTATAAAGATAGAAAAGGCAGCATTGTTGTATTGAATTGTAGAGCTTCTCATCTTTTCATTCATTTTTCAAGCAAAAAAAGTCAAACATTTAGCTTCTTAAAGGTAAGAATGTGCAGCTTTATGACAATAAATAACACATCTTTGGGTTTTGGACTGTTTTTTGGACAAAAGTAGCAATTTGAAGACGTCACTTTGGGCTCTGGGGAATTTTGATGAGCTTCTTTCACAATGTTTGGGTCATTTCACGAAACTAAACCTCAGATATGGCATTGCATTAGACTGTTGGCTACATGTGTACCTAACAAAGTGGTCACTCCTGTGCTAAAGTTTGAGATAAATCCTGGACATTACCTGTATCAGTGTGAATGACTCCTTTCTCATTCACTTGCAGGATCCGTTCAGCTCAGTAAGATTTACAGGTGAACAAAAAGGGGGTTTTCCAAGTCTTCGCCAGGTGAAACAGAAAGCAGCTCAGTTACACAATCTCCACAGAAAGCACTATAAGCAGGCAGCTCTTGCAGACTAGTCCTAAGCAAAAGTCAGTCCATATCGACTGTGCCTCCCTCAGGCCGGCGTGACTATCTTCTTGGGTTTGTCCTCTGGCTCCATCATCCACTTGTAGTAGGCATCACCCAGGATGAAGGTCCAGTAGACGACGGTCAGAGACGTGTTGACGGTCATGATGGCGATGATCAAAGGGTGCCACATGGTGGCAGGGGCAAGTGATCTGTTTCAAAGGATGTGTGTCACCTCAAAAAAACGTGCGTCTGCTGTGTGGGCGAAGAGTCGTCTGATTGGATCTGTCTGCTTCCACTCTCTCCATGGACTCCCCACCGCTGACTACTCTCTCTCTCTCCACTGGTCACTAAGTTCCTGAGGCAACGGCCGAATTAATCCTCTTCAGCCGCTTTGTAACAGGAGATAAAGTTGCTTTCGATGCAGGGCCTGCTTTAGCAATGTTGTTCATCCATAAGAGGATGTTATGTAATGCATACGTGCAGCCTATACAATTAAAAGCAGGGGGAAAAAGAGCCATTCGAGGCAGCCTTTTGTCGAGAGACGGTTCAAGAAACGTGACTGAAAACACAACATAATCTCTGTTCTGAACTTTATGTTCTGTCTCAGATGTAATCCAGAATCTAATCAAGACCGGAGACATCAGATGGAGGAGTTCTTAATCTTACACCAAACAGGACAGATGGCTCCTTTAATCGAACCCCAGGGGCCACAGGAGCCGAGACAGCACATCAACACAGAGGTTTTCTGTCATTACAGATTCATGTCATGCGCCTATAATCCCACAAACTGAATGAAATGGATTCAGTGGAGTTGAAAAAGACATAAATGACAGAGAACATGAGAGCCCTCCCTCCACCAGGGGGCAGTCTGTGCAAGCACACACCGATTGGTGAATGAAGATAGGCTCGTTAATTTAAATGAAACGAGCTCAACTTCACTAACTCGCACCCAGTATCCCCAAATTGCGCGTTTCCACTGAGACAAATGCGCATTTTACGCATTACGCACGACTCAGCGGTCTTTTATCTGAACTTGGCATCTCTCCCTTTAAATGTTCACCCACTTCTGAGTTGAACTTTGAGACCCTGCAGATAGCAGACATATTGCAGCAGCATATCGTTGTCACGGATCAAAAGGCAACAGGTGACACTCCTTTTTAATTATCCGCCTCCCTCCTTTTGTGCGCCAGTGGAGAGGACACTGCGCGTCTGACATGCGTCGCCTCGCACCCAAATTCGTTTAGTGGGGATATATTTCTGTCTGGACGTTTGTTTGTTTCCGTTTTCTCTCAAAAAAGGAGGTCAAACAAACAAGAAGGTTCTTGTTCAGCCATGAGGCCGCCGGTGGAAGTGTCCGTGTGCCTCCTCTCTCTGCTGGCTCCTGGAGTTCTGTACACCATCAACAACATCCCCGCGCTTCAGGAGTAAGTTCGGTAACTTCACTCTCATCTTGGCCCGCAGTGAGGAGGTATCTCTCCCGGGTAAAGCCGATGATGTTAATAGGCTTATGGAGCGGCCCGCAGCCTGGAGGAGGGAAGGCAGGTTTAGCCGAGGGTGCGTTTCATCCTGAGGTAACCTCGTTTCTGCTACCTGTGGAGACTCTTAAAGCCTACACGGAGAACAAGATTCACTTAAGCCTTGGAGGTGAAACTAAGCGAATTCAAGGGAAGTGTAATCTCTTAAAAGTTAATTGATTAATTATCCTGAGTGTAAGGCTTTTAACATTTAAGTACTTCACTCAGACGCCTCCCTGTTGGCCCCGAGATCAGTGAGAAGTAATGACTGAGTTTTCTTTACTTCATGAGATGATGTTGGTTTGATTCAGAACTTGACCAGCGTTGCATCTTCGGCCTTCTCCTGTCTGAAACTTAGGTTGTTGAGTTTGATATCTAAAGAATTAGAGACCTTTTTATGAAAGATTAGAGGAGTTTGGGCCCTTTTGAGTCAGAATAAAGAGTGTTGAGGTAAATTCTGTTAAAAGAAATTGGAGGAACATGGTGGATTGAATTGGATGAAATAGGTTTTGAGGGTTGCACAACCTGAAAACCTTCATTTCTCACCTTTTTGTTCCGATGAAAGTATGAATACGGGCAGATTAATTCAAATTAGAGCTGCGACTGATGATTATTTTCATTATCGGTCAATCTGCTGAATATTGTGTCGACGGATAAAAGGAGGAAAGGTTCCTGCACCTTTCCTCCTTTTTATTCTTTTATTCGTCAACATAATTATTCAATTATCATCTCTCACAGTTTTCTAAAGCACAAGGTGACACCTTCAAATGGCTTCAAACCCCCCAAATACTCAGTTTATTATGAAAAAGGTGAGACATAAAAGCAGCAAATCTTCCCAAATGGGGAGCTGGAACCAGTTAATGTTTGATTAGACCTTAAACATTATTATTTTAACATTTAAAGTGAAAAGGAAGTATGAAACTGTAGTTTTCAGTGGCTGAAGATGCTCATTTGGTTACATTAAAATATTGTTTTACTGTTTTCTGTACTCATTTTCTCATGTCTGTTCTGAACCCTTTGTCACATAGATCTGACTTTTGTGTTGTTAGGAAAAAAAATGCTTCCCTCCTCACAGGAAATGTGTTCATCAGATTAAGATATAAGTTTCATCTTCCATCACACCAGCTTATTTCTGCTCAAAACCTGCTGTCAGGCATAATGTATCCAGCCTGTCACTCAAAAAACATGGGAAATCATTTTTATTTATTTTTTTATTTATCCATAAGTGTTGTCGTTGACCGAAGAGAGAATATCTTTGGACATTTCCACCCTGTCACAGGTGTGAAATGATGCCTAAGCTCACGTCATTGCAGGTCTAACATATTCAACAAAGTTCTACATTTGGTTTGGTTTTTGGATCCGATCAGTTTCCATGGATTGACCCATCTCGGCTTTAAAACAGTGACTTAAACAATAAATCCTCAACATAGTTTCCTTCGCTCTGGTTAACGTGCTTGGAGGGTTTCAGACCTGCACAGATGAACTGATCACTGCTTCTCCTCAGACCTCTTCCCATCCTGGGAGTGGGCATGGTCGTCCTGGGATCTATTCTTCTTCTCACCCTCCTCATTGTGCGAAACCAGAAGAAAGTGGACCCCTTGTTCTATGGTACGTCGCAGTTTAACGCCGATCAGTGAGCTGAGGGCGGAGTCTCGTTTATTTCACCGTGCCTCCTCTGTGTCTCTCCAGCATTTGCAGAGTTTTCCTTCACCTGCATGGTGGGTCTGACGAACGCTTTGGAGCAGGACGGGTTCATCTCTGGCTTCATGGGCTTCTACGTGAAGAAGGTAAGAGGAGCTAGCACCGAGCTAAACCTTCCCCCTCTCGTTTTGATGTTTAAATTCACCGTGTGCCGTCGATGTCTCTTCAGGGCGAGCCTCACATGAGCACGGCCTACGCTGTGATGATGTCGTACTGGGAGGGCGTCCTTCACTACCTCCTCTTCCTCGTTATCATCCACCGCATGTTCAAAGGGTAAGCTCATCACATCCTGCTGTCTGCCGCGTGTTCAGAGTGTCCTCATCATGAAACCTGTTGACTTTCTGTTCACGCAGGAAGTCGTATCGCAGCCTGGCGCTGCTGTGGGCGGGCTCCTCGATGGCCCATCAGATCGTCCTCATCCCAGGAGTGGTGGTTGGTGAGTGCCACTTACACGAGAGCACTGATCCGTCACATCATTATCCGTGTTGTTTGTGGCCTTTTTCTCTGAATGATGTTCTTGTTCCTGCAGGTAAATATGGCTCTAACATCCGACCAGCCTTTTGGAGGAACATCCCCTTCTTCTTGGCTCCTTTCTGGGCGGCGTCTGTGCTCTTCAGCAGACCCAGAGAGATGCCCATCATGACAGCGGACAAGGTCAGTTAAGACTTTGTATATCTCGAGTACTAGTGTCCAACTGGACTAGGATCCTTTTGGAGGAACTTCTTGTTCCACCACAGGGAACAGGGTTTTAATTAAGTTCCAGGGACAATATCTTACCCCCATGAAAAAGTCCCAGTTTGGGGAGTAGTACAGAGCGTTTCTCTTTGGCCGAGTACTCGCAGCATTTTATTTCAGCCACCATTTTTTAAAGATCTGCAGTCACAAACCAGTTTATTTTTTGTTCATTGTGTTTGGACACACCTAATCTTCATGGGACTTTAGACCATGGTGGAAATGCAAACAGCAAGCTGAAGGAACAGACTTCTCAGTTACTGGGACTGAAACGTTTTTGCTACTTTGGGTGGAAATGCCGTGTGAGAGGTCGTAAGAGGTGAAACTGAACAGTATTGATCCTTACAGTGAGAAAGCAAAGATTAAAGGTACACTACGTAACCTTTTTAGCAACAACACTGTCAGACTTCCAGGTGGATGTATTCCAGCTCTCTTTGTCTGTAAAAAGAAAAAATTAGACGGTATGAAAAAAGAAACCACATTTTCTGAAGCCAACATTTTTTTTCTTGAACCTTTGCCAGAGAGAATCAACTAATCTGTGTTAATTTACTTGTATGAATAAAGATTTTTGAGGCTGACGCTGATATTGGCCTGTATTTGACAATAATAATCCCATAACCAAATATATCCGCTGTTTTTTTTGTTTCCGTACACAAAACGGATGTCAAGGATCCGTCAAACTAAGATTTATTTGAGCTGCTAAACGATGAGCTTTATTATGAAAGATGACACGAACATTAATTACAACAGAATTTCTTCAACAGAAAACTTGAATTACCATAAATAAAACCAAACCGAACACACTGAAGCTCAGATATGCTAAAAGTGCATGACCTTCACTCTGAAACCAGCCTCTATGACCATTTGAAGTGATCAAGTGAACAGTTCACATGTTTTGTTTGTGTGTTGACCAGATTTCAGCGGCGCAGAAGAAAAGTCTGCTGACCCGACCCGTCGACCTCGTCCTGTCCCTGCTGTTGCTCGCGGCGGGGGCCTTCTCTGTGTTCAGAGGCTTCGTGAGTAAAAACCACATGAAATCTTCTGTATCTGTTCAGCATCTCTGCTCGCTTGAGACGTGAGGTCGCACGTTGCAGCACTGATGCTATAACTCACTGCCGCTCTGCTCCAGGTGGTGCTGGACTGTCCTCTAGACGCCTGTTTCACCTACATCTACCAGTACGAGCCGTACCTCAAAGACCCGGTGGGCTTTCCCAGGGTCATGGTGAGTCTGGAGAAAAGTGCACCGGAACCGAGCATACTGTGTCTTCTTGATCCAAATGATAAGTGATCTTTTTGTGCAGATGCTGGCGTATTTCTTCTACGCTGTTCCCCTGCTGGCCGTCTTCATCTACGGTCTGAGAACGCCTGGATGCAGCTGGATGTTGGACTGGACCATCTTCTTTGCAGCGGCCATGGCTCAGGTTGCTTTCTAACTACGTCTTTTGCCGTTATTGATATCCCCTTGAAAAAGCAGCGTAAAGTTGACCTGCTCTTCTCTTCTCTCTCAGACCCAGTGGTGCCACATCGGAGCATCTCTGCACTCCCGCACTCCCTTCACGTACCGAGTCCCGGCGGACAAGTGGTGGCCTGTTATCGGCCTCAACGTGCTGCTCGTCGCCGCCCCGGCTCTGCTGGCCCTGCGCTGCCACAGCAACCCCGCTTATTTTATGAAACCCGTTCCCAAGGGACAGGCCAACAACGAGAAGAAGAAAAACTAGACCGCACACACACACACACACACACACACACACACACACACCATCCACGGACTGTCGAGGAATACTTCACGCCGTGACAAGGCTAATGTTTTCTGGGGACTCTCGATGGCACACAAACTGCATTAAACACACAATTTTTCATCCCAGAGGAAATCTAAAAACTGCTGTCTGAGTCAACTGTTGGAAATCAGTCACCTCGTGAAGCAGCAGCACTCCCTGCACGGACTATTGGACCCTGATAAGAGGGCTGTTGATGGAGGCCGTGATCGGCCCGCACAGCTTTCCGGTGACTCATGCAGAAAGCCAGTCGGTATCTTCACAAACTATAACTATTAACTTTGGACAGTACATGTTGGCAACATCCTGCTGCAGAGTGACAGTCATCTTTTATACATCTGCTTATGTAGAAATCACCAGCGAGTCAGGAGGTGATGGCAGATAATTCGATGAAGGACAAAGTCCACCTGGTGCCTTACACACAGCACATTAACATGTTGTTACATGCATACCTTCAGGTTTTTTGTGAATTGATTATTCACTTGGTTTATTAAATATCAGGGGAAAAAGAATCACAGTCTCATAAAGCTCAAGGTGACATCTTGAAATAGTCAGTTTTCTCTGACAAAGTGTTCAAAATCCAAAAATATTCAGTATGAAATCATTTAAAAGGGAAAAGCATCAAAACGTCACACTTTAGCAGCTGAAACCAGACATTATTTAGTGTATTTGCTCGATTAATAATTAACAGTTGTAGTTCTGTCCATCAACTTATTGATTTATCGACTAGTTGTGTACATCTCCGTGTTGTTTCATGTTCCATTTTATTTTGCTAAATAAAAACAAAGATGAAAAGTGAAGCGTTGAACTGGGCTGGTTTTTGTATAAAACATGGTGTGCAGATTGATTTGAGCAGGTCGCAGGATCTGATGTGTCTCAGCTCTTGTCTGAGTGCACAAACGGAGCGGTTTGGTTGTTTGACTCGACTCGTCTCTTCACATCGCAATGTCGTCTCCAGTCGGTGATGTCATCGTGCCCTTCGCGCAGAGGAACGTTGGCCCAGTTAACTCTGCTGTCTAACTGATAAGAGGTGAACCCTGGATGTAGATGAGCCGCGCAGACGAGCCAAACAAATGATCTCATGACACGTCGGTCAGCTGTACGTGGACCAGACTGTTTTTGTCCCGGGTGCCAAAGGACCTGAAGTAACACATGTCCTCTTTAAAGGTCGACTCTGGTGTGTTTTAGGGGCGGTGTTCTGAAATGTGACAAGTTTTGGATTTAAAAAAACTTGGAGTTATGACCTCAGTATTTCTAAAATCATGGCAAGAAAATGTTCAGGATGGGTAAAACAAACACACAACTCAGCTCGACTGTAAAGACAAGTGTTCATTCTTAAGACCAAACTTTGGTATCAGATTAGAATCAAACTTTAATTTACTTCAAGACAATTGAATTGATTGTTTTATGACACTTGGGGCGCTGCTGGTTTATTAACTTTTCTGGCAAACACATCGTGGTTTTTCTCGTTCCTCCCCCGGTGAGCCGTTCTTCTCTTCCTCAAACATTCTGCTCAGACACAACAGAGATGAGAAAATTGCCTCGTGAACCGAACAGGATAAAACTATTGCTCGCCGAGGAGAGTGAAAAACAAAGTGAGCGGCAAAAGCTCAGGAAGCTGGAGCCAGAGTAAAGGGCTTTGATGGAGTTTTATCTGCGGGGGTGCAGAGGTGACATGATAGAAACAATCTCTGAGGACGACAACACTTTCCTGTCTGAAGCTAATGGATTTGGGGATCTGTACACACTCCAGTAAAAAAAATAAAGAGCAGCCGTCCAGGCGAGCAGCTCTGTGAGAGGCTGTGCTGAGGCACCGTGGTGCTTTGAGATAAACGCTAACATCAGCGCGCTAACAAGCTCGCGATGATGTTAACATGCTGATGTGAGCAGGTGCAGCGTTTACCTCCTTAGTTTAACATTTGCTAATTTCATGGCAGCTCATCCAACAGACGTCCAGACAAACCAGTCAGACGGCAAAATGAAACCTTGTGGTGGCGCCAAAGTAAAAGTCGAGGAAAGTAATTAAGATGTTTAAGTGTTGTTAAAAGTCTGAGGTGCTAAATGTTAAAACTGATAGATTTTCAGTATTTAGTGCATTGCCCTCACATATGGGGCATATTCATGTGAAACATGTTATATGTAAGTGCTAAAAATATGTTTATATTTTGAAAAAGAGTAAAATCTAAAAGTTGAATCTTAATATTCAATTTAAATCTGTTCAAATTTTAAAAAGTGTTTCGGCTAAATCTACATTTTATATCTAAATTTTCAATCTTAAATCTTAGATTTCAATATGAAATCTGAATAGTAAATCTAAATTGAATCTAAACCTAAATGCAAACTGTTAAATCTAACTGAACATATTGTTTTTTTGTTTGTTTTTTTACACAGAAACATTCATTTATTACTCAAATTTGAGGAAAATGTTGTAAATATATTAGTTAGAAGGGTTAGGGTTTTTACATTCGGCACATTAAGGCTAGGGTCTACGATGTTGTTCTGGGTGAAATGGTCCTTCTGTCAATGCATTATGTATTCAGAAAAAGGAGCGAAAATAATCAGACCTCTGTGGCAGCTGCATGACTGAGAAAAAGCTGACCAATCAGTGCTATTCCGCCCGAATGGCACGGATTGGTCAGCTTTTTTCTCAGTGCCGTCATTGGTCAGATGCCTTCATGTCCCGCCCTCCTCCGCGCGTGCACACATCCGGTTTCACTGTTGCCGGAAATATTCAGCTCACTCCTCTGCAGGAATACGGAGTTCATTTGGTTACAATGGCTGAGAAAATGCAGCCACCGTTACTTCTACCAACTCACCCCGCTAAAAAGGCAAGTAAAGAAAGCCTGAGGCAGAAAAGGGTGCAACGAAAAAGGCTCTGGATAAAGTAAGAAGTCAGACCCGAGTCAACATTGGTGCTGCGTTTGAGCGGTGGAGACAACTGGGGCATATGAAGAGCCTGAAAAGTGATGCAGAGGTTGCTCTCTTTCTGCTGGACAGGTAACGATTTTCTTTGTTTCGGGGGGATTTGTTATTTTCATGAAATATGTAAGGTTTGCCAACTTCACCCGGCTGAGATGCGCGTTCAAGTTTGTGGGGGCGTGGCTTTGGACGGAGCACTGCCGGGATGGGGAGGAGGGATGGAACTTAGAGGAGATGCCACTTTGAAATCTTGCTAGCTTTCTTGCTAGCTCTTCAGGATTGTAGACGCTAGCTTTAAAGTCATATTTGAGTAGTCATCCATACAAAAAGTACTTGAGTAAAAGTCTCTTAGTTAAGTTTCTTATATTACATGTACTTCAGCCGCTAACGTGGCTAATAAAGGAGCAGACTTTAAAAAAAAAACAATCAGACGTGTTGTTGTTCATTTTCTCACTTTATTAAGAATGGAATACAACAGCAGGACAAAAAGTCATAAGAACACCAAAAAAGTGGATGACTGATCGAATATCAAAGGGACCAGAGGACAAAAAACCATGACAGTCTAAGCATCATGTAAATATAGCCGTGCAAAGATCGAAAGTATTCAGCAATCCAGATACAATCAAGTGGTTATCTTGAGAAAAGTATTGTTTAATCCCGTCCACACTACCTATGTCAACGGGACAGATTCATTAGCTGAGAGTGGTTATGGGGATGGGGGCGGGGGATCTATTTGATTGGACAAAGTCCAGCTATTGATCGAGGATCAGCCAATAACAAACACCAACAATATTTACAATACAGAGATTAGAGGCAATCAGATGATTAATTTAGTTTCATTGTTGAGTTGGACTTCTATACTGTTATAGAAAAAAAATGATGTTACATCGGCTCGCTTAAGTATAAGTTAGAAAAGAAAAGCATATCCACTAGCAAATGATTCATAATAAATAGTAACGTAACACCAAAACATAGCAAATATTAGAAAAAAGCATGTCAGTAGAATAAAACAGGGCAGCTATCGGGAGCTTCTATGGAAAAAAAGTAACACTACGGTACAACATACAAAAAGCTGGGGGTTACAGGGACTGAATGCTATCTTGCATCAATTACGTCTGTGCTTTGTAAACAGAATACTAGGGTGAGAGTCATTTTATCATGTAGAACAAGCAAACCTTTTACAAAAAACAGAAGTGACTCAGCACTTTTTCTACGTTTTCTCTCTGACATGCACACGCTCACACACACGCTCACACACCGCGATCAGTCCGACAGGCCGAGAGAGGGTTTTTTAGTTCGTCGAGATGAGGAGGAGGATTTTACCGCACTGAGGTGTTAGGAGGACGGGGTGTTAACAACAGTTAGTGTTACAGTTAGTGTTCGCATGGACCTCGGTTAAAGGAAGCAAGGTGAGGACGAAGAGAAGCGTCAAAAACACCCGAGTTAACCTCGGGGGACGGGAGATGTGTGGATATGTTAGAGTAAGAAAAACCTTATTTGTCAGGAGGAGTAAAGCTAAACGGAGCATGGCTAGAAGCAGGGGGGAGGGAGACGAGGGTGATGTGAACTACCGTCTGTCTTTATGGGCCATGGTTAGCACCTAGGCGTTGCAGATGTTTGTATTATTTGGTTCAGTAGAAGCTGTGTGCGTCCTCTCTGGCCTTGTGTCCCTCTCCTCCGTGTCTCCTGTGGCCGCGGCGCTCATGGTGCTGATTGTGGTGGTGGCGTCGGTACCGGTGAGATCTCCGGGCTGAAAAGACGAGGGAAACAATTTAGTTTTACATTGTGCACATTTTGTTGTTTCTGTTCTGCTTCTTTTGGTACTGACACCAACACATCTATGATAACAGATTTCAAGCCTATATGGTGGCATTGGTGCATTTATCTGCAGACTCTTTCATACATGGTGTCCACTGCAGCCATGTTTAACCATTTAAGTTGGAGTGGGGCGATATAAATTCTTTTATCTGGATTTTAACAACATTTTTCTCATATAACATTTTTTTCTCTGACTGAAAATACATCTGTCCGCTTCAGTGGATGCGCCACTTGTATCTTTTAACTAAAGATATGATATGATTTACACTTGAATAGTTTTATTAAACACCAGTATTAAAGCAACATTGTGTAGAAATTGGAATTTTGTGCGATTTGGCGCCCCCATAGTTTCAGAGTGTGACACCACTGTCCTAAATACAAATCCCAGGTGTGTAACAGTTTATCAGACGTAATGTGGGTGCTGACTACAAACAAAACTCACTACGTCACAACAATATAATGTGTTGAAAACTTGTATGTTGAAGTAAACATGTGTGTAGCGCTGTGATCCGACCCTCTCACTGAAGTTACAAAGTGCAGGAAACAAGTGATGGAGACAGAGACACAAGACACTGCACCATCAGCATGATTTTAAAGCTGTTATTCTAAGGTAAAAAGTTACATAATGTTGCTTTAAATAGTCCTGAAGTAGGACAGATGTATTTTCAGTCACAGACAAAAGATGTGTCAGGACCATAATTATAATAACATCTAGATAAAAGTATGTCTTTCATCTTATTTAGTTGAGAAATACTGTTATTAACAGTCTGGTTTTCTCAGAATAGACAGATTTATTCCTCAATCACTTTTTATACCCCTCATGCTGTCCACTGTGGTGGATGTACTCTCTCTATATATAACTCCTTCAAAATAACATATATAGAAGTTAATGGCAGAATATTACTTTCTGATTTAATCATGCATGAATGGGCAAGTTTGCACTTTTCATTTCTTTTTATGCCTTCAGTAGTGAGTCTGCGATAGAAAAGATGGCAGGAAATTAAATGAGAGAGAAAAGATGAGTCACATTCAACAGAAATCCCCTCTATGACTTCAAACATGAACAATGGCCCTGACCGCTTGGCCACTGCGGCACCACCAGTTGGCACTTCTTACTCCGAATTGATTATTTTTTCCTGTGATAAAAAGACATTTTCATGTTTCACTGCTGCAATGAATGAACTGCCAGCTGCTCTGGATACTGTACGAGCATCAAAGAGCAGGAATTTGGCCGTATGTAACCAGGAAACCAGAGTAAAATCAAATAATAAAGGTTTAGAGTTGTAGGAATAAACACAAGATGTAAGTATGGATCCCCAGAACTGACACAAATCAGCGAAAGGGTATCAAAGCAGTCAAAAACTGACAGCATCAATAAATAATACTCATTAAATTAAGTGTAGAAAGCAGGTTTACTGAGCACTCACACTTTGTGCAGATGATCTTCGGTCTCTCCCAGCTCCCGTCGGCCCGGCAGCGGGCGGTGGGGATGTGACGCTGGAAGAAGCCTTCAGCGCACTGGTAGCGTACCACGGCGTGGATGTCGTAGTGCGACCTCCGTCGACCTATCAAATGGGCGTTCTCCACCGCAGGCGGGGTCCCACACAACACTGCAGGAAATAATACAATTAGAATCACAAACCAGTCGTATCTGGTGCCAATACCCAGAGTTATAATCTCATTTATTATTATGCATCTATGTAAAGCAAAAATAGTGTCTTTTTGAGCGTGTTATATCTCAGGTGACAGTACTGCAGGTGTGTTTTGCCTCTAGATGGCAGCCTTGTGTCTGTGTGTGAGCGTGGAGCAGAGCTGTGGGGAGGCCAGGAGGAGGTAATGGGTCTCTGCAGCAGACAGGGAGTACAGCCAAACCACTGAGGCATGAGACCGCAGCCAGACAAACAAACACTCTCAAACTGCTTAATCCCTTTTCTCCATGTCCTCCTCCATCTTCCTCCTTCCTTTTTTCTAACTCCTCCTGACCATCCTCTGTTTCTTCCTCTGCGTCTTCAGCCCTCTTCGCCTCACGCAAAGGGCTTCATCGCTGCGTTCACATTCGGGTCGGCCGAGTCCGTGTGGGTGAGTGTTAGGAAAAACCTGGCAAAAAACGGCTCAGAGGACTTTTCGGATCATATTTGTGTGAACAAGGCAGTAATTGGCAATAAGTGCAACTTTACTTCTGCTGGCTGGACAAGTGTAAGGGAGCCCTAAGGAGGGAGAGACGGCAATAAGAGCAAGATTGAGATTGATATTGCTCTCCGAAATCAATACAGGCTTGAGATTGAATCACAATCTTCACTTAAGTTTGTGTTCATTGTCAATTTTTGGAGCCTTTTGCTGCGGCGACCTTTAATGGAGAAAAAGTGCGAGAGATGCCAAACAGCTACTGTGTTCTGACCGACCACTGAGAGAGAAAGTCTTTTCTACATAATAGGAGCTCGAGCACTGATGATGAGCACTGATGACTAACAGGTGGCCAGCTGGTCAGCCATAACACACAGGCAGCCAGACTGTGTGAAGAGGCTCTCCTCGCGAATTGATTAAGTCGTACTGGACCTGAATGTGTCAAACGAGGAAGGATCGGCAAGTTACTCTGGTGTTTGGTTTGTTGGTCGCACATTCAGTCCAGCGGCATCACAGTACCTGTGCCTTTCTTGCAGATGTAGGGCAGGTTGTAGTTGCAGGGCACGTCGTTCCACTTGCCGTCCTCATGGGCAATGGTCACCACGCAGTCCTCGCCTCCTGCGAAGAAGTTGTCCGGCTGGCTCTCCCTCCAGTTCTCATATACCTGCAACGGCAGCAGACGACAGGATTCAGTCAGTGCCGCATTTGCATTCATTTCTCAGAAAACCCGTCAGACAGGCAATCTTCAATCTTCTCTAAGAGGATGAAGACTGTTGCTTTCAGATGAATTTGTAAGATCGAGGATGAGATTTTGAGGTTTGATTAAAAACATGATAGAAAATGAAAAGCTTTAAAGGTGATGGAAAGAAATGCTCTCAATCAGTTTCCCCACCGAGTCCTTTATGAAAACAAAAGTTAGCTTTTATCTCTTTCAGGAGAGATTTCTTCATTTTGAGCTTTCTTCACTGGTTCAAAAAAAAGGAAAGGAAAGAAAAGAAAAAAGTATTCAGGGTGGTCAAAACCATTGATTTTCAACCTGCAGGTCGAAACTCTCATGGTGGTTGCGAGTTAATTTCCAGGTATTGCTAGATGGTTGTGAAGAAGAAAAACAAAAATGACTGGGGAATAGGTTTTATATTACAGTGCTTGTACCAGGGATATAATTTCCTTAGAATAGATATCATTTAGTGTGTTTGTGTGTCTCACACACACACACAAAAAACTGTGTAGGTCGGGTGCAGGACGGTCAACAACACCAACCTGTTTTTGCCAATTCATTAAGTTTTCAATAATAGTCAAATGCTTTTTAATATCAGTATCTTTAAAGATCTAAAGGAGGGTCATTTTTTTTAGCCATATCATTTGACGGATATAATGTTTTTGCTTTGATATAAATCAAGTTAATTATGCTTTGAATAAAAAATCTGATGTTACTCGTCTGGTCTGCTAATATTGGGAGCCTGATGTCTATCAAATCTGATCTGAAACGCTCTGTTTTAGCTCCTGTCTCTTTAAGGCCCCTCCTCCTGAATTCCCAGTCTGCTCTGATTGGTCCGCTCACACACGCCTGAGCCAGCACCGCTAACAACGTCAGAGCAGCTGCGCTAAATCAATTCTTAAGTGTCAAACTAGCCGCTAGGCATAAAGTATGGAAATATGTGACCTGGTGACGTAGTGTGATGTCACAATGTCACGGAATTAAAGGCGGGGCTACTGACGAGGCGTTTGAGGAGCAGTGTTTTCTGTGGGAGAGAGGAGCTTCTGTTGGCACGGACCTTTCAGGCTCTTTTAAATGCACAAGAACATATAAAACACTGGAGGAAAATAAAACCATAAAAAAGCACAATAGGTCTCCTTTCAACGAGAGTTTGAATTCTCACATGGCAGCAAGTATTCAGAAGGGATCACTGACCAGATCGTTGCTGTCAGTCCACTGAAAGTCCTCCTCCACGGTGCGGTCATTCAGTCCGATCCAGGCGTTGTCGTGACCCAGACCTGTAAAAAAACAGCAGAGCAACATGTTCCTTTGACTCTAACAGTTGTTTCATCAACTATACCACTTTATCATTTTATTATTAGTGGCTTCCCCCCTCGGCCTCGTCCCCATTGTGTACATCAGAATGAAACCAACACACACATACCGTTGATAAACTCCTGCTCTGTGGCGGAGATGACACTACTGAGGTGGGCGCTGTGCTCTCTGCAGTCTTTTTCTGCATCCTCCCAGGTGTGTCTGTGGGTGAAGTACCTGTGGGAGAACGGTACGGGAGAAAAAAGACATATTTCATATATTATGCTGCCAGACAGCATTAAATGGAACAGAGCGCCGCAGTAAGTGTGTCACGAATAACTCCAGGGTATAAAGGAGTAATGCAGATAGATAAGGCACCTGTGGTTGCAGGTAAATATAATGTGACTCCATTAATTTTAACCGGGCGGGCAGTTTTTCATCATCGCTACCTGTAGCAGTGGCCGTGGAACTTCCTCCAACCGTGCTCGCAGCCTTCGATGTCTGTGAAGATGAAGGAGGGGAAAATGAGAGGAGCTGACAGTATTTTATGAAGGCTACAGTCGGTACGAGCGTAAGTTAAGTCTCATTCGGCAGACAAAGACCAAAAATCTATGACTCTGGCATCTTGAGAGGCTAAATACCTGAACTGTAATTACACAGGCTCGCTTTCAATTCACAGCACACGTGAGCCCTCGCTGTGCACTATTAGTATTCATTAATAACACCAAGGGCTCTGGATTCATTTATAACTGCAAAGGTTAGATATTCATTAATTCTCATTACTGTGACACACACACACACACACACACACACATGCGTAGGGACAGCTCTGGACCTGGAGGTGGCTGAAGGCAGCGAGGTGATGAATCAGTGCCTGTGTGCACGTTGGTTTCGGTGTGTGGTATGAGGGGTGATGAGTGCCACCGACCACACAGACACGCATCTAAAACTCTCGCCGATGAGACTCGATTGCCTCCTTTCTCTCCCGTGTTGCCCTGCACCCTGAATCTGAGGGTGGGCTGCTGCCTCTTTGTTTTTCCGTATGAGATCACTCGTCAGCTCGTTGCCATCTTAGCCTGGTTTGTATCTAGCAGAAAAAAATCCATCCTCCTGCTTGTGTTGCTTGGCTTTTTTTGATTGTTATTTACAGACTATGAAAAAAGGTGGGAACACTTAGCTTGGCTCTGTTCAAAGGAAACAAAATCATAACAAACAGCTCCTCTAAATCACACTAATTAATGCTAATATGCGTATATTAAATCCTTTTGTTTTCTTTTGCTTCTTCTTGTTCTTTTTTATGTTGTTTTGTGGATTGTTCATTTAATTCTAACTGTTTTTATATATTGTCCATACTCTGTCTTTTCTATCTCCCTCTTTCTCATTTTATTTTTTCCCCACAAAAACACTCTGTATCTTCTGAAATATGCTACATTGACAGAAAAAGTTTGCTGTCACTGTTTTAGTTTAAACCTCGGCAACAGTAAGTTATTCTGGTCCGTATTTACAACAATGGCATCTACTTCCTCCACCTCCACTGGTAAGGTAACAAAATGTCTCGCTGTCCCCTTTATACCTGTGTTGATGTCGACCAATAGTTGTGCCGTTGAGCAAATAATGTACATGCAAAATCCAGTTTTTTTCAGTCTGTTATACTCTTTACACATGTGCAGCCTCGCAATACTTCCTGTCAGGGTATTTTTTTCCTCAGGATGGTGAAGGCCTTATTCTGCCTCTGATTGGCTGATGTACCCTGATTTTTCTTCCCAAACCGGAACCAATCTCACTCCTAAGCCCAAAGCTGTTGAGTAGAGAGAACCTCAGATAGTTAGCATTAGCATTAGCTGTTGAGAGGCTCCATGATCTCCTTACTCAGGGGCTCTGCCAAAAACCAAACCACCCCAACCAGCGAAGGCGATGAGTACTTATTAACCAATTAGAGGCAGCGTGGGGCGGGTCATGACTTGGCCACCCCCGAAGAAAAAACCCACTTTGTCTCCTGTCATGGACTTCACGCTGTTTTGCCGATTGCAACGGCGTTAACGCACAAAGAAGCGTGGCAGCGCACCAACAAAACGCACAGAAGAAGACTGCGAGCCAGCGGAACGTGAATGCAAACAATGAAAGTGTTTAAACGGGCGAGAAAACACACTCGACGTGTTCGTCTGACCTCGAGGAACAGTGGATGTAAACAGAGCTTTTTGCTTGTTTACTACAAAACTCCACAGGGCGCCCTGAGAGCACAAACACGGCAATAATCTCCAACCACAAAAGGCGGCGTCGCCCACACATCAGACGCACGGGCGTGTTCGCGTGTGTGTGTGGGAAGCCGACTGAAAACCGTGCAGATGCTGACTGATGCTCGGAGAGCTGTCGCGCCCGCGGGAGCTTCGGCGCTGTATCTGTCACCCAGCAGCACCCGTGACACGCAGATACACCGCCTGATAGCTGCGGAGAGAGATGCGTCTCCGTGATACCGTGAGCTGTAACGGGCGCCGCACACTGATCAGGATTATTTCCACCAGCACAGTTTGCAACAAACATGTTTTTTTTTCGACAGCTAGCATCAGATGACTGGGAATCTTAACAAGCTCGTACACTGTGCACAACAACAAGAGCAACGACCTGGATTTATTGGCTCCACGCAGTCTAATAACATCTCATATGAAGAAAAAGGGGCATGCATGATGATTCAGCCCTCACATAGCTGGGAGTAATCTCCATCTATCTGTGTGTGTGTGTGTGTGTGTGTGTGTGTGTGTGTGTGTCACCTTTCTCGCACGTGTCTCCTCCATAACTCGGCAGGCAAAGGCAGAGGAAGGAATCAATCTTGTCGATGCAAGTGCCTCCATTTTCACATGGCTCTGACTGGCAGTCGTCTACGTCTGCGAGGGAGAGAGAGAGAGAGAGAGAGAGAGAGAAAAACAAAACACAGGCGGCGGGTTGCAGATCTCATTAGGGTTCAAATTAAAAGGATGTATTCTGCTGAGGAGATGCTGTTCATGAAGAGGGAGCGAGCGAGTGGGCGTCCGCTGCCATTCAAGCTCCGACGCGAAAAAAACGAGCCGGTCATTAGGCCTCGCTTTAGAGAGAGGAAACGCGTCCATGTTGGTGAGTACAGTATCATAATTCAAACGGGGTGTGAGGAGAATACAGACGGCCTAATCCCCCTTTACGTTCCTGATTTGTCCCCCCATTCTCTCGCGCAGGAGGACACTCTAAAAGCTTTTCAAGTGTTATTACATCCTTTTTTTTTATGTATTTCCAGAGCCTGAGGTTGACTTGATGTACGTCTAATCTCCTTTGTTTCCTCTCCATTGTCCCAATTTACAAAAAGGGCTGCATGAGCGAGGGAATGGAAAGCAGCCAGTTGCATTTCTTTTCCTATAAAGCGGTTGAAGTACGGACATAAATTTGGGTGAACCTGACCGTCGGATCTGCGTACAAGCTCCCCATTTTTTGGCAGCCGTCCGCCCTGCAGAAGAAGAGGCATTAAGCAGCATCAGATCCTCCTATCAGCTGCAGGGCGGCTGTGCTGCTGGCGCTCACTGTGCTCTCTAACCTCTCCGGTGGAGAAAAGAGCAAGCAAAAAAAAAAAAGGAGCATTTCTCTGCGGGGATCCATAAAGTCTCACTTTATCATTGTTAATGGAGGGCGTGTAATCTCCTTTCACCACTGTGGAGGTTTTTTTTTTGGACCCCTGAATAACAGATCTACCCCAGGCCTGAAGAAATCTATTAAAACTCACAGCGAGGGAGCGAAAAGAAAGCTACTTTTAAAATCAAACTTACCGAAAAGCGTTTCCTCGGATCTCAACGGTTACTTAGTTGTGAGAAAAAAAAAGACGCGGCTCGACGCCGAGAAAGGTCAGCGGCTGTGAGGAGCTAAATGTGTCAGACGGATCAAACCGGACTGACCTTTAGCCTCGTACAAGACTTTTCAGGCAGTTATTACTAACCACCGAGTGTTTGAATAGCGAGCTTTCACTTTTAATCTGGATTTAACCGTGATTTATCAATAAAGAACGTTTCAGCGACGAGCGTGAGACCGAGTGAGATTGTTTTTCCGTCTTTTTTTTTTTGTGTGCAGTGGCTTCAAGATGTTAAAGGTTTGACTTTACTTTAATCTGACAGCGGAGGCTGTTTGGAGACTGCAGCTTCTTTTAAGATTAATGAAGGAAAATGAGGGGAAATGTTTTCTGAGGACGGATACCGGAGCTAAAATCAGATCAGAGATTTATGCAAATATGATTTATTACTCCTCCGGCGGGCTCAAAGTTGCGATCAGTCAAATGTTCTATTTAATCAGTCTGCGGGATTAAATAGCAATTTAAGAGCACAGGTGGTTCGAGAGTTTTTCAAATGTCACTTTTCTTACTGAGGAAATAACCCTCTTTGAATTGCTTTGCCTCTCGGGCTCGAATCGCTTAAAGGATGAGTTAAACCGAAAAAAATGAAAATGCAGTCATCATCTGCTCAGCCTCATGCTGACGGAGAGTCGGGTGAAGTTTTGTCGTCCAATAACACATTTCTGGAACTAGATGGTGAGTTGTTTTAAAATGATAAAAAAAAAACTAAATCAACTGGAAAATACATAAAAATACTCCTTACCAGTGTAATCCAAGTCTCCAGAAGCACCAAGATCCCAAATTGATTTGAAATGATGTTATTTACACCTTCATACCTCAACGCTTTTAGCCGACCAGATTTCAGCTTGAAAAAGAGTCTAAATAACATCTCTGCCAATCGATTCAGGATCACAAGGCTTCTGGAGACTTATAAATTATGCTGGATGGAGCTTTTTCTGTTTTAAACATCTACTGTTCTGCTGTGAAGCTCCAGAAGTGTCTTGTGGACCGCCAAACTTCACCTGAGTTCCCATCAGCACAAGTACGAGTCGATAATGAACGAATTAAATTTTTTTGGTGAGCTCATCCTTTAAAGCGTCTAATTTGAAGATTTGCAGTCACCAGAATGTGGAAGATATTAGATATTAGAATTAAATATATTTCAAAGTTACCAAACTAAGTTGAAATTGTACAAAAACTTTGATAATATGAATCAAGGATTAGTAATTTAATACATAAATGTGTCAAACTTTGATTTATGAAAGATTTAAAAAAGAAACCGCGTGGGCGCAACTCAGCCAAACGCCTTGATTCAAATTTTTTAGATAATCTCTGCAGGTTTAAGCACGAGAAATTCATCTGAAAGTCATGCGTTAGTGTGCTCAGCCGAAAAAGTGCAGAGGCTGGATTTCCCTGCAAAGTGATGGAGAAGCTTTATTTTTATTTTCTCACCAGTGGAGAAAATGTCTCCTCCGGGAACATGAAGTTACTCAGAGTAAATACACGTTAAATGGTTTGAAAACATGTGTAATTAAAAAAAAAAACCCATCATGGATGTAAAATACGAAACTCCGCCGAGATAATCACGACTGGCGTGACCTTCAGGGACCTCCAGATGTGCTGGTTCACAGTTAAACACACACCGCCAACTTCCTCTCCCCATTAAAATCACTGCAGCTCTTTGTTGTTTGATATAAAAAAAGTCTGATCCCCTCGTCCCTCTCATCCATTATGCAGAGGGGAAGCTGCTCCTCGGAGAGATAATACTGCAAATTCTGCAAATCCATAACAAAGCCTCGCAGCGTACCCACGCATCAGCTGCCGCCTGTCAGTCTGACTGCCCGTCCGTCTGTCCGTCTTTCTGTGACGCCGCACGAAAACTCGGCAGTTTCGGTATCAAGGTGTTCGCAGCCCGAACGGGACCGTGAATACCAACGAGCGGTGCGTGCGGTTCATTTATTAATGAGCTGATCTCTTCCTTGAGGAGTGGTTGCTTAATGAGCTGAGCATATGTTAAGGAACAAATTAGGACCCTCAAGACAGATTTGTATCTGCGTGTCAAAGTGTGACAGTCGCCTCCGTGCAGGTGGGACGCGGAGGAACGCAGCCGGAGCTCGCACTTCAAAACTGTCACTGCATGAGAGGCACAGTTTGGATTTAAAGTTGGGGGTGGAGGAAGTTTGGATGGATAGGTGTTGGTATGTAATGTCTGCTGTTGGGTAATCCAGCAAAATTAAATACTTGGAAAAACAAGGTATTCACCACATGAATGTGTAAATCCTGTTTAAAGCAGCCGCGCCGACTTCAAACACCAGCTGCGATGTGCGCAGATATTAAAACAATGTGACAAATGTCTTTAATTTCATATTTGTCATTGTGAACCTGAACGTGGGAAGACAAAATTATACTTTTTGAAGTCAGAATATGCTGTAAAGAATTCAGTCTGGATTTAAATATGAGCTGAAACCGATCCAAAGACTTGTTAAATCGGTGCTTTCAGGTGTTTTCGGTTCTTCTGATCAGACCGCCGCTCGAGTTAAAGTTGGACGGAGATGTGCCGCGAGTTATACGATGTCATCAAACTACATGTGCCGGAAAGCTGTACAAACAGGTGCAACGGAAGAATGGTGTTCAAAAGACCCTTTAACACGGCCGATATCGATCTGACACGGTGGAAAGCGCACAGGCGTTACTAATAACATTGTCCTCCGTGAGTCGAGCTCAGTCCTGAGAGCAGATCGAGACCTGAGTAGATGTATGTGAGTGAGTCGTGGCTCCGTATGGCATTTAAAGCGTGAATTAAGCAACACATTTAGACTGGCAAATGGAATGAATTAGTTTCTCTGAGTGGTTCATGGCTGCATTTTTTAGCATTTCATTTCTAAACGGAGTGCAGAGGGTGAGCCGGTGGCTGCGTGATCAAGGTGAACGCCACAGAAACTCTTTGGTCCTGGACTTTTTTTGTGTGACATGAACCAACCCTCTCATCTCTCATTTCCTGTCGGGCTTCTGCATTATCAGACATTTATAAAGGCGAAAAAATGCAAAACAAGTGCAGGTGACTCCTGAGGCGGCAGGTATGACTCTGACTCCCTAAAAAGCAGAAACCGTACTTGAGATGCTGCGTCGAATCTAAATGTAATCTTCTACATGTTTTCGGAGACGGCACGGTCACTTTCTTCTGTGAATTCATCCACTAAAAGCTTTGTTAAAATGAGGCTGTAACGAGGGTCGTCCACCCAAGAACTATATGATGATAACGATGAGAGCATCCACGCTAATGAATGACAAACGTGTCGGTAGCGAAGGATTTTAATCACCTGCTACTTTTTTACATTGCACCCCTCAGGGATATGGATTCAAAAAATCCCCTAAAGTTGACAGGAACAAGGTAAATCCAAGAGAGTTAAGAGAGTTGTCATCTCTTGAAGACTTTTGTATGTATACTTTGTGTGATTTAACATCAATTGACCCGTCGATCGTCAAATAGGACATCAGTAAAGTCGAAACAGACCTCAGAGACGGCGCCAGAGACCATTTGGCAAAGTATCTCAGGTAAAATTACATCTGTTATGCCTCATTTGCAGCCTAATATTACATTTTATAAGCATTTCACTTTTAGAAGCTGTGAACGTGAGGCCCTGTGAATTCAGAGGGAACTTTAATTGGCTGTCAGGGTTTCTATCGTTCATCAAATCGCTCTGAAAGTGACCCCAACGATATCGTTTTCTGTGAGAACTTCACTGAGAATGACTTTTAAAGCAATACTTATAGTTATTCCTCTCGGTGTGGACGGCCCTCTGGTCTATTTTGTAGGTCCGCATGATATTTGGTTTACATGCGGCCATGCAGACACCAATATAAGTCGGCAAAAGTAACATCTGCTGTTTATGCCAAAATACAAATGAGGTGGGGATCGCTTGAACTGCGCCGGTCAAATTTTATTTGGAGCGCTCCCAACACGGTTTCATCTGCTTCTCTGCAGATGTTTATTCGTGGATCACATCTGGCCCCTCTGAAGCCACCACAGCGGTAATGAAGTCTCACCTCTGCTCAGAAGCATAAAACCGAAGACAAAAGAGAGATCGGCGCGAAGAAAGAGAGAGGAAATGACACGTAGATAAAGGAGAATTGATCCGGGAGATTTTGAGGCCAGATACTGTCCCTCTTTGTCTCACGGCTCACCGTTGGTTTTGTTCAACATGACCTTACCCCCTCCTGTGCTACTGCTGCACTACTACAGCAGTGATCAGCACCATCTTTAAACCTGCAGCAGGAGCTTATGTTTTCTCCGTCTGTAAGTTTTACTGTCAGCAGCAAATCATAAAATCCTATGAACCGATTTCTATGAAGTTTGGTGGGCATGTAAGGGCCTTCGGGTGAGGAACAATTGATTTGTTTGTGCTGCTGCTCCGAGTCTGGGACTTCCGCCATTAAACGATTTAGTTTTCTAGCCATGATGAAAGTAAGAGAGGCCTTGACTTGCTTCCAAAACCTTTAGGTGTTTTGCGGGGACAAGAAATCAATTTGACTTAAAAATTCAGGAGACTGTAGATAGATCATTAATTTTCTCCACCACAAGATGCTACTCGAGCCAGGAATTTGATTTGTGGAGAAAGAAAAAAACCCCGGAAGTCAAAGCTACCAATAGTTTGACCTTGAGGGACCATTACTTGAACCACACTCCGACAGAGTGACCCTAACCTTTGACCCCGGCCTGCATTCAACCTCCTCTCTCCACTTGATGGACAGCTCGGCCTTTGACCCGCCAATAAGCCGTTGGAGAGCCTTAACGTCAATATGAGCAGGCTGACGCGGGGCCAACTTTATTATGTCGCTGTGTGGATGCATGCGTGTGTGTGTGTGTCTGTGTGGGATGTGTGAGTGTGTGTGTGTGTGAGCATCACTCACCAATCTCACAGTTCTCCCCAGCGTATCCTTGTGGGCAGTAGCAGCTGTAGCCCGTTCCCTGAGGAAGGCACTTTCCTCCGTGCAGACACGGGTTTGTCACGCAGGGCTCCACCTCCACTGAAAGAGACAGACGGACGGGGGGTGGAGGGGGAATTTAGGGATTCAAAATAAGGGAGCTAATTAGTTGCACTGCAAAGGAGAATGTTTTTCCGTTTTGTGAATGCCACTCATTTTAGGAGAGGATGAAACAGGTGTATCTCGACTCAACCGCCCGAATAAAGCTTAAAATGTTCGTTCCCGCGGTGATCCCCTGAAGTCGGAGGGGGCTTAAACACAATTTCCCTCTCTCCCGCCCGGACGGCGAACAAATATAAAATCAATGTGCGACTCAGAAGAAACACCGCACCCCAATTTTCCATCGCTGCAGCTCAGCCAATACAACACACGCATATCCATTTCACACTCTGCCTCTTTTCAAAGGGATCAGAAGCCGGAGAGCCTCAACCCCGCCATCCACTCACAGCCACAGTTGTCATGGTTACCATATGGAAAGCGAGGCCTTGGCTCGCTCCGCCGAGCGTAGTGGGCAGCGTGAGAACTTCAGACATTAGCCGTCCTCAACAGAAACGAGCAGACCTCCCGGCGAGCGCCTCGGCCCCGCCATTCACCCCCTAAATGTGTGCGTGTGTGTGGTCCCCTTCCACAATTACGAATTTCCATATCAATTGACACGCCACCACGTGTTTCTCCCCTGAGCTGCTCATTATAGCAACTTAAGGTCTTTGAAAACCACCACTCGTTCATCCTGGCCGCAGAAGGCTCGGCTGTGGGAGTCTTTGTTCTGCCATCGCTCCCTGACACCGAGGACTGCTCGGGAGGAGGAGGAGGGGGGGGATGTGTGTGTGTAGGTTTGTATTTACACGGTACGATGAACGAAAATCAATACCACGGCTATGATTAGCCTTGAGCCTGATCCCGTCCAATAACTAACCAGAAGCAGACATCACAAAGCTCACGTCCTCTGAATCACCAGCACGCCGGCTGCAGCGCGGGCGAAAAATACGCGTTCAGGGACAAAGAGAAAAGAAATGAGATTGAGGGTTTTCAATCACAAGCGCTCCGGCACCACCGCCGAGGTAGATTTCTCAATGGCATCAGCTCTATGGATTTATGTTAAGTTTTTGCGAGCGAATCCCCTGCTCGTGGTTCGAATTCTGCTGAAGTCAGGTGCTAAAACCAGCCATGCATTTCATTTAATGTACATCAGTCCGGGCCCGAGAGCACTCGCACCCTCTGCATCAGTCAAGGTCACGGCACGCCTTGACAAAAATCAACTGTTATGACAAGCAGATTTACTCGTACAATATGTGTGTGTTTGTGTGTGTGCGTGACAGACAGACCCGGTGCGATTGGCCGTTCATTAAAGCGAGTGGTGCAGAAAAATCAATAGTCTGCAGAAGGAGCTGACAGAGAGGACTGTCCCTCGCCCTGCACAGCGGCCGACACCACCGGCACAAACAACAACAATAAGCTGGCAACAGCAAAAATCCAGCTAATAAGTTTACAGAGATAGGACGGGAACGCTGGGCCACCTCAAAGTATTAATCCGAACATCAAACACAGCCTTTGCTTTGAGTAATCACAGCCGGAGATACGGTGGCAATACGGTTTGCTTTGGAATTATGATTTCCGGATAAGCACTTTCGACCTCACAGACGGTGTTGGCATTTTTGTGAAGGTGGGAAGAAAGAAACTGGCTGCAAATTTAAATCTCACAGAAAGGCGGTGCGATAAAAATCTTTTTTTTAAAAAAAAACATCAGACGGTGGAGGGAAAGTTGGTAGCACCTGTGCTGTTTGTGCACATGTGTGGGAACAATACGCTGTGATTAACGAAGGCCCTTGAATGCAACCTGAGCCGTTTCTTTTTTTTCCCCTCTCCTCTTTCATTGATTGGACTGACTGATGAAGTGCTCTGTGATCCAGTCAGGAGTGGAAATACTGACCACCGCCACGAAACCAATCCACAAGGGACTGCACTGAAGCAGAGAGTGTGTACACGAGAGAGAGAGAGAGAGAGAGATGTAAGCTGGAAGTTATTATTCTGGTCGAATCTCCTGCGACAGCCTCGTTCTGTTTGTGTAGCAAAGATATCACTGTGTGTTTGTGTGTTTATGGCCTTCTGCCTGCATGACTCCAGGGTCTCAGTCAATCACTCAGCCCTCATACTGTACACCGGCAGCCCAGATGGTTGCCCTCGGCTTCTCGTCGATACAGTTTACAGCTGTTTTCCATCCGCAGACTCCTCACACCCCGAGCAGTCGGCTCAGCCGCGGATGCCGCAGACATGAGCCGCTTTCAAAGGGAGCAAAATAAATCACCGTAGAACTGTGTGATAGCGTGATGCCCACGGGGCTTTCAAATGCCGGGTGATAGGATGTTTCCAGCATGAGCTCTCATTATCAAGCGGAAAATAAGTAGTAAACCAGGCAGCCAGGAGCTTCACTGAGAGATACACCGCGCTGCAGACTTAATCAACAGATTGTGTATGTTGGCGGGAATAAAAAGGTATAAAGCCCGGGGAATACACACTGCATTTTTCGGAATAAATATGCCACTGGCGAGGTCGGGGGAGGAAACGAAAAGGCAATCTTTAAGGGTGGTTATTTTAATTTGAGTTTCTGCCAAGGTACTTACCCAAGTAATTTCTGAGACATGCAGTCAAATTGTCACTAAGTACAACAGAGCAAGGAACACAAACTATCAGAGTATAGAGAGTTAAGCATTCAGGTTATAAACAGTGATGAGCCTGTTACATAAAAAAGGTAATCAACTTCTTGAAAAAGTTAAATTAGTTTGATAATTTCATCATAATCATTACTCATCACATTCCTTTCTGCTACACAACACAGTTTATAGCATGAAAGGTAGATTTGTTAACTAGCTTGCTCGCTAGCTGTTTCCCTGTGTCGAGTCTTTGTCCTTAGCTAAGCTAAGCTAACCAGCTACTGGCTACAATTTTAATAGGCAGACATGACTGTGGTGTCAATTTACTCATTTGACTCTCAGCAAGAAAGTGGATAAACATATTTCAGAAGATTTCAAGGTTTACTTTGAAGCAGACCTGTTATGATTTTTTGTTTTTTCCTTTCCTTCAGGCTTTTATAAATGTTCTTGTGCATGAAAAAGGTCTTAAAAGTTAAAAAGTCTGCGTCGAAGGGAACTCCTCTCTCTGCTCCTGAAACGCCTCGTCAGTAGTCTCGCCTCGACATCAGACTACGTCACCATGTCACACATTTGCATAATTTATGTCTATAATTTATCATTATATGTCTCCTTTAACGAGCAGACAGCATCTGGTTTGTTTGAACATCAACAGCTAGCTTAGCACCACGCACGCAGCGCTCCAGACGTCCAGTCCTCAGTGAAGAATATGTAGTTTTTTCAGATATTAATATTAGCAAGCCTGCTAAGAAGACACAACATATAACTACAACGAGTTACCAGGAAACAAATTTCTCCTCTTGTGGCGAAGGGTGACTGCTTCCACCACCTCCAGCTCCTGCATCAAGCTAACATGTAGTGTCTCTACTAGACCCTCCATCAAACTCCTGGTAAGACAGCAAAAAAGTGGCCACCTCTCAGTGTTACTAGTGGACTGGTTGGTGTCAAGTATTAGAAAGTGACCACGGTACTATAACTCGTGATAAAAGACAACAGTTTAGACAGAATATCTGATCCATTAGGAGGGAATGTTAGCTAAAGTATCCCAAATGTCAGCAATAATCACTAATATGTATGCACAACTGGCAATGTGGGTGGTAATTGCACAGTTTGCCTTTGTTTTCCATTCCAGATACGGTCTGCTCACCCTGGGGATTTGTTTAAAACCTGTTGTCTGATGATCTGACTGCTCCTGTTTCCTGCCCCATCGGACTCTTTTCAGCAATTCACAGATCTCAGCAATTAGCTACAAAAACAAAACCCGAGTTCCTTTGAGGCTCAAATTAAAATCGTGCTTTTTTGTGGGATAATGTCTTTGTCGTGGATTAATTAAAATAAATATGCAGATACACGGACGCACACAGGATGACAGAGCATCTGAAAACAGACGGTGCTAACCTGTTGGGCTGAGAGTGATGGTGGTGATGTTGACCCCTCCTCCTTTGCTCTCCTCCTCCATGTTGCCAGGTAACAGGGCCCCCGAGCCCACGGTGTGAGACCAGGCGGGCTCCTCATCATCCGGGGGTCCCGACAGTATTGGAGGATAATCCAGAGAGCCGTTCAGAACTGCTTTCTCCACCGGGACCCAGTTAAGGTTGTCGGTGGAGCTGTCTGAGCGAGGAGACGGGGCTGGATCTCCTGATCCAACCGTTTGAGATGGGGAACGGGAAGGGATTGATGATGGCGAAGGTGAGTTGGTTGAGGTTTGGGAATAGGATGGAGGCGAGGAAGGGGAGGGAGATGGGGAGGAGGAAGGGGATTGGGATTCGAGCAGGGACTGAGATGGGGATGGTTGAGAAGAGGATGGAGAGGGAGATGGGGATGTTGACGCAGTGGCAGATGGCGATGGAGATGGAGATGAGGAGGGGGACTGGTATAGATCTGGTGAGACTGATGCCGATGGGGTTTGTACTGGTGAAGTCGACGGGGACCCGGGTGTTGATAAGTCAGCGCTTTCTGACCCAGTTGCGGTCGTAACTGTGAGCTCCAGAGTCGTGGCGGTAGTCGTGGTGGCCGTGGTCGTGGTGGTCTGTCCCCTCCTGTGACCCCTCTCTCTAGATCTTTCTCTGGATCTTTCTCTTGGTTTGCTCGTCCCAACTGGTCGACGTGAAACTTGGATCTCCCCTTTGGCTTCGGCACTGGTGATTTCTCCGCTCCCCTCGTCTTCTCCTTTCCCTTTATCCTTCTCCTCCCCCCTGCTCCTGTCCTCCCCTCGGTTCTTCTTCCCCCTTCCTCTGCCTCTACCAGCTCTAGAAGTCACCGTCTCCTCCCTCTTGTCAGCCGACTGGGTTGTCGTCTCCGATTCGACGCGGACCCAGGCGTCCCCGCTGGATGAGGTGATTTCAGGCGCAGAGCTGGAGGCGGTGGACTTGTGCGCCTCTGAATTCTCCCAGCTCTTGGTGCTCTCTGTAGTCATTGAGTTACTGGAGGCGGCCAGAGTAGATGCCAGACGAGTGGGTGATTCTTCACTTGCTGGTGCGGAGTTTTCCCTCGTGGGACCGTTGAACCATGAACTTCCCCAAGAAAACAAACCTGCGGAGGACACGCGGAAAAAAAAAAGAGAAGAAAAGAAGGGGAGTCAGGAGGAGAGCAATAACTGCAGACAGCGAGAACAGTGCAAAAAAGCCAAGAGTGACGAACAAAGTAAAAAATCATCTTATGGATTCTCTCTGCTTTGCCAAGGGAAACAAAACAAACACTTCTGAGCTGTCTGAGCTATCTGTCAGCTGTTTTTTTCTCCATCACTGTAGCAGCGTCGACTACACTTCAGTATTATCAGCGCCGGCATGCAAACCTCCACGGACAAGCACGGGGCGGAATGGTGCTGAACGTTTCCCTCTGCGGAGCGTAACACATTATTATCACAGGGAGAAATATCAGCGGGGAGCAATTTAAGTAAGCGATGGGTGAAGTAATGAAAGCTGTTTTATTACAAAGGCAGTGAGACCGGTGAGCTACACTGAATTGAGTGCCAGTCAGCATCAGGTGATGGATTGAACGTTCAGAACAATATGACGTCACGTACGTGTCGTAGAGTTACATCAGTGGGCAGATTCCAACTCTTCCAACGCTGCAATCATACTGTTTGTACACATTTCTACCAGCCATTATCTATGACTTGAACACAGCGTTAGGTAACAGCGTCGCAGAGGGACAGTATGGTTGAACACCGCTCTCCGAAGACATCAGTCTGATGGGTGTGAGATTATCTGATGTGGCCACTGGTGCCCCCACGCTCCAAAGAAAAGTGCCCTCTTGAAAGGTAGATAAAACCTGATAAAGTGACCTCTAGGGTGCCTTTTCATTTCACCATGAGTGTATCGCGACCGCATGCAGCTGGTGCCTATTTCTACGTTATTTTCACCCCTGCACCTCAAATATGTGGCTAAAAAGATTTTCAGAGTACATCACAGTATATGGTAACGCAAGACCAACTAAAACCTGAGGCTGACTGACAGACGTTTGTGCAAAAATGTCAATAAATGTGTTATTTAAAAGAGCCGATGTTCGCTAAAGGAAACAAATGTAGAGGAAAGATACGTGGGTGAAAGTCTCTAAAATCTCTGGATACACACAGAGAGACACACACACATACACTGTCAGACGAAACAGAATGAAACTAAAGACCACCGCAGCTTCACATATTGCCTCAGAATTGAATCAACAACCCTGTAACACAGTTTCAACAAACACTGAGCGGAGACGCCTGCCGTTTGGAAACCACTTTCATCCACAGCCAGAACGTAAATAGCTGTAAACCTGCCGGACCCCGCAGACACGAGGCCAATGAGTCGGATATCACTTTTTATCTATCATCTGCCAGCGTCCACGTTTGAAGGCAACCCTGATGTTTCAAAACCATAAAACATGTGCCTGAGAGTTCGATAATGGGCATCACGGAGGTAAATGACCTCAGCTGTGCTCCGAAACCTCACACTGTGATTTTTGATTAGGATGCTTTTATGTACAGATTATTCTCAATTTACGGCGTCATTTTTACGACCTGCCTGTACAGGATGCACCAAACACAGAGGCACAACGGAACACAAGATGTGAAGTTAGGAAACAATCGAGCAACTGTGGAAACTTGAGAATAATTTGGTAGCTATTCTTTTGTGAAGGGGTACAAGTATGAACTAAGCAAACATCTGCTGAGCCACTCGGAAGGTCGCTGGTTCGATTCCCCTGGTCTGTATGTCGAAGTGTCCTTGGGCAAGATACTGATCCCCAAACTGCTCCTGATGTGCTGGTCGGCACCTTGCATGGCAGCCACCGCCATCAGTGCATGTATATATGAATTACTGTAAGTCGCTTTGGACAAAACTGCCCACAGGTCAAAAAACAAGCGTCCAACATCAACATTAATGAAGACGATGTCAGCGGAGACGCCCACACCTGCCAACACTCCTGATGGAGTCTTCTTATTTGTAACCCTGTCTCCTGCTGTGGTCCCAGTTGGTTACTTTTCCTGTAACTCTCACAATCTCATCGTGTAACAAATGAAATGGGTGTTTCAGGATATGTGTCGCTGTACCTGGCGAGTGGTGAGCACGACCGTCCCTCGTCTCTCAAGCCCACTCTGCTTTGTCTGCAGCTGAAAATAGACTCAGTCTTTCCCGAGGAGAAAAGAAATACGAGTCCAAATTTCACTCCACTTGGTACGAGACCTTTTCCTTTTGTGACGTAAATCTAGATTTTTTTTTCACGACTTTTTCACAACTTTTTCGTCAAATCTGTCGGGGGCCTTGTCCCCCCAGTCCTCCTTAGAAAAAAAATTAAAATTTAAAAACTAATTTCCTGCCACGGACATTTCTAAAATCAGTTTTTATTTCACTATACAGCATTGGGGTTGGCATTTTCAGCACATATTCAAATATTGACTTACACCTCTAGCTTTCTTATATGGTCACACTGTATCACCTTAATATTAGAATAGGTGCCTACATGTTTCACCGTAATTGGTAAGAAATAAATTGTATAAATTGAATTCTAATATTCTACATTTTCACTTGATGTTATCTCCATTTGTTCCTTGGTTAAACACATTGGGTGAGGGAGATCACTGCGTCCAGCCGGAGCTCGTCAGCCGTCACAGCTGGTGTCAATCACGGCTCGTTAGTGACCCTCCAGAAGAGCCGGGCTGAACTGTAGAGAAAAGGTCAGCGTGGCTTCAATTTGTCACCTCACTTCAACTCAGTTTTTGCTGTTCCTACAGAAAACGAGAATTGATTCTGGACACGCTCTGCTCAGCGCATGCCAGAGCTCCAAGGCCTCTGCTCTCCCGGTTTCATCCCTTAATAACGCTGTGTTCCTCTAATGAACCCCGTTCCGTTTGTACCGTAATTAACGCACCATCCCACCGTGTTTTCACAACTGATGTTTCCCCAACATCACAGACCTGAGCCAATTAGTGCCTGGACAGAAATATGTACAGACGTCTCTACATGCACACAAACACGCACTGCCATGAGGCCTTTGTTTTGAAGTTTTTTCTCTGTTATCCCTTTCGTATTCGCGCTGCCGTGATCGGCCATATTAGTTCACACATTTGAAACGGGATAAATCAACTCACGTGGTGCTGATGTCCTGGATGAATTCGATCCCTCATCTGTTTTTTTCATGGCCGCCACCTCCTCCGCTGCTGGTCCACTTGGCGCTTGGGTTCCTTCCTCATCTTCGCTCCCCGCCAGGTAGTTCCAAGGCTTCCAAATGGACTTGACGATCTTTGAGATCACCTGAAATATTGAACAAGTTAATGGACAGAAGCTTAGCCGGTCCAGTGATTGCTGCTTCAGTTTTTAAAAGCTCAACCCCAGACCAACCTTCTTCTCAGCAGCAGTGGGTTGGACCGGCGGTCTGAGGAACTCCTCTGAGTCGGGGCCATGCTCCAGCGGCTCGCCCCAGTCCTGGATGTTCTGTCCTGGGATGATCTGGAGGGTCACGAACGACTTTGAAGACTCCGAGGACCAGGGGTCTGAGGCTGAGGACACAATCAGACGGATTGTTATCACAGATCCACATCCTATTTTGATAACTATACATAATTGGAAACCAGCCTTACAAGCGTCAGTGCTGTGAAGAGAGGCCTCCTCTTCAAGGTCGACCAATCCCGTCCAGTTCGAAGGTGAAAGATCGCTGCCATCTGAGGAACCTGAAGGGATGTATTTGGAAAATGCATTCAATCGTACTGTATTTGTGTATACTCATCAGGTTATTGATCCTCTTCTCTTCTATCTAATCGTAGAAAATGTAAAAACCTTTGGCTGTGGTGGTTTGCAGTGTCGTCCCGCCTGGATTGTTTGTCCCTGCGGACTCAGCGTCACTCGAGGCTGTGAGATAGCTCCAGGGCTTCCACAGGGAAGTGTAGATATCAGAGATGGAGTCTGAATTCTTCACTTTACCTAGAAGAAGGGATTTGCTGTTCAGATGCCAATCGCTGGAGGATTTGATCAAGTTTGTCTCGAAGCTTTACAGAGGAATTTGCAAGCAGCAGTCAACAAATAGAGAACAAAAGCTGAGCGTCTAGATATTTCGCTTCAACGCATCGTGTCCTCTCGTTCTCTCTCTCCAACTCCTTCTGTCAGCCCACAGATCTACAGTTTCACAGATATTTGACGTGAAAGAACAGACAGTAGCTGCATTTTCTCCCAAGGTACCTATAACTTTTCAAGGAACTAAAAGGCTCCTTCTAAGTTTCCATCACGGTCTAAAGATTAGGTAAACTTGTCTAACTTTTCTTCTGTGTCTCGATGTATCTGGTTTGTGGCTGCAGATTTTTTAAAAATCGTGGCTGAAATAAAATGCTTGACCAGTCAGAAATGTTCAGCGCTGCAAGCCCATAGATCCTGTACTTTTGGAAAGCACTACCCTCTGAGCAGGGACTTTTTGGGGCCTAAAATAATGTCACTGGAACTTAATTTAGACTCTGGTCCCTGTGGTGGAACAAACTAAGGTCTTCCAAGTGCCTGGGGAAAGTTCCTGCGGTGTAAACGCGACTAATGTGGATCAGAAATTAGCTGCAAATGACATTTATTGTCATTGTTACTACATTAATAGCGTTCAACACTTGACAGAGATGGCAGTAATATCATTATGTATCAGTGGTTTTCAGTGGTTTTCCTCTGATTGTACCATACCTCTGTAGCAGTAAGCATCGTACAGCGCTGTGGCGTTGTCAGTAGTGTTAGGTGTGACAGTTCGGACGCCCAGCAGGCTCCCTCCACATTCCGGGCGAGCCCACGCCACCGGGTAGCGGACGCTGCCATCAGACAGCCAGCCCGGGGCGCAGCTGTCCAGGCCGGCCTTCCAGGCCAGATACATCTGCCCCACCGTGGCCAGCTGCCCCCCGAGGGACACGCAGCGGTCTGAGGCTGAGGACAGAGACAGTCTGCCGGGGACGGAGGAGTGAAACACCTCACCTGGAGGAGGAGGATGACAGACAGGGAGCAGAGGGTGCCTGTCAGATTTTTAGCAGGAAGACATCTGGCTTTAACACTGTATGTGACGACTTTGAGACAAGGATAAGATGGTGATGTTGTGTTTGTTATTCTCAACAAATTTGTGCATCTTTCAATAGTTTCTGACATTCCTACCCTGACGATGGCACTCAGCCCAAAGCCCATCGGTTGCAAGCGAAGATATATAAATCTTTAGATCTTCAAAATGAGGATCGTATGTATAGTTTTATATTTCAATAATTTTCTAAAGCAGCTGGGCACTGCAGGTTTTAACAAACATTACTGAAGACTTGTGTAGCTGGTGTATTGTTTGGGACTATTTACAGGCACAGATTAAAACACTTTTGTAGACAAAGCAAGGTTTTTTTTTTTATCTTTTTTTACTGGATCTATTGAAAGTTAGAAAAAAGACTTTGAAAAAAGGACAGAACATCACCGACTTGTCCTTTCATGTTGTAACAGAATATGATGCAAAGCGAAAGCCGGAAGCTGTGACAGGTTTTGATGTGTTTTGTGTGTTGTGTGTGTGTGTGTGTGTGTGTTTGTACCATCCAGCTCTTTTGCAAAACAGTACACATCAAACAGCTCTTTCGGGTCCCTCTTCCCATAATTCCTCACTCCAGCGGAGTACTCCTTGTGTCCATAGCAACCAAGCTCTGGCAACTGGACGGAATAGCTGTGGAGACGACCATGTGGGAGTCATATTGGGAATGAACCTCATTTTTATTAATCACAGGACATAAGCAGCAGTGTCAGGTTGAAGTTTTACTCTGCGAACATTATCTCTGCTGACACACGGCAGCGTTTTATTTTCATTAACACTTTAAATGTCATTTATGAATAAAGTCTCGTTTTGCATTCTCCTTTTAAAAGGGCGATGGATTAGAATAAATTACAATACAATTAAAAGGAAAAGAAAACAATAGCGGGGAAAAAAAAGAAGAACATGAATCTGAAGTAGACGAGGTGACAAAACAGAAGAACTGAATATTAATTGAGACAGCAGATGATCCAAGACAAGGGAACAAACAGTACAGGAAACAAAGCAAATGTCTTCATATTAGAGAATTAGCAGGTGTGTTAACGAAGATAGCAGTCTTCAAAATAGATCGTTGATGGGTTGATAATAATAATTGTGATAATCGCTTAATTGTCTGAGTAATTTTCGTTTGACATTTTGAGAAATAGACTTATTCTCTGCCCTCATTGAGATACCAGTGTCATGTTTTAAAGTCAATATGACTCCTACCTGCACATCTAAATCTCACTTACACATAATATCTCATTTGTTTAACCTGTATGAGAACTTAAATATAAAAATGAAAGAGGAAGGCTAGCTGTCCCCCTTGTTTTCAGTCTTTGTGCTAAGCTAAGCTAACCATCTGCTGCCTGTAGCTTTATATTGACTGTACAGACATGAGAGTATCAACCTACTCGTCTAATTCTTGACATTTCTGAGAATGTTGAACTATTCCTTTAAGCAAAAATGCCTAAAATTTAATCATAGTTAACTTATTCTCTATGATGCTCATATGAAAAGCTGCACTCTGGTCATTCTGATCCCAAATCAGGCAGTCAGGTAAATAATCTGCATATTAATTGATAACAAATATAATGTTTTAAAACAGGGGAGGACTCGACTGCAACTAGCGAGCAACACTACGAGCCTGTGACAAGCACAAGGAAGCTATTGAGCGTCTCCTCACCGGACAGTCTGATCATCCAACCAGCCGGCTGCACAGCTGGCAAAGCCGTCATAGTACGCTGCCCACAGCTGGGCCGGTGTCGCCATCTGAGCCGAGTTTTCCTGGCAGGCCCGCTGGGCGTCGGCAAATGAGAGCGCGTAGCGGGCACTGGGAGTCTGATAGTGAAACACAACACCTACACAGGCAGGTTTAAAATCAATACATCAGTGGGATGTAATCAATAAACATGTCATTGTGGCCACAAACAGACTCAGACTCGAACTATGCCCTAAATTTCACCATTGAAAATATCATTGGTATTCAGTCCAAACTGTGCAATTAAAAGAATTACACAACATTCGAGTGGCAAACTAGATAACAACAACAACAACATAAACAGAGAGCGCAGCAAGCTACAATTAATTAAGTCTGTCATTATGATATTGATAGGGTGAAGCGATATTATTAACGTTTAATTAAATAAAAGAGCTGTAAAGGGGTTGGCAGGTCCTCCTGTTTGGAGGCTGCCAGTGTCTATCTTGCATTCGCACAACAAGCCTGCAGTGCAATAAAACACAAATCAATTAAGGCGGAGGAAGAATTTTAAAGTCTTTCTGTGTCACTGCCGCTCGGTCTGTTCAGCAGCAGTTTTCTGCTTATTTAAATGTTTCCTTCCGGGAGCCGTGGCATCAGACATTTCTCACGACAGCGAGCTGCTGAACTTACCGGAGACCACCAGGGGCACAGTGTCTCTCTCATAGTCGTTACCCCAGACAACCTGACAGTGGTAAGTGCCTGAGTCGTTGGTGCGGAGACTGGAGATCTCCATGGTAGCATTCAGAGGGTTGGCAGTGTATCCTGGCAGCATGACGCGGCCGCTGAAAGCCTTATTCACCTTGATTACATCACCTTTGGCACAGAAAGAGAGGTTTCTTCATTAAAAGTGTCTGTTGGCATCCTGCTGGTTTTAGATTACTGGATTGGCTGCGAGGCGGGAAGGAGCAGCTTTGGGCTTTTCTTCATCTATAAAGCTTTAATACAGATGCTTCCACCTTCTGTTTCATCCTTTTTAACTCTCGGCTCGCAAAAAGAAAATCATCTGGGGACGGGCTCACAGAATAGGCTGTTGCTTCACAGTCGATAAATCAGAGCTGAATTCTCCGACGTACATGGAATAATATGCAAAATGCCTCGTGGCGTCTTCATCAGTTTATTGCGAGGCACACTGTGAAAACATTGATAAATTGAACTAATAAACTTGGGAACAATATCGAGTTTGATGTATGTAGACTGCACGATGAAAACACCTGGTTAGGAAGAATCATCCATCTGAACAGGAGTGACGACTAACCGAATTTTGATGTAGTGGCCTGTATGTATGTGGCATCACTTCATGCTGCATTCCTATTGGTTGGTTGGTAAATGTAGGATGAAACCGTAGTCGCATTGTGAGATGGTCATGAACCTCAAGCTCAGTGTGACGTAGGACCGCTGTTTTGGAGAGTTCAGCTGCACTACTGAAACATTACTCAAGTAAAACTACCGGTATTGGAATAATACTTGAGTAAAAGTACAAAGTGTTCTTCTCAATAGCTGCTCAGAGTCACGGTCAATGGAATCAGTTACTTCCACCTCTGCTTTTTGCCTGCGAGCCTTGTTTTACATCACGACACTGTAAATCAGAGTGTCCCCTCAGCGATCCTTCGAGGTTAAATAAAACTGATAAATAGATACAGTCGGTAAACAGGTCAGGGAGGGTAAAGGCTCAGAAATCATATTTTGCCAATCGACCTCTTACTTTTAGTGGTTCGGTCATTTCCCGTGACAGATTTGTGGTTTTGTCTTCACTTTTCTGGCTCGTTGGACTGAGCAGTGTTCTCATGAAACATCACGATGTCATTTATTTCTGTGGACTAACCAGGACTTCGCTCGCTTGAATCAAAATCTGACATTCATGGCTTGTTTGCTTCTGTTTCCGGGCCACTGTCAGTCAATCAAATGTTCTGATGAAGTAGATAATTGGTGTTTATTTTGTCAATAACATCTGATGATGGAGGAAAAAGATACAACCCAGGTTTTCAGGATCTTTGATCAGTGATTTGATTTTGTTTGAGTGGCTCAGTTTAAAGTAATGAACTGCACACTGACTCCAATAAATGGCCTATGTTTGCAAAAAGGCAGCGTACAGTCGCCTGTTGCATCTGAAAACGAGGCTGATGAGAGCAGCGAGGCGGAACCAAAACAGTCGTAAACTTCGGGGCCTTCGAACCAAACCAATGAACTGAAACGCACCAAAACTTTAAGAGGCCCCCCGATAGATGAATTCAATCTTTACGTAGCCTTGACTTTGCTAAAATCCTTCCTCTCAGGGAGGTTTGGAGCGTTTACAAGCGCAGTAAAAAAAAAAAAAAAAGACTCTGCTAAGACGGTTTATCTCATTTTAATTCCACAAGCTGCTATAGTCAGCTTGTTAAGTTCTTCAGGCCTTCAGATTAAATCATTAAAAACTGTGAGATGATGAGCGCTGCAGCGTCGGGCGATAACGGCCTCTCTCATATACACTCAAGTCGTTTGCAGAGCTAATATAAAAATATGAATTAGTGCACCTTTAATTGTGTTCTCTAAGTACAAATGTTAAGTAATGTATGCGTTAAATCAACAGCTAAACCGGATCATCACGTCTATTTGTTTTACCTTTAGCAGAAAGCACAGTCTCCTCCTGAGGAGCGCCCGGCCCTCCCGCCGGCGGCCTGATACGAGTCCACAGGAGGTGAGGAGGCTCGCCGGACGAGCTGGTCTGGAGGGTGAAGACGCACGGGAGGACGGCTTCGCCCGCCAGCGTCTGATGTACCGTAGGATGGGTGATCCTACGCATGTTCACGATGGAGGAGGCCGCACCTACAGCGGAGAGGACGAACAACAGGGAGAGGACATAATTAGATTACGCAATTAAACAGGCTGGAGGACACTTTTGCTCACAAGGGAAGAAAACAAGGATTCAGCAGATAAATATTTTTGGACGGGCGTGAGCAACTCGAGAAAAGGCTGTACGGTAACCTACAGTGAGCCGCAGAGGAGTTATATAGAAAGTGTAGGCCGTACTGTTGCTTCTTCTAAAAAGGACCTCAGGGATTCATTAGCGATTTCACACTCAAGAACTTTTATCACTCCACCAAAGACAGACAGATTTCGAGCTTTATTAATAATACCTGACAGTGGCGTTACGCAAACACAAACAGGAGGTATGGGAACACTTAATTACAGGGATCACACAATAAGAGGCGAACACATGGACTGACAGAAGAGTTATTCGAACACAGTTACCTCTAGAGAAAAACGACAAGTGACCTTCACCACTTTCCTGATGATGCCCTCTAATTCATCAATGGCTTCAAAACGTGTCTGATTTTTAGATCTCTTTGCAAATTATTCCATGAGCAGGATGTACTGTGTGAAGTTTTCCCTTAATCTGTCAAAAACCAGGGTACAGGGGAGGTTTTGCCTCATAGATAAAACATTTTCCAGTGCTGAAGTCTGCGAGTGGCGAATGACGTCCAACCCAACAAATCATAAAGTGAGAGGCTTTGCTTTTGTGATAAAACATAAAGATGTGCGGTGCACCGAGTCAAGTGCTGACGCTTGGATATACAATATGTGACCTCAGTCAGTCACAGACAGAAGAGGAGCTTCCTTGAGTTTTTCTTGCCAAAGTAAAGCAAAAGCGAGATTCATTTCTTGACCTACACACTTTCTTGACTGTATGGCTGCTTATTAAAACGAGCACGGATAATCTATACCTGCATCCAGAGGGAAGGGAAAGTGTTCTGCTAAATCGTATGTGATTGTGAGGTGCTTTTCGCAGATCAGGGCGAAAAAATACCAACGAGATTGTTGGCTAAGACGACGACACTGTTCAGGAGAAGTGATACGAGAGAAGAGTGGGATGATGTTTGACAGTCAGGTGATTTAGTTTATGAGTGGCTGTAAGTCTCTGTTGAGAAGGGAACACATTATGGGGATAGGAGGCACTCATGCACAATTATATAGAGCTTAAACAGGCATGAGAAGACAAACACACATCAGTTATCACGGTACGACACAGCCTCCAACTAAATTATTCAAGTTTCTACGTATTCCTTCCATTTCTGCCCTTTTGTTCTCTCTCTTTGTTCACATCAGTGACTCCGGCTGTCTCACGAGACGTGTTACGGCGTAAAGGTAATGTCACCGAAAGGAGTCGGATTCATGTTTGTGCAGATTTGATATCAGCGATTCACTGGTTGCCATGACATGCAGGTTCAACGTAACCATGACAACAGGATCACCTGTACAGGCATTATCTTCCTACCAACCAATGTGGCTTCATCCTCTGTTCAACTAACACACCAGGCAAGATTCACGGTGATATATTTTTATTTTCAAGGTTGAAGTTTTGTTTTCCTGAAACATAAAAGACATTTTTTCCAAACCATACAAGTTGATTTCCTTAAATCAACCTTGTAAACTTGTTTTTTTGGCGGGTTCACAAACTTTTAATAGGCAGAATGATGTCCCTGTCGTTTCCCACGCTGCACCCTGAACGCCTGTTTTTTTTTAAACTTGTAACTTGGATGAGCGCGTACAGTCTCCAGAAAGTAGTGCACAGCGCTTCAAGGCACTTGAGTCACACACCGCCAACAACTGTAACGTCGAAACTGGATCATATTTTACTGAAGAAAATGTTTTCTTGCTATCCCTCTGATGTCGTCCGGCTGCTCTGCCTCAACGGTCCGCGATGTGCAGAGTTTTCTGACGAACAGATAGCGGTTACTTTAGCAACAAGTAAAATTAGCTGCTGCTTAGGGATGCTGCTTTTAGCTGGTTAGCTCAGAGCTAGATGACTCAAGTACCAGGGAATGGTGATGTTCACACAGCTGACACGGGAGGTTTGGGCCGCCAGGTTGAGGAGGTTTTCAGGCCCCGAAGCGGTAAATGCTGGAGGAGGACGGTGCAGGAATGGGCACCAGATATCGAGCCAAGCTAACGGGCAACAGGAATGGGCGTTGCAGCCTCTAGGGGACATCGTGACTCAGGCGAAAAGACAGAAGAAGATGCTGATAGAGAATGCTTAAATAAGAAAGCAAAAGGCAGGACTGGAGTGAGATTAGGATCGGCTTTAGGTTGTTGTTGAGCACTTACTAGTTTTTGTAGTAATGCTGTAGTAACATTTGTTCAACTGTCCATATTTACGACAGTGGTGAAAAAAATACACATTCTTGCATAATGTTGCATTGAAATGTCACTTATTTGCATATAGAGCGATGACAACTCAGTATACCAACTACCATAAGCTCATAAATAATCGGTAGGAAGTAGCGGCTTCTGCTCACTGAATCAAGGAGTTACGAGGCCTGTAAGTCTCAAACAGAAACCAAGACAAGACATAATTGCAAAGCTTTAATAAGCCCAAAACAAATTTGCCCGGGGATTTTTGCATTTTGTTTTCTTTTCCTCTCCTCTCCGTGCAAATTTTCCCTGTTAGTCAAAGGCACCGGTTTGTAGAGAACTAAATGAGCATAACAAGAGAAAAATAAAGCCTTATTTGGAATACTGCACATGGTGGAATTGAAAGATATTTCCATCTGCATTTAGATTGGACGCCTTTCACAAGCTGAACCCCCCGAGAGCATCTCTCAGCGCTGAAGAACGCCCCCGCCGCCTCCCCCCCTACAAAAATCAGACGTAATCGCAGAATCACAAATACAAGCGAAAAAAGCAGGAGAAGCCAGGACAAGACAGAGAGCTGGAACAAGAGAGGGATAACGAGGTAAAACCATGGAGGGAGATGGAGTTTAACAAACTGAAGGGAGGAGATTGAGAGACTTTGGATGACAAGTGTACCCGGTAGCATGGTGCTGACAGATGGGACAAAAGAAAAACAGCCTAGAAAGAGAAAAAGAGGGAGCTGGAAGTGACATGAAAGGACACTATCTATCATTAACAGATGCCATCTCATTCTTGTCAGTCCTCCTCCAGAGTCCAATGAGCTGCACGGGTTTCATATTAATGTTTCTGAACGTGCAAATTGCGCCGGCTCATTCAATCTGATCATTTTGTGCCAGATATAGTTTTATCGTGACGTTTGTTTTGTGTTATTGGTGCCCACAAGCATATAACAAGGACATGCTAACAATAACAAACCAACAAAGAAATGATATACTGGTGTAAAATTAAAATGCTGAGCATGAACGTTCACTGCTCACAGTCTTCCTCAGAGGTTTGCTCAGTTGTTCAGACAAAACAAATACTTCTGTCTTGTATAATCCACATCGTTCCAACTTGCAAACGGCATAAACCTCTTGAAAAATCTATGTGTCGGACCTTTAGTTAAACTGTTTCTTGTCCGAACACATTTAAAGGTGCAATAGGTAAGAATTTTAGTGAAAATGTTAAACAGTTTTGACTTTGTGACGTCTACGTTTTGTGTTGCAGAGATATATATTGAAGTTAGCATGCTAACCAGCTAGCCCCAGCCTGTCCTGGTCCAAAGCTCTTTCGTTAGTCTGGCTAACAGCTATCTGAGCTAGCTAAGTTAGCAGAAGTTAGCGGTTACTCATACGACATGTAGCCTCTATTTGTTTTGAGTATGAATTTGGTGGGTGGCCACTTCTTACGTATTGCACCTTTAAAAATCTGTGTTAGATTTCTATCCCAGCATGCTTTAGGTGAGAGGCAGAGAACAACATGCACAGGTTCAGTCACGGCGCTTTTACTCATCACATTGCAGCGGTGCGCATTTGAATAAATATAGAAGAGTTTGACATTTTCAGAGATGAAAATGCTTTGCTTTCCAGCAGAGAGTCAGATGAGAAAAAAATAAATACCACTCTCATGACTTTACTTTAGATGAGTAGCTGCAGTTAGCTTAGCATAGCACAGAGACTGGGAACGGGGGAACAGCTACAGGGCTGCTTGGGGGCAACTTTGTACTGATGAACTTGGAAATTACGAGTCAAAAGTGAAATAATTGCATTAAAAAAATGTTTTAACAGCTTTTAAAACAACTTAAATCTCAAGAGCGTTGTCTTGTCTTCTATCAGGAGAGATAGCAGGTTCCACTCCAGTGTTTTTTAAAGTAATTTTAGCTGCCTGCAGATCCTTTTGTTTAGTTTTGGGTCCTTGATGGTGCCACAAAAACAGACAAAAACACGACTGAACGAGAAGTTCTACCTCTCTGCTGTCGGAATGTGTTTTCATTTTGGAAATGAGCGATGCAGTTGCTCTTTTTTTAATGAAAATCCTCGCTGACCAGCCACCATCATGCATGCCAATTGCAGGAAAAAAGTAATTAAGGGGAGAAGAACTTATCTTTTCTACAGGCAGTCAGCAGCAGGCTGCATGCGGGACCTCAAACCTGCGATACTATCCACCAGAGACCCGCGGCTCTGAGACGTTTTGTCTTTTTTGTTCCATAATTGTGAATTTTATGCGTAGTTGTAATGGAACAGATGGTTGACTAAACTTGTATAAATGGGTTTGGAGGTGTTCCAGCTCAATCCCACTGAGCATGTCTGCAAACATCCTCAGCATGTCAGCTCTCACCTACAACACTCAAATTAGTACTAGCCTGTCTATTGTCTTTATGTCTATAGAAATATTAATGTGGGAACTGATTTCTTATTTTTTTATTCTGTATTCTGGTCCAGATGCTCTCTTTCTCTTCTTTCCTTTAATCCTTCAGTCCGTCTCTATTTCCTTTCACTGAGCCCACTTGTGCCCTGATATTATCTGAAACTGTTATCTGTTTTTTTCTTAAGATCAGAAACTGCTGGTGAATTTCTGCACCACAGAGAGATGCAGTAGTTAAAGAAAACAAAGACTGGAGGTGGGCGACACAGAACTCACCCGAGCCTAAATAGAGCAGCAGCATCAGAGCAGAGAGGACCTGCCGCCCAGCTGCACACGGAGTGAGCAACATCCTGGACCTGCAGAGAGCGAAGACGGAGAGAGGAAAACAGAGTCAGGTGTAAGTAGGGCAAGAAATTCAAAGTAAAGCTTTAAATACCTTTATGAATCATAGCTGTATATGCAGAAGAACATGATTCACATGTTGTCGATTTTATACACAAGAATAAAATGTCTTTTATGAACTAGCAAGCATCTGACCACATGGTGTTTGTGTTTCGTGTGCCGCCTTCGCACAGGATAAGCAGAGTCTCCAGTTTAATTACCGACATTACCTCCTGGATATGATGTTCGAGGCTCCGTCTAACATTAACTTTCAGAGGTAAAATGCTTTTTCTTCAGCAGCCAGACTATCAGTACGGTTTATGGTTGTTTTGCTTCCTTTCTGCATGTGTAACAGGCATAAATACACATTTGCAGCTCATTTAGAACAGCGCTTTGCGTATCGAGCCAACTCTGTCATCACTTCTAAACGTCGATACAGCCGAACTCTGTGCAAATATTATCACATGACCTCTGTTTGTGCCGATGTACGGTGGGTAATATGCAGCAAACAGGATTGAGATCAGTGTGTCTGCATCTCGCCGTGTTGGTGTTGTTCCTAGAACATCACAGTTGTTCCAGGACCATTGTCTCAACTCACAAAACAGCAACGAAAATAGCATCTGGAGCAAGCGGCTGTGGCTCATTGTGTTAAGTATAGGGCTCTCATTCAGGAGACCGAGGCTCATATCCTGACTGGAACATGTTATTATAATGTTCAGGAATCATTTTTCATTTCCTTATGTAGGAAAACGTTGTTTGAGTTAAATTCACCCTCTCCAAAAGGTGTAATGTGTCACTTCTCCCATGTGCAGTCGCTACACTGACATTTAAAACATTTGATTGGTCAGCGTCAGTAATGGAACTCGAGCAACGTTAATTACGATATTACAGGAACAACACCAACATGGCGATATGAGATTGCACGTGAAACTGCTGTGTTCGACCCATCCATCCGTCCAGACCTCCTCCCTGTTCTCAATCTTTATTCTACGCTCGGTACTGCATCTACACACACGTGTACTTTTCACTCTTCGGCGAGGTAAAACGTGATACTGACAGAATCCTCTAGTGGATCAACAAGTTCAATCTTCACTAATGTCAACATATTATCACCATGAAGCACTTCTTCTTCATCCATAGTCATACAAGAACATGATACATCTGTACATGCAGTTGTCTCCCAAAGCATTAAAATGAACTAAAATAAATCAATCTGTAATTTGTTTTATCTAAATCCAAACTAAAACCCATCAAAAAACATTTTGCTCTGTAATTCCCTTCATCTAACCTCGTCTCATGCACAGTAGCATGATCTACGTACAAGATGTTGTCCGTTAAGATGAAACCAGCCTCCATGTTCTAACTCGCTGACATAGGTGTGAGAGAGCGCGTGTCAAAAGCTGAATCAGAGGCAAATTGGAAAGACGTGCGACATAAATGTGGTTACATTTACAATCAGGAGAAACAGTTCAGTGATTTCCATGTTTGAACAGATGAAGCGCGGCTCGCTCCTGTGTGCACCTGAAAAAAAAAGCTCGACAGCTGTTCGGTTTATAAAAACCTTTTTCAAAGCTAATTAAACTAAACTCAAATCCACAACTGTTGTAAAAAAAAAAACAAAGCTGTGTTTTCTGATTACTGAAAGCTAAAAATGGGAGATATATAGAGCTGACACCTTATGGAAGTGAAACTGTAAGTTAGTACTTCCCTCCTCTTACTGTGTTGGTGATGTTCACACACACATCTCAATACATATCACTCATCATGACGAGCTGTCTGCCATCGAAGCAGCTTTCACAGGTTGAGCTAACTGGCATCTGTGAAGAAATCAAAGGTGTGAAAGCAGCAGCATGAAATCTTTTCCGACACGGAAACTAAAGCTGACCACCACTTAGATTTTCAATTAAGCAAAAGAATCATATTTTGTTCTGTTTTTCTATCATAAATTGTTGTTGCCATGACTTCCCTGCACTGTGGCCGCCGAAAAAATACACCAAATGCCCTCAAATGGCCTTGAACGTGAATCCTTGAAAAGACAATCTCGGGCAATTGAGGTGATTTAGTGTCATGCTAACAGTGTCACAGACAAGGACAGCGAACGATAATAACCATTTTATTTATTGGTATTATAATGTGATAATAAATAAACAATACTGCCTTTGTAAGGGCACTTTTAGACCCAGACCGGAGCTTTTATTGAATGCTTTCCATTTAGCAGATGCCTTTTTGTCCACACTTATTCATAATTCTCCAACAAAAGCCAATCAATCAACCTGAGCTACAACTACTGATATAACTCACACCTGGTTAAAAGCAGCCTTCAGACAAACACAGTCTAAATCTAAGGGAGAAAACTTGTCGTATACTGCAGTGAAGAAGCAACTCTGGTGCATTCTTACTGCACAACATAGAGGAAATCCTACCACACATCAGAAATGAGCTGCTGACTTTGCCAGAGGATTTGGCGCCGGGCCTGAAGCTTCTCAGCTCGATGCAGAGACGGCTAAAACGGAGCTTTATTGCCCCGTACTGGTATGAAGATGGAGATGAAGGGGGAGATTGTGCCGTTTGAAGAAAAACACGTATTTGTTTTGATTTTAAGGTGAGTTAAGCAACATGGATAACTCTAAATTATTAATTTTCTTGTGAGGTTTTTCATACTTTGCTGACTTCACAGGCATCACCAACAGACGCTCGCTCTTAGACCATTTGAAATAGTTCAAGCAGAAATTAGTCCGGCATGTTTGGACTGCCTAGACTGCAGTTATATAAAGTAAATAATTTATCCAGGAAAGCAAAAAGACCTCTTTGCATACACCAAGGTAACAGCGACTCATGCCAACAGCATCCCTGAGTCTCAGAAAGAAGATTATGCAACACCAGTTAAACCCTTTATAAATTATGGGAATAATGGTCGCTCTCTTCTCCGACCATGTGAACGCTTAGTTAAACCTTCAAACTGGAGCGTGTGAGGCGAAGAAAAACATTCCTCTCAGATAGGAAAGCTCTCGGTGACACCTGCCAAACTATACTGTCATTAAACAACAATTTGTTGGGCAGTTGTTTTTTTTTTTAATGGCGGGGAACCGAGTTGGCCTCTGGACTCTTGAGAAAGTGGATTCTGGTGGGGGTGAGACCCTGCTGTGCCACACACTTTGAGGAATCCCATCTCTAAAGGTGGGTTAGGACCTTGTGATGGGCTGTGACAGATTGGGGTCGAGCCGTTGGACTCTTTGCATGTTGGAGGCATCGGTGGCGCTAGCTGGGTGGGTGACAAGAGATTTCTTAAGGCTTGGAGAGGGTCATGACACCGAGGAGTTTGCCCAGTCTGGTAAGCGGAGAGCATTAGAGAGTGTTGTATTGGAGGGCCTGGGACTGGCAGGGGCCCAACAGCCACTATCCACTGCAACAGAATACAGAGTGCAGCCTGTGGACATCTCTATGAATGCTATACAACATACAGCACTGTGTGCCTATAGACAGCCACCTTTCAAAGATTTACCAGGCAGGATTTACAACATACAGTGCACTGGCCATCCAATCACACCAGCTGCATACTAACCAGTCCCACCTTTTGTTAGGGAGGAGACATCAGATGTCATGAACGCCTCCCTCTAAATCGACCCCTCTTCGCTTTCACAGGCACAGTTGTGTCCTGAAGAGAAAAGAGCCAGAAGTCTCTAAAATGCTTCAGTGGACTTCAATGCCGATGTCCGCCTGACACATTTTCACGATGTTGTCTGAATAGGACGCATTCTTAGGTCATTGTGAGAGCCGGCGAGCGGAGTGACAGAGATCCAAAGAGAGCTAACAGACGAGGCTGGCAGACCTACATTACAGCTCAGCACTAAGCTGTCAATCTGTTGAAGCAGGAGACCAACTGGCCTCATGATCATCATGACGCAGGCAAGACGGGCCCCTCGACCCAAATCTCCTTCAGTTCTGCAGTCGGTGGGAAAATTGCTCGAAGGAAAAACATGAAAAAAAAAACAAGTCATGTCAGCTGCTGTTCAGGTTAAAGGATAAATCATGTTTGGGAGCTCAGCATGACAGCTTTATGCCACCAATGCCACCACCATACTACTCTATGTGTGTGTGTGTGTGTGTGGATATGTATAACTGACGTTGTGGGGACTATAATCTCTTTATACATTCACACTGTGGAGACCCATATTTTGGGACAAATCGAAAGTCCCCATGATGTAAATCATAAAATGTTAGACTTTCGACAAGCAACACAAAGGTTTAGCCCAGTTATGTTTGATAAATGTGTTTATACACCCACACTATGGGGACCCACATATCTTATGGGGACCTAATGCAAGTCCCCATTATGTAACTCATTCAATTTTAGGCTGAAGAGTTGGTTTAAGGTTAAGGGAAGGGAAAGGGTTACGTGTGAAGCCAGCAGTGCTTATGGTTCAGGTACGTCTCTGGAAAATGAATGTAAGTTTATATGTATATTTATATAGTGTCCCCAGAAGGGATGGAAACACAAGAGTGTGTGTGTGTGTGTGTGTGTGTGTGTGTGTGTGTGTGTGTGTGTGTGTGTGTGAGTGAGTGTTCACAGACTGCAAAGGTTTACTTAATCAGGCCAGGTTGGGTCCCATGTTGATACATGACATGCACGCAGGCACACACACACACACACACACACACACCATTATATAGTGCAACTTCTGTAAAGCCCCACATCAAACCCCAGCCGACGCACAAGGTAGGTCACTGATTCTCACCTTCTGCATGATGAACAAAAAAGCGTTTACACAAACATATAGGCTACACGCACTGAAACACACACGCACACGCTGGCAGCTGGCATCTCTGTTAGACAACAAGTAGATTTCACTTGACCCACATTATGAATGTTTGCAAAGATAACGGTGGCAAATACTTAAAAATCAGGGTAATTTTGAAAGAATTGGGTCCTGGATTTCAGACAGAAGGAGACAAAAGCAGATTCTCACTTTTAACAGGCAGCTGTCGATGCGACCTGCTGAAATGACGACTGTTACTGGCAAATTTTATCAGCTAACTTTATAGATAGCTAGCTATTAAACACTTGGGGGAAACTCATTCTCCAGCTGACTTTTTAGTGTTTCCATCTGATTCATTTATATAAAAAGGCTCCTATGCCTTCGATGCCTGCAGTTTATACACGTTATGCTAATTTTGCATGATAAGGCTACATTTCCTAGGAAACCATCAGCATCCAAACAAACAAACAGGGCTAAATGAGCAGCAATTTGTAGCCTAATTTAGCTAATTTATGTTTTGTTGTTTGTATTTTCAAACATAAGTTTCGCTTGTAGAGAAATTGTCTGAGTTTGGGAAATGTGGTGCAATCTCAGGTGACTATTGACAAATTTATAGCTGGAGTCGTGTAAACAATGCAGGACAGGGCTGCTAATGTTAGCCTAAACTCTAAAATAGTAGGCTAGCATTTTGGTTTTGTCACATTTAATATGTCAGTCCTGAATGGAGCCTTGTGAAACATGTAACCAAGTAAAATAATGCAGTTCGCTCATAATATAGTTTTTTTTTTACCCATGATCTATTTACTTACTGTTCACTGTAAGGAGTAGGTAAGCTAGTTAGCTGACCATGCTAACGTTTGTGGCTTATGTTAGAGCAGATAGACACACGGTTCATATCCATCTCTCTCAATTCTGCTTTGTCTCTTCAGTTTTAGTGAGTCAAAAACTCCCAGGATCTCCTGTCTATGCAATATTTTGTCTTTTTATGGTAATATATGAAAATCGTGATGTTATTTTTCTGCTTGGCATCGTACAGAATATTGTTCTCCACCCAACACAGCTCAAGCTTTCGTCCCTCAGGGAACCGAGTTTCTAACCGAGGCACCATCCAAGAGTTTATTTTGCATTTTGCAAGAAGTCACAAAACCTTTCATGGGCAACAGCATGATGACAAGAATAAGCAGCAGAATTATAGTCTAAAAATATAACATAGCTTAACAGGAGAGGACTTCAGATAAATCTGTACAATTAGATCGGGATGGAAACAGAGCCAGTTTTACAGTAAAGAATCAAACTGTCAATCTTGTTTCCCCCTACTGGGACCTGACAGGATGAGGTGATTCCTCTCTTTCCTTTTTTCTTTAATCATGTCTCACAAAAACTATTACCTCCAGAGAGCCGGCGCGGTGAACGTCAGAATAACAGCTCCAGATGAGTGACAGACAAAGTGGTGAGCTGGGAGAGGAAGGAGATGAAGGAAGAGGAATGAAAGGAAGGTCATTTTATCACCATTGTGACAATACTACACTGCTGTGATGAAAGCTCTTCAGAGAAGCTGCGCTGGATGCTCTGTAATTCTTGTAATTTGCTGTTTGTGGGGAAAAGGCTGAAGCCTCCCTGAATAGATTTGTGGCTGAAATTCGATCTCCTGTGTGGTTACACAAAAGCATGTTATATTAATGAATTGTGAAGAAAGAAGAATGTACAGTGGAAGCATGTTGCAGTGGTGGTTCGATGCCATAAAAGAGACATTAACCCAGAGCGCACGGACATTTACTGCTCAACAAATTAAAAACAGGGGCTGTATCAGGTATTCACCTCCTTCCCTTCATGCATCACACTAACACACATGCACCCTTTGTGTCTGCGTGGTGACTAATCACACTCAAAGCAACTAATGACTCATGCAGCTCTGGCCTCGGATTCGGGCGGAGAGAGGAGCTCTCTCTGGAAAAGGCTGGTGGTCCATCCGATTCAAGATTACACACTCCTTCCTCTCACACTGACACCATTGATCTCGCTGGGCACGGGGACAGAGGTTATTTAAACCGGCTCGATAAGGCCTTCAGGAGGAGCCAAGCTCGGATTTGGCTGGGCCTGCGTGCTGCAAAATGCAGAGAGGAGGCAATTTAGATCCCTCTGAAGGATCCGTGATGGACAAGCTATAAAAGACGCTTGAGTTTGGAGTACCAGTAAGTAGTTTATAGGTAGCTCGAACTTTTCTGTATTTATTTGTAATTATTCAGTATTGAACGAGCCCCCGAGTGGAAATATGCTGCCATGTTTAATGCATGCTTCACCAATTTGTGCATACCTGTGAGAGATTGACAGCTCTTGTAACATCCATCTGTTTCCAACTTCCTGTCGAGCTGTGAAGCTGCACTCGACAGACCTGCAGCAGATGAGCACAGATATGCTCGTTTTCTCTCTCCACCTCTTCACGCTCAGCTTCTCTCTGGCACCGTCGCTCCCGTGTTTTTGTTGTGTACGTACATGTGCTTAAGGTGTTCGCTTGACTGTGCGATTTGGAATACGTTATTCAACTGTGATTCGGACGAAGAAATTGATCTGAATTCATTTGATTCGCAGAGTATAGTGGCAGCTTTCAGAGGAAATAGAAACCAGAGAGCGCCAGGCAGCGGAATCAATCATCACTCATTTCTGTAATGCATCAAAAAGGGGATAAAATCGCACCAGCACCAATTGATTTGTTACCCCCTGAACCTTTTACTGGAAGAGGACAAATGTTCTGATTTTAACTCGAAGGACTTGAAGGACAAAATCCATTCTGTTTCATTTTGTGTAAAAATTCTAAAAAGCAGTAAATAGTGAGAGGAATTTGGACGTAGGTGTCCTTGGAGTGATTTTGTCCTGATGGCTCTAAGGTGGTCCATTTCTGCCAGTGGGAAAAAAATGTCTTAAAAGAAAAAAACAAGTTTTTAACACAAACTTTTGAGATACTCCTATTTTTGACTTATTTACTTTAATATTGTATGTAATGTCTCAAAAGTCCTACTTATTTTTATTTAAAATATCATGATTCTGACAAACTATTTCATAATTTAGAGCACTATGTGCAGTATTACGTGCAGGAATGTACACAGTAGCATCAATACTGTCAAAAATCCATTTTAAACCAGCATTTTATCAACATGCTCACAAATGGTAGCTAATTTACACATCCAGCAGACACAGAGAAACATTAGCATTCATTTGTAGTCATGTTTCTGGCCACCTGGCAAATATAAATCCAATATTCAGTGTGCTTTTAGCTCTGTTTCTGGTCTCCATCATTTCCTGAGGGAAATATGTTGCTCCGTCGCTCCCAAACGCTCCACTATGTTAGTCGTTAGTTAGTATGCTAGTCGCTAACTTTCTCTCTTTGTCGTCTGGTGCTGGAAAAGGTAGAATACAGAAGGTTTAAAGAGCCTTTTCACTGAACCAAAACAAAGAAGAAAACCAAAACAAAGCTGAAAGATGCTAAAATGTTATCAATGCTGAAAGGCTGGGTCACGTGATAATTCAGCATTGTCACCCTTTGATCCATTTAGGTCCGCAACTAACGATTATTTTCATAGTCGATTAATCTGTTAATTATTTTCTTGATTAATCGATTTGTTGATTGGTTTTTAAAAATGCCCCCAAAATTCCCAAAGCCTAACAACCTCCTAAAATTTCTTGTTTTGTCCAAACCCAAAGATTGACAGTTTAGTGAAGCTGCTCTGATTAATCGATTAGTTGTCAACTATTAAATTCATCATCAACTATTATAATAATCGATCGATCGATCAGTTTGAGTAATTTCTTAAGAAAAAAATGTTAAATTCTCTGATTCCAGCCTCTTAATTGTGAATATTTCCAGTTGAAAAATAAAAATAATAAAAAATAAAAACTCTTGTATGACATTAAACTGAATATCTTTGGGTTTTTAATTTCCTGACATCTTATAGACCAAACAACTAACCAATTATTCTGAAAAACAAACAACGGATCAATCAACAGTGAAAATAATCATTAGTTGCAGTAAAGAAACCAGAAAATAATCACATTTAAGAAGCTGGAATCAGAAAATGTAAGCTAATTATCAAAATAGCTGGCAGTTAATTTAATAGTCAACAACTAGTCGATGTTGCAGCTCTAAAAAATTATTTGAGCTGCTTTAATGAATCAGTTCTATTGAGAAGTATGAGGCTCAAATGTATTGGAGGTCAAATATTTGTTAAAGTAAACAACAGTATTGATGAGGTATAATGATTTTAGGGTCAGAGGTCAGATTTATATATATATATATGTAGCTAAGGACGGTCTAAGTAGCCACAACCAGCTGAGACTAAAAGACACCAGAGGTCAGAGGTGAAGGTTCGCTCTCTCACAGAGTCAATAAAGGATCAGGTGCATGAGAAGCAGCTATCATCTTGAGTATATTAGTCTGTGGCTACACACACACACACACACACACACACACACACACACACACACACACACACACACACACACACGGGCCACCACAGAACAACCACATTTTCATCCACAGGGAGAGGTGGTCAGAGAAAAAACGAGTGAAATGTGGCAACGGATACAAACACAGACATGCTGTCGGGACTCCATCCAAGAATTTCTCATCTTTAATGATGTGCTGAGTCTGTGGAATATCAACTAAGTGAGGGAAGGGGAAGGGAAGGGAGAAAAAAAAGGCGCTGTGTCTGTCCTTCAAGTGTTAATGACCGATGCCAAATCTCCCAATTCTCACGTCAGCTGTTAACAAGGAAGAAATGCTGATTGCACATATGTCAAACATTAATGACACCAGGAAAAATACATCAAAAGTAACACGACGGCAATCTGAGAGAGACTAATCAGTCTAATCTCTCCGTGGCAGATGCTGATAAAACTTTGGTGCGACCCTGAACAGCTTCTTCTCTGCAAAGCCTCCGTAACGTTTGTCTTCCGCCGGTCTCTACCTTCGAGGAGAGCCCCCTGGCCAAAGACAAAGAGAGGGACCTTTCTCTTTGTGTGGCTGAGCTGTTCAGCTGTGGTCTCATCTACGCTTGTAATGATTGGCCTGGTGGGCTGCTTTAGTCCCTCCCAGGCTAAACACTGAAGTTGATTGATGGATCGGTTTGTCCAATCCCTTTTGGGGTTTTTTTGGTCGCTGCACTGGGGGGGACTCGCTCGGCGCCGAGAGGGGTTTTCAATATTCCAGGGAGACACAGTTTCGACGTAACCTCCGCATCCAGCAGCTCAGAACACAACTGCTCCCTGTTTTGTTTTTTCTTTTTTTTCTATTTGACAAATGTTTGTGGTTGGATCAGCGGGCTCTGAGATTTGGGAGCTGTCCAGTGCTGAAAACGTGGGGCCGTTTTAGATCCAGTCACTGCGAGGTCCTTGTTAGTCTAAAAGCCCCGTTCCCCCTGCTGGCTGTAAGCGGAGCGCAAAGTTCACAGAGGTCATACATTTCCCACTTATGCTCTCAGTCTCGCTCACAGTTCACAGATCTGCTGCTCATGAGCAAAACAAAGAAGTCTAATACATCTGCTGCATTGTACCAACAGACCCAGGTCCAAACCAAGTCAACCCTTTTTTCATGCCACAGAACCGTAAAGACCAGCGAGCCTGCAGCTGACTCACAGACGAAGCTGATCTTGGTCGTCCGCCATAAGCGAGCGCCGGTACCATTTGCATTTAAATGGCGCTATTCTGTTAGCTATTAGCGCCGTATTAGTGTGGAATAGATCCCATAATCACATAAGCGACATATATGAGTGGGCACTTTCGTACCATAGAGAATATTATCAAACCCTGAATGAGAATTACCTCTGGCTCCTACAGAAAACACACCATCAGCAGGACCGACGGTATGAAATCCATTCATAGCAGAAAAACTGGAGAATAATCTGCTCATTTATGACCAGCAGGGCAAAAATTATCTCCTTCATTTCATCTCATTCGGAAGAATTACAGCCCCGCAGTACTTCAGGGCTTCATTCTTCATCGTCGATTGATCTGCAGATTATTTTCTCAGTCTGTAAAATGTCACAAAAAAAGAAAAAAAAAAGCTTCCTGCGAATGTTTTTCCATCTTTGCTCGACAATTAGCCTGATTAATATCAAAACGGTTGCTAATGAATTTTCTGGCCAATCTCCAGAATTGACAAAACTGCAAATTATTTTCCTCGTTTATCTGATTTGGTCTGGCTCTAAGAATCCTGAACAACTTCATCAGACTGCGTTGATTTGTCCAACCGAAACCTAAAGATCATCAGTTTACAACTAAATAAAACAAAATTATAAATAATCCTCACAATCCGGATGAATCTGAAGATTATTTTTCTCATTTAACAAGTTTGGTCTTGTGTATAAATACTCTTAAAACGCTGAAAAGCTTCATCAAGTTGCTTTGTCTTGTCTAACCAAACCTAAAGATCATCAGTTCGCCAAAAAAGAAAAGTTTAAAAACCCTCACATTGGTTTGGTGTGACACATTACATAGGAAGACAAGGCGATGTTTGTCGATCGATTAATCTACATATCTGCAGATTAAATGCTCTTAAACTGTGAAAAACCTCACTGAATTACTTGATTTGTCCAACCAAGTCTGAAAATAATCAGTTCACTATCCAAATTGCGTGATTTGTTCAGTAGAACCTAAAGATAATCATTTCGCTCCCAGAAATCTTCACAGTTATGAAGCGAAACAAGGGAACGTTCCTTTCTATGCTGACGACAAATCTGCAGATTGTTCCTCTCACTGTCTGGTGTGTGAAATGCTCTAAAACTGTGGAAAAACCTCATTCAATTGCTTGATTTGTTCAACCAAACCTGAAGAAACAAAGGCACGTTCTCTGTCGATCGACTATTCGATCAGTCGGCTCATGGCATCATCGCCTCGCCTCTACAGTCGGTCATCCGTCTGAAAGCGTCTAACGTTTTCTCCTCTCCCGTCTTCCACCGGTGCAAAGTGACTCCTCGAATTGCAGACGGCTCCGAGCCAGGCGTGATAAACAATGCTGAGGCTGATTGAGTGCAAAGTGTGCGGCAACAGACAGCGAGGCAGCTGAACCGAGCTGCTATACTCTATTTCAGAATTAGACCTTGTTCTTCCCCACAACGCCGCTCTCTGATCCCTCTGCTCTGTGCCAGTGCGTTCGTCTACATGCACACAGGAAACACACAAACATGCACACTGCTGTATGCGTGCCGGGGCTCATGTTTGCCCTTTTTTTTTCCTTTTTTTCCAGACTCACATCCGGACAGGATGAAAAATGCATGCTGTAAAGTTTCAGCTGCGTCTCTTAGCCTCATTCCTCACTATTCTGCCCTCCTCTGTCCTCCTCCTCCTCCTCCTCCTCCTCCTCCTCTTCCTCATCCCGGCAGGCTCCACTCCTCTCTCTTATCTCTCACACACATTTCTCTGTGGCGTGACGTTGCCTGGTTAACCTCTTCAAGCTTTACGGCGGTGACACACAGCTGGTGGTGAGCGCTCTAACAAGGCCGGAGAAGAAAAGACTTGGACTCCTCCAGACCGGAGCGCTGAATGGGAAACAGACCGGGCTTTATTGGGCTGCAGGGGCTTTTCATATTCTCAGACAATACAGCTCATTTGTCAAGGTGACCCAAAGTGTTCTCCTCTCTCCGTCACCGTGATTTGTACATGCCAGTGTTTGTTTACAGAGCGGGGCCACTCATCAGTACGAGACTTTTTGCAGGGGTGTTTGGCTCCGGGGCGATCACTCATTTTTAGCTTCATTTGGCCGCTTTTTTTTTTTCTCGTGTCATTTTTCATCTCGGTGAGTAGTTTACAAAAGCACAGAGGCACGAGGCACTTTAATGTCAAGATGAATCACACGAACAGAGAGCCAAGCTTTTATACGTGACTGTGTCTTTTGATGTCATGCCCAGGTGGCGAAACCAACCAACCAACCAACCAACCAACCAGAAGATGTGGATTTTTTTTTTTGGCAGTTGTTCAGCACATGTTGTTCAGACTCTGATTTACATAATAGATTTCACAAACACCTGTTCAGGTGCTCAGATCTGTGTCCACAATTGCATCAGTCAACAGCAGGCACCCTCCCCCCCCTTTGATTCCTGTTAATGGTGTCACACCTCACCTGTGAAAGGGAGGATGCGTGCAAAGAAAAAGAGAAAGAGGAAAAAACCAAAGCATAAAGTTCTCATGAAGACAGGATCTCCTGAGAGGAAACCATGTTAACAAGGTTAGTTGGTGAGTTGATGATTTATGCATGGACTCCCCACAACCACCACCTACACGCCTCGTAAATATAGACCAATATTAAAAGCTTTGACCTGTAAATAATTTAAGATATCCCGGACGGGAGCGATTTGTGTGCGAGTCTGACTGCGACCGTGCGAGAGGAGAGGAGAGGCGTTGATTGCTCCACACAGGAAACACTTACACTTAAATATGCATGTATGAGGATGATGCGCGGATGTGCAGTGTGGAGATAAACTCCCTAAAATTCAACAATTTGCAAGCTCTGTCAAAATGAAAGTGCATTTTCTTTTTCCTTTTTTAAAATGTCATAACCAGTGAATACAAACACTTCCTCCAGCAGCTGGCTGAGCGCCTCCTGCCACCCGGTGACTTGAGATATCACACACTGACCAGATGATTTCATTAAAAGCACGCGCGTGAAAGCCAAAATCAATTTTCTTACCTTTTTTTGACAAAACGAGCCGCGTCTCGGCGCTGCAATCCTCAGGAATGTGAGCGGAAGAAAACCCCTTTGCGCCTCCGTGCAGGTGCTCTCCAAATAATAATAAAAAAAGAAGCTCCCACAGGACGCAGAGACGACGGAACAAGGGTGAAACAGCACTTTGCAGAGGCAGACGCGGGGCTCAGTGCGTGCGTGTGTGTGCACAAGCGCTCCGCGTCTTGGACTTTTCCGCTCCTTCTCCCTCCTCTCCTTCTTCTTCAGCGTTATCCTCTCTCTCTCTCTCCTCGCTGAGCAGCAGCCTCTATGCGCCGTTCATCCTCAACTCACACTGATATCGGAAGAGATGCGCGCACACACTCTCTCTCTCTCTCTCACACACACACACACACACACACACACACGCATCCACAGCAAGGTGCTCCCCCCTCCGCGCCAGCAGCTACGTTGAGGGAGAGAAGGGAGATCAGTTTGAACAAAGAGGCAAGCGGTGACAGGCAGACGGCTCCAGCGCCCCCATTCAGAGAGAGGGTGGAGGTGGTGGTGGTGGTGGAGGGAGGAGTGTAGGAGAGAGAGAGAGAGAGAAGGGGGGTGCACTTTATGTGACCATAATCCGATCCCTACATAAACCTCAAAGGTTGATCCGGTGTCTGTGAATCAAATTAAAATGTACCCATGAGCTTACAGTGACAGTCTGACCCTCATATCCCTCACATGTCACCATCCTCACACCAACACACCTCAACCTGTCCCCCCACCCCCCACCCCCCTCAGGACATTCCCTCCTAATGAGACACAAATAAAAGATCACATTATATGCATCCAATTAACGTGTGCCGGAGTAACATTTGACTGGTGGAAATAATTGTAACGACTGCTGAGTGAAAGCACAGCAGCCCTCGGATGCATCTCACAACCTGGCAACCGCCAGCAGGCTCATCACTGCAGCAGGGGTCAATACAAACCAAACAGCATCATTCTTCATTCGCACGCTGTAAAGAAAGTGTGTGTGTGCTGCTGCTGGAAGCTCCGACCGACACAGTGTGAGTGACCGCAGGTTCAGCTCCTACACTGATGGACGATAACGTGAGAGTAGGAGCAGCGGACTCTTTGTTATTCATCATCCCGTAGGTCTGCAGTCTGTTGCTTCGTGCTCAAGATGGTCCTGAATTATGCATCTTCCCCTGTGTAATGGAGGCAGGAGTTTGGAATCCTAATAGAGCCACTCATCACGATAATCACATGAGTGACTGGGAAGTAAAGTCTCAATTCAGGGAGAATAGTACGTTTAACTCGTTCAGATAGTTTGTTCACGTGGAGAAATTATGTCTCAGAGAGCTGGAGAGGAAATTAAGGTGAACTTTTGTATGCATGGATGTAATATTTCACAAAACACATCAACATTTCACAAAACACAACAACATTTCACAAAACACATACATTTCACAAAACACATCAACATTTCACAAAACACAACATTTCACAAAACACAACATTTCACAAAACATCAACATTTCACAAAACACAACATTTCACAAAACACAACAACATTTCACAAAACATAACACTTCACAAAACAAATCAACATTTCACAAAACACATCAACATTTCACAAAGCACAACAGCATTTCACAAAACATAACACTTCACAAAACACATCAACATTTCACAAAACACAACAGCATTTCACAAAACACAACATTTCACAAAGCACATCAACATTTCACAAAACACACCAACATTTCACAAAACACATCAACATTTCACAAAACAGAACAACATTTCACAAAACACATCAACATTTCACAAAACACAACAACATTTCACAAAACAACAACATTTCACAAAACAAAACAAGATTTCACAAAACACATCAACATTTCATAAAAAACACATCAACATTTCACAAAACACAACAACATTTCACAAAACGCAACATTTCACAAAACACATCAGCATTTCACAAAACACAGCATTTCACAAAACACATCAACATTTCACAAAACACAACAACATTTCACAAAACACATCAACATTTCACAAAAAACATATCAACATTTCACAAAACACAACAACATTTCACAAAATACAACATTTCACAAAACACATCAGCATTTTACAAAACACAACATTTCACAAAACACAACAACAACATTTCACAAAATGCAACATTTCACAAAACACATCAGCATTTTACAAAACACAACATTTCACAAAACACAACATGTCACAAAACACATCAACATTTCACAAAACACAACATTTCACAAAACACATCAGCATTTCACAAAACACAACATTTCACAAAACACAACAACATTTCACAAAACACAACGTTTCACAAAACACAACAGCATTTTAGTTTAAGGAAAAGGAGGGACAACGTTCTTGTTGTGATTAGACAGAACCTAAGTCCCCAGTTAGTGAAATGTTGTTGTGTTTTTACCTTCAGGGCCACCACGGTGCTTTAACATGTATTGTCAGTGTCATTACGTTATGTTTGCCGCCTCCATCTTTAACATAACGTCAGCTACTGTTGCTCTCTGTTAGCGGAGTGAAGAGAGGCACTGAGACTAAGTCACATTTTTTGGACTCTCCTTCACAAAGAAATCCACAGTCCAACATTAAACAGCTTAAATTATCCATAGGCTTGAATTGGCAACTGAGAGAGATGTGGAAGGTCTAATTTTTCATATCAATCCCCTCACATATGGCCAATAAAAAAGTGATTAATGCAAGTGAATTGCTACAGATTGTAACATAGAGCCGCTTTAAATAGTGAGAATCAAAGCCAAAGAGAGCACTTCTCTCCAACATGCATCGCTTTATTTCAAATTCTAGTTCAGATCTCAACTGAATTTTGAGCAAAGATGCACAAGACATCCAGAACAGTATAAATACGGGGGTGTTGTCAACATGTTCAGGTGAGCAGCTCCCTGAGGCCACTGCAGTAAAACTTTCAGAGATTAGTGATTCTGCATCTCCCTCTGCTCCTCCTCCTCCTCCTCCTCCTCCTTGTCCTCCCGTTGTGCTCTGAGGGATTCAGAGATGCAATAAGAGCCGGATGAATCCCCCACTGCCCTGTTTGTCTCTGTTTTCCCCTTCCCTCTCGCAGCACGGATGAGGGCCCTGCCAACAAACTTGTCTGTAAACGTGTCTGCTTGTAAAATAAACAGACAGACTGGATCAGGAGCATCAGTGTTAGGCCTCATCCGCCGCTGGTGCTCCTGATCCGAATGTTCTGTGTCGTCGGGTGAAGCGGCGCCTGCAATTTGCATATATTTTCTCCTTTTGTCTCACAGAAGTATTACAACACGCGCTATTGTTTTAAGGATGCCGACAAAACCGAAGCCAACGACTAACGTTTGGGAGGAGATTAGAGGCGAACCCCGACTGTAACTCTGTTTACACTCTAAATACGACTGAATGTGACTAAAATATATCCTCTGAGGCGTCACACGGCTTTGTTCAGTCTGGATTTCTTGCACCTGAAATGGAGGCTTTCTGAAGAATGTGTTTTTCTTTTATTGTATTTTGTGCAACAAAGAACAGCACAAACACCGAGAGAGCATGATGCTTGAATGAACTAACATTTGCCTCAAAGATGCTTAGCTGGCTGAGCCCTTGTTGTCACAAACAGCGTGTCTTGTCGAGTCACTCCGCAGCGCCCACTCTCCCGTCGATTTATGTGCTGACGAAAAGCAAAAAGCTTTTGTGCTTTCACCTCATATTTGCGCTGTGTTGTCAGATAGCAGGCAGCCGGCGAGAATCAGACCACGTCCATGGATGTCGGTAATATTCATGTCAGAAGACCACAGACTGCAGGTACGAGCGGTTCAATAACAGTAATGGACGGGATCGATGCTTGTTATTGGAAACTCCCACACCTCTGTGGACTGGAAACAGATCAGTGCCGCTGTGGATGGACAACCTGCCCTCATCTTCAATTCCAGAGGATCAATTTCCTGCTGAATTACAACCAGTCTGTCAGTCGACCTTGTTCATCAGCTCTGAGCTCCTCACTGTTCGAGCTGTGAGTATGAATGTCAATACAAAACAGCCAACAACTATGTTACTGTACTTGTTTTTCAACGTACCCAAAATGATTTGATTTAAAATGTTAATTATGTACATATTAGCAATGCAGCTACCGATCTTAAGGCTAGAACGAAGCCTTGTTAAGCTTAATAAATAACATAATCGCTAGAATAAATGTTGCCGATGTACATTTCTGTAAACCGTGGATATGATGAACATTTCTTTATGTTGCAACTAAACGTGTCTTTAGGTTTAATAGTTCTTGTGGTTTGCTTAGGTTTAGGCACAAAAAACACTTGGTAAGGCAAAAAAAATGGAAATTGTCGTCAGGTCTCCTTAAAAATCTCCAGGATTTTCACACTTACAAATGTTGAAACACTTACAGTCTCAAGCTGCGGTTGCCAGCCATCTTTTTTTTGAAACTCCACCAACATCTCCTTCACCTGATGAGACAGTCGAGGACGTACAATCAAAAAAATGTGAATGTGATATCACACGTTTTGTAGAAATGTCAATATGGTACGTTGACTATGACACGTACATATGTGAATGTGTCAGCGGGTGCCAGAAACGTTAACAGCCAACATTTTATCCTCCATGACGACACAAAGACAGGCTGCCAAACCGGTACATGATGGATGAACGATGAATTCTTAATCTTCTCGTACTGATGAATCCACAGGTCCCCACAGTTCTACAGAGCTTTTTAGCCTCTTTCAGCTCTTTGTTTTGGTTTGTCAGCCCACAAATCTACTGCTTTGGTTCAGTCTCACAGCTCGCATCAGTGTCATTTCCAGGAGCTGGTAAAGTCACATGCACAAAGACAAAGTTAGCAACTAACTTGTCGACATAGTGGAGCTTTTAGTTGCTAAAGAGACCAAAAAAAAAGCTTAAATGTCTTTAAATATTGCAACACAACCCTGACTGAATGTTCATGTTGCCACACGTCTGCTGTGATAACATGTTGGTATTATTAGATGCTTTAAAACACTGGCAGCTACTATCTTACATGTGTATTCTGTATCAGTTCGTTCCAGCTCTTTATTAAAGCTGTAAAATATTTAAATCTGCAGCTGAGCAGATCCTGTATTGACAAAATACTCTAAATACTAAATTATTGAACATGCATTGTCAGAGTTTATGAGCGAATAAATGAGTTTTGCATGTGCACACACTGCACATGCACTGCACATAGTCACCTACTGGTGCACACACACACACACACACACGCACGCAGGGAGTCTTGGCTCAGCCTTAATGCGAGCTGTGACTTTTAGAAATGTCAGGCGGCTTGCCAAACAGACAAACAATGTCAATCACTCTCCAGCAAGGGAGCAGCCATCCACGCACAATGGAGAACACACAATACACAAGGGAGGCAGGATGAGGACGATGACACACAAAAAAACGACTTCTGGAAAGCTATTATGGCATCTTAACGGGAGCAAAACAACACCGCCAAGCGACGCGCGCTGCCCTCGGTGGGAAACAGAGAGCGTAATGAGGCTTTCAGTTAGCGTTGTGATTTTCCCTCCACGCCGGTGAAGATGTGTGGTGTGTTTAGGCTCCTGTGTTTGCTTATTATTTGCTGGGGGAGACTCGTTCTTCACGGGCTTGTTTTTTTTACGGCGATGCTGTTAATGTGGAGAGATCAAACAGGAGCAGCGAGCAGGCCACATAAAAAGAGAGGAAACAGGATATCTCCCAGTAGAGAAAGGGTCGAAACCAAACTGGTTTTTATAAACTCCAGCGCCGTTAAGCAGTTGCTCAGACTGGGTTGAGCCACCATGCTGCTTTTAAGTGTGAGCAGCACAGCAGTGATGGAGGAAGTCGGGGAGACATGGTGGGCGACTGATGGTAACCACATGGAATACCTCCACTCTGACTAACCACAGGTTTCAGGCTCCCGGATTCATGGGACCACTTAGACTGCCATTACAGGCATAATTCCATGTTTTCTAATCTTACTGTATCTGTGGCTGCAGCACATAAATAGAACAGAAATGATCCTTTTGAGGTTTGAAGCTCTCTCCGTGTTATTGCAAAGACTTTAATTTCACTGCATACGTGGAATGATTGCTGCTAAAACTTCTTTTTTCTGCCGGGGTTCGTTAGTGAAGATCAGACGTCTGACAAAAGAAAAACATAAGTGTAGTGAAAGAGACGACTGTCTTCACTCTCACGCTATTTATTTTTAATTTCAGCCCGTGAATGCAGAGCGGTTCTGTGAGTGATTACATCGGGTCGGTTCGTCTGCCACTTTTCGTCCCTGAAACATCATAACAGTTACTGGATGGATTGCCATAAAACTTCATGAAGACGTTTGTGGTGCCCGGAGGAACGACTCTAATGACTCGGGTGATTTGATATTTCTTCTAGCACCGCTGTGAGATTCACGTCCGTGGTTTTGAGTTGAAAAGTCTCGCCTTGGAGGGATGGGATTTCTTTGATGGAATATTTTTTTTGGCCTTTAGCCTTTATTTGAATAGGAAAGCTTAGAGTTTGACATGGAAACAGGGAGAGAGAGAGAAAAGGGATGACGGGCAGCAAAGAGCCACAGGTTGAGCTACCAGGATGGATTTGGTGCAGACGTTAATCTCCCCTTCCGGTTAAATTGTAGTAACTTCCTCTGACTTTGCATCCAGTGCCATAACATCAGGTTAGATAACATGTAACAGATCAATCATTAATTGAGCAATCGGCAAGAATTTAACCGTTAAAAATAAATTTACTGACAATCAGAGTTATTGTCTTGTTATTACTAATACTTTCTTATCAAAAATATAAAAAATAAAGTACTCCATGCTGGCATAATTAAACACATTTAATTAAAATACAAAAACACATCCTACAAACTGATATATTGATCGACTGGAGCGCCACAATTAAAATAAAGTCATTATTTTGTGCTATTTAGTTTATCAGTCAAGTAGCTTTGTGTTTACTTTATCTGTTTTTTAACTCCTAATGCAGCCGACTCAAAACATCCAACATATTTCATTATTATTCATGATTAACTAATAATTGATTCAGGCAGCGGATTATCAGTGAAATTGCCTGAACTTGGCATCCACACAGAGCAGCTGTAGTTTGTGTGAAGAGCTAATTAAGGCTAAAAGTAAATCAGGTGATAGCGTCATTGTGAGCATGTTAGCATGTTAGACTCTTGTTCCTCCACAGCGTCAGTAACTTGACACCTTTCGCTTCGCTCAGTCACTCCTCTTTGAGCCGATCATCTGTGACTCATCTCCACCCCGTTCACCTCCACTTTCATCACAACCAGCTGTCCACTGATTCCTCTCAGTGAACTCAGCCGATGAATCCGGCTCCAGATCACATCCATCCAGATGTTCTTCACCAACATCAGTCTTGACTTCACTGGGGGATTGACTGCCCACATAAAATGACGCCGTCACGACAGTGTTCCTCACTTATCTTTTAAAACTTAGTTTAAAGCTTATTTTGCACACGAAACCACATGAAATCATTTCTTTGCAGGACAAACCGAGAGTTATGAAAAACTCTCCTAGGTAATCCTACTGTGCCCCAGCATGTTTGACCCCCAAAGTCCAGTTTGTTTGACCGAACAAAGCACGCTCAAGTACGGAACACTTTCTTGGCCTTGGCACGGTTGGAAGAGGTTTGCTTCGGCAGGTGCGCAACATGGCCATGAAGTATAATTGTCATATTACGATGCCTTGTTGTGGAAGTTGTGTACGAATTGCCGTGTGTCTGCTTTTCTGTCTCCATCAGATAAATGGCATTGTAATGATACCAGGATTGCCACAGAGATATATTGGACAACTGATGAGGAGGAGATTTCAACCACTATCCCTGGTACGTCTGTTCTGAGGGGCAAGGATGCACTTGAAAACAAGGGGTAGGGGTCAAAATTGGATATCGGATTAAGCATGTTCATGATCTAAGCACCAACCTAAGTGAGCAGAGGAGTGATGGAAGATCAAGGAGGCCGGTCACGTCGAACAGTGGAGCCCATTCTTGGAAAGACACATGTGGGTTCACCAATCCTGAAGATATGCCTGATATACTGACCTTATTACTGTACACACACTTGGTGTGGCTGCATCACCCGACAAAAGTTTATTTTCCTTCTTAAACCTTCTCTGTCAGTATCATTATGAGGTGATATTTATAGGGACATGTTACCCAACAGAGAAATGGTTCCAGTGAGCGTACATACTGTAGATATGCAGATGGTACTTGGCAGACTCCCTGAGTTTAAATCTTTATAGCGAGAAGGGAAAGTTGGATCTCTCAATATGAAACTTTGATCACATGATGGCAACTGAACCATCTCCATGACAACTGAGAGAACTCTATCTGCTGATGAGGTGTGTTTCAAGGCTCCGGAAAAAAGCTGCTGAGTCGACCGTGACTTGATTTTTTGTTTTGTTTTTGTCAAATCAGTGTGTTCGTTGCAGAAGCGTGTCACCGAGCCTGAGGCCTGAATGTTCTTCGATAAGTTATAGAAGAGAGAAGATGTTAGTCAGGAATCAAAGAGAGAGGAAGTGTTGGCAGCTGGGGAGAGAAGAAGAAGATCATAAGCAGCAGTGGAGGGACTATTAGCAAACAAGGGAACAGAGAGTAAAGAGGAGGAGGGAACAAAAGAAATCTCACAACTCAAAAAATGTTTTTTTCTACATTGATAATATAAATGTTTGAGCTCGGCACCTCTGGGACGGAACCAGACTGTCTTTTTTGGCAAAGCTCTCTTTGTCTTCGGAGCGTATTGTTCCGTTTCAGAGTCGGCTTGTCTTACAGCGTTGGCTGATGTGTGAGAGCTTTTTAATTCAGACTGGATGACAGCTTCAACACACCCAACCCCCCCGACACACACACACACACACACGTACTGTAAGCACACAAATGCACTGAACAAAAAAAACCTTTTACATGCTCAATTAACGGCTGATCTACCTTGGCAGTTAAAATTCAGGTCATGTGTGGAGGAGCAGCTGTGTGTGCGTGTGATTATGTACATTCTCGAGCATGATGGTGTGTGTAGGTATGAAATTATGTTTTTCTGTGTGTGTGTGTGTGTGTGTCTCTAATGAGCTCTCCCGTACAGCATCTGTGGTCTGTGTCACGCTGAGCCTCCGTCCTTCTCCTCCTCCTCCTCCTCTTCCCGCTCTTTCATCAGGTATCGGCGACAGTTGTTCTCTTCACAGCCGCAGATATAAAAAAATAAATAAATAATAAAAACACGGAGGAGCTCTGAGAACGAGAAGCTCTGCTGTCAAAGCTTCGAGCTATTACACTACGCTTAACACACACAGAAACGAGCACACGCGGATACACACACACACGGCGCAGGTTTAATATGTTCATTAACACCGTCGGTGAAAGACGACATGACAGGAAGACTCATCGCCCTTAATATATTCTTTAACTCTGCTCTACTCTCCTGAGGCTCCACAGTTCTCAGATGAAATACTACCAATACAGTAATAAGAAAAACCTGCCTACTAATCAATACAAGTGGTGGAAGGTAACTACTGTAGTGTTTCCCTGTGGTATGACTGTCCGTAACCTGAAAACCCTGAAAACACTCGGTTGTGTTGATAAGGCGGCAGGAAAGTCGGTTCTGGACCGTCTCATGTCCAGGTGGTAAGGGGGAACACGTATCAGTGTGGGAACACAACACCAGAGTGGAAGCCCGTCTGTTCGTCGCTCTTGTGTTTCCATCGCTCTCCCTCTCCGCCTTCTTCGCCTCCACCGTCAGCGGGCTTCTTCTCTTTTTACAGCGTGGGGGTTCCCACAGTTATTCCAGGTTAATCCACCGTTAGCTGGGGATGGTGACCGGGGAGAATGATGCCACTTCCTGTTTTGGTTGCACAATGGCAAGTGCATTTTCTTTGTGCCAATCAATTTGTGGATGGTGTCATTTTTTATACAGTTTTTAGACTGTAGAATCAGTATTTAAGTAAAAGCTAAAAAAGCTATCTATATGAATTTGAGGTGCTTGTTACTTGAGTCCTTCTTTTTATGCCAAAGAAATTTTAATTACTAAATCCATTTTTGCTAAATCTATAGATTATGATGGCTCTTCGTTCATTTATTCCTGCCTCCTCATTCGTCTGTATTCTTGTTTCTTGTCCTGGTGATCTTCTTTGTGTTTACTGCCATAAAAACTGTAAAAACTGGCAGATGGTCACTGATGTCGTTGATTAGTAGTCCGCTCACTGTTGTGCCGCTCATATGTTGTCTATTAAAGTGGCACAGTGGGACGTTACTCATGTTACAACGCTGTGTTGATAAATTCTTCAGTCATTTTCTTTGTTTATTTGGATTCAACAGATCAATATCTAAATCCCCACAAATGAAGAGTGCTTTCCGACTTATTTTTGAAAACATTTCCTCGATCCGGTCCCCGAACGACTCAACTCTGAATAAGTTATCGTACATTTATCACATCATAAGTAAGAAAATTGAATCATAAGTAAGAAAACTGAAGTAAGCAATGAGTGCTTTTACTGTTATTAAGTGCTTTACTTTTAATTAAATACAGTTTCCTCACTATAGACATACTTTTTCCTCAAGTTTAATATATACACATGTATGTAGTGTACAATATTATCAATGCAGGACGGAGTATTTTCACACTGTGGTATTAAGACATTTACTACAGATACATTTCAACACAAACTCGTACCGTAAACATCCGTCAAAGCTCACAGACCTCCTAGTTCCTGGTTCAACCTCGAACGTGTACGTACATTCAAAGTTTTCCTGTGCAACACGGCATCATTTGCATCACGACGTGTCGGTAGCTGATCTGACAGAACTGGCAGCTTGTTTAAGAATCTTCTTGATTATCTGAACACCCCCATTAGACCGGATCCAAGATCTCAGCAACTGCTTCGGTGAGCGTTGTCATAACCGATTAGACTGATGGCCAGAGCTCCACAAATTAAACCAAAGTTGTGTTAAACAGTTAATCTAACTTGACTCTGCTTTAAGGGAGCCCTCCGGATAGTTCGCTTTCTATAAAGCTGAGGAACTCAGAAGGGAGAGATCTGAAAAAAGAGGTGACATGACATATTCTCACTCTTACTTGTATGGATCAAGCTCCTCACTGGCTCCTACATTAGACCCTCCATACCTCCTTTTATCCAGATAATTCAAACTTCAGATATCTTACAGTTGCTGTCTGCTAAAAATGTCACGTCTGAGAGCATCGCTAACTGAGAGGGTGACTGCAGTGTTACATGCCTCCTTTCTCTCCTGCGTTTCCTGTCTGTTTCTCCACTCTGTGTCTATTAAAAGACCAAAAAGAAAAGAAAGAAAATACACTCTTGTAAACTTGGCTGAAACAAACAACGTCGAATATGATTCTAAATTCTCCCTGCATGAAGGTTATAACGTTCAGCTTTTGTTCAAACTGTTCAGAGAAGTGTCGACTCAATATCAGGATTGGTTTTTGGAGAATACATTTTGCGGGTGCAGAGCGGTGTGTTTTCTCTTATTTTGTCCGCCCACTCATGTCGATAAGGATAGCCTAAGGGTTACACATTTTATTCTGGTGCAACTCCACTCTGGTCGACTCTTCTCACCTCGACCCATCATCGCTCCGTCTTCTCTTGTAGCCGTGCTTTCTGTCATCACTCCAAACACACCGTGATGGAAGCTGTAAGACAATGAAAGATTTGAAACAAAAGTGGGCGAGCTCTTGATTTCTTCATCGCTGCAGGTGAAACCTGCCCCAGTTGTCCTGATAATGGAGTGTGTTTCAGTCTCATTGCCTCACGCAGCCTCGCTGACACTGAGGGGGATCTGACTAAAATGATCGGGGAAGATCTGCACACTCACTCCTTAACCTACTTTACTACAGTTTTATCCCCGTTTCATCACCCAGGTCTTCTCTCCGCGTGGGTTTTTATTCTTCCCCGAGCCTCGTTCTGTTTTCGAAAAAACAAGTAGTTACAAAAACACGCTCCGCTTTAGCGCCGACCAATGACAGCGCAGCGTGTTCAAGGACTCGATTTCATAACAGAATCCTTTCACAATGCCGTCTCCTGCTTCCTGTTGAATTGAGAGAAAAAACACATTGACCTTTCCTATTTCCAATCACAGCAGACACAGGATGCTTCGCGCAGAAATGCTCGGTGTAAGAGAGTGTTAGCCATTGCTCATCGGTGAAAAAAGCAAATCAGATGAAATTATAATGATAAAGGCCAGAGCAGATTGCTTCCAGGGAGCACAGCAGAGCTATCTGCATGGGGAATAATGCTGAAAGAAATTGGATATAAAGGACAATTTCACAGTCTGTACCTGGGAGAAATGAGAGAAATAAGACACCGTCTGTAAAAAATGTTTTGGAATAACAAAAACAGCTTCACAGCGAGACTTTAAAACCATTTTGCTCTTGATGTTCATGGTTTGTTTTTTTTAACAAAACCTGTAAATTAACTCTGAAAACATAAATTAACTCTCTCTCTCTCTCTCTCTCTCCTACACACACACACACACACACACACACACACACCCACGTCCAACGCCTCTAATGAAAAATGCCCATCTGTTTGTTTTTCCTAATTACAACACATTTGGCTTGTCAGAACATTAACACAGCGTGAATGCAACATATTTTTTAAGGCTCATAAATCCGCTGGAAATATTGTGCATCTTGAAGGCACACGGCTGCTTAAGTGCCAATTAGTACCATACAGTCCTGTACTGACTCCAGACGCAGAGTCACGCTCCTGCAACGGCAAACCTGAGAGGAGCCTTAAAGGAACAGTTCGGCATTTTTGGGAAACCACAGCTTGTTTTCAGTCTCGTATCCGACAGTCAACTTTGTTTAATTTGAAACTGTAACCACGATTGTTTCCGGCTTATTATTGTCACCACGTCACAACTCCAAACATGTATTAAGGCACACATAGAAATTATCTCTGGAGTGTCTGACATTGTTTTTTTAAATTCACACAATGGTCAATGTCTCCTGCTCCACTCTGAATGTGCACAGGAGGCCTAAACTTTCCACATCACACTTCCAAACTATTTGCGATGTCACACATTATCCTCGTAGTCCTGCCTCTTCAAATCAGATTTCCAGTGAGCTCAGAGAAAATTTGCACTTTCAGCAAAATGAAATGTGAAAAACAGCCTTCATGTGGATCATCATCCTGCACAGTGAAGCTCAGACATTCAGCCAGTAGGAGATGAAACTCTAACCAAACCAAACCTCGAGCAGAATTTATTTTTCAGCAGCGTTTTTGGTTTGGAAGAAACAGATCAATGTGTTTATATATAACTACAACCAGAACAGGGTCAAAGAAGCAGCTTCAAGGACAAGACAAGACAAACACAAATACATTTCTTGATAGAGTGCATAGACAGGGCGACGGTACTGAAGCATGTGTGACGCAGCTGCAGCTGGCAGTGAACATTTCAATCATTCTGCATTTAACAGGCTGGATGTGTGACAGAAGGGACTCTGAACTGAAGACATTTGTGTGACCAACACCTTATTTTGTTGGTGAATTTGGAGGACTTGTTAGTTATCAAGGTTGGAAGATTGAAACCACTTTCATGTCTGCACATAAAATATGAGACTACCTCAAAACCAGGTAGCTTAACTTCTCAAACAGACTGGATAAAGGGGGAGACATCTAGCCTGGCCTGGTCTGGAAAGACTCATCTTAAAATGTAAATTCACAGTTTTACGTGTGGCTAATGTGGTTAATCTCTATAAACCAGTATATGAATGCAGAATCTGTCGGCAAGAGACAAGATCTGGTTATTGGAAGCATCAGCGGGCTTTTATTTGGTCAAATGCAACTTTACAGTCCGTGTGGAGAACTGAAGAGGTGGAACACATTAGCCAAAATGAAATCTCGCCTGGTAGCAATTTAGCTTCATATTAGCCTTTTTTAAATGTCTGAATCTTTAGATAGAGTTTAGTCATCTCTCAACTTTGTCAGGGACTAAATCTTCATCACCTCTGAGCAGTATGACAGCAAATGAACATTAGAGAACTTTAGAGGTTTGTAGGTTTTGTTACCTTTTGGACAGAACCAGTCTAGCTGTTTCCACTCTTCGTGCTAAGCTAAGCTAACTGGCTGCAGACAGACATTAGATTTGGTATGTGACTCCTCATCCGGGTCAGAAAGCAAATACAAATGTAGCACTTAAAGGACCAAATTAAATCACAGCGAGAAGCCCGGTTTGCTTTGCATAATGACGCCTCTCCGTCCCCCCACACTCGTACACAAACACGCCGTTATCTCCACGGTTTGCCCTTCATGCCTCATTGTCATTCTGAGGAACCTGGTCGTCCTTCATTTGTCCACTAGACTCTCAACATCTTCCTCCTGTGTCTCTGCTGCGTTGCTGTCTGTCTGTCTGTCTGTCTGGAGGCGAGGGGACGTGTTATGTGAGGATTATGGAGACGGGCCTGTAAATCCCTCAGAAACGTCCGGGCTGCAAATCACAGCACGATAAATCGTATCGCCCTTGACTGAATTTTTTAGACACCTTAAAGCAAAAAAAGCATTTGTTTTTTCCCCCATATTTTATTGATTTCTTTTTTTTTAAGGTTGAAGGCTGGTATACCTGCACATTCATGGACAAACACCTGGCCAGCTGGCGTACAACCTCATTGATCACTGGTCCTTAACCTCCTGGGAAACAAAGGTCAGTCTAATTGAAACCTCAGCAGCCTCAGGAGAGCTGAGCTGTGACACCGACACCAGTCGCCTCCTTTTGCCCTCTGTCTCTTCCCTCTGTAGCGCTGTGCCACTAATGGTCTCATCACTGCACTGCGACCACTGTTTTCCCACACCCACAGCCCCCTTTCCTGCTCTCTACTGTCACTTCTGTGCTTATCAATGTGGGAGGAACTTTTCTTGAAGGACACCGAGTTGCTGCCGCTGCTTGTCCTCTGCGATCCCGTAAATTAAACCTCAGAGTCAGTTTTGACCCGGCTGACAGGCAGAAAGTGATGAGTGAGGCGTCTCAAACTTCTGTAACACCTCCGACAAGGACTGAATTAAATATTTTGGGGGGAAAAAAACCTTGAGGAGTGATGAACAGAGACGTTCCTGCTGTCTGAGAGCAAAATTTGTCACCGTTGATCCGTGTGTCAGAACTCTCTCCTGTCCTTCGTCTCAAAGTGCCTCGATGTGTTTCATCTTTCACATGAGACTCAATCAGACTTCAAATAAGAGAGCAGGAGCACACATGATGATGCTGTAGCAGCTCAGATAATGAGGTTTTAGGGCCATCTAGTGGAGATAATCAGTGTCACATGATTAAAACAGAGAGCAAAAGCAGAAGTGCTGATCAGGAAGAAGAAAAAGGGTAAAGCAACACAAAGAGGATGTATTTAGTTTAAAGCAACGAGATTATAGATTAAACAGTTGCATAATGAATTTAACAGTGAAATAACACTGAAATAAATAAAGTTAAATTAGCTATAAATGTATTTATTAGTGCTGGTAGCAGTCTCATTGTGTCAGACTTGCTATCTTTTCTTGTTTAGGGCTGAATTTCACAGTGTGCAGTGGATTCAGATCACCTGTGTGCAGGATGAGGAGGCTGACTCCTGATCACTGAGTGGAGGCAGCTTGGGGCGTTTCCCTCCCAGCCAATCAGGTTGTGACGACGCCCTTCAGTGAAGGTGGGAGAGGTGAGAAATGGCACCCAGGTTGGACTCTCGTTCTGAATCTGTCCCTGACATGCAGCAGACCTCATCCTCATAGACTGCCAGCCACAAATTCTAGTCTGTTTAGGCCACTAATGAGATTTCTTTGCTTTCATTCTAGTTGAGGGAAATTGTGTTTATTCTTCAGCCAAGTTGAGCGACCACATAAGTCAACTAGGCTTCCTGCCGGATACCTGACAGGTTTTCTTCTGGGTCCCTGTACACCTTCAGTTCTTAACATTGTATTTCTTTGGGGACTTTAGAGCTTGTAAAAGCACATTTCAGTTTGATTATCCCCTGAAGAGGCTTTTTTTTTACTATCCAAGTAGCTGACATTTGGCGTTCCCTGTAGATGTACATATTTTTATGTAGGTTGGAGCTGGTTTGTAAGCATTTCACTGCCAGTACCACCACAAAGTGTTACCAATTAGATTTATTCACTGAATATCAGTAAGACTTCATTATCTTGGCGGGAGGGAGATGACTCGACCGCCCTTAACTCTTTTGTACCCGCAACCAAAATTGTTAATTCCCTTTGAGTGGAAGTGTTCACTGGGCTCGTCTGAGTACAACACCTGAAGACATTTTTGAAACTGGTTATTTTTTCTTATCAGACTATATTCAGTCTTGAGGTACATGGGACTGCTGTTGGTTCTGTTTTGTTCTGTTTTTTGTTTGTATGGTAGAAAATTCCCCATAAAAAGCAATTAAATGCATTCATTATTTTCAGCTGGAAGTTGCACTGAACTGTTTTTACACAGACACAGTTTGTAATACAACTTTTTTAATGTTAGTTCACGCCTCCTGTACTGATGCTGAGTCCTTCCTGCAGCGTTTGATTCCAGCTCAGACCCTTCATGTCTCCCTCCTCTCTGTCTCCCCCTTCCTGTCTGTCTTTGACTGTCAAAATCAAATACCGGTTAAAAAAGTGGGATGTTTCATGTGATCTAAACGATTTCACAGTTGTGTCATTACAGCAGATACTCCCCCAAAGTACGGCCACACAAAATGTTCAGACTTTGGACCAATCAGAACAAATGTTGTGGCATTTTTCTTTATCACACTAAATATAGTCTTGGGGGGATTTCACAAGATTATTTGGGACTTGTTTAGAACAAGTGACTTGAATCACACGTCTGTTGTTTACATTGTCCAATTAGACCCTAGTTTACTACTTTTATTGGGTGGTAGAAAGTAACTAAGTACTTTAACTCAAATGCTTCTCCTTAGTAAGAAAATTAGGTGTTTTTCTTTATTGATATGTTCAATTTATGTTCAATATCAGAAGAAGGTTTTGTCCTTGTTATTCCATTATACATGTATTTTCATACAGATCACATGGTGAACTTATAAGATGCATATTAACAGATGAATTTAACCAACAGAATACAAATTATATTGTCTTCAACCTGACAAACTACAACACAAACATGCTTTTTTAATGTCATAATATAGTATAACATAGGGATTGGACAGCCTACTTTGATACATTTTTCCAATAATACATATATACTTTGACTTATTTAACATTCTCAATACAGGTATTTGAATTTTTCCTTTTTTGAGTCCTTCCTCCACCACTGTTTGGACAATTGGTGGAAACAATTTGGTTGACAGTGTTATATTTTAAACTACTTAAAAGTATAAAGCAGTTAAATCAGATAATCATCATAAAATTATTTTTACATGTGAATATGAAAATAAAATAAACCTGTTTTGAACAGTAAACTGTCTGTTTTTATCTTTATATTTCTTATTTTTTAAGAATGAAAACGTGGCAACTATAGTTTCAGGTACATTAACAGGTCAAATCATCTGCACACATCTGAAAGTGACGAATGAAAGTCCCAGATTCCAGTTAAAGTTGAAGTCAGCAGTATCAGTAGTATTACTGCAGCAGTCTGGAGTTTTCTGTGCTGTTCTCGTGTCGTCCATCAGGGGTCGCCTGCTGCCTCTGTAGCTGCCTCTCCATGAGGGCCTGTCCCCCTCAGATGGAGCTGCAGACCACCTCCCATTCATCAATCTTCTTTTATTCACAGTGACAAAAGAGACATCAAATGGGGAGGTGTGGGAAAACACAACAATGCATTTCAGAACACAGACACTGGCTAATATATGCAAAGTGGGAATAAAGCGAGTCCAGGCGCTCAGTGTGTGTGTGTGTGTGTGTGTGTGTGTGTGTGTGTGTGTGTGTCTATTAGCAAGTTAGTATTTATTTATCTACAAGGCCTTTTTCTTGATTTTGTATTTTTTTTTTTTGCATCTATCTTAATAAAATACAATTTAACCTCTTAATTTTTGCAACGTTAACAAATTAAAATCAAAATATTTCTTTTTTTTTTAAACATGTCCTCACAAAAACACTTCTGACTCATGAAGCAGACGTCAGCTCTCGTACATTGATACAGTATTCTCGCACCAGAATCTAAATGTTCCGTCTCTGTCGGTCTCACAGGATCTGCACCCGCAGTCCGCAGAATGAACCTGAACTGATGTGTCTCTCTCCTGGCTGGCTGCTCGCTGTTTCCCACCCAAATCAAAAGGGGCGAGTCGTGGGGGGTCATGTCTGGCCACCCCTCAGGAGAATAACGGGGTCTCTGTCTGCCCCCCAAAAAACCACCAACGGTTCTCCACCGTCCCTATGGCAACAGCCAAGGACCCTGGAAGGCCCCCAGACTGGGGCGTCCGAGCAGATGCCCATAATTAACGTTGCTATACGGAGGTGTCAGTCCTGCCAGTCTGCCTTACATGGAGGCAGACCCTCTCCCAGACCTGTCAGAGGCCCACAGGGCCGGGTGAAAAATGACTGCCCTGCGGTGTGTGTCTGTGAGTGTGTCTGTGTCTGTGTGTGTGTGTGAGTGTGTGTGTGGGTTGGGTTGGGGGTGGGTAACGACTGCCCACCAGTGTCTGCCCAGTCCTGCTGAAGACTGACCATCATGTTGTGGCAAAATAGAAAAAGGTTTTACTTTTTTATCATCTCCATCAAGAAGAGACACCAGAAATCAACATTTTAACAATATATTTATACAAACTGAGACAAAACAACTACAAACAGAGAAACAATGATTAGATTTTTATCAGTGGAGCTCATGTGAATGTATTTGTTCATATGTTAAATCATATTTAAGGTCAGCTCGGTGCTTTGTGTGTCTGTTAAGTCGGCGCTGACATGCTGTCGTGACACTGACTGACTGGGTGTCTGGCTTACACGGTTGGCTGAGGATGAGATTGTGTCCCATCATCCTCTCATACGTCCGACCTAAAGACATCCAGGGACCAGATCACAAATCTCCATAAGCAGTGAAACAACCAGACCTTGATAATTCAAATCAGACCTTTGGACATGAATCACATCACCTACATTTTAACTAAGATTCAGTACTGCAACAAAAAACACACACACACACACCTTTTACTTTAAGTTAAACGTACAACAAGGAACTTAACAAGACCATCGACCAGAAGATGTTCACCATTTCTGTACAGTTATTATAGTTATTCTTAAGGCCTTAATGTGATCGAGCCGGACTGTGACTGTGTGAGTGCTAAAGATGAACTGAGGTCTGACAGCCGGAGGACAGAAGCTGCTCTGTAGTCTGGTGGTTAAAACAAAGTGTACTTTGTTTTGTCCAAAGAGGGTTTGCCAGCAAAAAAAAATAAAATAAAAAAGTGCCTTTAAGAAAAAAATGTTCTAAAAAAAGAGTATATTCAGTAACAATTCATTTTTACCCCCATTTTTAGCATCATGATCAGTTTATAAATCATGTTGTAGGCTTCAAAGACACATTACAGCGTAGTAATAAAGGTTTAAAGTGTTTATGGATGTATTTGTCGACAGCTATGACTCCTCCTGTGACAATATGACACAGTTGTAATCATATAAATTACGTCTTCATGTATTTTTTTATCTATACATTCTTCACTCTCACTCTGACAACTGAACAACCTCCAGCTGCTCATGAAGGCCGTGATGGGACGCAGCTGAAAGCTCTGGAGAAACATCCAGAACTGGGATTCAGCTGAGTAGAGTTTTGAAAGCATTTATGAACGTGCCTGTAAATGATTTGTAAACTGTTAATGAATGCTACACCGTCAGGACAACTAATCTGTGTTATACTGTATAATTATAGTTTTCATACAGAGATCGTTACCTCCATCGAGGAGGTTGTGTTTTTACCAGCGTCCATTTGTTGGTTTGTCAGCAGGTTTACACAAAAACTACTGAACAGATTTTCATGAAACTTGGATGGAAGATGGGTCTCAGCCCAGAATAGACCCATGTTAACTTTTGGCGTGGATCCAGAAAGGGAACAAGCTCAGCAGTTTTCTCTTCTTTAACACTGCAAATAGGACTTTTTCCACCCCCATTTTTGTCATTTGTCAAAGAATAATGCATGTATAAATTAAACTTTATATTATATTTATATTTAGGTGGCTGATATCTGTGAGTGAGTCAAAATTTGATGTGGACCCAAATAAAATAATTTGGATTTAGTGGATAAAAATGTGTTTTATCGGATATTAAATTGGGTTTGATTGCGTTAAAGGGGCCCGTGCCCTCCTGAGTGTCATTCTGGTTTAATCCATGTTTATTGTTTTTAATATGGACAATGCACCACACGGTTTATTGTACCAGCTAATGTTTTAATCTGTAGTCCATTGGCAGAGACCACCACTGATGTGCAGGTCACAGAGGAAAGGAAATCAATTTGAAATCTTACACTAAAACAAACAGAAATAAACACCATGGGACCAACTAAGAAACAAACACCCTGAATTAAAAAAACTAAAGAACAATAGATAAAGATGCTACAGATATTAACAAATACATGATACACTGTTGATACATAGTTCAAAATGTCCTAGTTTATGCCCTTCAGGTAAATTATAGGATGTTATTTAAAATGATGAATGTGGGGTGAAGATAGACTGTTAACGTTCGTGCTTGTCATCTGTTTCGCCCTCTGTGTTATCTGCTTCCAGAGCTGAGTTTGATCAGATTCAATGATCCGCTGACTCGACATCGACCCTCCCTGTTGGCTTCCAGCCTCCACAGGTCAACCGATCAGCGCTGATTAGGTTAAAGACACATCCGTCTGCTGTCCGGCGAGTGACACCAAAGGTCACCTAAAATGCACTGTCCACGACTCGTCCGAGAGTCCATCAACGGCCCCGTGGTCACCGGCACACTCCGCGGCTCAGAGGGGTCAGGGGTCGGCCTCACCTCTGACCTGGCCAGCCCTCTTTGTGGTCATTACATAATAAGATGTTTCCCTCCGCGCTGATCAATGTGTTTTGCGGGACCTCTGAGAGTTGTGAGCAGAAAGTGTGTTTATGGGGTTGTTCGGGGCTTTAAAAGCCAAACTGGAGAGGTCTGTAAAGAGGAGGGTAGTGAAAAGGTATATGGGCTTGTAAATGTGGAACAAAAGCAAAGCTGCTGGTTCAGAGGTTCAGCCGCTCGTTCGGTTCTGTTTCTGCAGGATCGTGTTGACCACAGCACAAAACATGAAAATACAAGTAGAAGAAATACATCTAACTTTTTTCTGATGTGTTAAACTCTTCGCTTCGTGATCACAGACAGAACTACACCGTCCAGATCATGAGCGAGGGGGCTTTATTCCCTCGGGGGTCGTGGGATCAGCGAGCCAGACACTGTTTTATGGGACCTCAAATGCAGGAACACGGGGAGGTGGGACGGGGCTGTCTGGGACCGGGCCGGCCAATTATACTCTGGCTAGACACATCACACTTACACGGCACATACATGTGGGAATCTTCTGCCTCTGCGCTCAGATTCACACTGAGCTCCAGACTTCTGTTCCCCTGGCTGAAATAACTGGAGAATAATTAAAAAAGGGCTGGTTCACACAGTTTTATTTGAATGGTTTTAAATATATAAATACATGAATTGTGTGAAAACTGGCAGAAATGCAAAGCTTAGCCAGCTGTTTGAACTACAAGAAACATGCTGTTTGGTGTGTTTACTGAGACGAGTCTGGTCTTCTAGAAGATAAATGATTCAGTTTTTTTTTAATTTCTTATTTTTGTGAGTGTGAATTAACTTAAAATCATCATAATGTATGCAGTCAGGGATAAAATGTGAGGAGGTGATGTACTTCAGTATAATTTAGGGGAACTTGCAGTCCACTATCTCCAATTAATGCTACTTAATACTTCCAGTCAGAAACATTTTAGAGGCAGTTATTGTATTTTTACTCGACTACATTTACTTGATAATGTTACTTGTTACTTTGCAGGTTACAGAGTGGTGCATTTCTGATTTTATTTATTTTATCAGCAATCAGAATTTGATTAGTAACCAGAAAAATCCTGAATATGGGATCCAATAATTGGTCGACCGTCAGTATAAATTATATAGATACATGTAAATGTATAATTTACTTTTACTTTTGATACCTCAGACACTTTAAGACTTTTACTCTACAACTATGTGGGTGACTTTTACTTTTACACAAATATGACTTTTGGCTTTACAACACAGATTACAAAGGTTTATAAGTGACAGGAACAAACCGTGTGTTGTATCGTAAATGTAAAACTTATATTTTAGAAGTCTTTAAAAGTCCCTGACTGTCTTTGAGCTGTGACATCTGCTCCGCTGTCCTTTTATCACTCTGATCATGATCAACATTAATGTATCTCCCAAAATCTTGGCTTTCTTGGCTTTCCTTTAATCATTCTTTGGCTCAAACAGCCCTCAAAATAGTTTGTGTCCTCTGGTGTTCCTCCATGTGAGGCACTTTAAGACATCTCATGTGTACATTTATGTGTCTCTGAACATCATCGTGAGGCTTTAACCTGCCCTGGAAAGAGGCTACATATGAACTGCTTTTTAAGTTGACTGAAAAGTTTGCTTCTCCTTTTTTTATCATATTATATTTATTTATTTTCATTGCTCTGGATCCTCCTGCGAGTCTGAATGAATATTTGAATTTAACAGTGTGACTGTCCTACAAACAAAACTTTAATTTAATTGTCCAAAGGGAAATTTATTTTGTAAGCATGAAACTACACAACACAGCTGTTTGTGAGACTGTCACACATTATAATCTGCAGGATTCGTCGACGTGATCACTCATTTCTTTGACTGAATGAAACACGACATTTATGAACCTCGCTGGTGCTGCAGGGAGGAGGAGGATGGTGGATGTACAAAGTCCAAGACAGTCTGTGGTCGGGTTTAGGCAACAAAAAGCATCTTGGTTAAGTTTAGGTGAAAGATATTTTCAGTTTGTAGAACAGTCACAAGTTTATTCTGTAGGATTCACTTTGGTTAAGGAGGGAAAGTTTGTGACTTTGACGATTTTTCTGTTTTAAAGTGTCACAACACAAATGGACAATTTGTGCCAATTCTTATAGATTACATCATTATTTCACTTGAAATACTGGGTTTAACAAGATGAACCTGAACATAAGACATGTTTAAGAAAATTTATAAAACAACAAAAATACATCTGTGATCAGATTTTTGATTTCTTGCCACTGGACGTTGGAGCAAATCTACCCAGTGCTGCAAAAAAGAGTACATCCTTTATTCTCCTGGAGTTTCTTTCTATTCAGATGAAGAAAAAAGCATTAAGGTATCATGCAGCTTTTGCATTAAAATAATTAAATAATTCTTGAATGTTTTTGTTTCATTTTATTTCTTTATGTTTTCTGTTAAACCTTGTGTGATATTGTTTCACTGACTGAAGCCACTAAATGTCATTTTCATTGCTGTAAACACTGAACATCCCTCACAATGAGCCCCAATGTGGAGAAGGAATTTAAAAAAAACACATGAAGAGGGAGACATGGTGACAATTAACAGGCATTAAATGAGCATGTGTAAATATAAAATAAAAATAAAAATGCTGATAAAAGATGTGCAGGCCAAAAAATCTTCAGAAGACACAAAAATGTAAAATGTGAATGATTTTTCGTTGATGTGAGTGTTTCCTGTGTTTATTTACTTGTTTATGTGAGCAGTGGGGACAACAGCAGACGTCCTCTGGGTGCGTTTGTCCCTCGGTGTTGATGGCAGCCTCACACTGGGCCTGTATCTGTCTCTGCCTCTGAATGCGAGGTGACGAACTCTCCCACGGCGGGGGAGTGCGCGCCCTTTTTGGAATTAGCCACGCGGCACGCCGCGCATAGTAATGGTGGGCTCGCGCTTTTGAGCTTGAACTTGACCGGAGGAATGCGGCTCGTGGGAACGCAGGCTCGGGGGTGCCCTCCTCTATTCATGGCGCACAGGTCGGTGTCAGCTCTGATTATCATAAAACCCAGCCTGCTTCAAATTAAAGGCTCGACGGCTCGGGCTGCTCTCCCTCTTTCACACCAGGCGCAGGAGGAATTAACAGGTCTCTGCGCGAGCCTGCCGGGGTAAGAACTTTATTCTCTTCACTTCAGGTGTAAAGAAAAAAAAAAAGTTTTGCTAAATGTTTGTCACTGCTCTTTAATGCGAATGAAAAACATCCACAACATGTCTAGTTTTTCTGTGTTTGAAAGCTTTTTATTTGAAGTCTCATGTGCAGTCAGAGTCAGAGAGGACAGTTTCCAACATCTATAATGATTTCCTCCTTTTTAAATCATTTACATTGATTGATAATCGTTTTCATTGCTGAAATGTGCTTGTAAAATCCATCCCAGTGATCCTCCCTGATGTTGTTCTGTACACTTGTAATTTTCACATGCAGAACACGTGTAGTTCTGCTTCAAGGCTGAATTTACTGTGTGAATGTGACAATATTGATCCAAACCCTAACAGGCCACAACTTTTTTTGAAATAAATATATTTCTCAGTATTGCCACTGAACAATATTGAGAAATTCTGCATTATAAATGCAGAATTCTATTAATTCTATTGAAATGATGTAGTTTTTTTATTATTGTAAATTAGAAACACTGTTGGCTGAATTCAGAAACATTTTTTAATCTCTTCTTAACCTTGTAATTATTAGGTTCTTGTCTCTGTCTTTAAAAAAATCTAACAGTAAAACCTGATACTGTTAAAGTTGGTAAGTTAAATTGAATTGAATTGAATCTTATTGAATTGGAAATGAAGCTGTTTTATATTTTACAACCCAAAATGTACAAACATTATTTTAATGGGCCAATGTTCAGTCTGATATCAGGAGGAAAATGATATTTAAAAGAAAAACATGTTACTCAGTGATGTGTGCTGGAGGCCAGACTGGAGCCTGGTGCTGTCTCACACTGTGCTTAAATCTAATTTGAGGCCTGAGAGCTTTAATGTGAAGCACTGACTCCGGAACTGTTCGCAGACGATTCATAAAACAGACACAGCCCTTAAAGACATAAAGACATGACACATTTCCACATTTCTGTCACAGATCGTCCTCCAGTTTCCTCTAACATTTATTCAATCGACAGAGGAAATGAGGAAAAAATGTCACATTTACAGAGATAATGATGAGGGAAAGAACTCTTAATATCGTCTTAATTAAAGTGTCTAATTGAAGAGCAGCCTTCTGTTCACAACAGTGTTTTAAATCAAAATCTATCCTACAAATTTAGAGGTCGGATAATAAAATATCTACACGTCCTTTTTGCTTAGTTTCTTTGCGAGGGATGAAGTTACAATAATTTAACAAAAAAACTAGTAAAGTAGATTATTTTTGTCATCCTTGTGAACCACAAACCACAAAAAATATTAAGAGAGTTCAAAATGTAATTTAAATGAACATACAGTGTTTTTAAAGAACTTATAACACACACCGTCAGATACTCTTTAATTCTTCTTCTGCACTAACTTATTATTATATCTATAGTGTTATTATTCAGTGTTATTAACTTGTCTGATCCTGTATCAGGATAAATATATATAATAAGGTCTCAAAGCAAAATAAATCAGAATATGCAGATTTAATAGAGAGATGTCTGCTAGAAAACACATGTAACATGAAATCTCATAGATTGTTGTCAAAATATTTATTTTTAGACATTAAAAATATATAATAATACGTAAAAACAACTCATTCAAAGGTCCAGGAGGCCTGTTGAACAACTTTAAATTTACAGCGTTAGCTCAATGAGCAGAACGCTGCTTCGATTCATGTTAAATTAATTAAATACGCACATCATACTGTAACATGCAGGTTACATTTTATAGAAGACGTGTAGAGGCATGTAGCCGGACAAGTTGTGTAAAAACAAGAAAATTACACTTTTTAAAATGACAAATAAAGAAGATACAAATCTAAAATAATAGTTTCAGCCTCACAGACAGTGAAAAATAAGGTACGAGAATATAAATTCAGCTTTTAATGAATTAATAAAATCTATTACAGGCTGGTAATATTCACTGTGTCACTGAGAAAGATTAGAAAAAGAGGATTTTGTAGCTGTGTGAAGTATAAAATATCACACATATTATCTAGATTTTATCAGCCTGTGTTGTAAATTCAGGATCTGTAATAATAATAATAATAATAATAATAATAATAATAATAATAATAATAATGATAATAAAGCACTGACAATATAAAGTATTTCAACCTTAGTTTCAATCTTTAATTCTTTCAGTTTCTCAGTTTCAGGTTTAAGTTTCAACAGGTGAATTTGTCTCATAATACTAAAAATTAAGTGTAAATAAAAAACAGATTTAATGTCAGTTAATGTAAAGTTATTAAACACAACTCTCCCACATTCTTTACACAAATACAGCTAATTTAGTTTTCTACTTATGGCTTTAATTCCTCAACAATATCGTTTTCAGACTAACTCTATAAAGTTTAAGAATAAGAAACATCTTCTCACGTGAATATAAAAATGTTATTCCATGAAGGAGATGATTGTTTATTAAATTCTAGACTTGAATGCAAAACGTTGAAATATTAAGATTTTGTCTGCACCAGGAGAAAAGTCACGTTGTCTCTGTTTCTTATATTTTTGCCCTCTTATATCTCTGTAGAAACACACATCACATGTGTCCTCTAAATAAACAAATACCCTCATAAAGCCACATTTTACTGTCTGTACAGTAAACAGTGTTAACGAGCTGGTAGTTCCGCTTCTCACCGACGTGTGTCGCTGTTTCCTCCTGCAGTTTATTTCACTGTACACTGTTTATTTCTCCTGCAGCCTTTTTTAAAACCTCGACGCTCGCAGCTTTTTGTTGTTCAGCTGTTAAAATCCATCCCTCCTCGTGTGCAGGTGAGATGTGGCGGCTATTATTCAAGTATAAATAAGAAAGCTTGTCGGTCACAGCTCGATCATAAACAGGCTGTAAACACCCAGCATGCATCACTGTGAAGCAGCTGCATACTGTATATCATAGAGTGGTTTTATATTACAGAGCTCCTGCATATTTATCTCACAGATAACTGGAACAAGTCAAGAATAGTCTGGGATGTAAAGCTGAATATTGACTTGTGAATGGAGGGAATAACTGGTGTTGATTAAAGGATTCATCCTGAATCATCTCAACCTAAAATAATGTTTATTCCTGTAAAAAGGTGTCTAAAAATCACTGCTCGTCATGTTATGAGGCTGTAACAGACGAAATAAAATAGGTTTAGTTCCCTAAAGAAAATAAATATGCTGTTTTTTCTCCAGGTTATATATATTTCCCACATTTTATCAAACATAAACAGATGTTTGTGTCTCATAAATGTGGCCTCGGGGTTTTTATACCGACGTGATCCTTTTCAAAATAAAAGCGGCAGCCTGCTGCTTTCACGCTGTTTTATATTCCCCCCCAAATATCATCGAGGCCTGTTTGACAAATTTGATAGGCCCCTGCTCTGCTCTGCTCCCTCCTCCTCCTCCTCATCATCATCATCATCACCACCATCATCATCATCACCATCCTCCCTCCTCTCTCGCCGCCTGCAGCCGCTGCTCTCACACTCCTCCTGTGTGACCCGCTTTATCCGGTAAGAGAGGATTTTCCTACATAAATATGCTCTGCAGCTTAATGCAAAAACACATTTTAATACACAAAAAGGGAAATACTCTGGCGTTTTTTGGTGCAGTTTGTCCGCGCAGGAGCAGAGGCAGACCTCTCTGTCTCTCCTCCTCTGTGATATCGAGCCCAGTTTATTTGGATGGACGCATTTTTGGGAGGGGGACAAATTATAAATCTGTAAATTACGTATTTTTAACAGACTCATCTTGTGTGGACGTGATATTTTTGGATTTAACTCACGTAAATTGTAAGTATACTTTGACATTAATGTAGGTGCGTTAATTGTGGCTTTTATCTATTATTTTACAGTTTTAATATTTGATGTCATGATTCTTGTTGAATGAGATAAAAGGGCGTGTTTGAGTGTGTGTAGCAGAGGAAATATAAGAAATCTACAATTAAAGCAAAGCTCAGAGCCTCATAATCCTTCAACTTCAATTAATTCTAGCAAGTAATTATGTCACAGGTGTTGCTGCTAATTTGAAGATCAGGACTAGGAGCAAATTTAACTTGATTATTACAGTAAAAAAAAAAAAAAAATCACAGCATAGAAAGTAGATTTTAAGGCCTCGTGAGCAGCAAATCATGAGAAAACTCTCACCCAGACATCAGACCGACGCTCCTCATCCTGCAGGGAAGAATGTCAATCAAGCCCCCATCAAAGTTTATGCAAACTCGGGAATATTTAATGAGGCTCCTCGCTGCCATGTGCTCATGTGAGAAGTATTCATGTAGTAAGTGGAGGGAGAGGGAGGTGGTGGAGGTGGTTGGAGGAGGAGGAGGAGGAGGAGGAGGAGGAGGAGGAGGCCCCGGGCAGCGCTGCAGTGCAGAGTTCAGCAGGGAGATATTGTTGTGAGCCTGGGAAAGTGTAGCGGGGCTGACGCCAGACTCTGTTGCAGCAGGGTGGGGGCACCTCGAGGATCCCAGACCGGATTGTCATGTAAATGTCTCTCCGGCACGTTGTTGAACTTGATGTTGACTTCTTTCTTTTTTTTTTTTCTTTCTCCCCCTTCTTTTTTTGGGGGGGGTTAGGGTGAGAAAGAAACCCCCTCCTTTGCTTTTAAGGCGGAGGGGGGTTAAATTTTCCCTGTCACTTGTTTGTGGGAAAATCCATCTGAGGACACACACACACACACACACACACACACACACACACACACACACACACACACACACGGAAACCTCTCAACAGATGTATTCACACCTTCAGTGAGCTACAGTTTAACTCCAGGATTTAAATGTAATATGTTTTTTTTTTTAAATCTAGGTTAACAACTCTTCAGTCTCCAAAATGGTTCAAACTTTATTTAAAACTTAAATCATCCTCAAGTTTTCACTCTGGGATTTTATTTAAAGGTGCACTATGTAGTTTTCGGGGGTACAAGACTGATTTTACTGCTACTTTTCTACTTAAACTGACCTTAAAGGACAACACAGCTTCATACTGTTTTACTTTGTTTATATGTGGCGGACCCTGCCACCTCTCTAGCCTCCAACGAGGTTCAGGGGATCTTATTTTCCTCTGGGAACGGTGTGTTGAAATAAATATTTCAGATTTAGTATTATAACCTCATTAATATTGTAAATATTACAATTCTGAGTTTGGATTTCTTCTCCAAAACTACATAATGCCCCTTTAATTAGTAAAAAATGATTAATGCAACAACTGTGAGACAGAAAATAAGCAACAATTTGACCCAAATGTCCTGAATTTTACATCTTAAAGATAATAACAATGGATATGAGCTATAAAGGCTACAATATATGTACACACGTGTGCTCGAGAGCCCTCTTCGCGCATGCTCAGAGGCAATAAATCCTAATGCAGCAACGCTGATGATTTGAACGACTCGTGCGTGGGCCTTCCCGCTCTTCCTCCTCCAGCACAACGTGGTCCGAGTTCAATTACAGGCTGGCAGCGGCGGCAGAGGCCACATGCGGCTGATTGCATCTGCTTATAAATGATGCACAGTAGAACAGGATTCATACAGTGGAGCTGACAGGAGAGCTGCGCCTCCGTGATGCTAACAGATTGCCCATGCGCAATAATCAGATATGTGGCTGCTATCTGATGCGAGCTTCGTTTGGAAAGCGGGACCGTGGGGCTCCTGTGCTCTGCTCTTATATTGGGTTTACCTGCACACACACACACACACACACACACACACACACACACACACTGACTTCTGCACCTTTTTTTTTAAATATCCTTTCAAACTTGGAGATTGTAACTTTGCTGTTGGGGGCTCTTGTCTCTTGGCGTCTTTTATCAAAAGAGGCTGCTGATTGTTATCGCGCTCTCTATCTCATCTGCTCGGGCCCTCCCCTCAGATATCACTCATATCACAATATCACAATCGATAAGGGTGCATATTGCCCGAATATGCTATCAGGGTTTGGCCAGGCGTGGGCATTTCCTGCGTCAAGGACAGAAAGACTGAATTCCTCTGCTGGCTGCACGGTTTTTTTTCACATTAGAATAACAACTTGCAACCTTTTTCCTCCATCTCTGTGGAGCCTCTGCATCCTGGAAACTAAATACTCTATTACTTAAATACTCTAACAAGAGTAATGAAGGTATAATAATGTTGCAAAAATAATCTAAAGAGGCTGTAAGAGAAAGCTGGCCTTTAATTAATTCAATCACATGTTTAGGATTTTACACCACAGCAGAGGAGAGATGACTGGAATATCTAAAAATATCATGACGCTAACTTTATCCTCTCCTAAGTGTTATTAAGAGTTCTGTTTCCTTTTTCGTTTTCTTAAATTGATCTGATCCCAGAGTAAATGAGCTGTGGCTTTTTATGGCTAAATGATTTCAAACTCAGAGCTCGGATCCGAAAGCAGGTCTTTGAAGATCATTTGCTGTTGCTGAGAATTAAAAGGGATTTCACGAAGATTATAAAGATGATTTATTTAAAAGAGAGAGGGAGAGAGAGCGTTTGCAATTTCCCCCCATCATCTCTAAATAAATTAAAAGCTTTTTGAAATATAATAAAACATAAATACAGCAATTTGCCCTCAGACACAGCTCCTCTGCACCAGACCCCGTTCGCTTTTTGGACCACTTTTACGCGCTCCTCCGCGCGCGCGCCCGCTGATGAGGATAATTGGTGGAATAAACTCCTGATTGACACGCAGGTGCGTTCACGTTCAAATCGGCTTTAATGATTTCAGATTCCCGCCTCTCTCTCTCCTCGCTCTCTCTCTCTCTCCCTCGCTCTCCTCCCCCTCCCTCCCCCTCTCTGAGGCGGAGTTTATCCCCTCCCTGCTCACCGTGTGGGCTCTGCACTTGTCAGTCGCAGCTCGCGTGTGTGAGGGAGAGGACGCAGGCGGTGTAGTCTACAGAGAGATAGCCCTGATGATGCTCCCCTTGTTCTCTTTTTAACGCCGTTTGCTCTCATCGGACGCGATCAGATTAAATTAGACTATCAGATTATTATTATTTTTTGGTACAATAAAAGAAAAAGGCGGATTGAGATTGTTGGAGGATACTGACTGGACTGGAGTGGAGCGGAGTGGAGTTAGCCTGACGTGCAAGTAAGTGGGATGCTGGCTTTAATAGTTGATGTGGGAATATAGCCTTTATTTCTAATTAACTGTGTGTTATTTTATACGACACGCACACACACACTGCTCCACACACTGCTGTGGTTCGTGTTTGCCTTTAATTCACACTGAAAGTGACCAAATGGAAGCTACAGAATTGATGGGAACTTTATTTGGAGGGCCTGGTGCGGTGGAGTAACGCCTCAAATCTGGTGATGCTGACCATAAAAAAGGGGGGCAGCTTTAACTCCTGAAATAATCACATTTATTCACCATTAAAGGCTTTTTTTCTACCTTTTTTATTTTTTTTTTTTTGCTGTGGTTGCAGGAGGCTAAAACCAAAATCCTGCCAAAGCACCAAACTCGTCACGTTGATGCGTTTGTGGCCTTTTTCTTTTCCCTTTCTGCTCTTTTGTGCCACGCTGGGTTTTAATCATGAACGATGCCAGTAAAGAAGATTTGATGGTGTGGGCCTGGTGTGTCAGTCAGTGTGTAGTTGCGTGTGTGTGTGTGTGTGTGTGTGTGTGTGTAAGAAACTAGTGATGGGATCCAACACAACCTGGGTGCTTTAAGTTCATTCACCTTCATTTAATGATTAAAAAACATGTGGATGAATTTTAAAGCTTTTTTTATTCTGGTGTGCAGCTTTTGTTGTGCGTGTGTGTGTGTGTGTGTGTGTGTGTGTGTGTGTGTGTGTGTGTGTGTGTGTGTGTGGTGTGACCACCACAGGCAGGCTCTCTCTCTCTTCTTCTTCTTCTTCTTCTTCTTCTCCTTCTTCTTCTTCTTCTCCTGCTCCTCTCTGTTTGTATCCGGAGGAGAGGCGGCCCCTTTAAGAGACGACGGGTGTTAGTTTGTGTCTTTGGTTATCTAGCTGTATGAGTTTTAATTTCATAAAGCTAGAGAACCGAAAGTACGAACTGACGCCGAGCACTTCGGAGACGCGGGGTCCTCTCCTCTCCTCTCCTCTCCTCTCCTCTCCTGTCGGCATGGAGGAGGAGGAGGAGGAGGAGGAAGCAGCAGCAGCAGCAGCAGCAGGAGGAAGCGGGAGGGACGGATGCTGAGGGAGGCTGCACGCCGCGGAGGAGTGATGGAGGTGGCGGTGGTGTTGGTGTTTGGAGGATGTGATTCCAGCGAATAGGTGTTGGCACGTTCTGCGTGTTTTGCGAGCGCGTGATTGTTGCGTGTTTTTTTTTGGAGGGGGAGGGTCGTGATGATGATGATGATGATGATGATGGTCCCTGAACCGGCTCAACTTCAGGCCACGAAAGGTGTGACACACGTGGGACGGGAAAACAGTCCAAAAAAGCAGACCGCGCGCTCCTGCGTAGCTGTCATCACTGTGTGGGCGTTATAACATTAATATCTTGGGAGGTGGGGGGGAGTTAGACAGAAATAGTTAAAGGTTGCACGCGATTGGTCCATCCAGGGCTCACGTGACGATGTTGGCAGCAGCAGCAGCAGCAGCATCACATCGCCTTTGCTAAGGTCTCACATGTTGGTTCTGGTGCGCTCCTGCAGGCCCAGAAGTTGGAATACCCTTCATCAGAGCCGATAATTACTCTGTTTTAGAGTTTATATGAGCTGCATCCATAAAGCGCAGACTCCCTGACTCCAGCGATACTCAGTGTGTTTCCTCCATGAGTGGTGGAGGCTAAGTGATGTCCCCTGGCTGTAATTAACTTGACATTAGGAGTGTGATGTATAATTGGATGCACATTTGGTGCAAGTTGAAGCCTTAGCAGAGGATAGAAGGCCCGGTTCGTGCGCTCCAACATGCCCTGACGACTGTTTTTCTTCCCCTCCCCTCCTCCTCTCCACCAACATTTCAGCATCTGGGTTGTTCGGCTCTTTTTCCTCCCTCCACCAGAACCCGCATCCCAAATCACGTTGCATCACCGTAGACCCGAGCGGTACACGACCAAACCCCTCGTCCTGCTTTCCCCCCCTCCCCACCCAACACGCTTTCATCACCGGAGCTGAATCCGAGTTAGACATGGCAGATGTGTTCGAATTTGTGTTCTTCGCCGGGTGGATTATTTTCGTGTTTGCCTGCTAGATAAGAACAAAATAGGACATCGGCTCAGAGTTTGATCTATTCTTAGAGCGGAATCAGCAAGCCTTGGAGATGACTGAATATCCCTGAAGTCCCAGCATGCTCTATTTAGACCATGACTGACAATATTTGATGTGCGCCGTTAAACAAGAGAGCTCGGATGGTGTGTGTAGACTGTGTGTGACTGAGTGTGTGTGCGTGCGTGTGTTGTTGACGTTTGCATGTGAGAGCCGGTGAACGGGTTTAAGCCACGTGTACACGCTTTGACCTCCGTGTCCTCCATCTTAGAGTGATAGAAAGAAAATCAGGGATTAAAATATGACGCGGTCGTGTTAATCTCTATCACTCTGGTTCAGATTTTTTTAGAGTTTGTACCCTTTTTTTTATTTTGTAAACAACATTTTTGGGTGTTTTAATCTTGTATTTCAGTAGCTTAGCAACTGGGATGCTGCCCAGATGAAGCCCGCTCTGTAACACTGCTTTGTTTTTCCGTCTCTTCCATCGCATTTTCGCAAATTTTGGCTTTTCACACGCGCTCTCGTCGAGCCCGGCTCATTGTTCATGCAACAGAAAATATGTTTAACCTTGCAGAGAGGCGAAATAATGAGGAGAACAAGTTTGGTGGAGTGCTGTTAGCTGCAAGGTCAACAAAAGCTGCATAGATCCCCCCCTCCTCCTCCTCCTCTTATATTTTCCCCCACTTCTTCGCAAATGTATTCCTGAGTTGTGTTGTTACACGTGCACTGATTCTCTCTTTCTTTTGTCTCAAAAGGAAAAATGTCGAGAACGTCGTCCCTAAAGTTTGCGCCAACTCACGGTGAAGACAAACCGCCGGCGGACAGGATGCGGAGCGACTGTCAGCCTGCAGGTAAATGTTTTAAAGTATAAGAACACATGGATGTAGAGACGTGGCTCACCTGTCATGTGAGCAGGGTTTCCCCCCCTCTGTTAGAAGGCTCGGGCGCAGCACACGAGCAGTTTTGGTCACCAGCTGAGCCGAATGAACGTAAAATCAACACAGAGAGCATCAGAACTTCATCAGATCTGTGCACAAAGATATTAATGGTCCCAAAAGGTGTGACGTTGCGTTTTTATTCATCAAAAAACATGAAATGTTCTTGGTGGACGATCCATAAACTCATCGACAAACACGTGCACCTATGTCTTGACAAATCTTGAGGAAACACTGCCACATGTGTCAGCAGTCTGCTTGTTCTGCCTTATACATTTCGGGCGTACCAATAAGGTCACCGGTCAAACTTTGAGATGCTGAGAGAGTCTTGAGCTAGCATCGCTGGTGGCTGCTTGTTGTCCATGTTTCTGTGGAGCTGCGAGGACGGACTCGTGTCTTGTGTGGGTGTGAGTGCCGACAAATATTGAGGATTGTGTCTTTTTTGAATGAAGCCGTGCGCGGCGGCGTAAATCCTCCCCGTCGTATTCAAACGAAAAGAGGGAATTAAGAGGGACATTTACTGCCGGTTTTATTTGCGCACAGTGTAAATGTCAGTTTTATACCATTCATGTATATATCAGAATATATACACACACACACACACATACACAGTGTGGGGCTGCAGGAGGCTGTAGCCTACAGCAACAGAGTGTAAACGCTGTGATTTGAGCGAGTGAAGTAAGACCTCCATGTTGAATTCCATCATTCCTTTGAAGTATTAACATTTTTCACATTGTACATCAACCCCCCATCCGCCACACACACACACACACACACACACACACACACACCTCGCTTTCTTTCGTTCTCATACATTCAGCGTTTTATCCCCTTAAACACTATGATCCTATTTGTCAGGTAGAGTGTGTGGTAGGTGCAGGGGAGGTGGCCGTGTAATCTTTGCTGCGGTTCTTTATCCCGTTAGGGGAGCGCGGGCGAGGTTTGGACCTGCTCATGTGGAAAGAGTGTTTGGGTGGCTCTGTCCGTTTCGACCCTAATGCCCTCCCCTCGTCCAGAGTCTCCTGATTTTTCGGGAGCAGAGTCGTGATTTGCATAAAGGTAGCGTTGAGTCAAAGGGAAACCGGGCCACGAGATGATCGGTTTCACCCTCACGTTGAAATTAAGATTCCCCAAATTTAAGCCTCCTGAGAAACAAACGACGCCAGAAGACGTTAACGAAGCAAAAAAAAAAAACATTCCCGGCTTTAACGTCGTCAGCGCGCTCCCTCCAATTCCTCCCTTTTTAAATAGTTGAGCGTCAGGAATTAAACAATAAGTACACATTGTTAGCAAGGTCAAATCTTCATGGTTCCACAACCTTGACGCTCAATATAAAGCTCAGTTATTCAAATTTGGCATGGAGTTCTTTGAGGCGCCCAGATTTTCCCAAGCTTTACATTAGCATATGCAAGGACCGGCCTGTGCTGCTGTTTTCTAAAGTGGATGTAAATTATAACCTCAGTATTATACAGGCTGATAGGAGATAAATCTCTGCAGTAATGCATTGCAGCGAATGGGGGTGGGGTTGGTGGGGAGGGGGTGTTGAAGAGTGTGTGTGTGTGTGTGTGTGTGTGTGTGTGAGGCACTGTACAATAGCCGGTGGCAGATGGAATACAGACTAGCAAAGCACTTGCTAATAGTCATGCTAAACTCTTCTTTTCACCGGTTGTAGTTTACGTCAGATTTCTCCGCCACCGTGTGAGAAAAAAAAGGGAGATTTCTTTTTTTTTAAAGGAGATGCATCGAATCGGACATTTTTCAAGACCGTCACGACGTCGGCGGAATAGTTTTTTGCGAGCGTGCACACATCGTTTTAAAACAAATATTAACACAGGGAGATTACTAAGTCGAAATTTGCACTTGTGCGGTCCAAAAGGCTGAGGGGCTTCAGGCCTCACGAGCAGAGTGGAGATCTCTTTGGAATCCCTATGCAAACTAGGGCTTGAATAATGAGATGTATTTATGAAGCGCTGGGAAGGGGGTCCTGCTTTTGAAAGCAAGTAGGCCGGAGCCTGAATGGGATGGAGGGAGGAGGAGGGGGGGAGGGAGTCGGACAAGGGGGAACTGGGGGTGTGTGTAGAGGGGGTACAGGGGCCCCCAGCAGCCCGGGCCTCGGCCGAGGCAGCTGTGAAAAGGGGTCCCGTCTTTTTCCCACGCCCAGCAAGACGCGAAACAGTGCCGCAGCTCGCTAGGGTCAAGTCCCATCGCTAATATATACACACACATACATACACATGCATGCACACGCAGATCGAGGCAGAGATGTGTGTGTAAAAAAAAAAAAAAAAAAGTTGTGCAAATTAACAAGCTGTCTGGGAAGCTCTGTGACATGGGGGGGACACCTGCTATTCTCCCAGAATGCTTTGCACTCTCATCAGGGGCCACTGGGCTCGACGGGACAACAATTAGGTCATAACTTCAACTTGAACTTAAAATTTGGTCGAGCAGTGAAAACAGCCTGGATCTTTTTTTTTTTTTTTTTTTCCCCCATTTTTCTTCAGGTTTTTTTTTTGTATTAAGTTTATTCTGTTTTTGTTACATTTACAAAATCATCACTTTCAAAATAAAATGTAATTTGTTTATTTTTTCATGCTACAAGGCGAAAAATTCTGTAGAAATAATGCAGTAAATAAAGGAGCATTACGTAGTTTTGGGGAAGAAATTTTAATCAGAAGAAAAATATCTTTTTTTTTTTACGCCTAAACAAACTAAATAAACAAACTCTCTTTGTTTTCATGACTGAGTTGTACTTTGTCTATATGTGGCGGACCCTGCCACCTCTCCAGCTTCAAACAGTGATTTCTGGGGATGTTATCTTCCTCTGAGAGCAGCTTGTTTGTTCAGTCATGGTAAAATAAAAATAAATATCCTGAGTTTGAATTTCTACGTAGTGCCCCTTTAATTTACTTGAGCGATTGTTGATGTGTCCATTCACTCCGTCTGGTGAGACAAACTTGGCCTTGTGCTTGATCCGAGACCCCAACTGTCAACTTGGCATTGTCTGCGTGCACGCACCCACGCACACACACACATTCACACACACACACACACGGCTTGTTTCGGGGGGGGGGGCACACAAAAGAAAAATTTAAACATGAAATGGAGGAGGGCTGGAGGAAGATATGGCAACTATGGAGGAATGTTTTGGAGCTGAACCCTCGGCGTGACCTTCTGTCCTCCTCTGTATACAGAGTGCGCGGAGCTGAAAGGCAAACGGCCATGTTTTATGCAAAGAACATCTCCTTTATCGGGAAAACAGACAATAACTAGCCGCGGAAAAAGAGAAAAGGCGGAGGAAGACAAAAGGCGTCACACACATTCGTTTAGTTTATTTGCCGCCGTCCCCGGCGTTCGGCCGTATCTCATTGTTCCACCTTTTATTACGTCGCTCTAATCGCTCATTCGCGTTTTAAGAGCAGCGTTTCTCCGTGTCAGCGGCTGCTCTTTTACTGGCTTCCCCGTGACGCTGGTGTCACACCCATTCCTTCCCTCCGTCTCTCTCTAGATACTGGCACACCAATCACATCGGTGCGGCGCTCTGTTCCCTCCCCGCTCCCCTGCCGTAGCTTGCATCAGACCTGCACAGAGCGGTGTCACACTAATTCCGTTCCCCCTGCCCGCCCGAGCTCCTCGCTTTAATTCCACGCCGCCCCGCTATCTCTTTGAGTGTGTTAGCGAGCATCCTCTCTCCTCCGTCTCCCTCCAGCTCTCCTGTCCCTCCTTCTCCCTCTCTTCCTCCCCTCCTCGTTATCATCTCCCCTCCTATTCAGATGAGTTTCAAATAGAGAGGGGGACCCTTCTAATTAGCTCTGTAAAGATGCTTTGTCGCGGTCAGTGTGGCCACCAGTGTGTGCATTAAGAGGGGATGTGTGACAGCTAGTGTTAGCATTGAGAAAGTGTGTATGGGCCCTTAATGAGGTTTGTTAGCTGAGTGTGTATCCTGCTGTTTGAATGCACCCTCGGCAGCCTTTGAAGGAGCGGAGATGAGGAGGAGAGCCGAGTCTTTCAGCGTGGCGGCTTGTAGAATGCAGATGATGCATTATGCTCAGTGTGGTTTTCCATTTGAACAGCGGATGAGAGGAGAATAATGCCGTACTTTGCGCGCTGTCCGCGCAAAACTGTGGGAAATGCACGGGGGTCATCGTGCTCATCAGACGTCGAGGGGAGGCGGGGGGGGTTCTCCTCGCCTCGGAAATTTGCAGCAACTCAACTAAACCCTGCGTGGATGAGTTCTCAACAGATGCTGAGGTAGAAGAGGTGGAAAATAGTGCTTTCTAGGAAATGTTTGCTCGAGATTCATCCACAAGAAGGTTCGGAGAAACTAAGTGGAAGCTAGCTGATTGTTTTTCCTCGTCTTTTCAATTAATCGATCAGTTGTTTGGTCAGAAAATGCATCAAGATGACGTCCTCAAGTGTCTCGTTTTATCCACAGCTCAAAATACATTCAGGTTTCTGTCACAGAGGAGCAAAGAAACTGTTGGAATCAGAAAAACGACTGACACCAATTTATCGATTATCAGCGGACAAGTAATTAATCGTTCTCAGCTCTACAGCTAACGGTTTTCTGATGAACGAGAGGTCGGGGGCAGAGAGAGTCTGATTCAGCGGGTGATTTGTGGTTATGGGTGAAGAAGAAGGCCTGTCAGAAATCATTACTGTGCCAGCCTGAATGTGCACCGTGCAGGAACTTTGAATTTAGAAGAGAAAGATCTTCGCTGGCTGGTATTGTTTTTGCTCAAAGTTTGAGTTTGTGTCATCGTCTTATTAATAGTGTAGATTTAAAAATTCAAGTCTGATGGTTAAAAAATAACCAACTGAACAGTGAGAGGAGTGTTTTTAAATGTATAGACACAAAGCAAAGGAGAGGTGGTGGTGGTGTTGATGGTGGTGGTGGAGGAAGGAAGGAAGGAGATTAGAGATGGCTGCAAGCAGATGAGAGCCAGGAGGTGGAGGGTAGATGGAAAAGAGAGCGAGAGAAAAAAAAAAAAAGATATGTTGGGGAAATGAGGGATTGTGTGGAGGCAAAGAGCCGACCTGCTGGGCCTGCCTGCTGCCTCAGAGATTGTAAACTGTCACTCAGGATGCAGACAGACAAGCAAGACAGACATCATTTGCCCGTATTACCCTCCGCCGCTGCAACTGTCGCCCGTTACGTCCCCCTCTTCTTCTCCTATCCTTCACTCCATTTTCAGGCGATTCTCCTCTCTCCTCTTCGCCCGTGCACACGCATGTATATGAACTCCCTAATCTATTTCCCTCTATCGTCCTCCTCCTCACGCTACTGTCTTTCTTTTTTCTTTTTTCTCTCCACGTTGATGAAATGAGTCAGCTCGCCGTACGCTCTCCCCTCTCATTGTTCGATGGTTCGTTGCCTCTCCATAGGAGGTGGAGAGTGTTTGGGCTCTTTCCCCTGTTTTACCAGTTTACCAGTGTAATCCTTTACACCGGCACAATGAGCTCTCACTCCAGCCACGGGATTCTATTAGACTCCCAGAGAGACACGGGATCTCCATAAACATTTTCCAGCTCTCCCCCCTAAGCCCCTCCCGCTCGCCATCCATACCGCCTCGTGGCCTCAAACGGAGCCAAACTGCTCGCTTTCCTTATACATTTTAAGCAGAACCCCCCTCTTTGTTTAGCCAGAGGAGCTTTTTTTTTTACCTGTCTGGGAAAGGAAAGGTAGAATAAAAGCGTATACACTTACATTACCGACGGCTTGTTAACGCTGTCAGCTTCACTCCCAACCCGACTCCCAAAACGGCGTTCCTTTACAGCCGCCGAGCGCATAACAAGCAACTGTGAACAAGCAAATGCTTGTTATACGGTCTTTGGAGGAAACGCGAAAGGATGTTTAAAAAAAATGCTGGAGTCATTGGAGGATGCGGATCCTGCTCGGCGCCGCAAACATGATGCCATTTAAGCGTGCGGATAAACTCCCCGATCTGTCATCTCACGCACACGCCGCGTATCAAAAGACGAGTCTGTTTTTGCGGCGAAGGCTTTGAAACGTACAAAAGTAGACTTCATGTCTGAGAGGAGAAGTTGCACACGATCATACGGCGACAACTGTAGGAGAACGCTGCTGCTTTTGCAAACTGTTGCAAACACGTCTACTGATAACGAGCGACGAGGGATTTGTAGGTTGGTAACAACACTGAGGGAAGGAGAGAGGAGATAAAGGTCACTGATTGAGTTATTTAGGATGTTCAATAAGCATCTCAGTTGGCTCTCTGTAATTGTGCAGCGTCTCAGAGCCTGGTGACAGTTTGCACCGTCAGTATTCACCGACGGGTCACGACGATGACGTCACTGCGAGAGACGGAGGAGACGAGCTCTGACTCAAGTTTCACATGAGGGATTGATTGAAACCATTTAAAGCTGCATCACTATTAGCTCTGCTTGAAATAAAATGTTTTGCCCGCTGCATGTTTTATATTTAACAGAAGAATGAGTGTTGTCTATGAGCACCTGTCCCCGGTCAGCTGTGACACAAACAACCAATCAGCTAGTTCGTCAGCGTCTAACCAGCCAATCGCATCATTTCTATTTATGTGGTCTGTTCGTGTGGCTCCATCTATCTCCTGATTCTTTTGCAGTTCAGCCAAGCTACAGCAAAAATCACAACACAATAAGCTCGACTACCAACTGTGCCTCTGCTCTCATCTTTCTACGTATCAACCAATCAGAAGCAGGAGCTGACTGAAGTCTTTATCGGCCCTCATTAAATATTCTACAATAAAACCACAGTGGTAAATATAGCTGTGGTGTTGAATAAAAAACTGTAAATAATTAATAAATATTTCTCTATTGTATAAAATGGTTCCACAGTTGTTGTCTATTATTGAATAATGGACTGATTGAAATGTCAAAAAATAGTGAAAAATGCTCATCACAATTTCTCAGAGCCCAAAGTGACGACTTTAAATCGCTTCTTTTGTCCAATCAACAGTCCTAAACCCCAAAAGTCTTCATTTACTATCATTAATAACTAAAAAAAGCAACAAATTCTCACACTTAAGACGCTTGAACCAGCAAATGTTTCACATTTCTGCTTAATTAATTTGACTGAAATGATAAAATGCTCATCAAAGTAGTTTCCCTTTGATCTACTAATCAATCACTTAACTAATCGACGCCTTCCTGATCCACGTGTTTAGGAATATCTTGATAACCGTCTGTATTTTTTTAACACATCACTATAAATAGGCCACTGGACGCGAAAAGGCGAATTTCCATCTCTTGAAAATGTTGAATTATCCGTTGATAAAAATAATTAGACCACAACATGTGAAACCAAGCTGAGATCCGGATGAATCGTACGTTTCTCTGCAGGCTGCTGATGAGACGTCTCCGCTAATCATTCTTTAAAACGCTGTAAATATTTAACTCTGTGCGCCGCTCGCTGCCGACGCGGTCCACGTCTCTCTGTTTTTGTTCCTCAAGTCCAAAGCCACGGGTCACCGGGCGCCTCTCTCCTCCCTCCCTCCTCATCCATCCCTCTATCTCCCGTCCATCCATCCTTCCATCTCCTCCCCATCTTGATAATGCAGCTCCTTTCTCTCTCGCCGGGTGGAGGGCTGCCCTGAACTAACATTGTCCCCTACGCCGGCTCTAGTGGGGGGCCCTATTGTGTGTGAAGGAATGGGGAGTTAACACCCATGTCTGAACTCTCTCAATGGGGGCATTGTGTCTGAATCTTCCTTTCGGCTCACCCAATCTCACCCCACGTCACTCCCCGAGCCGGGGGCTGCTCCGGGGTGCCCCCCCCCCCCCTTCTTTATATGATGAAAACATGCAGATAGCAGCAGATTCACAAACAAACCGTCACCACAGCTGACCGCTTCAACCCGCTGCACTTTTCAGTGTCTTATTAATTTTCTCAGCAAAGCACGCCGAGCTGAATTTGTCTTTGCTGACGCCTTCTGACAGAAGCAGGGGGCCGGTGGGTGCACGGCGACTGAAGGAGGCCCCCCGTGCAATTTTTTTTCTCTTATAGAAAAGAACAAAAAGCGAACACATAAAGGAGCATATTGTATTTGCATGATAACAGGATTCAGAACGCTTTCAGAATATTTGCGGTGAAGGAATCTGCTCGTTATGACGCTCGTTAGGGGCCGAGCGACACGGTGACGAAAAAAAAATCACACGAGGATTATTTTGACAGATATTAGCGTTGTGATGTGATCGTTGTGGAATCGCAATATTTATTTTCACGTAAAAAAAACACAAAAACATGTTGACTTACATCCAGAGAAAAAGATTTGTAGGCCAGAGCTTCTCTGTTTTTACCTTCTTCGGCGATTTGGATATCGTACCTGTCCGTGTTGTGATTTTGAGAACATTTCAATGATCGTGCCGCCATAATGATCATTGTTTGATTAGAAATGGTAAAAAAGGCGAAACATAACGACGGCGAGGGCGTTTTAACGTGAATGATCTCAGTATGTATCTGGAAAAACACTTAAAAAACACAATCAGCGATGGACGTGTCCGTGTTTCATACAGTATGCTGAGCGTTTTTTCTCTGTATTTGTTTCTGTATAGCAGCGAGCGCCTTGGGGCGGGTTACAAAAGAGCAAGTTGGCGTTTTCTTCCCACATATTTTTAATCAAAGTGTTAGTGTTTACATTTGCATTTGCATTGAGCGCAGGGATGCTGAATGCCAAAGGTGAGATTTTTGAAAAACACTCTGCTTTCCCTTTTTTTTTTCTCTCCAGATGGAAACGAGGGTGGGTGGTTGGAAGGCTGGATAAAGGCTGGTGGATGACTGAACTCCGAGACCCCGGCGCAGCTCATCACCATCGCCACGGGCTCTCGTCTTCCTTCCTCTCTCCTCCTGTGGCCCCGCACCTCCATCCAGGGGTCCAGCAGAGCCGGCGCAGCACCGGGCGGGGAGCTGGTGAGTGGGCCGGGAAGGATGGAGAGAGTCCCCGAAGGCGAAGAAGCACCTCTGGAGCTACCGGCGTGCAGGAGAAATCAATACGGAACACAGAGCCTGCGCGGCGCTGAGTGGGGTTTCCTGTGTTCGTCTGTGGCCTGAGGGGCCCGCAGACCTCCAAAGGACAGGCCCTGCGTGGCCCTCTCAGCTGCAGCCCCGGCTCCTCGGACCGGACCTCAGTCCCGATCTCCGCTGGCTGCGTGTGGTTCCGCTGAAGGGGATCTCTCCCCCGAATAATACCCGGCGCAGAGAGCGCTGAGAGACCGCCGAGAGGGATGTGCTTTGCTCTGATTTCTCCTCCCTTCATAAGATTGACATATCCCCCACCTTCCGCCTCCGGCTGTTTAAAAACCAGTTTGGGAGTTCTTGCTTCTGACTCGCTCTCCATCCTCGACTCGCCCGCTGTTTATTCCCCGACCGGTTTTTTACATTTGACAAAGAGACAGTACGATCTTTATTTTCTCCTTCCACCCTCGGCTCGCCCGTTACTATGGTGAGCCGGAGACGTGCGTCCGTCTGTTAGGAACCAGAAACACTGGCAACGTGAAGCACCATCGTCTCTCTTCTTTTTTTTTTTTTCCTCCCCCCGCCGTGACGTCTGTTATTCAATTTCAGACTGTTACAAAAAAAAAAAAACCCTGAGTGAAACGCTGAGAGGGCAGAAGATCAGAGAGCAGCGAGACCTTCACACCTGGTGGAGGAGATGGTAAAATGGCAAGTATCTCTCTTTAGCACTCCACACATTTTCCACTCTGTGAACAACTCTCAATGTGCTCTCATTACCTCACACGCTGCCTAAAGCAGTGTGTGTGTGTGTGTGTGTGAGCGTGTGTGTGTGTGTGTGTGTGTGTGTGTGTGACCATACCTTTGCACCCTGTTTGCTTCAGAGAGGATCGTTTTAATTACGGCTGTTTCTGATGTTCGGAGGATGGCGGGTTAATTAAAATGTTCTCGTGAAGCGCGTTGAATTATAAGATGTCACTCAGATCTGAGCGCTAAATGACGGAGCGCCTCTGTTTTTCCGTTACGTTTACGGAGCGCTCGCTTTGTGCGTATGAATGGACTGCATGCGCTCGGCCTTGAGAGCCAGCAGGCAGCGGCGGCCGTCGTCACAGCGAATGCAGCGCGGGTTGTGTTTCCATCCAGATGGGCACAGCTTCAGACAAAATGGCCGCCAGTCTTTTTCCCCCCTCTGCCAAAGATGGCGGGCGCATCTCTGTCTGTCTGCCATCTGTGCATCCGTTAACTGTCCTCGCATGCAAATCGAGGCTAATTGCATTTGCATAACCTCCAACCATCGCGTCGACGTCGCCGCGCGGCTGATAATTGCTCCCGTGAAATGAACGCGGCGTAGCGGCGGGCGAGCGGGAGCGGAGTGATGTTTTCAAAGCGCGTTTTGGTGCCGTTTTTTTTTGTTTTTCCTCCTCGTCGCCGCCCGGAACGTGTGTGATAGGTGTTTGGATGCACGTGAGATCAGAGAGCGCGGCCCTACTGTGCCATATGGCACGTTAGCATGTGAGCATGCAAATGTGACACTGTACAAAAGATTAAGCCGAGCTCCCTTTTTCTTTTTTTTTTTTTTAAATCAGATAGCGCTCGGTCACGCGTGCACGCTCGACTTTTTTTTTTTTTTTTTTACATGCAGACATACATAATGCACCGATGACAGCATTAAGCAAACAGAGAAGCTCAGACATGCAAACAGACTCTAATTAAAAAGGGATCCATAGGCCCAACAAACTCCAGACAGACACACAGACCATAATAGTCTCATTTTCATGCACATTGGTGTCTGGTTGCCATGGCACCGAACAAATCGTGGGGTGACTGATTTTTGCCTGAGAGGCCTGCACATGAAGCATGCAACAACAACAAAAATTGGTTTGTAGCTTTAAAGCATGATGATATTTCCCAGGAACAAAAACGAGACACCGGAGCTTCTTCTCTTCCGGAAAACCGGGAAAAATTCTCAACGTGCAGGTTCCCACGACTTGGAGGGAGCTGTTTACGTAGCCCGAGGACTGAACACCTCACGTTTTCTGCATTTTCCACCGTTTTTGCGGTCGCATTTGATTGAGCAGCTCTTGTTTTGTTTTGTTTTTTTTATGTGGGGAGGTTGGAGGGTGGAGGTGGAAGGTGCAGGAGGGTGGAGGGGTGGAGGGGGGTTAATTCATGCGATGAGAGTCGTCTGAGCGGCCGGGTAACAATGCCCGCGCTTCGTATTTGCATTTTCGCCCATCAAGGCAGCTGCTGTGCCGTACAGTTAGGTCTACTGTGGGCAGCAAAATGGCGGTCACGCGAATCATAGGGTCTGTCTGCCGGTCGTGGGAGCTGAGGAGAGTAGAGAGGAGGAGGAGGAGGAGGAGGAGGAGGAGGGGGAGGAGGAGGGGGCATTTTGGGGCGTCTGGTTCGAGAGGGAGAGAGAGGGTTGCGGGGTCTAGACTGTGGGGGGAGATGGAGTGGGGGGTGTTGGTGGTGGAGAGGTTATTATTTGAGGAGGGGGGCTAGTCTGGTTTTTTAGGAGGAACAATTAATGAGGGTCTGGAGGGGAGGGGGGGCAGTTTGTCTGCATTTGTGAACATGTGTCTGCGTCTCGGCCATTTGCATAGAGCGACGAGGGCGTCCATATGCTGAGCGGCGAGGCAGATTCAGTCACAGTCTTTTTGCACGCCTCTCAGGGTCCCTCTCGCGTGATCCGCCCGAGCGTCGCACCCTTTCCCCCCCCACGTCCGACCGTCACATTATCTGTCGCAGGGCAGGAACGCGCTGCTCTGCTCCCGCTCCTCACAATAACACTTAAACGCTCCTTGCCGTACTGGCGCCTCGCGTCGGTCGCATCGCCGTTCCCCCCCTCCGTCCGCCACGCCGGCCAATGCGGAGGTTCGGAGCCGCTCCCGGCCAATGGCGGCCCGCGGAGAAACAGGAAGAGGAAGGAGAGGCGAGGAGAGTCACGGGTTTACCCTTGATGTGCCGGGGAGGAGAGGAACAACAACACGGCAGAGGAGAGGAGAGGATGGTGGGAAGGGGAAGGAAGGACATTTCTAGACGAGGCAGACGTGAAACAAAAATGGAGCAGAATATTAGAAACACAAATGACGACCGTTTTATATTTTCTTTGTGCGAGATCGCTGATATATCCGCAGATCAATTTGCGGGTGACGAAAAGAAAGCAAAGCCCTCCCCGCCGCTAAAAAGAATAAAGTCATGAAGGCGAGTCGGTCGTCATGAGGCCCAAAAACAGTCAGACAGCCAGACAGAGACACAAAGCAGATCTCCATAATGTCTCGTATGAATACTGCTGCGCTTTAAGTGCGTTCGTCCCCTCCGAGCTGGAGGTCTGAGGTCTGAGCTCGGAGCGTGGGAATGCGAGGGGAACATATGCAGAGCAGTCGGCCGCCGGCGAGACGGCCCTGCTAGCATGAATGCTGTCGTAGCAGGTGAAAGAGGACCCTAGAGTTCAGGGGTCAAGGCCAGCGGAGGGGTCGTCTGGTTCATGAGTGCATGTGTGTGTGTGTGTGTGTGTGTGTGTGCGTCTGGGTCCTGCAGGATGCTAATGAAGTCGCCGGGCTGTTTGATAAGCGCTGCTGTCTATTGTTAGCTCAGTGTGGTTGCTCGGCGAGAGGCCGGGGCCGGGTGCAGATTGGACGAGAGCCCCTTCATCACGTCGCCGCCGCGGCGCAGCTAACAGACAGGCGGATAGACGGGCGGCCCGAAGTCAGATCTCCCCCGCTGAAAGTGTGATTGTGTTGTCTGGAAACCTTTTTCTTCCCCACATCTCGGCTCTCTGTGACATTTCTTCTCGGAGTGACACGCCGGTCTCGGGCTCTCAAGTGGGGTGCCTGTCTTTGTTTCTCCTCGAGATTGACGGCAGCTTTGTAGCGGGACTTTCCACCGTGGAGGAAATCGTCAGGAGTGCACCGGTTTAGAGACGTATATTCAGATTCAGATTTCCGTCAAATCAAACTCCCTCATTAATGGTTTTGTCAGAACTTTGTGATATTTTTCATCCTGCTGCATAAAGCTGGTGATATTCTATATTTCACTCCACAGTCCCACAGAAAATAAGTCCAGTATCACCGCAGCCTGTTTCGTCCATGACACTGACCTCCACTGTAGTCAAAAGAAACCATTCAAAACAGCTTTACGAGCCACAAAATTACACTGGATGATGTGTTATACACACTCCTGCTGCTGTAAATGAGAAAAACCAAATGTGTGTAAATCCGCAGCTGAAAATAGTCCCTCACAGTTGCTCTTTTTCCTCCTGTTTGAGTAACATTTGTTTAAAAACTGCAGTGAACAGCTGATTTTTCTTCTTCTTCAGAAAGTCAGAAAACCCACTTTTTCGCTTGTGTCTTTTCATGAGATCAATAAACTATTAAAAGCAGCTGTATGAGCCACAGAGTTGCACTGGATGGTGACACTGTGGTTTATATTAAATCAACACATAATCACTCCTGCTGCTGTAAACACCTATTAGAACACTAAATGTGTATACATCCGCATCTGAAAATAGTCCCTTTTTAAAAAATGCTGTTTTTCCTCCAATGTTTGCTAAAAAAGACTTTCGTAAAGATGAAACTAGACTGTTGTTTTGTGTCTTTTCATTGGATTTGTTGACAGTCAGACAAATATAGAATAAAACCAGCTGTATACGTTAAAGGTACAGTATTAAATCAGCTTTTTTTTGTTGTTTACCAGGTAGGACACAGGTGTGTTTGCTTCCTATCATAAGATCGTATCCTCTTTTTCTCGAGCAGCATCACGCCGCCCGCAAAGATTCCTTTCTTTCCGACACCTCCCGTGGTCGTAAAAAAGCGCCGCATACGTAAAGGTGCATTACTTATGGTATCCCTTTAAGAGAGAGAGCATTACCTCATCAGGAGCCGTGTAAAGGAAGGAAGTGAGTGAATGGGTGAAGGAGCGCAGTGCTAACTCTCCACTCCTTTATGCCTGTGGGTGCAGGCTTCATTAGCTCCACAGAAAGGGACAGCTCCCTCCCACTCCCCTCAATAGACCCATAGACCTGTCTCACTGGCACCGGCTCTGGCTCAGTGGGGAGGGCGTGTGTGTGTGTGTGTGTGTGTGTGTGTGTGTGTGTGTGTGTGTGTGTGTGTGTGCGTGTGTGCCCGAGCCATTCACACAGCACCAGGCCTCATAGTTTCTCACTCATGCCTAAAGGAAGCCTGGCATTGACACTTTTTTTTTTTTTTTTTTTTGGAGACTCACATCTCTCTCGCGCTCTCTCTTTGTCCGTCGCTCTCTTGTTTTCTCTCACATGCTTTCCATTATTCCCTATTTCACAACTTTTTTTTTTTTTTTCCTTCATTGTGTTTTTCGCTTCAGATCCCTCACAGAACTGGACGTTCAGTGAAGGACCGTGTGCTGTACAGGACTCAGGACTTATTGTCTTTATTTTGACTTACGTAACACAAACTTTCTGATAATCTGAAGCATTACTGACGTTGTAGAAAGTCTATTAATACGACTCCATAAAGGTAGATTTATTAGTCAGTTAACTACTCGATGGTTGTAAAATGAAGCTGAGAAAACCTCTGTTTAAAAACTATATATTTGAGATTTTAAAACAGGCTTTACATTCAGTGCCTACTTTAAAGGTGCACTACGTAGTTTCAAAAACAAACTCTCTTCTTATCATGACTGAATAAACACACTGACCTTAAAGGACGACACATTTTCATCCTGTTTTGCTTTGTTTACATGTGGCGGACCCTGCCACCTTTCTAGCTTCGAACACTGTTCTTATTCGTCCTCTGAGAACAGCTTGTTTATTCAGTTTGTATTATTACCAGTTTGAATTTGTTCTCCAAAGCGACACAGTGCCCTTTTTTAAAGGTCCAATTTGTAAGATAGTTGATTGTTGAGTCTCATGAGGCTTCGTGACTCAACAATAAAATGTCTTACAAAATTGGAGCGTGAAGAATAACATGCACTTAAAAAAAAAAAATGTGGTTTTAAAATTATTTAAACCGACAGCAGCTGTATTTGCAATGATTACTCTTTGATTTAACTCCAAAAGGCCAACTGAGCTCACAACCTTCAGCGATGAATAATTTACACGTCGTTTTCTGATAACTGGGACGCACATTTAGCACATGCTCTGACTCGCAGCAGTAAAACTCTCTCATAAATAGTATTTTACATTAATCTGCATGTTGTATCAAGGAGCTTTGATGTAATTAACCTGTAACCAACCAAATCTGATGATAGTATACCATTTTCCTTTTTATAAATGTATATTAATGTACGTTTGGATGAACTATCTGTCATTTAACTGTGATGGAGAGATCACACAAACCCTTCCTGATCGTCACAAAGCTTGAAAGCACATCAAACTTGGCGTAAATGAAACAGAAATGCGAGGGAGATGAATGGATGACACCTCTGTTTCCCATCAGGCACTGTGCGTAGGCAGCTATTCGGGGTCCTCGTCTAGTGAGGGGTGGGGGGGAGGTGGAGGAGACACGTCTATAGGCAAAGGTGCTGGAAAGTGGCGGGCTAGCGGAGACGATTAGCATGGGCCGCCGCCATCGCATGCTCCGCTCATTGTTGCAGCGCTGCATTAATGAGCCCAGTGTGCAATCAGACAATCTGTTCAGGACACACACACACACACACACACACACACATGTACGTACACACTCGGCTGAAATCACTGTTTATCACCAACAGCTTGTCACACAAGGAGGAGAGATTAAAAAACAAAGAAGTTAGTGTAGATACGTAGCGTACCTGCTGATGATCGCGACCCTTTTAATTGTTGATTTCCAGTCGAGTCCGTGTCTTGTCCCCCCGGGGGGGTTTCACAACTCGGGTGAAAGTAGAGTGAAGGAAAACTTTGTTAAACCCGGAGAGAAATGCGAGCTTTGACTCAGAAATAGAAGCCTTGATAGTGAGAGAGAGAGAGAGAGAGAGAGAGAGAGGAGGAGGAGGAGGAACGAGAGTACAACACTGTGGCCTGGTTTGTGGTTCCAGAGGGATAGAGACACTTTCGCGTTTCCCCTGCAAAACGAGATAGGATGTGCTCCTTTAACACACACACAAACACACACACACACACACACACACACAGATGCACACCTTGTTCCCTCCTTCTAAGCGAGGCCCCGGACTAGATTCGTGCGGCTTTGTTGTCGAGGCAGCAGGAAACTTATTGCCCCAGATTGAAGCGAACCTCCTTCAACACATGCGGCAAGTCGACTGTTAGCGAGCTTTTCAGATCTCGTCCTCCCTGTTTGTCTCTTCTGCGTCGCTTCTCATCGCAGATATCCAGTAAACTGCACGTGTGTGTGTGTGTGTGTGTGTGTGTGTGTGTGTGTGTGTGTGTGTGTGTGTGTGTGTGTGTGTGTGTAACAGACGGGATGACCTCTGACCTCGTCCCGCTGCGAAGCTTTCATTCCCATAGGCTGGGGGGCTGTGGTCGTCTCTCCGTCCACACGCACACACACACACACACACACACACACACACACACACACACACACACTGTTGGCTCTATTGGTATAGCTGTCGCTCGGCCACCCATTCAGGGCTCAGTCACGGCCACTTAGAGCGCAGCAGACTCAGGGATTCAGACGAGCTGTGATCCAATGACATGTATTTATAATGAGGGGGCTGCGGGGACGTCTTTGTTGGACGGACACAATGTCAGCATAAGAGTGTGTGTGTGTGTGTGTGTGTGTGTGTGTGTGTGTGTGAGGAGGGGGGGTTAAATACAGAAAGAAGGGAAGTGGAGGGAGAGAGTCTGAGGGAGAGACCCCCCCCAACGACACTCCGCATGGATACAAATTCATGCTTTTTCTGTGTCCATTTACACCTCTCTCTCTCTCTCTCTCTCTCTCTCTCTCTCTCTCTCTCTCTCTCTACTTTCCCAACTCTTTCACACGCGTTCACGCTCTCCCTGTCTTGCCTTCTTGATCCGCAGAGAGAGATTTAGCTCGTTACCATGAGAATATCATCTAAAGGCTGACCTTGTCGAGTGGAGGAGAGGGAGAGTTTCGGGCGGACGGGCCGCTTCTCGGTGCTGGAAAAGTTACAATAGCCGAAGTCGGACGAGTTAAAGTCCTGTCGGAGAAAGGTTCAAGTCCGAGTCGCGTCACGAAACCGTCGTAGAGGCGTCTGATTGCTGACAATTAGAATGACTCAGCATCTGAACTTGTCTGTTAGTGATTTATTCATTTATATATCCTTTATTGCTTTGCTTTCTTAAAACTTGAGATTTGGATGTTTTTGTTAGAACTTCGCAAGTCAGGACAAAATTTTTGGGAGTCCAGCTTCAAGTAAATCTGAAGTCTGCAGCTTCGATAAAAGATCTGATTCCGATGTTGCTCAACTCTTCTTCGGCTTTATACACCGAACATTTGTTGTAGAAAATTAAAACTATAAAAACAGCAGAATGAGCCACAGAATGAGAGCTGAACCTGCTCACCCTGGTTTAATTTTAGCCGACACAGAACACCAAATGTGTATTAATCCGCAGCTGAAAGTAGTCCCTCGCAAATGCTGTGTTTCCTCCTGTCTGTGTAAGTTCTATTAAAAAATTGAGACTTGGATGCTTTTGTTGTGAAGCCTCAAGTCGAGCCAGAATTTTATGGAGCCGGCCGTCAAGTAAATCACGTCACACAGCGGTCGGGTCAAAGTCTCAAGTCTGCAGCCAATGTTGCACAACTCTTCTCCTGTAAATTAGGGCCGAACACTTTCAGCTGTCTCTCCTTCGTCGATGTGATGTCTTTCCTTGTACAGTATATTCATTAATCAGTCATGTGGCCTGTAAACCAGCATCGACACGTATAACTGTACACCAGGACATTACATCGTCTCCTTAAAATAGATTTTGATGACCGTAAGAGAGCCGAAAACGTTGGTATTGGTGAATAAAAAGTCTTCATTTTGACGGACTGGTCTGAAACCTTGTGTGTGTGTGTGTGTGTGTGTTTTATTATTTTTGTGTGGAGGAGACAAAGATATTCAGAATTCTGTGGTTATTTTAGGATCATGTGACAGAAAAAGAAAAGAGGAGGAGCGATTTTCTAAAATAAGTCGTGTTGGAAATAGTCCCTCCTCTGACCTCCTCTGAATTCTTCTTTCTGTCACTGTTTTATCATTTTAAGGATCCCAGTTATCTCCCCGGCAGTCGCTCCCCTCGCTCCTGCTTTTATTGACGTAATAAAAACATACATCAACACTCTTCGGCAAGTTGCTCTCTGAGTGCTGAAAGGTGTTTGTGTGTGTGTGTGTGTGTGTGTGTGTGGAGACCAGACTGTAGGCCTGCATATATTAGCCAGCTTGTTGGGACAGCGTGGGCAGGAGAAGAGCCCTGGAGAGCCCTACAGGCTCAGGAAGGCCCCTCATAATTGCCCAATGTCTGAAATGCTGCATTTATCCAGGGACTGCAGTCTGGCTCTGATCTCCTCCATCACATCCACCTCCTTCTCCTCCTCACTGCCCACACACACCTTGATTTTTTTTTTTTTTTCATACTGTCCATCAGCCTGCATCATCAGAAACAAGAAACCGGCCTTGAAACGCTTTAAATCGGAGGCGATTTTATGGGAATTTAATGAGAATGTCAAAATGCTAATACAGAAGCGAGTGTGTCCTCTTGTCACTGGATTTCAGTTATGATTAAAGTCCGGACAAATTAGGATTAAATCCCTTTATCTGAGCCGGTCGGATCCTTATCTTGTTCTGTCATGACGGTGCAAAAACCAGACAGCAGAAGTGTGTCTGCTCGGTGTGTGTGTGTGTGTGTGTGTGTGTGTGTGTTTCCCTCGGGCATGATTGTGGAGTTCCCAGCAGACTGTGTGTCCTCTTGACGCTCCAGACTTTAGAGGTCAGAGGTGGACGAGTGTAGAGACGAAACACAGACAGATATTGGTAGTCATGAGGAGGGAGTCCCTCCTGTATCTCTGCTGCTCCGCCCTCAACACAGCTTTTTTTTTTTTTTTTTTTTTTTTTCTATTTTCGTCCAAAACTGCTGCGTCAGTCCTGTGACGTGACACACAGGCAGGATGTCTCACTGTCAAACATGACGCATGGGTTTATCTTTGTGATCCTGACTGTAAAAATATGACACTATTCTTGTGTTTTATTTAAACTGTGGCCCTGATTGTCTCTGTCTCCTTGTGTCTCTGCAGATTGATCGTGCTTGTAAGATGGCTGAAGATCTTCGGACTCAAAGGACAGGAGTTTGGCACCAATTCCACCATTTTTGGGATTTTTTGACGTACAATTAAAGACTCTAACGGGAACATTTTGTGATGGACGGTCACTCCTTTGCCTCCACACACACACACACACACACACACACACACAATCTGGACCACATCCAAGAAAATGACACTGACAAAGCGAGACTTGAAACTCCTTTTTTCCACCAGCTGTGCCTTTTTAAGATGTGTTTATGTGTTACAAATTAATATATTAATAAATACCATTATTTAAGTCTATATTGTATTTTATCTGTTCATATTAAAGCCTGTTTATGATGAAGTCAATTGATGCAAAGTGATCTGCGACTCTTATTGTGAAGCACATCCGCGTTTAAAGGCTGTAATCGATCCTGTTGTTTGTTCTGAAGAGTCTGAAATAAGAAAACAAATATAAAAAGTGTTTTTTCGTATTTTTTTTAATGCTTAAAGTCCGAGCTATCACTTCATAATCTGTCTCGATGTCGATGTTGTGTCATCTGAATCATTTGAGTTCATGTAAATCTTTGTGTGTGTGTGTGTGTGTGTGTGGTCAATAAAGATAAAGATTTACTTTGACATTTTTTCTCCTGTGAATTTATTTTGTTTACGTATTTTAATATATTTTCAGTTAAGGCTCTTGACACAGTGCTCTCACATTTATAATTAAAGCGGGGGGAGATGTTTTAATGCATCGTTCACACTGGTTGTTTCTATTAAATTAATTGAAGCCTGGAAGTGCAATTAAGAAGCGGGAATTGTAGGAGGGGGAATTTATTAATTACGTAAAGAATAAACACGGCTACGACCTCCACAAATAGACTTATACGAGTGGATTCAAGACTGGAAATAAAAAAAGAAAATTCTGTTAGTGTAGAGGCCCAAAATGAGCCAACTAGGCTACTGTACAGGCCAGAATCTCATCAAGGCTAATTAATATTAAACATCTGCTCACCCCAGTGTTTACTGTGGGGGAGCATTAGTGCAAAAAAAATGGCAGTAAAAGCTCTGATTCTGAGTTAGTTTGAGATATATTTTTTATATATCCAAAACAAAATGCTGCGTTTTCTTTTTGAGGAGCAAAACCAGGCCCCAGGTGAGACTCACCTCCGGCCTGCAGCACAGTTTTGTATTTTTCACTATAAAAAGAGGAATGCTCAGATATTGTGCAGAATAAAGAGGAAGCAGAAATAATCTGGTTTTGTAGCTTTTAATTTTAAAAGATAATAATCTCTAACGTGGTTAAACAGCCTCTTGATTGTGTAGCCATTTTTTCTTTTTTCTTTTTTTTTGCTTTGCTGCTCAGGTGTATTTTTTTTTAATCCAGCTTTAGCAGGATGGTGCTAAACGTGTTAATGAATTTCCACTGGGTTTTGAATTAAAATGAAATTGTTGAAAAAAAGGAAATTGGGTCAAAATGAATTTGAAATGGAAGAAAATGGTTGTTTTGCTGCTTTTATTACAGAGGCAGCGAGAGCGAAGGGGGGAGAAAGAGAGCAGCCATCATCTGAATAAATGCAAATTGGCTGTGCTTTCACCTGGCATCATGCCAAGTATCTATAGCAACCACATCCTCTGACAGCCTCCGTCCATCCCTCCCTCCTTCACTCTCTAATTAGTCCTCTATCTTCCCTATAGCTCTTTTCTTCTGGCGCTTTTTTCTCCCACGTTCCCAGAAATCTGTGCACAAAGAGGCTGGTCCGAGCTGCCCGTCCGGTTCAAGAAGAAGAAGAAACCCGGAATATTTTACCTCATTTAGACAGAAGCTCAATAAACACAAACACTCGTCATGGAATAAAATATGTATTTATTTTCTTTCTGCAAAAAAATCTGGCTGCATCTAAATATGATCTCAAACAGCCTTTGTGTCTTTATAAATTCACTCGTTTTAATAAACCGGTGCTGTGTTCACTGTTCACCGCCTCTTCATGGGGTTCATGTTCATGTTGCCGTGTTGCGTTCACGGTCAAGTTCAAAGCGGCAGCGCGGCCTCGGGCGGAGAGGCAGCAGCTCCATCTGACCCAGCTCACCTTCCCCCGGCTCACAGCGCCGGGCTGCACCGCCACCTGCCGGCCGGCTGCGGAACTACAGACACTTCACTCATTCATAGTGATGGAGCGCCCTCCAGTGGTCAGTGGGCGTCATTACACAGCCTGTGTTTTCAACCTAAAACAAAGACATCATTTCTGTATGGGGGCCCAAAAGTGACATGGGAAGTAAATAAACAAATAAATGAATAAATAAAAATGCAGCACTTTTATAATGCTATTTTTTAAATGTTTAATGTTTTATTTATTTTGAAATGTATTTATGATGTTGATTTATTTCCCTATCATATCAACTTACAGTATACTTCCAGATTTATTTACACATTTACCATTCATATGTATCACATTTATTAATTTTCATAATTCTATGTTCTATATATTTTATCATATAGTGTCCCTTTGGGCCTCGTTTGTTAACAGGCCACTAAAATTGGTATATTACTTTGAAGTGTTTACATTTAATGAACCTGCTTCAGGTGTTATTTTAACAATCTGAGTACAATAGTCACGTCTTTTACACTTTATTTGCATGTTTTTGTTTTTTTTAATCTTAATTTTAGCATTTTACTTTATTCTTATTGACATTAGGGATGTCACTTACAATTAAAAAAACAATGTTTATTTATTTTAAAAATAAATTAAAGACACAATGGATGTCTTGTTCTAGATATACAGTAACATTATATCTATAGTTATAGTAATAAAGTGTGTGGAGTTTTGATCCAATGCAAAGTACAAACAGACATTCATCAATATATTGTCAACATCCAGTTTTATTTGAGTTGGTATTTGATTTTTTCAAAACGTTCCTACAGATACACCATCATCACTAGAGACTGGACACAGGGTGTGGTATTAGTAGGTTTACATTCAGTTGGCACAGATGATAAGGATTTACAAAACAGCCGTCGTGTCACTGAGACGGCGCTGAAACACGAAAAAATACAAGATGATCCGTTGTAAACATGCAAACACAGCAGCATTGTATATGTCTGCACATCCATGTAGAATTACCCACAAATAGGGTTAAAACAACTCAATTTGCTTTCATGAGAGCAAATTAAAAAAAAAAACATCTTCTACCAGAGTTTGCTGTCGTAGTGTTTCAGTATCCCCCCTCATTAAGCCACGGTCAGGTTCTCAACGAAAAATATCATGTTTCCTTAAAACTAAAACATTTCATCGTTTGGCATTTAATGATTGTCTAGTGTTTTTCCCCCAATCTTGTTGTCAGTTCTGCTTATCATGGTGTATTTCATCATATCTTTACCTATCTCACTTGATCTATAGGTAGATGATAACATTGCAATTGAAACCAGGCTAAAAATCACCATTAAATTCTTCCTACAATCCTCAAATTAGTCCTAGACTGTTTGGAATGGATTGGTTGAGTCTGTAAGGGAGCCAAGGATCTAATGTGTCACCCTACAAGGCAGTTTATAAATGTTACAAAATTCACATACAAAAACTGGACCTGAAGTAATACATTCAGTCACAGAGGTCTAACAATCCCCAAACGTCAAACCGAACTTCAAGACCGAAGCAAGGCTAGAAAATGGAAGCAACCTTCAAAAAGGTTAGTAGAAGTAGCTCAGTCATAGTAAAAACTTTACTATTCCTTGTTAGGCACTTAAGAGTCAGTAACTACCTTCACTCGGCTTTCAGTCACTGTATACTTTGTACTACTTTGCACACGTTAGCTCAGGACGTGTGCAGGCTTCAAGCTACTCATCGTTTCCCCTCTGTTACCGAAGCCAAGATAACACACTGATATCTCAAGACTAAACTTGCATCTACTCTTCTGCTGTTCACCCAAGTGAATCGTGGTTTCCCACCAATTGCTGATTACAATAATATCTGACTATGTTCAGCTGTCTGCATCCGTGAACAGATCAGAGATGTTAAAATGATGACGGTGAGAAGGAGGCAGGTCAGGGAGAGTGGAGTTTGATGAATGGTATCAAATCATACAAAATGTGTACAGAGCTGTTTCGAAGCTGATAACAAATGATCACTCAGAATTTTAATCTTGTCAGACGGTTCCTGATTTAAATTAGCTAATTTTAACAATTTAAGATCATTTTCCTCAGGCAAAGTTTTTGGATGCTGCTTGTGTTTAGACACATCTCCTATTTGAGATTTGTTCAGCAAAAAAAACAGGTTTGTAGATAAAAAGTTAATATTCTTAAAGGAGACCTATCATGGTTTTTTGTTTAATTTATTTTCCTTCAGTGTTTTATATCCTGGCACAGCAATAATCAGTATCAGTATCAGTTCCAATTTTGGTGATCCACCTTTTTTCTTTAGCTCCTCACCCCTGCAGAGGAAGCTGCCCACTTTATTCTGCTTCAGGTGCCACTGTCGTGCCCTCTGCTCCACTTGGCTCTGCACCCAGCTGCTCGCTGGACTCAGTCCTGGCATGTGCGCTCTAAGTATAGAAACTATTGACACTCTCCAATGAGGGAGAGCCTGCATCAATACTGCTGAAACTGTCTCACCTATGGTGAACGCTAGTCAAATGTTTGACACCACTCAACATAAAACATTGATATGTTAGAATCTGATGTGCTGAGGTAAAGTTACAATACTGAAACCACTAAAATGTACTAAATAATGCCTGTGACAGAGAACTTTAATGATCTCTTCAACAACTGTGTGCATATTTCCAGTCAAGCTAGTGAACCATTAGCAATCACTGCTACAGATCTACAGTATGAGAATTTAAATCCAAAAAACAATTAAGCTGCCAGACAAACAGCAAATGGAAGACAACATTTGTGTATTAAATGACTATGTGTGTGTGTGTGTGTGTCCGTTCCCAGTGAACATGTGAATATACTGTAGTCCAGAACAAAACCACTAACAGATTAACAGTTAAAGCAACAAACAGAACATTTTGAACTTCATTAAGGGGATTACTTTACTATTGGATTACTTTACAATTTGATAATCAAGTCATTTTTTAGCATCTTAAATGTGAATATTTTCTGGTTTCTTTAGTCGTCTATGACAGAAAACTGAATATAAGGAATGCACGATATGCATTTCTTCCATTTCTATAGCGTTTTTTTTTCAGTCTACTGACCGTGTCAGTAAAAGCCAGTTGGCTTCATATTATGGACACTATCGGCTAGAAATTCACTGATATTGATAAATAGCTGATAATATAAATTTCCCAATAACAACTGATAATTTGTCGGTCTATATATATCGTGCATCCCTACTGAAAATCTTTGTGGACAAAACAAAACATTTGAGGACTAATGGATTAATTGACTAGAAATTAATTATTAGTTGCAGCCGTAGATTACACTAGGTGTTGTTACGTAACTGTTAAATCCGTGTGTCTGATGTCATATTTGGAAAATGACCTATCAGGTTGCTTGATGTGCATCACAGGGACTGTATGTGAAAGGGAGGTTAAACTGGTACTGTCACTTTAAATCTTTCTAATCACTTGTATCAATACTTCAGACAACAAAACTATCACAATTGACAATATCTTAAAAACCCCATTACTGTATATGATTACAGTGAAGACAAACGGGCACTCTTTATACTTCATATCTGTTGGCACTTGCATAAAATATATCTGATCTGTCTGCTGTCAGCACAGTCGCCAAACCACAAATAAAAGTCTGTAAATTCAAAGTGTAGGCGCTTCACAACAACACACTAGACTCATGGTGATTTACATATATTCAACTCAAACAAAAACTGAGCATCTGATGGCAGTAACGGTGCTGTTACCTCTGTGCTGCTGGGTGAGATTTTTGCTCTGAGAACGTTTGTGCTTTCGTCCACTTAACACAACTAACATAAAGTCTGCAGCTAGCTCACATCCTAACCTTTGGTATAATTCTTTAAAACAAGCTCACTGACAACAAAACAAATCTCAGGGGGGCATATTTCACTCTTATTAAATCAAATTTCGTCATAAATGTCAATGAGCAGCAACCTGCATTGCATTGGAAGGTGTCAGTTTTAAGCGGACACACAAGGAAGTCCAACCTCTGAACTCCCACACTGACACATACACTCACAGGCCTGGTCCACGAGGGCAGGAGCGTTATAATTCATGTGTACACACACACACACAACACCACTAAGCATATTGCACTTAGATGTACATGACTACAATGTGTACAAGTACTCGGTACCATCGAACACACCTCACACCCCAGTGAGCATGAGAATGCATAATATTACTCATCAACCTGAGCCGGTGTGTGTCTGCTTCTATCAAGCAATACACTCTCATCACTCTCTCACTTCCTTTGTTTCTCTTTAGAGTGTGTTTGGGGATCTCCTCATCCCACTTTCCCCGTTTTCTGTCTCTCTGTATCGCTATTATCGGGCTGTGTAGCCCATCTGATGCAGCTTCCTCAGGAGGATCTGAGTAAGGTCAAAGGTGGTGAAGCTGATCCCCACCGCGATGGGCCCTTTGACCCAGTTCATACTGAGACCTTTGTAGAGTCCCCGGACGACCCCCTCCTCTGCCACGATCTCCCTCATCGTGCCCAGGATGGTGCCGTACGTGTGACCCGTGACTCCCGCGGTCTGCATGCGGCGTCGCACCACGTCCAGAGGGTAGGACGCCGACTGACCAATAAGACCTGCGCAGGCTCCAAATGCCAGACGTTCATATGAGTAGGGCTGTGGGCGTCCACTGCGCTCTACGTGGGAGAGGAGGGTGTAAAGAAGATTAAGAGGATTAAATGAACGTATGCAGCATAAACATTATGTGTGAAAGAAAGGGGCTGTGGATGAACACATTTCAGCGCAGCAGTGGTAGTGCATTACCTGCATGTAATTTCTTTAATGTCTCATAGGTAAAGAAGCTGAGACCAGCGTAGGGAACAACACCCAGGATGGTGGGAGTAAAGCCTCGATACAGCGTCTTCAGGCCCTCTTCTCGGGATATCCGCACAAACACGTGCAGAATGTTACTGTACCTGAACAACAACAAAACAGAAAAATAGCATAAAACTGGATGAGAAGTTGTGCAGCAAAAGGCCTCTGACACTGAAACAGTCACTTTAAAGTCTGTTTTCATCAGAAAAAACTGCACTGTGTAAAGTCTATTTGAGGCTATACAGAAAAACAAACTATGTCAGCTGAGGAGAGCAGTACACAGTAAGAAACATTTGACTGACATTTATTTTAGTTGCTTCATCTACTTTTGGTGCAACATTTAAAAGTTTAAATGTGAAATTTGAAAGAATATAATAGCTGAAAACAACGGTTTGCTATGTAAATGTTGTAATTGGACCTTTTCTGTCTTTTGTTTTGATACAGCAGGTGCATGTTAGTGCAGGTGAGCGATTCTGGACAAACATGAAATCCGTTGATTGTTGAGTCTCATTTCCAGGTCGTCAAATAATAATGATATTTACTAATGAGAGCCTTGAATGAGGTCAAGACAACCGTGTTTTGATAGCTTACATTTCCTTTGGCGTTACAGCCATCCTAGCTCGCACCATGTCCAGAGGATAGGTCAGCATGGCTGCTGTGGTACCAGCCATAGCCCCCGCCAGTAACCTTGGAAGTGGAGGTAGGGCTCTGCATTAAGAGGAAAAACAATTGTGCATATATCAGCCTTTCACATTTTACATTACTTCACCAGACACTAAGAACATCTTTATTGAATTCAATCCAAAAGCAAGATAAAAGATGGGAAGTGGTATATCACAGGCAACTGGACTTGTTTCAGCTCTAACTAACTGGAGGGCAGCAGAGTTAGTAGTTAGGGGAGTAGTGAGTTAGACTACGACATAGCACGTAGAATAACCATGACCTGGATGACTGAGAATCTTCATCAACAAGATAAAAGATGGGCACTCACCTCCCCTGAAAGCCGTAGTAGCCTCCCAGCAGCTGCTTGTACTGCTCGTGTGCACAGAACTGGATGGCAGCATATGGGATGACTCGCACCATAGTGGCCGAGTTCCCCCTCCACAGACTGAAGAAGCCATCCTTCAGGTAGGTGCGGTAGATCAACCTGTAGGCCTCCTGCGTGCACACATCAATACATACATGCTATCCTCACTTTGAATGGATGATGGTGAAGTTTTGATCAGATTTTTTAGTTTAAACTTGCTCACGAATCAAACTTGATAAACAGAAACATACAGCTTGTGCGAGCTTCAAGAAACTGACATTTAACATGTGATCAAACCTACCTTGGCAGAAAATCTTTTTGAAGACACTGAAAAAGAAAACATATGTGCAATGTAAATAAATCACATATCCCATGGCTATGAATGCAAAAGACACATAGTGAAAGCCAAACATTAGTTCTAGATATAACTCGGTGGCATAAATGTGGGTTGTTTCTATTTAAAGACAGTTTCAGGTCAGCAGAGCATCCAACTTGCCTTGGAAGATGATTTTAGTCCTGTCCAATGGGGCGACAGCTGTCTTGGCCACAGCTCCCGCTAAAGCCCCAGAGAAGAGCGAGTTGATGACAGACTGAGTGGGCTTCAGGCCCTGCACAGAGACGGAGGAATCACATTAAGGGTTCACTGACACCAGACTGAGCAAATCGCGTAAAAACTGTATCCTTGCGTGAACACAGTTGTGTTTGAGATGCAGTTGATCATTAAACCAGAGTTATATAAAGGATTATAGCAGACATCGGACTAACCAGCCTACAAAACCTTACAAACAGGAGCAGATGTCCTTAAATGAACCAAAGACAAACAGGAAGCCTGAAGTTACTGTTACGCTTGGCTCAGTTCATTTCTTTCACACATAATGATACAGCAGAGGAACTAGCTGAGAGAGGAGAACATAATTTGAAAACACAAAGGCAAAACACAGAGCAAACTAAAAAAAATAGCATAAGGATGCGACTACAATTCTGCCATCGAAGATTAAAAGATATTTTCTTCATTTTACATAATAAAAAAGGAACTGCTCACTGTGAGCACTGTGTCAGTTTCCCTAGACTTGACAGAACTCACATTATGGTTTTGTACTGATGTTTCACAGTCAAGTCATTGGGTGACTTTCTGTTCTCTTTGGACTTACTGATACTTTGAGATTTTTGTTTTGAAGCCATCTAAACTAGATGACATCACATTGAATGCTCTGATGTGAAGCTGTTCCCGTATTCACGGTCTTTTGAGCAGCTCTATTACTTTCTCTAAATGAGCAAAACAATGAACGCTCCCAGTGCTGTTTTGTTTTTTGTTTTCTTTTAAACTGAAATGAAACCCATCCAGGTGATTCATGCGTATCAGGGCCCACATTCAACACGTAAAAAATGTTTTGACAAGGAGCCTTGAGCACTGACAAAGAGCTAACATTATGACCAGTGTTAATATACAACTGTGGACATCAGCTAAAGTTGTTGGGGTCAGTGTGGTGGATGTTTGACAGACCTGACAACTTGTAAACTTCATAATAAACCAACCCTCTAAGCATTCTTTTTGTTCAAAGTAAGCGGAAGTTGTAAAAGGTCTTACATTAAAAATCAAAGTTAGACACTACAAATATTTGCATAATCAATACTTTTCATGTAAAATCTCAGGTATATTTGGTCATCAGTGTTTTGACTTTATAAACCGGTGGGAAAATGTCCTCACTGTGACATCGCCAGCGTTGAAGGAAGTATCATGTCAATAAAGTTTCACCTCTGACTGACTGGAGGAAGCCCGCGGCAGCACTTCTCCTTGCGTGAGTGATGCCCGCTGTTCCTGGACTCCACTCCCCATCCCAGAGGACTACGCACGGCTGTCACTGAGCACGCTCATGAACTCAACCACCGGTCGAGGCAGCAACACCGGGCGCTGAGAGCTGCAGAGGAGAGGGAGAGAAACAGAGGTCAGTCTCTGTGTTGGGATCAAGTGACAAGCATGACTCCGACTCCATGAGGAACCGCCAAGTAAACATTGTCTACAAATAAGTTTGCACTCAAGAATATAGCATGACTATGTAGTAACAAGTACTAAGGTACTCAAATCTGGCCCTGTATTAACATGTAGCCATCTAATCTATTCTGGTTTAGCAGCCTTGCACTCCCCTTGCTGACTAAAGCAGTGTCATTTCAGCATGCGGAAACATTGAAACTCTAAATACAAAACGCACCTCAATGAGCTAGTTTCCTGTCCAGTTACTTTTAGCCAACAGCCACACCTTTAAAGGCTATAAATAAAGACACTGTGCAAAGCAGACTGACAGAAAGTTAGACCTAAAGATATATCTTGAAGGACAGCAGACCTGAGGACTTGTAGGTGAAAGGTGTCTGTCTGAGCAAAGCTAAAAAAAAAATTAAAAAAAACAAAACCACAATAACTTGAACACCATCCTCCCTGGCTAACATATCAGATTACAGACGGTCCTATTATGTCTTTGTACAATCAGCACATTCCTGCCCCTGAAGCCAGACTTACACGAGATGACCCTTACAGAAAGAACATTATCTGGGGTGATCTGATACCTCGACAAACAAAAGGCGGCTGCGTGTTTCTCAATGAGCTAATGATTTTATGGGACAGATCAGCTATTCATGCAACCTTCAACCCTCCGCAGGCTCACTGGCCATCATTAAATGCTGCACACCGTTCACAGAGGAGCATTGTTAAACCAACCTGACTGTAAATCACAGTCACAATTCTAAAGTGTGTGATAAAACATACTATTTATTGAATCAAAAGCAAAAAGTGAGAGATTTCTTTGTGAATCTTCTGACAATATTTTGCTGTCGGGAATATTGTCTGTGTTATTAAGGGTTATACAGTCACTTTGCTGCTATAAATGTTGTTTCTGCTCTAAAAACAATCTGATCTGATATATGAATAAATTATAATCCTGTTTGGAGTTTACTCATTTATTATTTTGCACAGTAATTTATGTATCAGAGTGATAATGAGTATAGATAAATGTAGTAGCATGTCACAAGTTATCAGAACGGACATGTAATATCATAACATTGCTTACTGTATCTGAATATATCTCAACCAATGGTGGATTTTTGTGGCCAATAACAGTTTTTGTGAGTTTGTAAATCCTATGACAATATATTTTGCCTTTTGTTTTTCACATAAATACAACTTTTTTTCAAATAAGGCAGGTATGAAAATATGATAAATGTGCTTTAAGGAGGTTATTACAGAATTGTGACTAAGATATGTAATGAGCAAGACATTTTAAAGCTATAAAAGAAACTTGTCAATGCTCCCAGGTGGACAAACTATGTCATGGTGTCCAACCCATCTCAAGTATAGCACTGCCATTTCTGCACTGCAATCATACAAATTGCATATACAATGATATATCTGCAAAAAGCTAAAAACAGCCCCAGCAAATCATCGGTCAACCTCTGTATCTGAACACAACAATGGAAAGCTTAGGCAAACTGCAAGCAGCACATGCTTTTATTTTTAGTACACAAAGGCCAGAACGAGTCTAGTAGACAGTGAATATTTATCAATAATCACACAGAAAATTCCACCCAGAGTTCAAGGATAGTTTAGCTACAGTGAGGAGAATCTGGCAAAACAAGATGGAGAGAGACAGCCACGGGAGAGCAACCCGAGTGTCTGCTGAAAGGCTTGGTAGTCATGGGCAACTGATATTGGCATCAGTACAACGAAGCTTCCAGCAAGATCCTGAAAAGAGCATTTACACCCCTAATGTGTCCCCCTTTCACCTCACCCACTGTGCTTACTCACAAGCCGTCCTTCACCCCTCCCAGCAGCCTCCTTCCACACGCATATCATTTTACAGTTCCTTGTTCCTGACCGCTAACTGTGTCTTTCTGATGTGCCTCAGGATTGGCTGCTATACACACAGCAGTGGAGAGGTAGAGGTTTCCCCATGCATAAATAGTGCCAAATAAATACATAGTAGTTCCTTTTTCTGTGCTGAGATGTTTTGTATAGAAACTTCTCTGAACAACCTGCACTTTCAGCTGGGTCAAGATAACAATAACTGTGTCTATGTGTGTGGAGATCCAGGGTGGCCAAAATAATGAGTACACTGTACCTGTTTGAGTATTTTTTGTCTCATCAGACCAACAGTCCAAAACCTGAAGATATTCCATTTACGCTGATATTTGTGCTGCAACTATTGTCAATTATTAACAATTTTGACAACCGATTAATCATTTAAGTCATTATTCTTTATCATTTATAACAGTAAATGAAGAGTCTTTGCGCTTTGGACTGTTGATTGGACAAAAGAAGCATTTTGAAGTTGTCACTTTGGGCTCTTGATGAGCATATTTTGACAATTTTGAAAATAATCATTATATTAATAACCTCAACCTAGAAAGGTTATGTTTTTTGTCTGTGTCCATATGCTGTTAAGTTCATCAGCAGGATTTCACAAAACCTACAGACTGGATTTCCACAAAACTTGGATGTAGTCTCAGCCCAAAATAGTCCCATAGAGGGACAGATCCAGGACATTTTTCTCACTTCTCAACACAACATTTTTGTTAATTTCTCAGGGAAGAATTCATGGATACAATTTGCAAATGCAAATCCTGCAAATATAATAATATTTTTTTATTACGATACCGGATTAGGCTTGATTAATTCAAATGGGCCTGTTGGGCCTTGGCAGAGGTATGTGCTCTACTAACTCACTATTTGTTCAGGAACATTCATGTTAGTTGCAGCCGACAAAGGCAGAAAATCCTCACATTTGGCCTCAATGCTTGACTAATGATGAATTGATCATCACAACAGTTTTCCATATGTTTTATGTCACTGACTATTTGATTGATTTACTAATTGTTTCAGCTCTAAATAAGATATGTCTAGGAGAATCATGGGTTTTTGCTATAGCTCAATGCATTAAGCTATATTATGGGGTGTCATTTCATCTACCTCATGGTATCCTCACAATAGGAAATAGTTTTATAACAGTGTTGTATCCCATATGCTGCTATGTAATGTGACATGTGATATCATTATATGTCAAATGATTTGTGCTAGCTCTGACAGCATATGCACAGACAGTTTGTGGTTAAAATGCAACAGTATGAGTCAACAATAACATGTTAATTCATTATATAACCCGCATGCTTCTCCTGGCTGGTGCACCCTCCAGTCTTGTCCAAACTTGCCCACTTAACGAAACACAGACACTCTTTGCCTCCAGCTAGCTGTCACCGGTTACTAACAACACTACACTTCTTACCTTGAAATTACGACACCAGTCCAGAGATTTGTGATGCTTCGCTATCCTTCACTTGGTGTGTTGTTTGGAGACAGTTAGCAGATTCTTCGAGAGCTGTTTTCTAAGTTAGCCCGAGCGGCAGGTTGAGTAACGTTAGCTAGCCGTTAGCTTACCGCTACACAAACATTAACGTTACTCTCGTCGACAGCGTTGTCGGGACACAACTCTTCGGTCTCGAGTGTCTCTCGGTGTCAAACGCGCTGCCCTCCGCGCGTTTCTCTAATTCATGAGCGCTGCAGTGACTTTCAGTGACTGGCACCGTCCATGCTGTCGTGTTTGTGCCGTTTACTACCGCTGCCGACGACCCGAAGCGGTTAACGGCGTTAGCTTGACCACAGTGAGGTTTGACAAGGACGAGCGCAGGTGCATGCTGGGAAATGAAGTCTGGACGAGGAGGGGCGTCTTTGGATAGGTCGGTTAGAGGGGCGTGAGCAGGAGACACTTGACTCGGGCTGGTGCACTTCAGTGTCTCCTGAGTTTTTTTTTTGTTTTTCTCGGCTTTTCAGTGAAGCACACAGTCTGGAGGTTCATTCATTTACTCATTTATTTTGTAACTATTTGTTTGATGTTTAAAAACTACTCCCTGTACATTGAGAGCAAACTTAACCCGTGTCAGATTCCTTGATTGTGTGCACATACTTGGCCAATACACTAATTCTGATTTATGTACTAGATATGTAGTGTTAGTGTATGATGACATCTACACACAACCACACAACAAGATAAAGGTGAGGCACCCAAAATGTTTTATCATAATCGTGCAGAGTTATGCACTGTGATGTTGTCAGTGGTAGGTCTACATATCAGAAAGTTCAGTCGTCATGTATATACAAACTAAAATACAAAAAAAAAAAAGGAAATGTTAAGCTCCAGTTAAAATATAAGGCAGTCAATGCATAACATTTTGTTCTGCCACCATGGGAGAGGAAACGGCACACACTAGTGCAAAAAAAGGAACATTTTACCCAAAGATGAACGTTCTGTCATTATCTACTCACTCCCACGCCAATGGACAGTCGGGTGAAGTTTCATAGTCCACAAAACATTTCTGGAGCTTCACAGAAAAACAGTGTTGCAGCTATCTCTTTAACAAGTGAAGAAGATGGAGACTTGTGTTAAAATGTAAAAAAATAAATAAATAAAAATAAAATGGCTCCATACATCTCATCTGGCATATCCAATCCAAATTGATTTGAAAAGATGTGATTTACAACCTCAGAGCGCGACCGAGCTCATGTACCCACTTCAGACAGAGAGCATGCTAACACTTTTAGCAGCTGCAGTTAAGATTTCAGCTTCAAACAGGTTGTAAATAACCTCTTTTCAATTCAGTTTGGGATCTTCGGTCTTCCGGAGACTTGGATTACGCCAGATGAGCTGTATGGATCTATTCTATGTTCTTTTTTCTTTATGGGCTGTTTTTTTTTAGCACACCACTCTGAAGTGGGTGCATGAGCTACAGACTGAGCCATTTTATTTTGCTTTTTTCAGCTGTTTTTTTTACGTTTTAAAACAAGTCCCCATCGACTTCAGTTATTTAAGATAGTGCTGCAACACTGTTTTGCTGTGAAGCTCCAGAAATGTTTTGTGGACTACAAGACTTCACCTGACTTTCCATCGGCATGGGGGGTGAGGAGATTGTGACTGGTTCCATTAAAAGTATTTGCGTGACAGCAAATACATTTATATTTACTCCCGGCACAAAACACAGAGATTTACCTCTGACGTCTCATGAACATAAATGTGGCACACATATAAAATTGAGCATCAGAAAAATTGCAAAGTCAACACTAATAGAAAGGAAAAAATTTACAACAGAACTATGTACCCTTTTCGTGGTTGTCAAAGGCAGGAGGACTTAAAAACATAATCATCCTCTCAAAGGTGTTTTGTGGGCTTTGTGGTTTGCTCACAAGCCTTTTCTACATTAACTACTTTTTTATAAATATGTATAGCTGGGTAGGTGCATCTGCTTGAAGTTTTGGCTATGTTAACCAACATCCTTATATTTCATTTTGCCTAAAACTGCACTTAAGGGGACCTCATGGTAAAGGTGTACAGGGACGTTCTCCTCTACTTTCAGTTGGTGAGGCTGCCATGTTTGCCGGTCCACAGCTCTTTGAGCTCCACCTGGCATCCCAGATCTCTGAGGGCTGCTTTACCCACGTCACCACAGTCTCGATGGGTCCTCAGCGCCTGGGCTATCAGGGCCTCGGCTCCCATCTCCAGGATTGGTTGGCTGTAGTTATTCATACGTGCAACCAGGTTTCTCAACAGCATACACGCCTGCTTCTGTTAACAAAGAAAGAAAACGGGGGCAAAGAGAGTCAGCAGACTGTCACTGGGCCCGTTTTGTTTTTCTAGTGAGCACGTGAATTATTAACGACCTCATATTACCTGCACATTGACCGCATCAGTATGTTCCTTCATACTCTGAATAGCTGCCAAGGCACCTCCGTTCTCCATGATGACTTTGCAGTTGTTGGGCTTACGCAGAGCGAGGACAGAGAGGCATGCACAGCCCTGCTCACACACCTACAGCAGAACATGGACATCATCTTAGAACGTCTGCAGAAGTTATTAACTATACATAACTGATTTTATCCAACAAAAAGTCATGTATAATAACGCTTCTATACAAATCAGTGGTAAATGCGAGACTAAACCAAGTCACATTGCAGGTATTTCATTTGACTCACCGTAGAGTTGCTCATGTGTCTATTCATGGCGATGACAATGAGCTGGACTCCACCGGCATTAACAACTGCATCTTTCACATCATCGTTTCCTGCTACGGCTCGTATCGCACTGAGGACCTGCCGAACCAACTCCTGCAATGGTCAAACCAGTTCAGTGAGCAAGAAAAAACCTGGAAGTGGAATCAGTTTGTGTCACAATCACATGTTTTTAAGTTGGCTTACCGCTGATTCGTAGCTGTCTGCGAGCAGCGTCATCATTAGTTTCAGTCCTCCCAGATCACAGATGTCTTGACAGAACTCATTCCTTACAGCCAGGCGGGACAAGGTTGCACAAAGTTCACTCAGAACAGAAGAATTATTAGGGTGAGCTGTGAGGGAGGAATACAAGAAATAAAGGAATTACATTAATCTGATTTAGAAAAACATTAAAGTAGCAGAAGCCATTGTGCTAAACACTGACATAAACAAGTGATCATCTGGCCTCACCTTTCGCAGCCTCAATCAAAACCTTCAGTCCATTGTGCTCCAGAACAATCATCTTGGCGTGTTCATGAGCGTGTCCAAATGTAACTCGGACATCATCGTCAAAGGTCATGAATCTGAGAGCTGCGGAGGCCTCCTTGACCAGATCAGCACATCCACTGTGTTGTGTAATGGCACCAGTAATCAGAGGCAGGACGCCAGCTTTTACAAAATCCTGCCTGTTCTGTTCATGTTTCAAACAGCAGTGGCGCACAGTGCGAATGACTACACGCGTCACAGAGGAATCCGCCCGGTACTTCTTAAAGACATCCAGAAGGAACTGCTTGCCCCCTGCGTCCAACAAGTCCGGCTGTCCATCTGTCAGCGCAGCCAGAGCAGACAGGGTGGTCATCACTGCATCCTGCTCCTCCATACTTTTTTTGCAGTAAGAGAGGATGACGGGGTAGGCATCTTTTTGGGCAGCCAGGTACCTCTGGGCAAATCCAAGTAAGCAATGCTCAGTGAAGCGTTTCATGTCTGCCGTCACTTCTGAAACACTGGCGGAGTCTTTTCCAATTCGGAGGGATTCCAAAGCCTGCAAGTAAAAAAAAAAAAAAAAACACATTCAGGGTGAGAATTGGATAGTTTTGTGGAAAGCAGACCCTGCTCATGGAACAACACTCACCTGTATGATCTCATGTGTTTGTTCTTCTGGTTTTTCATCAGATGCTACAGCCGGTACAGCTTTTACTATAAAATTGAGGTCAACACCTGTATCCACACATAAGGTCAGGTTAATACTTTGACACAGTACAAAACAGAGATAACTGAAGACAAACATGATTTATACAAGTGAAGCTGCTGACAGCTGGAGAGTGTACAGTATGCATGCAAATATATGTTAGGTGGCAGCCAGGCAGGTGTGTTTGAGTGCTATCCAAGGAGAATCTTTCACCTTTAGAACAGTTTTAGTTAAACTGCTGCATAACTTTGACCGAAGCCTCCTGTTTATTTGAGGATGTAGGAGATGGAAAGTTACTACTTTATACTTATATACTAAACTCCACATAAAGGAAGAGAGATGTTTATGTGTGCCGGTCTGTAAAGCCACTGAAAGCATTTTAATTGATTGAATTTAAGTGTTCAGGAAATGGATATATTCTCATTTTGAAATACGAGAGTATAACTCCAATATGGAAATTAGTCATCCGGCTCCAAGGCTCCAGTGAGATGTATCACAAGAGACCACGATAAATAATGTAGATGTTTTTATTGACGGAAGCATCTTCAGTTTGGCCATCAGTGATGTTCCTTCTTTTAAATTAAAGAATAAATAATACACAGACATATTGATCATCTGCATGTTATTTGACACACTTCTCTCTCTGAGCATTTATAAAACATACATATTATGTTATTATGAACTGTTTTGGCTTCATCTCCATAGAGTCGACATACAAGCTCACCATCAACAGTCAATAACAAAACGTGTATATTAATCCACTTCCAGCCATTGTCCTTTGTATCTATGTTACCTTGAGACTCAAACTGCTCCACAGCCTCCCTCAAAGCCTCATCAGGCTCCATCTCAAACTCCTCCATGTTCTCCTTGACAGCAGCGTCAAAGGTTTCCTGTGTGATCCTCCGCTTCGCCATTTTTCCTCCCTGAAAGTGAGATAATGGTGATGTCAAAAGATGAGAATCATCCCAGCCTCACCTAAGACAGCTAGCAATAGCTTTTGCTAGCTAAAATATGTAACGTTTCTGCTCTTGGTAACGAATATGGCTATTCAGATATACAAAGGTATAGTTAAAATAACGTTTGTAATGTAAAGAAAATATATCGTCATAAATATATCACTTAACTGTTAACCACCGCCCTGTAACAGACAACCTGCCCAACTGTTATGAATGAACCGACAGCCACTGTCGATTTACGCACTTTCCGTATTCGTCTGTGTTCACAACGCGCTGAGCTAGAAACGAGCGCGGGGCGTGAATTGTGCGTAACAACGTACGTGAATAGTAACTTCCGCAAAAGTTCCCACTCGGATATACTCTCGGTTGGGACATGAGAGCAAAAAATTAGTTCCACTACAAGAACGGCTTCACCTGACGACGACTTTATTCATCAGCAGGGGGAGAAAAAAATACAAAGTGAGTCGCTAGTTATGTTTCGTATCAAGAAGAGGGAAGCGCGACGTGAATAGCCGTTACGTTAGAGATGATAGATCGATAAACGGTTACTTCTTAGTGAAAGTTTTCATGTTGATGACGTTCCCTTCAAAATAAAAGAGGCGTTTTTGTAAAGTATAATGTTCCCCTATTAAACGCCCTCGTCCAGTAGATATATATCGAGAAATGTGTTTTAGAATAATGTTTTACTGTTGTGTCACATAATTGCACGAAAACGTATTGTATAATCGCCTTACTGTTACGGATGTTGTTTTATTTTGACAAAATAAGACCGGAAGTTGTTATCCATGCATATGATTCAGGTAGAAAACACAACAGGAGTGGCTGGCTGGACGTCGGTATACTTTGCAGGTGTTTTGTCTTCAGATGACTCAGGATGGCAGCGAGCGCAGACGCCCCGGAGCCCTGGTACCTGGCTCTGCTGGGCTTTGCGGAACACTTCCGCACGTCGAGTCCCCCCAAGATCCGCCTGTGCGTCCACTGTCTGCAGGCGGTGTTTCAGTTCAAGCCGCCTCCCAGGGTCGAGGCCCGGACTCACCTGCAGCTGGGCTCGGTGCTGTACCGACACACGAAGAACAGCGAGCTGGCCCAGACTCACCTGGAGGAAGCGGTGAGATACCACCTGATAGTAAACATGTCCACCAGTGTGTGTTGCTTTTTAATTAGTTGCTCCAATTAAAAAAAAAAAAAAAAAACTCAATGTGATGCTGACACTAATATTTACCTTTCTTATTTTTCTCCCCAGTGGTTTATATCACAGCAAGTATCCTTTTTGTGTACAGTTGCATTCAAACTGATCCAAGGTGTGTTCCCTCTGCACGTTTTATAATAAGGTGATGGATTGATCTTGGCACTGACCCAGCTGATGATGTGGTAGTGACAGTTTCTTAATGATTTGTATCAGATCTCTCAATTTGAAGACGTGAAGTTTGAAGCAGCGAGTATTCTATCGGAGTTCTACTGTCAACAGGTAGGTGCATCCAGTCGGTAGTAGATAGGGAACTTACTTGTTTTGCTGTTTTGCTCTCTCAGTAAGTCACCTGTTTGTCTATTTTCCAGACCTTGGTGGACTCTGCAAAACCAGTGCTGCGGAAGGCCATCCAGATTTCCCAGCAAACTCCCTACTGGCACTGCAGACTGCTTTTTCAGCTCGCAGTAAGACATTATCCAAACGTACAGATATTTAGTGAATTAATATGAAGCCTGTTTAATGTATGTGTGGGATGTTTTTCTCTCTCTCTTAGCAACTGCATGCATTAGAGAAGGACTTGGTATCTGCCTGTGATCTGCTTGGAGTCGGAGCAGAGTATGCACGAGTCATGGGCTCAGAGTACACAAGGTAGACTCATCAGATTTATGTTCTAACGCACTGAGAGGTTACACTTCAGTGCTCATTATCTCACATTAAGTTTGTTTTCTTCGTTTCCCGCAGAGCTTTGTTTTTACTGAGTAAAGGAATGGTGAGCTGAAATCATTCTCTGCTTATTAAAGGCGCATTATACGTGTTATATTTCTGTTGCTTTCTCACCATGCGTCTCTGTAAACTGAATGCGCATCTGTGGCTCTGCAGCTGCTGCTGATGGAGCGGAAGCTGAGCGAGGTGCACCCTCTGCTGACGCTGTGTGGGACCATAGTGGAAAACTGGCAGGGAAACCCCATTCAGAAGGAGTCCCTCAGGGTGTTCTTCCTGGTGCTGCAGGTCACACACTACCTGGATGCTGGACAGGTACAGCTGTGTCAGTATGTCTCACTACACACTGCAACTACATTTTTAAATAAAGTGTAGTACCTGTATTCATTGTTAGGAGAATGATGCTATCTAATGCTTAATGTGCATTATTGATAAAATACAATGCAAAAAGTAACATATTCTCTTCTTCTTCTCTATGTTGGGTCCAGGTGAAGAGTGTGAAGCCGTGCCTGAAGCAGCTGCAGCAGTGTATCCAGACCATCTCCACCATCCAGGATGACGAGATCCTTCCCACCAATCCGGCAGCTCTCTTCCACTGGCTGCCCAAAGAGCACATGTGTGTGCTTGTGTACCTGGTATGATGTCGTCACACAGACACAGACAGATGTTGCTCCTTAAAGGGACAGGTCGACCCAAAATCAAAGACTGATACTTTTCCTTTTACCTGTAGTTTTGGTGTGATTTGCTGAGTTTTAGAGAAACAATCTAAATGGATGATGGACATTAAAAACATGATCATGCATTCTGAAAGCGCATATCCTGTATAATGCAGCTGCAACATAATGTGCCTTGTTTTGTTTTTTTGTCGAAAGGTGACGGTGATGCACTCGATGCAGGCGGGCTACCTGGAGAAGGCCCAGAAGTACACAGACAAAGCTCTCATGCAGCTGGAGAAGCTGAAGAGTAAGTTTGCTGGAATACGCTCACACTGCTTGTTTCCCCCCCTTGATGACGGTGACGTTGAACCGACTCTGATCCCGCCCGTGTGTGTTCAAAGTGCTGGACAGCAGTCCCATCCTGTCCACGTTCCAAGTCATCCTGCTGGAGCATATCATCATGTGCCGGCTGGTCACTGGACACAAGGCCACGGCGTTACAAGAGGTGCGCCATCTGCTGTAGCAGCACAGACTCTGTGACTCCAGGGGGTCGTTTGAGCTTTTTGATGGTAGTTTGATTGGTTGTGATGAGTTCTCTCTGTGTTTAGATTTCTCAGGTTTGTCAGCTTTGCCAGCAGTCTCCCAGACTGTTTACAAGCCATGCTGCTCAGCTTCACACACTGCTGGTGAGTCTACAAGCAAGAGAAGCACAACTTTATTGAAGCATTGATTGCATTTGTTGACATGAATGATGATAGATTCCAGTATAACAACATTAATGTGTGGCACTCAACCAGCACATGTTGGTTTTGGGCCTCGGTTGCAGACAGAAAAGTAGCTGTTGAACTGCTCACTGTTTACAAGATGCATCCGTCTCAGATAATATGAACCATTCACATCTGTTTCCTTTTTTTCTGTGTCAGGGCCTCTACTGTATCTCTGTGAACTGCATGGATAACGCTGAGGCTCAGTTTACTGCTGCGCTACAGGTAAGTTTCATATCATCACTGTTAAGGCCCCTACACACCACACTGATGTCAAAGAACTGGCTGCAACAAAGGCCGACTGTTGCGTCGTGTCGTGTCGGCTCTGTCAGGGCAAAAAAAAATGCACTTGAACACACCGCAAAGACTACAGCTGGAAGCCAACAAACTTGTACGTTCTGTGCCTGCGTGAAATAAAACTATTCCTTTTCACAGCAGCGTACCCGTCAGACAGACAGTACACACAACAACACACCATCAAAACACACACAGTACCAAACAGCTCGCAGGTCTGTTCAGCGAGGCCTTTTATTAAGGGCAGTTCCCTTTCTTTTTCCGTTTCTCTTTTCTGCACTGAACTGCCAATCAGAGTGATTTCTTTCACTGACGAGCTGCCGCTGTCTCTGCTCGCTGAATCAGCCAAAAAAAAGCCTCCGACAGTGCCAGCAGCGTCGCACACGTCGCACTGACCGGAGCCCCGGACGCTCAGTGATTATCCTGACAAAGTCCGACAGCCTTTTAGATCACGCGGTTTCCTTTGGAGTGTGTGAACTCTCTCAAATCTCCTGGGTTCATCCAGATATTTGAATCCCAGTAGAATATCAAAAAATATGTTGTCATTAATCACAACCAGGTGACAGTGATACAGTGACATTTTAAAAGAGAATATATATGTTTTGAACATTTCCTCAAAAGCACTAAATAAATGCTAAGAATGTATCTGGATATTTTTGACCCAATAACAATATTGCGACCTATAGTGAAGTGATTGTTGTTACATTCACAAAATATTAACACAATGAGATTTTTGATAATAGTGGTAATATCCTCTAAACAATCATCAGTAATGTTGATTTAAGATCAGAAAATGACTCTACTTTACTCTCATGAAGCCTTTTAAACCACAACAATATCCTAAATCTCAGAAGATATATAGATTTGCATCACGATATAATAGCGATATATATTGCCCACTCCTATAATGGAGTTATATATATTTTTTCTTCTGTTAGATGACAACACACCAGGAGCTGTGGACATTTATTGTGACCAACCTGGCCAGCGTCTACATCCGGGAAGGCAACAGACATCAAGAGGTGAGGAAGCGGCTCCTTCCTTTGCATTTAAATGTTTATAAATGAACATTTATGTGTTTTTTTCCTTCAGCTTGGTTCTAACTTTTTTTAAATCAACAGCTGTACAGCCTCCTAGAGAGGATTAATCCAGATCGTAACTTTCCTGTCAGGTAACTACTGATGTGTTGTCACATCATGAAAGTTCATTCCATGTTTTTTTTTTTGTGTTGAATTTCAAAACAATCTAACTTTTTCAGCTCTCATTGCCTTCGAGCTGCAGCGTTTTACATCAGAGGGCTCCTGTCTTTCTTCCAGGGACGTTACAACGAGGCCAAGTGAGAACGCCTTACTTTTAAAGTCAATATGTGTACTTTAAAAGTAATATTCAGCGCTGATCTTCTTTATGTTCTGAGCGAGAAAGCTTATCATGTAAACTTCCATCAACAGAAGATTTCTGAGGGAGACCCTGAAGATGTCTAATGCTGAGGATCTGAACAGGCTGACGGCCTGCTCGCTCGTCCTGCTGGGCCACATCTTCTTTGTCCTGGGCAACCACAGGGTGAGTCTGCATATCACCACATCCCCCCTTCATCAGACCACACACTGCAGACCCTGTATCTGTGACCTGCAGCTGTAATCTCTACAACTTGTCCGTTTCCATATTCCAGGAAAGCAACAACATGGTGGTTCCTGCCATGCAGCTGGCCAGCAAGATCCCAGACATGTCTGTGCAGCTGTGGTCCTCTGCGCTCCTCAAAGGTACAGTTAACTCACAGTCAGGTTAATGTTTGATTTTATGTTAATTTGAGGTTACAGGAAACATTTCCCCAAATTGTGTGAAAGGTGTAGAAGTAGAAGACGGGTTCATGTTTCGGCCTGATGAGGGCGCAAAAGAGCAGCTCATAGTGAACTAGAATGAACCCAGAATATACAGGATAAAAGTGTTTTTTGATTTTGGTTTGATCAGTGGACACTTTGGTCTGATGTTGGGTGTCACTAAAAACATTATGATCAACAACTACATCAGTTCTCAAAGGTATGGAGGCCCAGAGTGTTCAATATTAGATTATTTATGAAATAATTGCATTAAAAATTATCTAAAATATATAAATGAAACCTTTTTTTATTTAATTAAACCCATTATTATGAAAATGTTGTTTTTAATCATATTCGTTTTCATAATAGCAGCTTTTTTTATGTAATAATTGACATTTCTTATTTTTAGAACCTTTCTTTAAAATTTCATAATGGCATTTTTTCACATAAGACTTTGATTTCACGCCACTTTTTTGGGGGACACATTGTCTGTAAAGACAGTAAAGTTGTCACGTTTCTCTCACTTTCCAGCCAGTAGTATGTCCCCGGCCTTTTAAGCTGGCAAACTTAACAAATGCGACCAGACTTGTCCAGTCAGCAGCTGTTAGCTCGAGCAACAACAATGTCAAAGTCATTCTGAATCTGAACTAACTAGCCTGCACTGTTAGTGACAGAGAAACTAACACCTCTTTTAGCTTCATATGCTGCCTACCTAGCTAGCTTGGCAGCAGCTAATGTGAGCTGGATGGTTCAGAGTCACCTCCACCACATTTTTCATCACATTTCAGCCAGGAATCTCTGCGCAGAGACAGATACACAACTCTGTGAAGATCATACAAACAGCCTCTGTGTGGTTGCAAGCGAACATCGCTACCCGCCGGCTCTCCACAGTGATGCTGAGTAATAATTTAAGCTCACAAGCTACTGAGCTAAACAGGAAACAGCATCTGCAGCCGTGTAGAGATAAATAAATAAATAAATAAAAGATGTTTGTCATGACTTTCTCTGACATTGATGCTGCCTTAGCCAACAGAAGCTAACCGGCTAAATGTGGTGGCTGTTTTTGAGCTTGCAAGCACAAGAGGCCTGATAAATGATAAATGTAAATTGCATTTAATAACATTGAAAATGATGTTATAATAACGTATTCTTTAAAAATGCTGCTTCCTTCACATGTTTTATTTAGTTTATTCATGTGAAGGTTTCATAATGTCTCTTTTATCTGTTTAATATTGAAAACTTTGGGGTTTCATACACATAAGAACTCTGTGGTTTTGGATGGCTGGGTAGGACAACAAAACCAAGAGTCAACAAAGTCAGATGGAATCATCATATGGGGATTATGAATATTTATATCCTTGCATCATGGCCAGTAGGAAGCATCAGCGTCTGAATCACAGTGGACAAACTGAAGTACAGACTGACGATTCATTTTAAGCCAAACAAACACATAATCACTCGGATCTGATTGTCACAATTGAACACAAGTGATCTTCTCCCATCAGATCTGAACAAGGCTTGTGGGAACAGCATGGACGCCCACGAGGCAGCTCAGATGCACCAGAACTTTTCCCAGCAGCTCCTGCAGGACCACATCGCGGCCTGCAGCCTCCCTGAACACAACCTCATCAGTGTAAGCACAGCGCCGATAAGTCAACCCACAAACAGTGAGCCTGGGTTTTTGAAAGGTACTATGAAGTAACGCGTGATGTGTTGTGTTCCAGTGGACGGACGGCCTCCCTCCTGTGCAATTCCAGCCTCAGAATGGACCCACTACAAGCCTGGCCGGCCTGCTCTGAGAACAAAATCCCCACCCTGACGAGGGAAAGGAGACGCAGGAGAGCGATTGCAGGGCAAAATAACATTACAATGTGAACAGACAAAAAAAAGGAGATGCAGCTGATGAAGCGGTAAGAGGAAGAGGAGGCGTGATAATGAAATCAGAAAGTGCACTGTGTCGTCTGGCAGGCTTCCATTCGGTCCATTCCGTCATTTATTTGGGGCACTGGGGCATCAGGACTGGATTTTAAGTAATTGAAACTTTCTGGAGAGCATAATGAGCACATGTTTTATTACACTGACACACTTTGGAGTAATTGTGATAGTATATCCTAGGAAATATGCTTATATGAGAAGATTGATACCACATTCATATCTGTAAATGACTGGAAACAGAGAGAAACACTTTAATAACACTGGTATGTGGATTTTGGTTATGTTTGGACGGACCGAGGCTGCCTCAGTCCCCGTTTCCATTCTTTGTGCTAAGCTAAGTTCATGTTTATGTTTATTTAGGATATCCCCGTTAGAAGCACATGGATGTGTCTGGAGTTTTTCGAGGGTCCGGAACATAAAAATACAATACAGACAGGCATTAAGAGAGCATAAACAATCCAACATGCTGTGGTGAAACACACAAATGAGAGAAACTAAGAATGAGGCGATAGAAGAGCACAAGCCTTAACATATGTAACGTATATATGGATGAAACTAAAGCAAACAAACAAACCCATGTTGAAAGAAACATAACACATACAGGGGTTATGTGGTTATCATATTATTTGGCAAGCTAAGTTTGCTATCTGCTGGACAGAGTGGTATCTAGCTTTTCATCTAACTCACAGCAAGCATATTTCCTAAGATGTCAAACTTTTCCGTCACAGGGTCTCTGTGGAGTTTCCTTGTAAACAAACACAAGTTTTGTTTACGCTCAGTGTTACTCAACCAAACACATCCTGTGTAACTTGTCGAGCTACTTCCTCATGAAATACTTGCAAAGCTAAGTTTTATAAATGATTTCAATCCAACCCCTATTCCAAAAAAGTTGGGTAAAACGTGAATTGAAAACAGATTGCAGTCAATTGCAAACGCTCTGTGTTGGTTTATGAGGCATTCCCAAGTCCAAGTTCCCAAGTTTCGAGGACGCTCCTGATACTATCACCTGTTACAAGGTTACAAACCACCGGAACAAACTGGGTCCATTGTGCTACTAAAGGTCAAAAACTCCAGAGGGAACCTTTTTAAATTCCAGCAATTAGTGGCTTTCATTAAGATAATCTCTTAACTCGATTTTCAAGACCATGGTGAAGGTTTCTCGGATGAAGTAAAGGGGGAGAACTCTTAGCTTTTAAGATTGAATTAGCATCAGACTCGGTGTATCGTCGTGTATGAACTCAATATCCGTCTACTGAACACACTGTTCGGTCAGTTCTGGTATCAGGAGGGACACATTTGGATATACTATTTATCTGTAATGATCTTAATGTGGTGGAGCGGTTTGTCTGATACGTACGGGGTTGAGTGGACAGCTGTGTATGTGGTGAATTCACTGAAGAGGAACAGATGTGAGCATTCACGAGACGGAAGGCACTTTAACCCTGCATCACATGTAACACAGTCTGAACCGGCTGCTTGCTCGACACTGAATCATATTTATTAATGTGTTGACGGTATGGAAACGCTGCGATGCATCAGTACTTCGATCGTTTTTTTTTTTTTTGGACACAATTTGCTGCCCGACTGCACTTCCCTTTAAATTATTCCAGTTTCACCCTCACTGCGGTGTGCGTTGATATGCTGTGTAATAATAAGAACACAAAGCGACTGTTAGCTGCACATGTTGTTTCACGATGAAACTCACATTTTAACCTTTTCCATGGGAGCATTTTTTTTACACTGATGGGTTTTTATCTCATTTTCTGTTGTTCTCATTTCTTCCAGACGATGGCAGCATAAATCTGCATTTAAACAACTTATTTATTTTAATGTTGTTTTTCATTTGTAACAGATATTTTGTTGGTTGCCATTATTGTTGATTACCATTTGATATATTATCAAATAACTGGTAGGACTTCATTTGTTTAGACTTTATTTATGTTTTATTAAGTAAAGACATTCGTTACACATATCTCTGTTCTGGCGGTGCTCAGTATTTCAAAATAAACTACTGAGTTTAGTCATTCTAAAAGTTATTAGTGCAATAAAAATACAGTATAGATGTCATTAATTGAATTGGCATTTTACAGTGTGTTATAAAACTGAATGTTTAATTTTTGTTTTCTCCGTTTTCACTGTGCCTCAACACATCTACCACTTTTATTAAATACAAATTCAAAAGCAGAATGACTTGATTGTTCTTATTTCATAAGCCTTTAAAGGATAAGTTCACCCAAAAATGACAATTCAGTCACTGTCTACTCACCACAGGCCGACGGAAAGTCAGGTGAAGTTTCGTAGTCCGCAAAAACAACAACAACAATAAAAAGTAAACAGCCAGTATAATCCAAGTCTCTGGAAGCCCCATAATCCCGAACTGATTTGAAAACAAGTTGTTTTCAACCTTTTTGAAGCAGAAATCTTCTCTGTATTATCTGGGCCCAAAGCGATGGACCCATCTGAAGTGGGTGCATGAGCTTCATCACACGTCAGAGGAGACTTGGATTATACCAGACAAGCTGTATGGAGCCATTTCATGATGTTGTTTTTTTTCTTTCCCAAATCCTCTTCAGTTGTAAATGCTGAAACAATGATTTGATGGAGCTCCGGAAATGTTTTGTGGACTACGAAACTTCACCCGACTTTCCATTGAGGGTGAGCAGGTAATGACAGTTTTCATTTTTGGGTGAACTGATCCTTTAATATTGGATCATCTGCAGCTACATGAAACATGAAAAGAGTGGGAGGAGGTTGATGAGTGTAGAGGCGTGCAGATGCTCCGTGTGCTGCAGTTTGACTTGATGTCACCGACAACACTGCATATTAAAACCAGGCTCACCTCAGAGCTGATCAGCACAAATGACAAATAGTGGAAGAAATAAAACTGGTGAGTCTTGAAATTGTCATTGTTTCATTTCAAGACTACGACGTATGTCCAACTCGGAGGCCATCAGGACCTCAAGGGAGATTAGGATCATCAAATGTCATCAAGTGCTTCGTGTTTCAGATCATAACCAGTTGCATCCGGCTGTCTCAGAGGTTGTTTTTAGCTTTTCGAAAAAAAAAAGAGGAAGAGTGAGTGTTTCTCTTTGAGTGAAAGAGAAACAAAGAGGAAGAATCAGAGCAGCAGGTGGTGGGTGAAAGAGGGATGATTTAGTGTATGTTACGAATAATTCAAATCTCAGTATCCTGAATGAAAGAAAACAAGAAGTTTGGAGTTTGAACCTGGAGAACTGAGATGTTCCAGCTCATCTTCAGTGAGGTGACACACGTCAGGCAGGTAAAATTCACCAGGGACTGTGGTGATCCTGCTGGGTTTTACTCTTCAGTGAGCAGCCAGCCTGCAGAGTGCTGCCACAAAGGGAGACACACATGACAGTAACTGCACAACATGTAACTACACCAGAGTAATCTGATTATGAAATGGTAACTGGCCTCCATTACACTCAATGTGCTCAGCTGAGATCTGCAAATTCACCACTTATGGTTGAAACTGATAAAGATACGTCTGCCTGGAAGAAGAAAGGCGGATTTATTCTTTGTGCAAGATAGTGGTGATACCATAATGATAACAATGTAATATATTTTTAGGTATTTATTTATTTTTTGTAGATATTTGTGAAACTGAAAGTTGACATACATTTTGTATTATGGTGGTGTTTTGTTGTTCCATGTGGGGATTGGCCAGATATTGGCATGACACAGAAATTCAAAATAATATCTATCTATCTATCTATCTATCTATCTATCTATCTATCTATCTATTTTCCATTTTTTCTATTTAATTTGATTAATATAACAATAATTTGCCATAAAATAAAATATGGCCAATGGTATTTGTATTATAAACAACTTTAAAACAAATATTTAAAAATTATTTGAATTTCACAAAAGTATAATTATGCACAGTTTTAAGGGAGATAAAAGGTGCTTGAGATTCAAATATTCACCACATGAGAGCCGATTTTGACAAAACAGCTGCTGTGAAAATGAAAGTAAGCTCACAGTCATTGTTGGTCGTCTTGATTTACATTCATAAAACATCTTATTTTGAAATCTTACACACGCTCGTCAGCATTTTTCAAGTGTGAACATGAGCTCGTGCAGCCAATCGGTACTAACACGCGGACCCCCTCCTGGAGCTCATCTATTTATTCTTTCTTTACAAATAAAAATACAAATTTTAAAATCGAACATGATTGCGTCAGACTGTCATACTCTTCTCTGCGCTCTTATTTTCCACCACCGGCTGGTGTCGACAGACTTGTTCACCAGGAGGAGGAGGGTTGCTGAGAAGTGAAAAGTTTTGGGACGCTCGAGGTGTCTTGGACGCAGCTGAAAGGAGCCATTTCCTGCCAAATAGTGAGCCCCGTCTAATCGTGACTGCAGCAGCTACTTCCTGCATTGTTACAGTACTTAATGAGGATTAAGTTGAAGCTGTCATGTTGTAAGGGGCGGCCATTAGGCCTCCTCCACACGGAGAGAGGAGGGAGAGGAGGGAGGTCTGACCTCACCTCTGTCTGATTTCAGAGCTGGAGCCTCACCTGGACAGAACCTGATGGCTGACTCTGTCCTGACACAGCTGTAGAATATAGAGAATGATAATTAAAAAAAAAAATGTTCTCACATCATCGTAGTTGTGTAATAGATAGCCTGTAAACAATGAGTAAACAAAATATGTAGCCTGCATTTCTTAAATAGATGATGTGGACAAAGGAAACAGGACCAGCTGACAGTATTACATAACACAACACAACACAACACAACAACACAAAGTATGTTTAAAAAAATACCATTCATTTAAAGACTGTGACGTCCTCTCATGACCTGACATTTATTATAAACTCCAAATATTATAGATGGTTATGATTACAAGTGTTTTTCCAGCTCTTGTATTTTTATTAAAAGACGTATTAACCCTTTAATTAACTAGTGTTTGCAGGGCCAATTAAAACCCTGAGAAGAAAATATGACCAGGCACCAAAACAGACCTCTCTTAAGATGATTGGAAAGTGATACTTATCAGAAACCTATTTATTTATTTATTTATTTATAAGTATTTTTTTTTAAAGTTACATGTATTCAGTCTTTACTAGAATCAGCTAAATAAATAACAATCAAGCGCATTTTTAGCCACACTTGCTGTGTAAATCTAGAGATTGTAATATGAGTCGGCTGTTCACATCATCACAACATCTCAAGAGGTATCGAGGTTTGCCATGAAACCTTGTCCAAACATTCGTGGTCCCAAGAAGATGAATCCTAATGACTTTGTTGATCCCCTGACTTCTAGCTTCACCATGAGACTGAGATTTTTGTGTTTGAGTGAAATGCCTTGACATAACATATGATAAAGGTATTCATGTTCCCCAGAGGATACATCCTAAAAAGGTCTCTTATTTTTTTATCTAGCGCCACCAGCAGGTTAAACATTTCAGTTATTCACTAAAATGTCTGACATGTGCAACACAGATTGGTACAAATTTTAGCACATGCAGTATATTCTCGTTCCCCAGAGGATGATTCCTAATGACGTTACTGACACTTAGACTTCTTCTGGCACCACCACTGATTTCAAAAATCTTTGTTTCAGAGTGAAATGTCTTGATAAATGTTGGATGGATACCCATTCAATTCATACTCTAAATGAACAGGGGCAGCATACCACCAGAGTAACCACTAACTGCTGCTGTTGCCTAGTTAGCTGCTAGCGGTCCCAGCAGGATGTTGGTGTTGTTTACGCTGCGAGCACAGGAGCTGTAGGCCGCTGGGAAGAGGAGGTTTTCAGGCCCCGGCTGGAGGGAATCCAGTGGGGAATGCTTGCAGGGAGTGGAGCACCAAAGGGCACCAGAACTGGAGCCGGACAGGTGGGCAATGGACCAGGCTCAGCAGCCTCTTAGTGAACACGGCTGGACCGGTACCAAGCACAGTCGATTTACCACAATCTACCACAATGTAAATATCTTAATGTTAATGTTACTGACTGACGTAATACCAGCTTGTCCCTGGGTCCACAGGAAGAGTGACAAAATTAACAGAAAAATCCGTCATTATCTCCAAACTCAAGAGTGCCGTTTAATTTTTGCTTTGGGCAGGGTGATTATGAGAAGACGGCCCCTTGGCACAGATTTTATGGCATTTATACGAGGCAATCTGTAGCCTCAGGAGACGGAGTGGTAGGATGAGAGGACGGAAACAATCAGGCCTGATGACGCAGCATCATCGAGAGAGGGCTCTTTTTTTTTGTCATTTAAAGAACAGCAGGATAACGCTGACAAAGCACTCAAACAGCCCAACCCCCCACCTGTTAGAGAAGAGCAGCCCCTACCCACTTCAGTCTTTTACGGACTTCTCTCAGATCACAGTATTTCAAACACATATGTGTGTATGTGCAGTGATATGGGTGTTTGTGGACGACAGGGGATTAGTTCAGTTCACAGAGACGCTTTGAAGGTCTTGTCATGAAAGAGGCAGCCAGCTGGATCCTTTATGGAAGCGATATCACACCTCCTGACGTAGTAGCCCTGCTGTGTGTGGACTCGGATGTATGGATCTGACACCAAAAGCCTGGTTGACTGGTCATTGATGTAACACTCCCATTAAAACCCTTCTGTAAAGTGAGATGTGCATACTGCATGTTGGTGGATGGTGTTGCAGAGGAGTTATCTGACAGTGGATGCAGGAATATTACTTTTTTTATTATGTGGGAATTTTAGTGTTTGGGATGATGGTTTAGATTCTCATGTTGGTCCTTAAGAGACACGAGGTAATAATATGATGCTGATGTGATGCTGATGCAGGTCCCTGTTGAGAGCGTAGAGGTAAACATGAAGCTGAGGCTGCTGGTGTGAGACCGAAGTCTGAGTTTGGAGGTTAAGATGACACTGGAGTTGCCAGACTTTAAGTGCAGGGAGACATATGAACAATACAGCATATTTAAATATTACAACCACAGTCACAGTATCAGACTTTAACTCGACAATTATCGTTCACAGTAATAATATTATCATGATATCTACCCACACTGAGGTTAGAGTGTGTTGCTGCAGCAGTGGTAGCTGCACACTGTGGTAGCAGCTAGGTAGCTAGTTCCGCGTCTTCTTCTTGTTTCTGCTTTATGACGGTTGGAAACCAGCTTTAAAGGTTGCGTATATGAGATTTTGAACATTAATATAGCAGCAAACAACTATTTGCTGTATAATGATACAGCGTGGTAACAGCACCCTGACCAGAGAGTAAAGTCTCACTTCCTGTGTGTGTGTTTTGACCCCAACTTCCCTGCTATTTGTTTTTGGTGTCCATGTGTGAGTGCAGCTGCTAAAAGGCTCCCACTCGACTCGGAGCTTGTGTTTCCTCTTCGCGACAAGCAAGTCAGGTATGGTATGTAGCACCTTTAAAAGAGGCGCTTGACTAATTAAATGATATTATTATATGTGTTTTATTAACGCACTATCAATATTTAATAAATAAACGTTACAGTTTCCATATTGCCACACCTCTATTGTGTAGTTACTAAAATTCCTGGCATGGCATGATTGAATTAGAGGAGGCTCTTGGGGACAAAAAGTGGCTTTACTCGTCTCTAAAAACACTGCCTCACAGTTTACATCCAGTACGGTGCACACTCTGCATGGCCTCAGGCTTACGTTGTTTCTGTTACAGTTGCTATTTTGATCAAACGCAACTTTATTTAGGAATATGTGCTGCACAAACACAACACAAACTTAAAAATAAATCGAGATTTTAAAACTATATTTAGACACGGGGGGCCCCTCTGCGACACTGGAATATTAAAGGGACCCACATTAGCTGATATTGTGCTTTGGAGGTGCAAACTCCCTGACAAATTTGCAGCCAATTAAATGACCAAAAAAAAGCAATTAACATGCTGTAAACTGGGGACTGATGACAGCCTCCTTGGGGTAAGTGGATGGAGCGCCAACTATGCCTGGTTGTCGCTTCCTGGCTGGTCTTGCACTGTTATCAGCTATGCACTATATCATTGTTATTGTTCCATATGTTTAATGTTTCTTTGTTATCTTTATGTTTCTGGTATAACTACATCCAGTACGTGCATGAAAGTGATTTTTAAGTCCTGACCATGGGGTTGCTTGTTTTATGTCTTTATTCTGTGTTTGGAGGCAGGTGAGATGTGTGATGCTCTCCATTATCACAGCTCCTTTATGTGACATGGTGTGTGTGTGTGTGTGTGTGTGTGTGTGTGTGTGTGTGTGTGTGTGTGTGTGTGTGTATTGGAGGGGATTTCTGTGCTCTGCCGGTGCAGTCCTGGGTCAACCCGAGGAGCCCCGGGGGCCCTGCCACGGTCGTCCCGCTCTGGCCCTCGGTGGTCAGTGGCTTACATGATGTGATCCGGTCGCCCTGGTATGCCGAGGTGCGCATGCCCACTAAGAGGACGCAGCGGCTCCATGTGTGTTGAGGCGCATTATTTGGCAACAGACGCGGCAGCGGGGAGGGCCGAAAAAAAGAGGATATCCCCTGGATTTCTAAAAAGCAACGATTTATCGAGGTTAACTGCAGATTAAACATTCCCTGGTCGACCATCGGCGAAGGACGGGCAACAAAGCGACCGAGTAAGTTGACTGAGGTGAAGCCGAAGTTTTTTAGAAAGCGGACCGAGGGGAGCCTTTTATTCGGAGTCGTCGAGAGGGAGCCAGGTTTTCCTCCACCTATCTGTGACGATAAAGAAGCTGATGGGCTGTTGAAAAGTAACACTTCTCCGCAGAGCCAAAGGTTGAGCACCGGGGAGGAGAGAGGCAGAGAGAGACAGGAGGTTGGAGGGGGGGGGGCTCGCTCAGCCGAAAAAATATTTTATTTTACGTTTTTCTTGCGCGTGCCAGCCGGTAACCGCGACCCCCCCGACGTGGTTATGTGCGGTAGAAGTCGTTAAATGAGGTAAGGATTAGAACGTTTCATCGCCAACGGCTCTCCGGCGGCAGGCTGCCGTCCGTGGGCCGGTCGATGAAATTTATGACTCCGGTTTTTCACTCGGGAGGGGGACAGCAGGTAAACAGTCCCGGTGAGCCTCGTACAGCTGTACTTTTTTTGTAGGGGTGAAAGTTTGTGCCCCGTTTTTTGTTGTTGTTGTTGGGGCTGCTGGTTGTCCCGCATCGGGGTTGAAGCCAGGTCAGCGACCGGGCTCGGTTCTGGTACCCCCTCCCCTCTCCCCTTCCCTCCTGTGGGTCATGAAGATGAGTCCGGCTGGAGGACTTTTTCTTTTTTGTTGTTGTTGTTTTTTTTGTTTTTTTACTACTTTGACTTTCGGCAGCCGTTGGCGTTGTGACGTGAAGCGGGGTTTAAACCTCACGAGCTAAAGTGGCTTCTTGTTGTTGTTTGTGCGATGTTAGCTAATGTTAGCTCGCTGACTAACTAACACGCTCACCTCGTCTTGAGGCGGTGTCAATAATAATAAAAAAAAAAAGCCGGCTAGTTGCACATGTAGTGTGGGCTGGGTTTAGCTTTTTAAAGGGCTGAGTGTGCTTCGGATGGTGTACTGGGTGGCGTAACGCTAATGGTGGACGCCGCTGCCCGCTTTAAGCCCCCTTGGCACCAGTGTTGGTTCTGCTGCTATCTGGTAGCTAATCTTCCTACTTCTCTCTGTGACAACCGTAGTCTTCCTCCTCTTAAAGCTGAACACACACACACTCTGACACGCACCGCACACACTCCCTCTCTGTCTCTCTGCTCGCACCCAGACAGCCACACGTACACACTCACAGACACACACACACATTCACAGCCACCACAGCTACACGAGTTAGCAGCGCTTCGGGACCAGTACTCTGGATCTGGACTGCACTAATGTTTTCTATTGTCTGTTCATCTGGACACACTTAGATGGATTTTAAAGCCCTTTCATTTTTAAATATTTAATGATCAGATATGAAGGCAGGTTGTTTATGGTGTGCAGACAAAAGCACATGCAGCATTTTGCATCTGATGAAGGCAAAGGGAGCTGTTGTTGACTTTATTTGTCAGAGTTTGAGAGCTTAATTACATTAATGATTATTGTTTTTTTAATTGTGATTTCATAAGGTCATATACATGATGTCTTTTCTGTTATTAGAGACTTAAATCAGCTTTAAGTTATTGTTGTTGTTTGTCGTTTGTTGTTTTTGTTATGGCTGCAACTAACGATTATTTCCATTAATCAGCTGATTTTCTTATCTTGATTAATCATTGGGTTTGTAAATTGACAGCGATTTTGTTATACCAAGGTGACATCTTTGTGTGTCGTGAAAAATCCAGAATATTAAAATGACATTTTAATATTTTTTGGACCTAATATCATTCTAGAGAACCGGTGTCGCCTGTGTGACGTCAGTCAGTTGTCAGTTGGCATCTTTGCCACACCTCAACGTGTCCAACTGTGCGCCACTTGTGATCTTTTCCTGGAAAGTCCAGTTTTGTGAGCTGGAGCCGTGTCATTTTTGCTTAATTGTTACCTAAATGATTATCTAAATTGTTCATCATTATCTTTTAACTTAATTAGGACCTGTGCACTATAAAGACATCTAAGCAAGTAGTGTGTATGCATTCCAGGGCAGTTTTGGTTGCACTAAAATCTCTGCTATGTGACTAGAAATTTTCATTGGTCACTCGCACAGGTGTGCCTGAAATTTAGCAGGTCTGATTAAAGAAAAAATGTAGCCGATAAAAATATTTCCAGGTTTAAATGAAAATGTTAAGGAATTCAATTAAAGGTTTTGCTGTGCCAGTGCGTCTAAATTAAGGTGCACCAGTATAAATAGATAGTCAGGGGGCCTCAATGTAGACATGGGATGGTATGGTGGTTAAGGGATCTGCTGTTGGGAGACTTTATTGCCTCTTTATGGAGATCTAGAATGAACACTCAGTTGTTTGTGTGAACAAAGGCTTTGTAATGTGTTATTTACCTGTTAACAATCTGTTGCATTGTTTAGGAACTTTCATTGTGAACAAAGTACAGGTTGCCTTTAGTGAAGGGGTTCATGATCGCAAAAAGAGAAGAATGGTTTGCTTTGACACTTGTTACAACAGACGGTGCTGAAGTTGATATACTGGTCATCATGTCCACCTCAGAGTTACTGTACGCATAGTATTAAAGATACAAGACCTGAGGGAGTCAGAAACTGCTTAGAAGTTTTGTTGCTGTCCAGAAAGCACTGTTCCAGTGATCACACACAAGACTGATCCAGAGTAGTTGTGTAATCAGCCACTGTTCTGGAAAGAGTCGTCTGCTGGCCACACTTTAAGCTGCTGCACATGACTGCAGGGGTCACAGGGCAGCTGTTTGGTCAGGGCTTCATGACTTCATCAAGTATATAGGCAGCAGTTTGCTCGCTAATTGCCTTTTTCTGCCTATTCGTCTCGTCAGTGATGTTAGCTGCTGCAGCCAGCTCTGACTTGAAGTTATTTACCGTGCCAACTCAGATTCAATTCTTTATTTTGATCAGGCCAGGAAGGTTTTGCTTCTAGCCGGTGCTTGGAGAACCAATCGTTCCTATCACTTGTTATTCTGGCAGATGCACCCAGATAATTGATAAGACTATTTTGCTGGCGCAGCAGTTTTTTCAAGGTAGTGCAGTTGCGTGGTTGCACAGTGTTCTTCTGAAAACCCCTGTGCAGTGTAGAAATATGTTTTCACAGGTTAAAGGTCTGTCAGTGGGTAAATAAAATGCAGAACACGTACTGTATGTGCAGCCAGACAGTGATGGCTGAGAGTGAGTCTGCCAGCCTGAGTGAAGAGTGATTGAGTGACTGATGGTCGACATGATCCACGAGTGACTAGATAAATATCCGCAGCGAGGCAGAAAACAAGACAGGTGTAGATTCTGGCGAGTGGCGTCCTGATAGCGGTAGCAACCTGATACCAGATTAAAGTACTTGTACTCTGCGTTGGTGAAAGCAACACTCACCAAGAGTCAAGTACCTGTACAGAGCAATTTGATGATATGGTAGTGTTCATAGTGATGTAATTACACTGCAGTGTTGAGTTTAATTACATAAACACTTGAAAAAACACAGACTATATAATCTTCACTCTCCCTGTGAGGTAGTTAACCAAATAATACAACAATGAGATATAAAGTAATTAGTTAAGTTAAGGACTTTTTTGAGCATCAAAACAATAACACTCAAACTATCAACAGTAAAAGTGCTGTTGGAACCGCTGTTTGTTAAGAAAGCTAACATAAGAGCCATATTAACTCTGATTAATAGTCATGTCAGCCAGAGCTGCAAGATCATTGCAAAAATGATGTACTGCAAATAAGCAGCTATGATTATTCTATAGTAGTATTTGTCTATACACATTTGCACCCCATAATAAACCTCCTGACAGTATTTCTTACATTGTTGTGTAACATTTAAAGTGATACCTGCACACCAATCACAATACTATTGTAACTTTTAATATTTGGGGTGTAGCTGCAAGAATTTGTATTTCATAAAACATCTTCAAACAGGGTGACATCCAGACATTAGAGAGAGAGATTCCTTTTTATTATGGGCTGTATGTTTATTCCTTTCACTTCCTCATTATTATATTTAGACTATGTAAAGTTTGTCTTTTAAATCTCCAAGCTGCCAGCTTTGTTTGGTTTTAATTAAAGAGAAAATGCAATCAGAGTTTGGCATTATAGTTCGGCTTAAGCTTTTCTTACAGCCATTCTTAAACGAACACTATGTACTAAGACTGGCTGGATCTGGAATTTGCACAATACTACCATTGTTTACAGTTGTCCTGTACTGTGTCGTCCCACTACTGTATGTGCTGTCATCTATGTTGCATTGTGCCTGAGACACCAGCATATGAGCTTTTCATCATACTGTTTACCTGTGCATTAGTTAGATAGCTGGGTATGAAACTTCAACATGTTTACAACACCCAACGAATTGCCTCGATAATATCAAGTATCGAAAGATGTCTTGTGATTCGATACTAAATTTCGATATCTAAGGAGTTGATTTCATTGGCGTTAGTGGGCCAGATAAGCATGCAGCATGCCAGTTGATCCTAGATCTAATAGTGCTGGTGATTGGCTGTCTCGAGTCATGCAGGAGAAAGACCAGGTTATGCCCAGAGTAGGGGTTCACCATGTTTATGTGTAATGTAATCCCACTCTTTTAGTGGATGGTCCAAAAGCATACTGGGAAATGTACAGTTATCGTAGAAAGGCTGAGAACCAGCAGAGACGATCAAACTTTTCCCCAGTCAGAGTAGATTTGGTCCAAAGTTTTTTGATACCTTTTTAAAACTAATGGTCCGATTAAAACGTATTTACCTGCTGTCAGCCAAAGACACGTTACTATGACTACCACCACACACCTTACAATGGCATCTTTACAGTGTCTGTGAATGCTGTTTGAGGATTTCCATCTGATTTGAATATTTATCAGGATAAAATTGTGTGGCGAGATAATTTGGATAATCGCAACATGAAACTTTCATGACCACACATGCAGACTGATAAAAATAGTGTAAAATTTAAATGTACAGTGTGACTCCTCGGTCTGGTATGTGTCAGTTTTCTTCGGCAGTCGTTTGTTTGATGTGAAAAGTTTCAGTTTAAGTTGCCTTCACAGCGTTTGCCTGTGATGTGGAGTTCTTGGGTGGGTGGGGGCTTGATGGAAATGTTTGTAAAGTGCCGTGGAGATGAAATGTGAAACTTGTCAGCCATTCAGATCCCCGTTACAAAGATAGGGTCGGTGTCTATGTAAGGCTGGGGGGGTGGAGGTGGGTGTGTGGGGCGGCGTTCTGTGCTAACTTCTTCCCCCAGCATCATTTCACAGCTATATGCATCAGAATTTATCATACCAGCTCTCTCACACACACACACACATACACATGCACTCACACACTGTAACATGGCCGACCGTGGAAGCCTGGCGTCTGCTCCAGCACCTGAAGGGTTAAAACTAGCTTCAGCTTCTCTCTCAGTCACACACACACACACACACACACACACACACACACACACACACTAGCCAACCGGTTTAAACCGGTTCTCAGGAAAAGTGCTTTGTGTGTCCCACTGAATCCTGGGAAGGGTCATGTCATGTGTATCTCAGTGATGTCAGAGTATTAAAAAAAAAAAAAACTTAGTCAGCTCTGTGTTATCAGATGGTTGCTCTGCACGCTGCATCGTCACTGTGTATGTATATTGTGTAGGTACATCATGGATACACTGAGTGTGCGTAATGCTCGTCGCCATAACCATTCTGAGAACAGGAAGGGGAGGGGGGGGGCATGAGCGTCGTGTACAGTGTGTGTCACTGAGAAGTAGTCAGCTGTAAGGGTTAATTGTAGTTCTTTTCTCCCCCCAAAAAAATCATAGCTTCCTGTAAGTGCGTCGTTGGGCAGACGGATGGCGTCGGCAGACTTGGCAGGACCAGGTCTCCGTTCTGAAATGTACATGCATGTCAGGACATAACGGTGCTGCGCTTCTTCCTCTCTTTCGACGGTCTGAGTCTGCGTCTCTGAATGTCACTCGTGCTTTCTGTTTGAGATTCTGTGAACTTTGAGCACGGGTCGTCTCCTGTAGCGTGCCACATGTTTACCTTTTATACATTTGATAATACCCAAAGTCATTTCAATGAGTGCCTGCACATGCACTGTAATGTCTCTGAGTCTTGTCCTGGTCTTTTTCTGGATATGATGTTTACATTGAAGATGAAAAACCTGATTATTCACATCTCCTGTGTACATGGTCGGGACAGTATCCAGGTGTGTTTTTTACCCTTTGCTGTCTGGCCCACTCCATGTCATTTCTGTACTAAATTACTTCAGCAGCTGAGGATGAAGTCAGTCTGTCTCTTGCACGTTACTCAATTTAGCGCCTCTAGCTATTCACTAGTAGTCAAATGTGTTGATCGGCATTACACAATTTACCATCATGTTTTTGTTTTTCTGAGGAGCTTCTAGGTGACTGTAGCTGATGACTCATCTGCCCGCAAGGCAGAGCATGATCAGGAACCTTTGACAAGATGTTTACAAGCCATATTCATAAGCCATGTCACATTAATCAATACTACTTGTATTTAGACATATACACATTAGCAACGAAAGAGTGGAAAGCAGTATAAATGCAAGCAGAAAAGAGTACAAAGCAGCTACACTATGTGAAATGTCATCAACGCACCCACTCTCTCCCTGAGATTTTTCTGGACAATGACATTGTAGTAGGGAGCTGGCAGGGTAAAGTCAATTTAATGTGCGGGCCAACTGATTTGAACATTTGTGTCCACACATTCAGCCTCTCCAGTTAATGTTTAGGCAGTTTTAGTGGGCTTGTGTGAAGGGGGCTATGGACAAGGGTTTACCCAAGTTCATAAAAGGATCTGGTGTTAACATGCACACAACATAATGAGGAAACTCCAAAAACCTGATTATAACTGAGACAGTAGTGCAAAAGTAAACACACTCAGTGTTGGGGTGGCCAGTCACTCTCTTTTCCCTCGATATTTAAGGGTTATGCTATGCTTTGATGATTCGAGAAGCACTCCAGTCGAAGCATCACTGACCCCTTCAATCAGGCACATATTAATAACTATACAGGTGTGAGAACCACACCTTAAGATTTATCAACAGTAAGATTTTAGGGTTGCACTTAAAGTAAGAGTGAAAACAAAAGGGTTTTTTGGGTTGTAGAAATTGCACATCATTTGTTGACAGACAGGAAACTTTGTATAAACTTGAAATATATTCTAGTGATTCTAATACGGTACTCTTACTGTGCAGGAAGATAAATGTATTTTTTTTATTACACCACATGATTTACTTTGAAGCCAAGGAGACACATTTGTGGACAATACAGATATCTATATACACTGATATGGATAGTGCATCACACAGAACAATGTGATAGGCCTTTATGAAAACCATAAAGGTAAACATGTATTGGCTACCACCTCCCTGTCTCCTTCAGAGCAGCCACTGTCAGGGTAATGTGTGTCAGTGTGTACCGTGGTACTGATGCACATCTGCGTGTGCGACGAAGTGCACGTAACCGCTCAGCTGTCCGACAGAACGAGCTGCTGTATCTCTGACTCCGCCACTGCTGGCATGTCAACATCTGGTGGGATTGCGTTTGTTGTACAGGCAGAGGATATCTCATGGTAATGGATCTAGTGCTCCTCGGTGCCTCAGCGAACGGGAGAAAGGTTCGACACAAGCTGGAGTCGTTGTGAAATAAAAAATACATAATAATTTCACTTACACATAAATTACTAAAGTACTTGGATTCATGTGTCGTTATGAATATTTTAATAGAAATCATGCTCCAGTTATTTTGTATGGTCACTAAGTCCTCTTTAATTCTAATTCCATCACAATGTTAAGTTCCTCCAGCTCTTAAACGTCTTACTGCAGTGTTTGCTCTCATGATTCCTCTTTGAAAAGACCTTGTTTTTGCAGTAAAGCGATCCTCAGATTTCTGTTCTTACTGAGCCCTCTATTTTTTCAGTTCTTCCTCTTTTGGTTTTTGGTGGAGACAGAAATTTGGATAATTGGGTGTTTCAGTCAACATCTTGGTCATGTGACCTTGCTAATCCACATGTTTTGTCTGGGGGCCATTTTAGATTTTAGTCAGCATGTGTCCCCTGCAGCTGATTCAAGGTCAGTTAAGTCTACTTAAGCTCCGAATGATAGCACCACAATCACAACCCCACTCTGTGAAAAGGATAACTGAATTTATCATTGGGTGACAGCTCTGCACTGTGTGTTTGTCACGTAAAATCAACATGACAGGAATGAAATGTGACATCCAATCAGCCTGAAATTGTCTATTATAAATATTGTGCAATGCACCTGTGAAGATCCAAACAGCTACAGTATAATCAACTCTATTTTGAACTTGAGCCACATTTATTCACTGACAATCATTAATCGTCTCCACATTGTCAAAGCCTCCTTGGTTGCTGAGATGATTGGACTAAATGATTGGACCTTTGATGACATGTTGACCATGTTGCTCATAACTTACCTATTTAGCTCAGGTCAGATTTGACCACAATCAGACTCCATTTAGAATTACCTCTTTGGACTTTGCACACATATTTCACCTGCTTTCATGTATTCCTCTTTAGATGTTGTCTGGAAAATGATAATGTAACTGACGCCTTAAAGGGGCCCTGTGGAGTTGTCTGGCAGACCAACAAAAGTAATGTTCACATTGTTTCTCACCAAAATACACGGTCTGTATCCTTGATGTCGAACGAACATGTCAAGTACATTTCCTTCCTCATGAAACATTTGAAAAGCCGACATTTCCTGCCACCTGTTGAATTTGAGGAATACTGTAGAGCCTGACCGATATATGGGCATCGGTCGGACATGAGATAAACAAAACGCCTCCGTAGTTCTACTAAGGAACCTTTAACTCCCTCAAGTGCTTAACCTTCAGGTTCGTCAGGTCTGTGTTTGAACTCACACCCCTGCTCTCAAACAACATGTTATTTGCACAGAATTCACATTGTAATACATTTTAACATGTATCTACAGTGTTTAGCCGAGTCTGACTACCTCAACTTACACTCTAACTGCTTTCAATTCATTCACAACATCTGACACTGTCAGAACTGATCTGGAGCGCTTCAGTTTAAGCTGAAATTTCCATTTCCAAACCCATTGCCTTCAGTTCAACGGCTCTTACTGCCTACTCGTCAACTCACATTTCTCGCCTGCTATTTTGAGCAGACACACTTAGCATTGCCTTCAGAAAACTGTGGTCAAGTTTATGAGACTGATAAGTTTTGTCACCATGTGTGTCAACTCTAGTTCTGGTTCGATGCTTGGATGTTGTGATGTGAAATATGACACGATTCTGACATTTAAATACCTTCTGTATCTTGTGGGACCTGTAATTTTGACCCTGTCTGAGTTTATAACAAAACAGATAACTGGGTAATATCTTTGTTTACCTGCAGGGGATGTCTGAGGAGGCTGTCCGCCAGACGCGCAGCCAGAAGAGGGCGCTGGAGAGGGATGCTGCTCCCTCGTCTTCAGAACCGTCAAATTCTGACAGTGAAAGCAAAAAGCCTAAATTGGACCCGTCTGAGCCCACAACAGAGGCACAAACTAAACCAGACCCTGTACTGGCGGAGGACGATCAGAGCCGGACTAGTGATGCATCAGGGCACGACAAAGATCAGGAGGAGGAGCAGAGTCGGTTGCCGTTACCTTTAGTGTTACCATTGGCCTCTCGGCCGGTGAAGGATGAACGAGGACCACAGACGGACGAACCCGGCTCAGACATTCGGACTGACTGCAATGACAGAGCCAGCAAGGCGAACACAGAGCCAGCCAAGGATACGAGGAGCCGGGTCCGACTGACGGAGGGGAAGGCACCCAGTGGCATGCTGGCTGCCGGCGAGGTCAAGGCCACTATTAAAGTGGAAGTTCAAACGGGGGAGCAGCCTGTGGACATGAGCACCTCCAGAGGGTGAGACACGGTTTATAGTAAACTCTCCTCAGCTGTGAAAAAGCAGGAAACTTTATCTACACAGAAGTCATCGGCCCTCACTAGTAGGCTTCTCGTGTAAAAACGGATTGATGACACTTTATTTGAACCGTAAAAACACTCAAAATGTTTAAAGTTACTTTTATGATCTGGATGGTCTTTAAACTTCCTGTGTATGGGGGGAGGGTGGGGGTGGAGGGGTGGTGGTGTCCTCAGAGGTGAACTTATCTTCAACTTATCTCTCACCCTACCTCCATTTTCCCCCCACTCACCACCTGAACCCTAAAAACTCCCCTCGCACAAAATGAAGCCGTGTGTCACAAACCGGTTTCAGCCGGTTGTTGCCATGGTTTCCACAGTGGAAGGAACAGTGAGGGGAGGGGGGAAGGGTGGGAGGAAAAGTGAGCATGTCACGTGACGGTGACTTTGAGGTCATGTGACTTCTTTGGAAGAGTAGTGATTAATCCACAGGAAGTGATGATGGCGCTAAGCCCTGAGGACAGACTAATACACACATACACACACACACACACACACTCACACTCACACACACGTAGGCAGGACGGCTAGGAGAGACAGGCCTCACGATGTCATACGTTGACTTAAACGACTTCTTATGCTTTATAGAAACCCATAATCCGTGTAATCACAAGGCCATCCTTGTTTTATTGAGGAACATTACGCGTGCTCTTTAGTTTTTGAGAGCCACTAGTCAAAGAATTTAGGTCATCTGCTCTCACATATAGCCTGCGGTTGAATAGCCGCTTTGCAGGAGGATCTATATGCGAGTAAATCACGTGCGACGGGAGCGAGGGTCGATCCACGCAGCCTCCAAGAATCCCATACGCTTTAATTGTCTTAGCGTGTTTTTGAATGATGTATGCAGCCCAACACACGTCACCCTCGAATGCCTCAGACACCTATTGTGACCAGCCACAATATCCTGCTTCAACAGGAAATTCGTGCTCTCAAACAGTAGTTGTATTGTGACTTTAAGACCTTTACTGGAGTGCCACCTTGCCCTTCCTTCGCATTCAGAGGAACATAAATAGCGAGTGTCTGGACTTGCTAGACGACAGTGCAGCCGATCAACCCATGGCTGAGGAGCTTCTCCATGAGTACAGACAGTATTAATGGATGATGATGTTTGAGGCAGTTGATGTTTACGTATAAACATAGTTTAAAACCAGATCTAAAAACATGCAACTTTAAATTCTAGTGGAGATCCAAATGTTTTAGAAAATAGCAAATATGCCTGATTGTTTGTGTAAAACATTGCATGAGGCACTTAAAATTGAAAATACTTAATTTTAACAGTTGTGTTTTCATGGTTAGGAGTGTGTTTGAATTCTAATATCCTCTACTCTAAAAATGCTGGAATTTTCAACATAACCTGGTGATTCATCTACACAATCACTCACACAATTACTCATCAAAAGCCACTGAAATGATCCTGTCGTCATATTGTTTTGTTTATTTTTGTCTCCTGCTGTTGAAATTAGCGATCAGGAAATAGTCATGATCTAACCATTCACTCAAAGTTCATATATGAAATAAATGAAGTGACAATATACATTGATTGCTGTGTATGTGAAGGAATTGTAAAATGTATTTTTTGCAATGTGATGTTAAAGGTTTACAATAATCCAGATATTCTTAGTTTAGGTACCTTGAAAGTGCTTGAAAAGTAGTTCAATTTTACTCTTTAAAAGTTTTGCGTTTTATTTCACATCATAGAAAAGAGCTGTAACAAGCTGATACAGAATATTTTTGATACTGTCAGATAGTGTAGAATAAGATGATTTCACAACTATAAATCCTCTTTGGAGGGAAAAAAAGAAAACTGGATGTTAGAAATAAAATTGATTTATCGGAAAGAATTGGAAAAAATCATACATTTCTATTCTTTTACACCCTAACAGTTTATGTGAGTCATTATTTTGACATAACCGATATAATGCTGATTTGTTTTATAAGTGTTCATTTTATACAATACTGAAACATAAATGTGTTTTCCCTCTTATGTTCAGCATCATAAAAAGAGAGAAGCGTCCTCCGTCCCCTGAAGATGATGATGTCATCATTTTGTCAGACAATGACTCCCCCAGTCCACCAATGAACGGCTTGAGCCACTTTAAGGAGCTGGACACGGACCTGCTCTTGGTGAGACACACCTACACAAAGCTAGAAGTCACGCATTTCATACTGCTGTCAGACTAGATCATAACAAAGATCATTAGGTTTTTTAGCTTTATGAGGTTTTCAAAATGTGGAAACAGAAAGTTGGTGGACACGAATGAACCATCTGAGGCTCCAACATCAAATGTTTTAGTTCCTGGAAAAGGGTTCTGTCTTTGGTAATGCAAGTGGTGTAAGTAATGTTATGATCTGTCGAGTGTAGAAGAGCAGCCCAGCAGAGAGGGAGCGCATCATTAAGCAGCTGAAGGAGGAGCTGAGACTGGAGGAGGCCAAGCTGGTGCTGCTGAAGAAACTCCGACAGAGCCAGATACAGAGGGACACTCTCCAGAAGGTAAACGGTTATTAAACACATCAACGCAGGGGCACTCAGAGATCAGGCCTCCACTTCAGTCATTTTCTTTTTTGTTTAATCTCTTTCTTTTTTTCCTCTTCTCAGCCCTCAAGTGTGTCCGGTTCCTCTGCGCCGCCGCCTCTCATTCGAGGAACAATTACAAGCAATAAGGGCTCTCAGCAGGTTAATGTTGTGCTATAACACATCCTCTCAGGCAACATATCGGTGTGAACACACCTTCATACTCTAGTTCATGCTGTTTCCGACGGTGTTTTTCTCCAACCAGATTTTGACCGGCAGGAGTTCGGGCACGGTCATCCCTCCGCCGCTGGTGAGAGGAGGGCAGCAGGTGACGTCCAAACACGGCTCACAGATCATCATGCCTCCTCTGGTCAGAGGGGCACAGGTGAGTCAAGAGGAAATGTTAACAATAGTGATCGCACAAAGTGAAATGACATTTTTAAGCATTTAACTCTCGTCTTTGTCAGAGGTTTGGTAGCCTGAGTCACAACATCTTACTGTTGTTTTTCACTCTTCGAGACAAACTGCAGGGTAATAATTACTCCAGATTTAGGACTTATGATCTCTCCTTGCGCCTTTCTCTCTCTGTGTGTGTCCTTTGCCTCGGTGCTTTTGATGTCCCTCCCTTGTCCTCCACTCCCTCTGTCTGTGGTGTCCTTCTGTGTCACCCCTCTCATCGTCCTGGTTAGCCCATCTCTGTATCTCCACAGCAGATCCAGGCTCTCCGCCAGCAGCAGCAGCAGCAGCAGCTGGCTGCCTCTGGAGGTTCAGGACCCCCTCCTCTGCTGATGGGCCCCCGGACCTCAGCCCCTGCGGGCCAGGGCCAGAGAGGCATGGGCCAGCAGGGCCTCATCAGGATTGGCAGTAGTGCTAGCTCGCTGGTCAGTATCTCATAGCTGCTTTCAATTAAAATAATAACAATCTGATTAATTTCCACCATCAAAGTTGGATCAGAAATTAAAAGGAAACTTCTGGTTCTTTTTCTTTCCTTTCACTGTTGGAAGAAAAAGAGAGACAAGGCTCTCGAGAACGTGTAGAAATTCACAACTGTTGGTGAAAACCTGATCAAAGAAATCCACAGTCCAGCAGCGTTAAACTCCTTTAAACAAAACATCCACAGGCTTGTACAGGCAGCCAAGAGACACAAGGATGTTTTTCACATTACAATCAAATATGGCCAATAAAAAAGTGATTGATACATCTAAATTGAGACAAATTGTTACATAGAGCTCCTTAAACAGTTTAGTCACAGCTGTCCACCAACACAAGGTCAAGCAGCAGACACAAGGGACGACAGACCAGCCAAGGGTAAAAAATGTCTCCACTTACTGCGGTGCAACCAACGCCTTGTTTGATAAGAAATTCCACTGTATTCTCAAGCTAGCTGCTGTTTAGCTAATGTCTGCACATGTGTTTCCTCACTAAGGGTCTCTTATTGGTCCTTGAATGCTGGAACGTGATTCTGGCTCCTTTGTCCATATTCAAAGTTAAATGTGTAGCTAATCTAGTGCAGTTTCGTCTCAATATATAGTGTATAAACTTATCTTGTGGGCTAAACTGTTCACCAAACAAACAACCATTATGCAATATACAGCATTGTGTATATTTTTATCTTTTATCTGCACATTTTTATGGTCACAGATGCTTCAAATAGGGCTCCAACTGTCTGATCAGTGTTCTTTGATCATGATACAACTTGCAATTAATCTCATGACTTCTGTGTTGGTCAAACAGCGGAAAGCCATTCTGATCTTGACTGGATGTTTACACCTGTCTTGCTTCTTTCCTGTCTGTGCTCGTTTTCAAAGGGCTCTCCATCCAGTTTGAAGGGCTCTTCCTCAGGAAGCAGCGGCATCTCTGTAGTCGGCGTGAACGACTCTCCAGCCAGCCGCCAAGCTGCAGCTAAACTGGCCCTGCGGAAACAACTGGAGAAGACCCTCCTGGAGATCCCCCCGCCCAAGCCCCCGGCCCCGGAGTTTAACTTCCTGCCCTCTGCCGCCAATAATGAGTTCATCTACCTGGTGGGACTGGAGGAAGTGGTACAGAATCTGCTGGATACCATCCACAGAGGTTTGTAGGTTTTTTGTTTTGATGGCTTTTGTTTACATTTTGTAGAGGTAAAAAGTGGACAACAGATAAGTATAATAATAATTTGTTGTAATTTTTCCAGCAAAAAAGCCAAAGTTTCTCTTGTTCCTGCTTTTAAATTGCGAGAAATTGCTGCTTTTCATTGTTAAATATGTGCGTAAACTGAATATCTTTTAGGTTCGGACAGCTGGTTGGACAAAACAAGCCATTTTATGACTTTATCTCCTTGGGCTTTAGTGAATTATGATGGACATTGTAGACCAAACAACTTATCTGTAATTGAAAAAAATAATGGTATGATTCATAGATTATTGAAAATAGTTTTTAGTTTCGACCCAAGACATTAGGGTTAAATGATTCAAATAAGTGTTAGCATGTATTTTTTTGTAATAACTTCATTGACACCATAGGAGCCCCTCTGTCCGTTTTCAATCAGTACATCTGGTTTTCCCATCTCTCTCCACCCAGGAAAGACAGGTGTAGCACTGTCCAAGACCACAGCCAAACAGCCCTTCATCTGCACCCAGTGCAACACTGACTTCACCTGCCGCTGGAGGCACGACAAGACAAAAGGCGTCCTCTGTGAACAGTGCATGTCATCCAATCAGAAAAAGGCTTTGAAAGCTGAGCACACCAACAGGCTGAAAGGTGCGTTTGTCAAAGCCCTGCAGCAAGAGCAGGAAATAGAGCAGCGCATTTTCCAGCAGACGTCCTCATCGGTCTCCCACGGTAGCTCCTCGTCCTCGTCGTTAAAAGCGGAGCAGCTGGTGTCTCAGCAGCTGAAGCAGGCTCAGGCCAGAGCCTCCTCCCTCCAGCACCACCACCAGGCCAGCCGAGGAGCCGGCATTCTTCAGCATCACTCCATCAAGGTTGGAGTCGTTCGTTTGTTTAAAGAGTAACACTTGTGCAGTCAAAGCAGCTGTAGCTCAAAACCCCCCCTCTGTGTCTCCCCTCAGAGCTCCCAAGGCCAGCTGTCCCACGGTGTCTCATCTGTGGGGGTGAGGGGCGTCCCCCACTCCTTCTCATCCTCCTCCCAGCTGCAGAGTGCGGTGGCGGCCGCGGCTTTGGTCAGCCGGCCAGGTAAGCACGCCCATGTTTCCCACCGCTCTGTGCAGAGTTCAAAGGTGAGCAGCAGTGGATTCCACGGCGGCAGGAATATCAGCGGAGGTAGTGCCTCAGCCACTGCATGGAAGAAGCAGAGCAACAGCAATACAGGTAGACTCACAGATCTCTGGCGCCCGACATCTGCTCTCTTTCAAATTCCTGTCTGGTCCAAAAGCAATCCTTGAACATCCCAGTGTCGTCCTTTTTTTCTGGTGTTACGAAATCTTACACAAAAGTTGCAATCTAGTGTGATCTCACGCACTAGAGGAAAAATGAATTACAGTTAAGAAACAAGCAGGAGGACGTGTTTTCGGACAAGGCAATCCCACTCTCCAGCTCTCTCCCTGCCAGTGACCTCAGTCTTCCTCCTTTAGTCCCTCCGTTTGGTGGTTTATCTTTTTTTTCCTGGGTGCCACTACTTCACCTTAGAGTTTTTCCTTTATCTGTCTTACGGGGACTGTATACTCAGATCATGCCTTTTCTCTCTTATTCACATACAAAGTATCAAACCGACCGCATGCAGCTCGCTCCGCACACTGACCCACCGCTCTGTTGCATGTTCACAGGAGTCACCATGGCCTACGTGAACCCCAGCCTGACAGGTCACAAGACGTCGGCCACCGTCGACGCTCGTCAGAGGGAGTACCTGCTGGACATGATCCCCTCTCGCTCGTCGATCTCCCAGACTGCAAACACATGGAAATAATTTAAACCGTACTATGCTTCTCATTGTTAGTTCCTCAGCTACAATATTATGGTCGACAGCAACCCCGGAGGACTGTTAAGCAAATGCAAGTGAAGAAACGTTCCTTTCTTACCTTTGTATGATCGTTGTTTTAGTTTTTTTTTCCTATTTTCCGTGTTTATTTTGAGACCTGCCATTCTTTGTAATTGTGCAGACACCATTTTGATTTGACCGGGGAAAAGAGACAAACAAATACTTGAAGAGCTTCCCCCCCGGGTACTTGTGTCCTCCAGACTGGATGGTTAAATGATGGTGTGATCATTCTTTCGCAAAAGAAAGTACTCTGTTCTGGGCTTATGAGCCTTCTCTGCCATGATGTTGGTCAAACTGACCAGAACCTCTGACACTTGAATGGTTTTAGTCATACCCAAGAGTTCACATTTCAGCTAAATACACCTTTTATTTTAAGCAAAAACAAAATAAGTTGTAAAAATATTCAGGACATCCCCAGTGTAGTTTAAGTTTTGAATTTATTTTGTATTTACAGTAAGTTATTTTCTTTTTATCGACTGATGTTTAAAATCACTCTGTATATTGTGGTTTCCACGAATGAAGAGTTTATTCTAGCGTTGTTTTTCTTTTCTTTCCTGTTTAACCGCATGCCTACCTTTTTAACCCGTCTGTTCATTTTTGCACCTTGGCTGAAGAAGCATGGTGTCTTTGCTTAATTCATCTGTAAGTACCATCTGTAATTTGCTTATTTTGTATCAATGTCAACATTGTAAGATTATTTTGAGTGTTCCGTCATCGCTGAGAAAACGCAAACTCTGAAGGAGCTGAATTTGCCACACTGGAACCAGAAGTCTTCTCCGATTTATTCCACCATAATCCCTGCGATATGCGGCGTGTATTTAGCCCTGAGTCAGTTTCTTAAAGGGAATATCTCCGAGCTACAAGACCCTGGAATTCACAAGACCATCTTTATCTCGTACCCCTCACCATATTGAAATAATTCTCTGCTTCCTGATCTTAACTGCATTGTACAAACTTATGTTCAAATCTATTTGGTTTACTTTTTTTCCTAGCTCCTAAAGAAATAATAAAAATATACATTTTAAACACTTGTTATCATTGATTATACATGGATGATATAACTGGTATGACATTCTGGTGCTCTACATGTTTCATACGATCAGGAAATGGGTGGTCAAATACATTTCCTGGCGTTCACTATTGCACCCTCAAAATTTTAAAACCAGTGACATGATTTTAGAGGCTTTTAGATCAGTGTCCTCTCCACACTCCTGTTTAGGTCCAAAGTCTAAGAGACCAAAAAAGTTACATAACTACTGATCTTGAAACGGTAGCCGTTGCCAAGAAAGAAGGAAACAGGACAGACGGGTTGGAGAGATTAAGAAGAATGCTAACGATTAACATATATGACAAGAAAGATGCCAGAAGGCAAACTGCCATCTGATCACCTCACAGGGAGCCGTGCCCTCTCTATGTTCAACTCTGGAAGTATGCAGTGCTGGTATATTTACTTAAGTACATTTTCAAGGTACTTGTACTTTGATGTTTCCATCATTTGCTTTAATCAGACAGTGTCCTCTGAGCTGATCTGTGAGTTTGGACTGTACAAAAAAATGGACTTGGCTTACTACATTTAAGTTTGAGAAAAATTAAAGCACATTGTGTACATTATTTAGCATATAAAACATGATCAACCCCTAAAATGTGATGTATTGTTTCAGTTTAAACTTCACAACAACGTAGAAAACAGCTGAAAAAAACATCCAATGTCTTCATAATCTTAACCCAAGTCTCTGGAGGCCCCGAGACCCCAAATGGATTTGAAAAGACATTATTTACACCCTTGACAGTCAAGCGCTTGACTTTCTTACTTTTACCTTGGCAGCTAAAGTGAAGATTTCCACTTTGAAAAGGGTGTAAATAACATCTTTTCAAATCCATTTGGGATCTGGGGGCTCCTGTAGACATGGGACACGCCCGACGAGCTGTGCAAGACTTTATGTTTCCTTTTCTGTTGTTTTTTCTCATTTAAAAAAAAAAATTATCCATCTACTTCAGTCGTTCGAAAAAAAGATGATGCAACTCTGTTTTACTGTGAAGTTGGAGACTAAAACAACTTCACTTGACTCCATCAGGGTGACGTTGTGTAGATAATGACAGATTTTTCATTTTTGGGTGAATAAAAAACTACTACTTTGATGAGAATATCTGTCACATGAGAAACATTTCTGCTCATCAGTTTTGGGGAGGAAATCTGAATCAGAAGAGAAAGAGCTTCATTGACTGAAACTACATAAACTCCCGTTTACATGACTGAAAAAAAAGAATGAACAAACTGACCTTAAAGAGCGAATGAAAATTTCACACTGTTAAAAAATAACCTTATTTTCCTCCGAGAACAGCTTGTGTATTCAGTTATGGAAGAGATAAATATTCTTTGTATTTTTACCTCATTAATATTGTAAATATGAAAATTCTTTTTCATGAGTTTGAATTTCTTCCCCCAAAACTTCATAATGCTCCTTTAACACTTCTTTAAAACCTTCACTCCAACAATAACATTCATCTGACAAAATGAAAGCAAAACAAAATGATGCTCACTGTGATAGTTTGTTTATCTCGGGCATGTTTGAAGTCTACAGCATGGAACAGATTAAAACACCATTAAACCAGACACAGTATGTCTTAATGTTGAGTTTAAATGTAATTTGGTTAATGGATTAGAAAATTCTTAAACAGCTGGTTTGGTTCTTTAAATAAGCTGTCAGGTGCCATAAAATGCGTAAACAGTCTGAGCTCTCATCCGGACACGTGGGGGCGGTAGCTCACCCCGGAAGCTTCTTCCTGCACCACAGAGGAAGCGCGACTGAAGTGACGTCACCGGCGTGTTGTGTGGGGAAGGCTGGAGGAAGATGGCGGGGTCCAAGGTGAAGCAGGACATGCCTCCTCCGGGAGGCTATGCTGCGTTTGACTATAAGAGAAATCTACCGAAACGAGGACTCTCCGGTACTTACATCACACACTCAGCTACCGAAACCCACACACGAGTTAACAAACACGCGCAGCTAACGGGACAGTTGCCACTCGCCAAACAGCGGCTAGCTAATGCTAACGGGTCACCGTCAGTGGGACAGACACAGAAGCTAACCTACTTAAAATGAAAATGTTTGTTGTTTTGGCGGCATGGAGATGTATGGCCTTGTCGTATAGATGCACAATAACTATGTGTTCAATAGAGTCACACGAGAAAACGTTTAAGTGGCAGTTGTCTAAACATTTGTGTGCAAGTTACTGTTGACAGTGCTGATAGCTAACATGCTAACACTGGCAGTTCAGTCAAATATACAGTGTTCATGGTTCATACGGGTGCTGAATATCCTTGGAAAAACACTATAACTAAGTGGTTTAAACTGCTTGAAATGGTAACTTCATTACTGTCAAGTTAAATGACTTTACATCGGCTCAGTAAACTTATAGTATGCAAGGTCTACTTAGCGACAGGGATGTGTATGTCATCCTGCTGTAGGGTGATATGAGGATGATATAGCCCAAACACATCTGATTTAATATGATGAAGTGAAAAAATCATTTTGAGAACAAGCACTGTGTCTTAATGTGTAATTTACCGCAGCTGCAAGGGGCTAAAAAGTCTCAAAATGCTACTTGAAAATGCTTGAAAAGTAAGTGCTTGAATTTGCCCGATTGTATTAAATCAACCAGGCAAATTCAAGCCCTGGATTTTATTTAGTGCAGTTTATTCCACCAGCTTTAGTTCGGCATAGACAGTTTAGTTGCTGTGAATGACCTTAAACCTTTGAATTTGCCTGAAACTGGTGTTAAATCCGAGCCATCAGATTATGTGCATTGCCTGCCAAAAACAAACAAACATATGTATTCTATTGCTAATTCAATACATAATGAGTCTCCATTTGTACTTGCTGCCTTTAATGTGGGAGTGTATTGATGACAAATGGTTTGAGACACATTTGAGTCACAAGCCAACATTTAAAAGTGCACTGACACAGATTTGAAAGGGCAGGATTGGATTTGTGCAGAAGGGAGGCAGCAACGGTCTAACAGATTATTCTAGCATGCAAGGCAAATTTGTAACTACATGTGAGCCAGCAATAGTGATTCTCATGTTTGTAATTATCATTGTCTGCTGATGTTCACTTTTGGGAGTAGATGGAAGTATATTGCCACAAGATTTACATAGGAGTGGGGATTTTGGGTAATAACTGATACAATTCAAGACAATCATCTAATGATGCATCATTATATCCATCTAAAAAATAGAATACAAAATATACATTAAAGGCAAAAGTTTAGGAATTATGTATTTATTCACTGCATTGCAGTGTCAGTTTCACAAAATGTGACATGAACTGAGATAAAACCATGTTTAAAAAGTGCAGAGTCTCAGCTTAGTGAGTTCACAGACGTTTACACCATAAGGAGTAATGAAGTAGTGACTCTGTTGAGTCAATTTTTGGGGGGGAATCTGTAGAGCGCCTGCTTGTTTTGATAAAAATATAGTTTTTGGTGCCAGTGCATCGACAATCATATTGCAAAAGTAAGTAATACCATATTTTGCTGTATCGCTATTTTGTCCTACCCGTAGATTTTGAGCACTACTCAGTCAGCAACTTCACATTTCATGGATTTTTGAGAGTTGAATCCGATCTAATCCTTCAATCCCTCTTCTCTGAGGTAGCTTTCCAATTTTGTCAGGCTGTTTCGGCAGCTTCTGTGCTGACTGGAGATTGCAGGAGGCATATGCCAAACATTTATGACTAGGAAACTGCAAGAGGTCACATCCACGTCCGGACATCGAGGTCATGCCTTTTCAAGCTCCTCTGTGTACTACTGAACAGCTTGAGTGTGTGGGCAGGACTTTGACCATAACAAGCATGAGAATCCATTTTGCTGGCTCAATCAATCTGTTACGCTCACTTTGTCCTTTTTTCACACAAAAATCTAATTCTGCTCTTATGAAGTCATGCATGCTTGTTCTCAAAAAGTTGACTTGCAGTTTAAGTAGCGTTCAGATTTGTTTTGAGTTCTCTACAAACTTGAGTCATCAATATATTTCCAAACCCCTGAGGGAAAATTCAAGTTGAGCAAAGTGAAGCGACAGTGTTGTCTTTTAACCACCAGGTGGAGACAAAGACAAGAACTGGTGTCTGTTATCAAAAAAAAAAATCTGAACATGTCAACATGGCTCAAGTAACATTCAGTGTGAGTTTCTCATAATGAGGAAGAGCATTCCTGTGTGTGTTGACAAGTCTGTTGCATGAGGCAACAAAAAACAAGCAGCCAATCTTCACATATTAGATCCTGTAACCAGCTGCTGCTTTGCATTACTAGTACAGTTTAATAACACTTTGCATGCTTCAGCGGATCCAGCAGGTTCTTACTGGCAGCGGCAATTCTTACGATGGGTGTGTTGCTCAGATGTACAGAGTGCATTTGCTGGCATTGTGACGTACATCTATACTCACGTCAAACCAGTTGGAACAGTTTCCAATATCTTGGTGCCACATAATGTAGGCGACAGTTCATGAAGGCACAACTGTGCAGCCTTGAATGATCTTATAGACAAGTTACTATGTATTTATTTATTCTGTTTTGTAAGATCAGTAACTTAGCAGCTAACAGTAACTTCAAAGTTTCATTACCATTGTTGCTTATTTCAACAAAGGCACAGTGGGTATATCCAAAATGACTCAGGGTTAGGTGGTTCATATTAAAACTGAGCTGATTATGTGGTCAGGTTGTAACTCAGTAACTCATATAAACTCTCACCAATCAATTCTCTAATCAACAGGATATAGCATGTTCGGTATCGGCATTGGCATCATGGTGTTTGGCTACTGGAGGCTTTTCAAGTGGAACAGAGAGAGAAGGTAGGACGAATCTTAATGTAAATGACAGCTCAAGTCTGAATTAGTATTTTAAATTTCAGACTGGAGCTCGTGGTAATGTGTGTTTGTACGTTGCAGGCGCCTGCAGATTGAGGATATGGAGGCCCGGATAGCTCTGATGCCCCTGCTGCAGGCGGAGCAAGACAGACG